>BLKR01000097.1:0-704586 GCA_011170035.1 Teleogryllus occipitalis | reverse complement strand
GCTTCCCGCCCCCGCCCCGCCCTCCGCGCCGCCACCGCGCCGCTCCCCGCCCCGCTCCCCGCGCCGCTCCCCGCCTCACCCCCCGTGCCGCCCCCCCGCGCCGCTCCACGCCCCATCAGGCAGAGACCGCCCGACGCAGGGGCGCTGCGGCCGCGTCGAAATGCAGCGGCGATTGTCCCGCGCTCCAGGCGGAATACCAACGGCGCCTCTGATTGGGATTGGCAGCTTCTCAACGGGACACGCGTGACATGCGTTGCTTTGTATTTCTATTCGGCGCGCGTTATGTGTCACTAATCGCAGTGACTTCAATAATATTCTTTTCGGTATTTACCTACACTGTCGGTTAAAAGTTTTTTGGACGCTTCTAATCATTTCAAGTTTGTGACGACAATAGATTGAGAGAGTAATTATACACTTATCCACTGTGCATTGACTATATTATTCACATATCGTACACCGAAAATATGTATATTTAGAATAAATTGAAATATTTTAACTTAATAAGCCAAATTTGTGAAACTGTCTTTATAAACAAAGCGACCCCATACCCGAATACCTTTTTGGACGATTCGTGGCATCTTATTCACGAGTTTCTCACAAACAATAATAGCTGAATTATTTTACAAAACCTGTATTTTTCAATTCTGAACCACTATGAACCAGAAACTGTGATGTACCTACAGTCCGAACTCCGTAAAACGCAATAGCAAACTGAATTTCCCAAACACTTAACACTTTGTGTCAATGGATACTCTTGTGTGGCGATATAATTATCCCTAAGTGATGTTTATTTTCACAAGATAAATTGAGACAAAAGACTACTTCAAGCCCTGGGTTTGGGTTGCACTAGGAAGGCCAAATACAGCGCGTTGTGTCCAAAAACGTTAGACCAGCAGCATTTAGTACGTATGTAGATATAGTACACCCGACCTGGATGGCCGAGGTGGCTGGTGCGTGTGCCGATCCAGCGCCTCGGTTTGAAGAGTCGCGGGTTCGAGTCCCACTGTCGGCATGGTTGTTTGTCCCTTGCCTTTCATGTATGTATGTTGTTGCGGAAGGAGTTGCGAGTCTGCTGACCACAAACCAAGGACCCTGCAAGTGTGTTTCTAGTGTAAAAAGGTTAATATGTATCCCCCGGCGCGGATAGTCGAAGTCGACACCCCTGAAGCTGAAAAAATCTCCAGGGAGAAAAATATACACATAGCACTCGTGCTGGCAATACACCTTCGTGAGACTATGATCACGTCATGGCGTCCCAGCCTGTGGGCCTTGTGATGAACAGACAGTGAATAGCGACAACATATGCGAAGTTATAGTGAATAGCGATAGTGAATAGTGATGGCACAGGATAGTGACAAAAATAATTATTTCCTCATTCGGGAATCGTCACCCTGTTAGAGGAGGGGAGAATTAGCTCGCTATCCATAAGCCACCGGGACCTATGGGTTGGATTTCCACGGTGCGTTCTTCGGTTCGATACAGAAATAGAACGGCAAAAATTGAACTGTATTCTTCCATTACAATATTGTCTCAGTTTTTGTAATTGAGTGACGAAAGAAAAAATATCAGGTGATCAATGTACGCTGAATGCGGAGTATGTTCTACAAAAAGTTTTGTAGAATGCGGTAGAGATCTTCCCCTACTAGGTGACGAGATCCGGCGCCGACCGACGTGTTAGCTTACGGGGATTTTCCCCATTCTGCTCTCACCAGAGAGGCACCTCATTAACTAGGAAAAGCTCTTAGCTCTAAGACCTACTGGTCTTCAGACGTATGTGCGTAAGTAATGAGAGATGATCTATCCACCTAAGGACGAGGAAGGAAAGATCGCGTGCAGTCCATGGCAAGTTTGTTAAGTGTCAGTTTGGATGTAAAAATTAGTGCTAGATAGGACAGAGCACATAGAATGCGAACGAAATTGTATTTATAGAGAATAAACGTCGGTGAATTATTTTGGTAGTAAAAAACAGTATCTGGTATTTTCTCAGAAAAATAAACAAATTCTTATTGGATCATTTTTATGAAAGCAAAACATTGTTACTGCACAGAAATTTCTGAACAAATCCTGTTGTTCCATGACATCTAAAACGTATCCTTAAGTGAATTACACAGGTAGGTTTAACAGTTTATAGTACCGAAGAGAAAATGTACTTTGGGTAGAAACGAAGAAAACGGAAATGAAATGTGCAAAGTAGTGGATTTGGGGGACGATAAACAGTCTTATATTGAACTGGCAACCGGCTGAGATCAGTTGAGTGATAATAGTTGCTGCTGCAGGGTTTCTGAGCGCGAGGTACTAAGGTTCGAATCAACAAGCGGTCGGCTTTTCGGCACTAGTTACGTAGCTAGTCTGACGAGATCTATCGGTCGGCTTCTCTGATTGGTACTTTTCCGTGGTTTTTGCGTTCAAAGCATTGGCAATGCTGGAGCAGTACTTTAACAAACGAGCAATGGATCGCGTGTTTTCTTTCCATCCTCATCTGTCTCTCATCATCTCCATTTACGCACACGCAAGTGACTTTTAAAGGATCATCAGGGGCAATTCGGTTTCCGGAACTATTTAAAGGAAAACTTTTTTCGCAGTAGATTCTCAGCAGCGAATCGAAAACTTCAACGGTTACAACGGGCCAAATAATGCGCCGAAGGTTCAAAAAAATGTACCCCTCTTTTATTTTCTGACAAAATACTTTCGTAGTATAAAAAAAGTTATATAATACTGCTTAGTAAAACGATTTTTCGGCAGAAAAATTCGCTTTGATACCGAAAAATTGATTTATGTGTCCACGTCTGTTGATAAGGCAGGTGGTGCGTACCTTGAATTTGAAACGAATATTTTCATTTTGGGGGGAATTTTGTGTGAAGATTCAGACATTTTCTAAATTTTCTCAAATATGACAATTTTTTCTTTGCTTTCTTTAGATAGAGCAATGAATGCCTATAAAAATAATGAAGAATTGCTACTTGTTGACCTCAGAATTTTCGTGGATTGCAAAAGTTTAAAGTATTCTCGGCATCTTCTTACAACTACGTTTGCCAACAACTACTTACTAGTACTTTTGATGTTAGATAACTTCTTAAAGTAATATGTTCAGCAGAGTTAAATATTTAAGTGATGTCGTATACACTATTTTGCAAAATAGTATATGAGTATTTCCCCCATAATTGTGGATGAAATCAAGGCAATGTTAAAAACAATTTTTCTCATAAACGGCTCAACATTTTTCTTTATATTTCTTCTCGCATAGTGCGAAACCCAGTAAAATTTGCGCCGGTAAGATTTTTGTTGAACTCTGAATTTTCGAAAATTGCTTAAGTTACAAATAATGTGAGAAAATATGAACTGTTAGAGCATTAGTTTTTCTATGTTTTGGAATGTTTTATAAAATAATTTTGTAGTGTACGTTATTCAAAATTGTAAATGTTGCTGAAACTTGCTGTCACGATGGAAAAATACCTCTTTTAATGCAACTCCTGGTACGGCACATCATCGACTACCTGTACTCTAATTAACCTCTAATAAGGATGTAATAAACAGAAATAGATGTGTAATAGATTGAAAGACTATCAGAAATGCAAAAGGGTTTATTTCAAGCACAAGATTGCGCGAATCGATTAGGCGTCGCAAGAAAAACATTACGTAACACGATAGAAGTGATGTGTAACACACACGAAGGTACACATCTCTAATACGGTCAATACTGAAATCTCACTTCCATTGTTGGGACTCACATCGTTTAGGGTAACTCGTTTAGGTAAACTCACTCGCAAAAGTACAAAAGTACGTCGCAAAATTTATTAAGAGAAGACGCTCTTATTCTAAATTTATGCCGTGGGAACTTAAAAAAATCGCGACTTCATGCATTATTGGAAGCAATAAGAGGTTGTCTGGAGAAGAATTCTAGCGGCCGGCTGCTCTGATCGGTAGTTTTTCGTTGTTTCTGCAATCAATACAAGGCGAATGTCGAAGCAGAACCCTACAAAATGGGCTAACGGACAAGGACCTCTTACACACACTTACATGCATTACACTACCACACATGCCTTGAGACCGGTTGAGAGATTAAAGTTTGTCCCGGCTGAGGTGGCGCTCCTCTGGTGGGAGATACCTGGTTAGAGAAAATCCTGCTAGCTGACGGTAGGTCGGCGCCGGTTCTCACCATCCAGCGGGGTTAGATCACCGCCACCTCCTGAGCAAACAAACATGCACTACACTTATGGAACAAATTCCTTAGCAGTTGACGCGCCCGGAATATCAATCAATCAATGAGCCCGGAATCACTAGCAATCAATCAATCAAACAATGAGAGGTGATCGTCCAAGGGTGGCAGTGCGGGTAAGATCATCAAAACCGAAATGCGTCGCGCGGCAGTATCATGGCTCGAAAAGATAACAGAGATAAGGAAGTTGTAGACAAATTTTCATTTGCAAACCGAACAATACAAGAAATAGCATTTCCCTGCAGGAGACCTCCTCTCAGAATGACAAAAATTTTAAAAGTATTTTAAATAAATTATTTTTAAAATATGATTACATTAAAGTTAATAATTTTATAATATTATTGTTATTATTTTATATTAGCACGCTAATGTTAGCAGTCTAATGTTAGGATTAGGATATTTATTCTATAAAGTGTATTACGCAGATTTTTGTAATTATTTTTGTTTGGTCTTTTTGTGTATTTTTGGTGATTGTATTGTGAAAACGTCACCACGGGAAATTCTTGTATGTACTCCTAAACAGCATAATAAATATTACGTTCTATTCTATTTTTTTTATTTTATTTTACGTCAAAAAACAGTTAAAAACTGCGTATGACGTGCAATGGGGAAAAGTGAATTGTGTGCACATTTTCAAAATTCTGTGATCCCTACACTAAGTCATATACTACTTAAATTTTGAATTTTGAAAGGGAGAAAAAAAACTCCCATGTAAAAAAATCTATTTTCAAGGATAAATAAGCAATAAATTTTGAATTTTGAAAGGGAGAAAAACAAACAAAAAAACTCCCATGTAATAAAATCTATTTTCAAGGATAAATAAGCAATAAATTTTGGCTCTTATTACTTCCTGCCGCGACAACATGGAAACGATAATTTGAATAATTGTATTTCCCACTGAATTCTAGAAGACGTGCACAGAAAATGAAGTTGCATTTATGTCCAGAAGCAAAACAAGGGGCCATCTCAGCATTTGCTCAATGGATCAGGGAAACTGGACGAAAAACCTGATCGAGATGGGGGTCATTGACCCGGATTCTTTGATAATCAATTCTTTGATAATCAAACAATTTACGTATACAAATACTAATTTAAGTTGACAATTCGTATACTTAAATTCTCCCGCTCAGGTTTGATCATTTCACTCTCTGAAGTAAAAGAAAATTAGGCAAATGCACTTGTCAAAATCTTCTGCTTCCCTTCATGTTTTATTACCAAAACATCGGTATTATACCCTCGTGTATATTTAATGTACATTCCTGGAGAAGCGAGAGAACATTCTTTTTAAAAGTCTCAATTCCGCGAAAAAATGAATATAATATGCGCCAACTGTCACTGGTCTATGTCTTGCACTTCTTTTCCAACGAATGCTTTCATTTGTTTCACCTTAAAAAATTCTTCGTAACGGCATGAAAGTCGTGTGTTTCAACTACACAGAGATCTTTATTTGTCGAAACGGATTATTGAACCATAGCTTCAAAGCGAGACAAAAACGATCCACGATTTACTGAGCACGTAAATAAAGTAATATATTCGATGTAAACTGTAAGTAATAATAATAATAATAATAATAATAATAATAATAATGTAAGAAACGTTTCTTGTAGATTTTATTGGTTTCTTTAATTCATAAATAGAAGTAGATGCTTCATTAAAAGTTTTCCGTTTGTTAGCATATCTCGTCAGTTTTAAACTTCTTTCTAAATGATTTTGCCTTTTTACTGTGGGATGATATTGACCCAAATAATCTTTTTGTGATAATAATACAAAAATGTTTTTCTTTATTACAAAACAATTAAACGTATTATATCAAAATTGTTTATTGAATGCAATAAATATATACATTATTTGACAATTATTAATTTGTATGATTCATTGTTCTGAAAAAATTAGTTATTTGTTGGTACTTTCTTTAACAGAAGTGATAACACACCCTGGAGTAGATTGTGAATTTAACTGATGTTGTACTACTAATCTATTTCTTCGAAATATTGTATACATATTCTTATTCCGCTTGTCATTTGTATGGGGAATTATGGGTGACATTTTTTAAAATAAGAACAAATAACATAATAGTGGAAACCCGACAAAATTTGACGATAATTGTGAAAATATTCACCAAGGGACTTTTTGAAAAACCCAAGAATTTAAAACATTTTCTTTGCCTTTTAACCCATATTACTTTTGTTCCAAAATAATAAATAGGTTTTTCAGGATAATAAATGAAAATAATTTTGGTTCAATGTTTTTGTTTAAATGAAGGTGAGATCTGTGCATTTTACCTGTTACGTGAGGTACCTTATCTGTTTCGATAACTGTTATCGAAGCAGAACTTCGAAGCCAGGCGAATGCCGGAGCAGTTCCCTAACAAACGGGCCACAGATCGCGCGCGATCTTTCTTCCTCTTCCTTGTCTATCCTCACCCCTTATACATATTTACACTTACATGCGCTACACTACCACACATGCCGGGAGAATGGTCAGGCTAGGGCGGTGCCTCGATGGTGGGAGATACCTGGTGGGGGAAATCCCCACTTGATTGTGGTAGGTCGGCGCTGGATCTCTCCATTTAATTGGACAAGATCATCGCCACCGCCTGAGCAAAATGTGTAGGCGCATGCACTACACTTATGGGAACAATGTCCTTAGTAGTTGACGCGCCCGGAATCACTAGTAATAAATCAATGGGGACTCGAATCTTGGAACCACCCAATCGGAGGCTCCGCAGTGACATCAGTTGATGCCCTGAGCCAACTCAGCCTGACCGCGCTTTGCGAGTGGCAGCATGAGGGGAAGCGAGTAAGGACCCGGAAGAAGGCGCTGCAAGCCCCCCTCCCCCCGGGCCCCTCGAATCCCCTGGTGGCCTCTACCCTCCTTCCGGTGTGCCCGCCCGCTCGCTCTGCATGATCTGAGCAGCTGCGATTGCTCAGTGAGAAAGAACTCGCCTTAGCATCATCGCAGACGGGAAGCCTTACCAGTATTCGGAAGCAGACTTTTTAGGGTTTTCGATTCATGCTATATTGCTAGGTCGAATTCAGCCGCTGTCTGGAGGAGAATTATATCGATATTGATATTGATTCAGTGGTGAGTTGTAGTTGACATTTACATAATTGAAATGATTGAAGGCGTTGTCATTGTCAACAATAGTATTTATTTTAGTCGTGTTTGTGGCTCCCAGACAGCAGAAAACTGATGATGATGGCTAAGCCATCAAAAGCTGCTATTTTTAAAATAAATACTATTGTTGACAATGACAACGCCTTCAATCATTTCAATAATTATATCGACCGGCTGCTATCTCAGTTGTTTTCGGAGGTTTATTCGATAAATACGAGGCGAATGCCGGAGCAGTTCCCCAATGAATAAGTCACCGATCACGCGCAATCTATCCTTCCTCGTCCTTGTCTGCACTACTGTATCACTCACGTGAGGAGAGCAGACGGGGGGCTCAGAGCTTGTCTCGACTTGAGCGGTGCCTCGCAGGCGGAGATACCGGGATGAGAAACCCTAGTCGGCGAGTTCATCAGCGCCATATCTCACGTTTCAGCGCCGGAGGATTTTTAAGTAATTATTTGTTATCAATTATTTGAAAAATATTACTTTTATTATTAGTTATTATTAGTATTAATTATTAGTTAAGTAATTTATCGTAATGTATTTGTACTTGTCTTATTTACAATGCCAATCCCAGGTATAAAATTAATGTAATTTCATTATGTTCCTATTAAATTCTATTGTTTTAAATTTTCATATAATTGTTACATTGTAAGTTATTGTTGTTTTAATTGTAGTTACGGAAAAGATCAAATGTATGGATCGGAAAGTACTGTAATGAAATCAATTATTGCTGATACAAACTGTCTTGTGTATTCTTGTCAATATTCCTGGACGTAACTCATGCTTTTGAAAGAGCTTGGAACGACGGATTGATGTTCAAGCTACAAGCATTAATTTTGCACTGTACTTTGTGAAATTAATACAAAGATTTTTTAAAAGAAAGAGTGTTTTGGTAAGAATAAATACACTATATTCCACACAAATATAATACAGCAGGAGTACCTCAAGGCAGATTATCAGCAACGTTATTATCATATTCCCAGTAGATTTTCTAGCGAGATTCATATTACGAGAACAGCGCTATTTGTCCACACTGCGATACTAACTTTTAACCTTAAAACAGGTGCAGAAAATCTACAAGAAGAATTAAACAAATCAATATTATGGGCAGATAAATGGAAAATAAAATTAAACTATAGCAAATTATATAAATATATCTACGTCGTGGCCAACAACTGATATCCCCAAACCACTCACGCTATTTATTCAAACAATCGACTGGTTACCAAAACACAAAATGATTAAATACAATAACTTGGAATATTAATTAATACCAGACTAATATGAAGTAACGATATAAATGACAAACTAAGGGAACCAACTGAAGAGTATATAAATTTATGAACAGAGAATCCACCCTCAAACGGAATGGGCCTTCGTCCTTTATAACGGAATTATTATCCCGATTATAAAGTATCCATACCCAATATGGTACAACACATCTCTTAAAAATACGAATATAAGGAACATACAAACCATTGAAAATAAAATCCTGCATTGATCTCTAAATGCCCCTTGATTCATTAGAAACATACAACTACATTCAGCATTAAGAATAGAATCTATTGGTCAATTATCAAACGAACACATTCGTTTTTCACCAATTTAAACAATATGCCATCATCTAATTATTACAAGCTTGGTTCACCTGCAAGAACTTTACGAATCAAAAATAGAATACCTTATGAGAAATGTTTAATTCTATTTGCTGACCTTTTAAATCTTTCAAAAATGAGAACAAACAATGAAAAAATTATTGTTGGATGTTACCTTTTTGTACTCTTAAGAATTTAATGCATTATTTATTTTTTAGTGACTGTGTTTGAAGTGCCTTATAACTTTAAACAATCCCTGCAAAGAAAAATTGCTGACTTGCGGAAATAAATAAAAATGAAGTCAAACAATACATCATTATAAACAATATTAGGTATGATATCCCGGATATTCCAAACGTCCCCAGGCGGCTAGAAACATCACAAAATAGGACACTACTTCCGAAGGGTTAACTTTTAGCGACCCCTTCTCATCCGACCCTTTCCATTCAGCAGTGACCTCATTTTCGTTCCTCCCACACGCGTCGCGTTTCAAGTGCGAGTGGCGAGGCAGTTTATAGCTTTACCACCGCGTAGACTAGGTAACTCGAATAGACTCGTGTTAATAAGCTATAAGCACACAACTCTCTGCCACTGCAAACAAGGGGGAGAAACAGCCATTTAGCAGAGCGGAAAATCCCCAGCAATTAACTTTACTGCCGAAGTGTCGCCTTGCTAAAGACCTCTGACCACTTATGTCCAACCCTTAACTCCCCATTCCATCCCTGGAATCAAGTTGCTCGACAGCTCGGTGTAGTGAATATGCCATAAACGGTATTGTTCGTCGTTCCAACCGTAGCGGAACGTAATTTAAACAAGTTTAGAGCAGCATGATTCATAGTTTATTGTTACTGTCGCATTAAATGAGATCAGCAACGCTGTTTAATTATCTTAAACACCGCTCCAGGAAGAAACAAGACGTCTATTAGGAAGAATAACTTACTTTCTGTATTGACTAGTTGCCGGCGGTACAAATGCGTAGGAAAAAACCTTCAGTAGAGAGACAGTATTAGGAACCTTTACAAATCTAATCCTTCTATTAGAGTGCATTTGCGTGGAAACCGGTGTCTTCTTTCCCGACATCCCAATAATGGAAAACAAAGGCTGTAGATGTGTGTGTGTTCGACTCTGAATTCTAGGTTATTGCACGCCATCCTTTTACCTTGGCATATCCAGAAGCGGTAGTACAAAAATTTGTAATAGAAGGCACCAGAAGAAGAAGAAGAAGAAGAAGAAGAAGAAGAAGAAGAAGAAGAAGAAGAAGAAGAAGAAGAAAGAAAGGGAAAATCTCACCTTGTAGAATACGGGGTGAGAAGCATTTGGTCTCAAAATACATTTTGTAAGAAACTCCATCAAATCCATCCCCTAGAGCAGGCCTGCACAGCATTTTGGTGCAGAGGAGAAAATCGCTGAAGGGTAGGGATGAAACTTCATAGGAGAGAGGAGCACCAATTAGAATGCACAATTTGAACGATAGCAAGTAAATTCAATGAGCAATCGGCAAGAACATGACGGTCACATACAGCTCAAGTAATATTCCCTGTTGAATTATATTGGAAATGTTTATTGTCGATAAGACAGTGTGAAATATGTATGAAACTACAACGAATTATATGTATTTGATTTGGACACTAAGTTTTATAATTGCTTGTATTCGGGATATGTAAGTATAGGTAAAATATAGATTCTGGCTACACCACGGGTTAGTTTTTTTCTTAATTTAGCAACTGGATTTATACACTTTTTCGTTACCAGGGCCCTGTAATAAGAGCTTTTCTGGTGAAAATTCCCCGATTTTTCTCGCATCATTACATACCTTTGTCTACTGTGCAAGCGGTAGTGAGAAAGTAAAAAATACAAAACTATCTTCAAAAAGAAGCTTCGACGCAAATATCTTTTCCGGACTTTGACATTTTCAGGAAAAGGTTTGGAATATTTGACATCACACGAAAACATCGTATGTGCCAGAGACGTGTGCACACATTCTCGAAACTATCCAGTGTACGGAAACCACTTACATTTGACTTCGCAGAGGCGCAAATTCAACAAGTACAAGTTGAAGAGAGAAGTCCCAACAAGTTTCTTAACTTCGTTCGCTCTCTGAATACTAAATCGGCAATTCTCATGCTGGCAGATAGCATTGCAGTGTTTGAGTATCGAGGTTGTGGGGCTAATAACGCTTCCGAATAATGAAGTTTAACATAATGCAAACAGTGTAACTACTTAGTGTTCCTCCTTATTCAGAGTACAGTTGACTCCGGTTGTAGTGAACTCGGATCTAGTGAACCCTGGGTTATAGTGAACTTAAATCACTGGTCCCGTTTGACATACATTAGAAATAAGTATAAGAACATTTGTTCATACTGAACCTGAATCACGGCTAGAGTGAACGTAGGAAATACAATATCCTGGAAATTCACTGGATCTCGTATGTTATTAGGCGAGTTGAAGGCCCTTTGGAGAGTGGACGGTGTTCTAACAGTGCAAGAGGCATTGAAATGTATGAAGACCGCATTTCGATACTTAGAGACAGAGGACAATTCAGAATCAAGTATGGAGAGAACGCGAACTCTGGAGAAAGATCTAGAGAACTTTCTAATGAAAAATGTACGAAGCAAATAAATAAAAATAATTGATTTTTTAACGACAAATAAAGATATTGAAATTTTCAGTTCGGGCTGTTAATGAATTTTTTGCTGTATCACTATAATAATAAAATCAATAATTGTAGAAAAATTTTATATAATTTTGACACCATCGGATATAGTGAATCTCTGATATAATGAACCAAAACCGTTACTCCCCAGAGTTTCACTATAACGGGAGTCGACTGTATTAAAACTGTTTTATTTCTCAGTTCCAACCGGAATATCAGAAGAATATGTTGAGAGGTACACGTCTGTGGTTTTCATGTGTTTACTTAATCGTTCAAGATTTATGCGAAAATGGTTCTTTCATTACATAAACACGTAAAAGTATTGTTTGCCCTCCCGTCTTTAATATTTCATATTCGCTGTATTATACACGCACGTTTTCTTGGGCCCCGGAATACCTACCCCCACTCCTTTGCCAACATTAGTTGAATTAAGGATAAATGATACGAACGAGCGATGTAGACAAATCTGATAACCAAAAATTTGTGCTCCCGTGTAATAAAAATTATTTTGCATCGGAAAATGAACTAATAATTTGATATAAAATTCCTTTTGTCAAAATAACCTAACTCCCCACACCTCTCTCAACTAGCGAAGCAAAGGCTCAAGAAAACCTTAGATAGTTTTTTATTTTGGTTAGGCGGATAGTACATTTATTTTGGTTAGCCGGAGGAACAGATCTTTGCTTGTGTCCCTCCACCACATTTTAGTCTTTTATTACGGGTAGATCGTTATCATCTCAACCATAATAACTTTGCCGCTTTAACTATTTTCTGACTAGGTACCTGGGCCCCGGTGAACAAGGACTTCATCAGCGAAAAATGAGTATGTATTGAATGTACGATTCATTAAATGAATACAGAGCGAGTTGTATTGGTCTGAATTAACAGTTCTTTCTTCTTCTTTATCTTGTACCTCTTTCATTTTTTCTTTTCGTTTACTTCTTCAACAGTTTCTTCAGATTCATCTTATGTTTCCTCTCTTTCTTTTTTATCTTCTGTTTCTACATATTCTATTTCTTCTTCTCATTATGGATCTTCTCTTCTTATTCTATTTCTTCATTCGCTTCCTTCCTTCCTACCTTCTTCTTTTCTCCTCTTTCCGTTTTCTTTTTCTTGTTCTATTCATACCTCTGGTAACCCAGCTAATAATAATATGGCATATCAATTAATATGGCACGTCAGAGACAGTAAGTGAAGTAAGAAACTTTTCAAATATAGCTCAATACAATTGCCTTCAAGCGTAATAGTGAATTGGTGTTGCACTCAAACGTTATGAATTTTAGTACAACGACTTGCCATTAAAGATTTTGACTTCATAATTACTTGATTCTAAAAATCATTCAATATGAATTTGCAAAGTTCGTACATTAATATGTAATGAAAATTATATTAATATTTAACAAATAAGTAAAATGGTGTAATATTAATTTACAGAAAATGAACAAGCAAACAAAATAAATGTACATAGTTTAAAATTAACAAAATGCTAATGAACTCCTAAATATTGGCGTTGGGTCAATTTGAGCCGAATGCACTTTTTATTTTTATTTTCCGAAAACGCAGCGAGCTAATGATTATGATGTGGGTTTACTCGTAATCTCTTTTGATAACGTTCCTATTCAGGGCGCCGATGACTTGTCATATCACGACATGTATGAAAAATGCCGATAACGTGTCTGCTTCCCTCAATTGTTTCTTTTATCCAACGCCTGCGTTAGTGCTTCTTGCATTTTTACATGCGTGGCGCCTTAGGGATAACCCTATCTTTGCGACTCATTATTGGTAAGAGGTAAATATTGTTTCCAATGGGTGAATACACATTTGGCCATTTTTTGGAACATTACGTAAGAACAAACCAGACCCTAACTCTGGAATTCTTACCAAGTAAACAGAGGTAATTTCAAACCTCTTTGACTTTCCAAAAGAGGTGATAATGACAGATATGTAACAGAACTATCACGATCTGTTTTTATTTCTACTATTTACAAGATCAAGAAGATTGACGGACGCACAGGTCTTCTGTAGAAATTAGAAATTGTAACTTTTTACAATTGTTCGAATGATGGATTGGACACTTGCGTTCAGCTCTGTAGTAATTACAACTTAGGGAGTAGAAGAACAAGGTGGTGTCCATTAGCTGCATTCTTTTATTTAGTAAGTGAGACGATTATTCATGTTTACCTGTATTACTTTTACATGTATATATACTATTACACACATATTCCCCGAAAAACCATATATAGGCCAAAATATTTTTGAAACAGAATAGTCGGGTCCATATGTTCAGACGCCAGGATGTTAGAGATCTCACTAGACAGTAGTTAAAGGTTAAAACAATTTTAAATGTAAATATTGCTTCGCATACTGCATTAAATATTTGAAGAGTACATTTTTATCTTTGAGAACAATAGCCATCGTAGAAACGCAGGAACTCAATGACTGGCAAACAATCACCGTAGAAAGCCTACATTGTTCTATTAATCACCGTAGATTTGCCTTGGTAGTGCTTCACGTCTCCGACAGTCAATATTTCATGTAAACTGGGATTAAAGATTAAGAAAAACGACAGGACTGATAATTTTTGAACCTAAAAATAATATTTACAGCGCTATTAATCGCGATAATTTATTCATCGCAATTGTCGCAACATGCACTACGGACGGATTGACTGATTATTTCATGTTTCCGAGCGCGCCAACACCTACCGGCATTATTCCCTTAAGTGTAGTTCATTACTTTACCACGGAAGGGGGTGGCGTTCTTCTCCCTGGATGGGGAGATCCAGCGCCGACTTCACGTCAGTTGGCTTGGTTTTCTCCACCCAGATACCCTCTCACCTGCGAGGCACCTGTCGGGACAAGCTCTAAGCTGGAATCTCCTGACCAATTTCCCGACATGTTTGATAGTGTAGTGCATGTGTGTGTAATTGTGTGTAACGGGTGAGGATAGAACAAGGAAGAAGAAGGAAAGATCGCGCGCGGTACGTAGCCTGATTATTAGGGTACTGCTCCGGCGTTCGCCTTATGTTGATTGGAGAAATCCCGGAAAACTACCGATCAGAACAGTCGGTCGCTAGAATTTTCTCCTCCAGACAGCGACTGTATTCCACCAAGCTATGTAGTTAGTGTCGAAATTCCAGTCGCCGACCAGACTCGAACCCTAGAACCTCCCGATCGGATACACCGCAGTAACATCAGCAGTGGACACGAGCCAATTCTGCCAATAGAAGGGCGAAAAATACGTAAATGGATCACAATCCAGGCTCTAATATTACTCGGTGCAGCCAATGTGAAATAGTGATGCGATATCAATAACAAAACATTGATGTTACTCTATATCAATATTAATATTAAAAATTAAAATATTGATGTTAATAATACATGGACCAAAAACCATCCATGTTTTTAAACATAGATGTTTTAAAACTGAATTAGAAATTTCTGAAATGAAATTCGTGCACTAGGAAATTTAATTTAACAAGGTGTGATATTTATTTATTTAAAATTATGATTTAATTGAAAACAAAATTAAAAAAACCGACCTAGATCACTGAAGGTTGAAGGACCATAGCTGCCACGTGCCTGAAGGGTCGAGGGTTCAAATCCCGCCCGGGGCATGTATGTTTGTGTATGTGCATATACACTAAGCGAGTTCCTCTACCATTACCCCCAAAGTTAAAAAAACAGTAGTAATTACAGTGATCGCTGTTTGTCCTAGTAGTGTAAATGAGACCTTAAAAGAATAACAATGGGGGAAACTGAGCCTGATAGCCTGAAAGCCTGTCCGCTCAGAATTTTCTCAAAGGGCCAGTGCTCCGTTCGGCGATGAAGGTACCATCCTCTGTTAATTCATATTTTAACTTTTACAAAATTGTGGTCAATAGAAATGTTTATTCACAAACCAAGCACATCAAAAAAGTAGAAATGAGCATCGTTATTAGAAAAACATCGATGTTAGAAAAACATCGATGTATAGAAAAACATCGATGTATAGAAAAACATCGGTGTTAGAAAAAACATCGTTTGTAGAAAAACATCGTTTGTAGAAAAACATCGTTTGTAGAAAAACATCGTTTGTAGAAAAACATCGTTTGTAGAAAAACATCGTTTGTAGAAAAACATCGTTTGTAGAAAAACATCGTTGTTAGAAAACCATTGTTGTTAGAAAACTATTGTTGTTAGAAAACCATTGTTGTTAGAAAAACATCGTTGGTAGAAAAACATCGTTGGTAGAAAAGCGTCATTGTTAGAAAAACATCGTTGAGAGAAAAAACATAGATGTATAAAAAACACCTATGAATAAAAAACATCGTTGTTAGAAAAACATCATTATAAGAAGTACATAGATGTATAAAAACATCTACGAAGAAAAACATCGACGTTAGAAAAACATCGACGTTAGAAAAACATCGACGTTAGAAAAACATCGACGTTAGAAAAACATCGACGTTAGAAAAACATCGACGTTAGAAAAACATCGACGTTAGAAAAACATCGACGTTAGAAAAACATCGACGTTAGAAAATCATAGACGTTAGAAAAACATCGACGTTAGAAAAACATCGACGATAGAAAAACATCGACGATAGAAAAACATCGAACAGAAAACCAAAAAAAAAATGTTTTGAAAACATCGATATCGACGCCGCAGCCAGTGCGGTGCCATGCAGCCAAGCGCTGCTGCCGGCGGAGTCCTGACCGTGCCCAATGTTTGTCGTGCGATGATTTCATGGCTGGGGGCGACGAACGCAAACGCCGCGCCGCACATTACACATCCGTTCATGTCGGCGCGGACCTTTCGCCAGCCAGCCAACCCGTAAACAAACAAGCCATACACGGCGCCGGCGCGACACGACGCGAAGCGACGCGACGTGGCGCGCCGCGCCGCGCCGGGGGCTCGTACCACACGTCACGTGATCGACGCGATGACGCGCGAACGCCGCCCGCCCGCCCGCCCACCCGCCTGCCTGCAGAGGCGTGTCTGGACCTGCGGATGTCGCCTGTTCGCTCTTCGAGAGTACGACCGGGAGAGGTGGCTCACTGATGTTACTGCAGGGCCTCTTACCGGGAGGTGGCTCAGGGTATCAACTGATGTTACTGCAGGGCCTCTGACCGGGAGGTCCAAGGATTCTTGTCCCGACGGTGGAAGGATTTTCGACATTACGGAGCTAGATCGAGTTCTGTCACCGGGAGAGGTAGCTCAGGGTATCAACTGATGTTACTGCAGGGCCTCTGACCGGGAGGTCCAAGGGTTCCTGTCCCGACGGTGGAAGGATTTTCGACATTACAGAGCTAGATCGAGTTCTATCACCGGGAGAAGTGGCTCAGGGTATCAACTGATGTTACTGCACGGCCTCTGACCGGGAGGTCCAAGGGTTCCTGTCCCGACGGTGGAAGGATTTTCGACATTACGGAGCTAGATCGAGTTCTGTCATCGGGGGAGGTGGCTCAGGGTATCAACTGATGTTACTGCAGGGCCTCTGACCGGGAGGTCCAAGGGTTCCTGTCCCGACGGTGGCAGGATTTTCGACATTACGGAGCTAGATCGAGTTCTGTCACCGGGAGAGGTGGCTCACTGATGTTATTGCAGGGCCTCTGACCGGGAGGTCCAAGGGTTCTTGTCCCGACGGTGGCAGGATTTTCGACATTACGGAGCTAGATCGAGTTCTGTCATCGGGAGAGATGGCTCAGGGTATCAACTGATGTTACTGCAGGGACTCTGACCGGGAGGTCCAAGGGTTCCTGTCCCGACGGTGGCAGGATTTTAGACACTAGCTACGGAGCTAGATCGTGTTCTGTCACCATCTGGAGGAGAATTCTAGCGGCCGGCTGCTCTGATCCGTAGGTTTACGTGCTTTCTCCGATCAATATCGGGTGAATGCCTGAGCAGTACACTAACAAACGGGCCATAGACCTCCCGTGATCATTCCTTCCAATCCTTGTATTTCCCACCCCTTATTTACACACACTTACTTTTGAATGCACTATACTACCACACATGTCGGGAGCTTACAGCTTGTTCCGGCTGGTGAGAGATAGCTGGTTTCATAGAAAAGTTTTACACTGACATTTTTTAGTGGCGTTTCCTGTGAAGTGAGGGGGGGGGTGAAAGAAGATGGGACCGTTATTGAGAATATTTTTAAAATAAATTCCATTACCTTCATGGAACAAATAGGCGAGAACTACTAGTTTAGTTTTATGTTGCATAAAACCTTATGTAAAGATTAAGATTTTAGAAAAAAAATTATTCAGGAAAAATCTCTCTCATCATTACTGAACTTTGACAGTGTTCATTTGTTTCAATTTTCTGAATACCGAGAGTTCAACTGAAATGGCACCAGGGCGAATTTTATGTGTCATTTACTCTATCCGAGGTAAAATATAAAGACACAATCGGAGATGGTTTTGTGAAATCAATTGTTTAAATTTAATTTTTTATGCAAAATGACACAAAAATTATTTTCGAAAAGTTTTACATGACCTAATTGAAAAATAGAATTTATCTGAAAACATATTAATTGAGAGGGCTACGTGAAGTTGAACTCGGACAATGAAGGATTTTGCTAAATGCACATTGCTATATTTTGCAAATTCCCCAAACCCCTAACTCACTCCAGTTACTTCTCCGCCAACATCAATCTCCAACTACCAACTCACTACATCTACCGGATTGCTCACCGCGAAAACTAACGAAATCTTTTTGGCAGCGCATCCTTAAACCACGAGAAATAAGTGCAGAACATTGTCTTCCTACAGATGCTTCCAAACTTAACGTTACAATTGTAAGTCCGTAGGAAATTATATTCAAGATTAATGAATAGCTAGGATACATTTTGGCATTTTGTAATCTACTGCGTGCATTTTGGGACAATTAATCAATTAAAAATTGCCGTAGCTTAAACTAAAATAAAGGAGAAATACACTCTTTTTTAAGAAAAAATCCCTCAAAGTATTTATGTGTCAGAGGTACCCAAGGCACCTTTCAACATGTAATAAACTGAAAAAAGTAAAGATTTATATTATCAGCACTACATACTTATTTCTTAATTTTTCATTTTTAGATTTCAAAAGAAATCTGCCCCATTTATTATTTTTTCCATAAATGCTTGAAAATGAAATGAAATTGTAACATATTCTAAATCATTGAATTGAACTTGTAAACTGTATCGAAGCGGGTTTGTTTTGTATATTTTGATTATTACTATAGACTAATTCATAGAACACATATTAAAAGCGGTAATTTTAGCTGAGAAAACCATTATATTATGGCAAAAACGATAAAAGTAAATAAAGACGTGAGAGTATTCAACAAAATTCATTTCAAAATTTTCATGAGACGAAAATTATTACAAGAGTAATGTGCACGTTGAATTGCATTTGATGAAATCAAGACAAAAGAAGCAATTCCTGAAACAATGTTTTCAAGACATTTGTCTATTGTCACTTGCTTATTTTAGTGGAACACAATGAATTACAAAAGCTGAATAAGTTGCTGTTCAGACGGTATAATTCTTACTTTACTCCACCGGACATTTTTGCTGAATACTTTTCCTTAAATCTTATCATAAAGTGAGCCACGGCGTTCGGAAAGAAAAATCTCCAGCGACTTTTCTTGTTCATCGCCTGGTGTGCTGTGCGTCCGGGCTACCTCGCAGGAGGTTCGTAAGCTGTCAAAAACACAGCTGCGTTGTAGAGCCCAACGGACACTGGCGATTTTGATAGAAACATTCAAAGAATGTTTACAGGCGAGGAAGAGCATGACACTTTCTTTATCATCAATTTCAAATGTCAAATAGTGGAAAACCGCCTAATGATTTTTACTTTCTCTCTACGTAGTAGAGAGAATGTTATGTAATCCCATTCGAAAAAACAGCGAATTTTCAGCAGAAGAACTTTTATGCCGAAAGCGGCCCTGGAAACGAATCAAGTGGATTAATCCAGTTGATAAATTTTGAAAAACATTTGGTGTAGCTCGAATCCATGTCGAATGATGACAAATCGTCTGTCTGTCCATCCGTCCGTGTACATGAAGCCCGAATATTTTTGTTGGATCGTGTGAAGGACGTTTAAGAGAATGGAGCAAATCTCATTTTCGTTGAAAACTCTGATTTTTCGAAAATTCTTTTTGGTCGTCCTCCTCCTACTAAAACATTCAAGATAGAGATCTTTTCCCTTAATGAAATCTGTTCTTGTAAGATAGATTTTAAAATAAGATAATATCCAATTTTTCGAAAATTCCAGTCGATATATAATTACCTTCGATAAGGAGAAATGAAAAAATGAAAAAAACAACAACAAAAAAATACATGAATTCTAACAAAATTCCAATGCAGATTGTTTGAAAGGACTCTTCTCCAAATATCATATATCAATTGAACAAATTGTTAGCTTCACAAGGGGAAATCTGGATTTGTTCATATTTACGGAAATAAATTGTTTTTTTTTTCGGCCAAGATCGAAGAGCCATAGCTGTATAATGCCTGAAGGGCAGAAGGATTACGGGCCTTTTCTGGAAATTTTCAGGGGGTCATGACCCCCCTGTGCGCACGTCTAGCACATATATTTACTCTCGTCCATCTGTGCAAACTGCCATCGTTGACCAGGACGGATCGAATGTTGTAGCTTGTGAATCACCAACTTGATAACATGTTGGTGTTACTGCCTGCGTGGAGCAAGTGGGAATCCCCATTGCACGTACACCTGAAACTTGCCGTACCTTGGACAAATCCGTTCAGCCGTTTTGTGAATGGCGGTAGTAGAAAAGTCAGTGACCGAAAGGTTTAGTGCACGTTGTGGAGTTGCTGCAACTGAAACGACGTTGACGTGGAGGTTCTTTCGGGTTGCTTGCTTGCGATTTCGGGTGCGTCAATCACAAGTTCCCTTAGTGACGTAAGTGTAGTGCATGCTTTTGTGTTTGCTATGACAACCTTGACGAACCGGGAGCGGTAGCTCAGTGCTCAGTACATCAACTGCAGCGCCTCTGACCGGGAGGTCCTAGGTTCGAGTCCTGACGGCGGTAGGATTTTCGACACTAGCATTCCAGCTAGGTCGAATTCAGTCGCTGTCTGGAGGAGAATTCTAGCGAGCGGCTGCTCTGATCGGTAGTTTTCCGTGGTTTCTTTGATCAACACCAGGCGAATGCCGGAGCAGTACCCTACCCAACGGGCCACGGACTGCGCGCGATCTGTCCTTCCTCTTCATTGTGCTATCCTCTCCCCTTACACACACCCTTACGCTAACATGCACTACACTACCACATATTCCGGGAGATCGGTCGGGAACTTACAGCTTGTCCCGGCTGGGGCGGTGCACCGCTGGTGGGAGAGTCCTGGTTAGCCCCGCTAGCTGACGGTAGGTCGGCGTCGGATCTCGCCATCCAGCGGGGGAAGATCACCGCCATTTCCCGAGAAAAAACATGTACTACACTAACGGAAATAATCACCAAAGCAGTTGACGCGCCCGGAAACACGAAAAAATCAATCAATCAATCAATCAAACAACCGTGACGTTACCCGCGATAACAGCGTGGACTCCATGCCACTACTGTTACACTAGCGAAGTAAAGACGAAAGAACTAAGATTCTCCTTCCAGTACGAAATTCGTTCTTATCACGCTTCTCTAATAGCGATTTGTTGTTTTAAATGTAAAATCTGTGAATAACATCCTATGCATTTTATAAGAAACACCATTTTCACGTGAGGTAGACTACGAAAATGAAGTTTGGAAGTTGTAGGCGTCCCACTGAATCTCTCTAAATATCTGGTACAAAAGTTATAGATTCAGGAAAGAAAATACAACCTTAGTTTCAAACGGTTATGGTTTAAGGAATAACTGTGCTTTTCACCAACTCTATAGAAATTGCTTTGTTGGACGTGCTTGATTTTTAGCAATAAAAGAAACGTTTGAAAAACGACAAGATTTGTAGCTCTGTTGAATATAACACGACCGTTGTATAAAACGGCAGACTATGTAAACTAATTTACTGGAGTACATTAGATTAGTACACTACATCAATGATTTTGTACAAACAGAATTGCAACGTCTGATTATTTATGTTCCGATAGATGATACGAAGATACACAGATGTCTCAGTGTTTCTTTGAGGGATGTTGTAACTCAAAAAACTAATTTTGCAATTAATAAGGAAAGAGATGAATGAAGACCTCACAGACAAAACCGCAGAGTTGAAGGATCGATTTGGTGAACACGAAAAACGCGATGTTCATTATTAAGATAAGCTTGTGTACAATGTTCATCTTTCTCAACTAACTCATCGAACTTCCCAGCCACGAATCGCCACCGCCAGACTGCGGCCGAATTCGGCTTAGGCCTCATTCACAATGAAAACTTAAACGTAACCGTAACGTAGCCGCAAAACCTAGAAATGGGTTATAAAACGAGATCATTCACAATGCCTTGACGTAAACGTAGACGTGAGACGTAAACTTAAAGAGCTCGCAAGCTCCAAGCTTCTACGTTTAAGTTTACGTCGAAATTCTACCGAAGACCAATCAGAGAGCAGCATGAAAAAAGCAAATGCACAACAAAATCCGCGAGAAGGAAGGTCGACTCCAGATCGATTCTTATCGACCAATATGTTGAATTCTGATTGGTTCAGGCAAACCTACGTTCCAGCTTACGTTTGCCATTGTGAATGCTCGTTTTTACGTGAAAAGTTTACTGCATAAGTTTACGGCTTACGTTATGTTTAAGTTTGCATTGTGAATGAGGCCTTAGATAACGTCGAAAATCCGTGACGGTAGGAGAGCAGCGCCAGAACACCGGGATGGCTGATGTGTATTATCGTGGGTGACGTCATTGTTCTCCGCCCCCGCACTCACGATCCCGGCCCTGGGCCCCTACCCCGCCCCGCCCCCACCGCCTCCGTCGTCGGATCCGTTTGCGCGGGGATTCGGTGCGATCGGGAGGAGGAGGGGAGCCGGCAACGGGAGCGGAACGGGTCAACGAGAGACTCGTTCTGGGGCGCTTCCGCCCGCCACCCAGGGCGCGGCGAGGACCCGGACCTCGAGGCGGGTGGCGCAGCGTTCATCAAGAGCACGGGAGGTTAACTCTGTGCCCAAGATACGCCCACCCAGGAGCCAGGCGGCTGATTTTTACTTTTTCGTAGACGTACGTGTACACGGAATGATATATTGAGATTGGAAAAAGTTATGTAATACGGAAAATCGATTTCGAGATTTCAACGGAAGTACTTCTGTTGTGCTCGTCTGTCCGTCTGTGTGTCCGTTCGTCTGCCCGTCTGTCGGTACGTCCGTCTGTCCGTCAGTCTGTCCGTCCGTCCGTCCGTCCGTCCGTCAGTCCGTCCGTCCGTCCGTCCGTTCGTCCGTCCGTCCGTCCGTCCGTCCGTCCAGCAGTCCGTCCGTCCGTCAGTCCATTCGTCAGTCCATTCGTCAGTCCATCCGTCAGTCCATCCGTCAGTCCGTCAGTCTGTCCGTCAGTCCATCCGTCAGTCCGTCAGTCTGTCCGTCAGCCTGTCCGTCAGCCTGTCCGTCAGTCTGTCCGTCAGTCTGTCCGTCAGTCTGTCCGTCAGTCTGTCCGTCAGTCTGTCCGTCAGTCTGTCCGTCAGTCTGTCCGTCAGTCTGCCCGTCAGTCTGTCCGTCAGTCTGTCCGTCAGTCTGTCCGTCAGTCTGTCCGTCAGTCTGTCCGTCAGTCTGTCCGTCAGTCTGTCCGTCAGTCTGTCCGTCAGTCTGTCCGTCAGTCTGTCCGTCAGTCTGTCCGTCAGTCTGTCCGTCAGTCTGTCCGTCAGTCTGTTCGTCAGTCTGTCCGTCAGTCTGTCCGTCAGTCTGTCCGTCAGTCTGTCCGTCAGTCTGTCCGTCAGTCTGTCCGTCAGTCTGTCCGTCAGTCTGTCCGTCAGTCTGTCCGTCAGTCTGTCCGTCAGTCTGTCCGTCAGTCTGTCCGTCAGTCTGTCCGTCCGTGAACACTACTAGCGCCTAACCCTACGCTTTTTTCCAAATTGAAGAAACCCCTGTCCATCTGACTAGTTTAAAATTTGAAATTTTGAAAATCTTTCTGTGAAATTGGGAGGTACTTTACATGAAGTCCCTGGAACATTTTCAAAATTTTTTCAAAAGGCTCCATTTTTTTCACTGAAATTTCTTTTAAAAATACAATGAAAACACTTATAAAGTCCTGGTGAGCTCCACTCGCTGTTGAGCGCTCATTAGAGTATCGATACCGATATTGGAATTATTGAAAGAAAATATATCGACACTTGAAGTATCGAAAGAGTCACTGCATCCCCATGATGGAAAGAGAAGGGTGGGCTCCTCCGGTGCTCCGATTTTTGCTCCTTCTTCGTAGCACCAGTTTGCGCCACGAACCACGTGACCACTACACGATCTCTTCGTTTAAAAAGCCAGAACAGACATTGGCCGCCATTTTGCTTGGACAGCGAGAAGTGTTGGGAAACATTTTGAAAATGGCATAAAGTGACAATTTTGAACAGTGACCAACCAAAAATAACACGATGAAGGTTTAGTGGAAATAAAAGAAGCACTATATTTAAAACAATGATTCATATATCTGTTTCAATGACTTGTAAAAACCAAGTATCTCCCACCTGTGGGGCACCACCCCAGCTGGGATACACTCTATGCCCCCGACTGGTTTCCCGGTATGTGTGGTAGTGTAGGGCATGTTAGTATAAGTATGTGTAAAGGATAGAACAAAGAAACATCGCACGCGGTGCGTGGCCCGTTTGTTAGAGTATTGCTCGAGCATTCACCTTGTGTTGATCGGAGAAACAACCACGGAAAACTACCGATCAGAGCAGCCGGCCGCTAGAATTCTGCTCTAGACAACACTGTTGAATTCGCACATGTTGACAAGCTATTGTCGAAAATACATCGGGACTCGAACCTAGGACCTTCCGGCGAGAGGGACTGCAGTGACATGAGTTAATGACCTGAGCCATCATCTCTCCCGGTGTGCCCCTGGAGGCAGCCGGTGTTCCACAGGGGCCTGCATGCGTCCACTGGGGAACGAGCGCGCGTGAGTGTGTCGGCAAAGGTAGAAACGTGGAGGGGAGGGGGACGGTGAGGTGGGCAGAGGGGGGAGGGGAGGGGCGCGGGGCGCAGGGTCAAGTGGCGATGCCTCAACCTCTGCCACCTGGCCGCCCTCTAGATGCCGACTCGCCTCAGTCTACGCCGCTCGTTGCAGTCGATTTCATGCCTCGCATAAGAGTATCGATTTTGGGAATATCGAACGAAAATTCATCGACCTTTGAGACAAGACGGACGTTTGCACAGCTAGAAATACCTTCTGGAATACGACTTTTGAGCATCTGGAGGGTATGCATCATCTGGAATACGAAATACTAGCGGAAACGGCTAATTTGGTGGTTTTAACGGGCGACTTATATTTGATGATAATCGATCACACAGTCATGCAATTTACAATTTGTTCCCAACTTTTGCAGCAGAGTTCTAAATCTAGTATTTTCCCATGACGCAACAACATGTCGATGACATTAATTTTTATCTATCTACATATGGTATTAGTTATATTTATACAATATTATTTATAAAATAGTTTAAATTGTAAGTAGATATATATTTATCCGATATTATGTAAGCATTTAGTTATAAGGAAGACTGCAGAGTTGTTTTCAGGCGGCTGTTGTTAAACAAATTCCAGTCAAGAACATGTGACATTATGGGAATTAGCGTTTGCATTTCGGAATTTCTTACATTTCTACTTAACGTTGTGCAGAATTACTTTGTCGACTTCCTCCATTGTTGATTTGAAGATTACTATCGATTACTTTACACTACAGCGGGAAAAAATTCTTTAAAAGTGCCCCAGCATACGTGTATCAACTGCGTACTGTGTCGGACTGTGTGCGCCTACTGTGCAGCGACGTATTGGCGAAGATGGGAGAGTGGCAGTTTGATTGATTTATTGGTTGATTGATATTTCCAGGAAGGCCAATTGTTATTGTAATTTCTCCCGTTAATGTATAAAATGTTTTATCGTGGGAGGTGCTGGTGTTCTACCACTGCTGGATTTGGACATCAGGCTCCGATTGATTGATTGATTGATTTTTTCGTGTTTCCGGGCACGTCATCTGCTTTGGTCATTAGTCCCGTTAGTGTAGCGCATGTTTTTCTCGGGAGATGGCAGTGATCTTCCCCCGCTGCATGGCGAGATCCGGCGCCGACCTACCGTCGGCTAGTGAGGTTTCCCCCTAACCAGGACTCTCCCACTAGCGGGGCACCGCCCCAGCCGGGACAAGCGCTAAGCTCCCGACCGGTCTCTCGAAATATGTGGTAGTGTAGTGCATGTTAATGTAAGTGTGTGTGAAAGGGGAGAGGATAGGACAAGGAAGAGGAAGGAAAGATCGCGCGCGGTCCGTGGCCAGTTTGATAGGGTACTGCTCTGACATTCGCCTGTCAGGCTCTGACCTGCACGTCAGCTTGGTGTGATTTCACCCTCCAGGTAACTCCACCAAGTGTGGCACCGCCCCAGATGGGACGAGCTCTCATCTCACGACAGTTTTAGCGACGTGTGTTGGTGTCTGGTGCATGTATATGTGTGGGAAGAGGATATGACAAGGATAAAGAAGGAAACATTGCGCGGGGTCCGTGGCGATTTTATTACAGTACTGTTCTAAGAAACTAGGAAAAGTAGGAAAATAAACGATCAGAGCAGCCGGTCGCTATAATTCTCCTAAATTCGACATAGCTATTTAGCTGGTATCAAATACCTGCCTTCGTCAGGACTCGAACTCTAGGACCTCCCGCATAGCGTCGCTGCAGGCAAAGCGACAATGAGCCACACTCAATCAGCGGAGTCTGTTGGTGTTCCACAGGGGCCTGCGTACGGCCAGTGGCCCGCGAGCTCGCATAAGCGAGTCGGCGAAGGTGGGGGCGTGGCAGGGGGTGGGCGTGGAGGGGCGGGGCGGGGTGGGGGCGTGGGTGCGGGGTCAAGAGGCGATGCCTCAACCTCTGCCACCTGGCCGCCCTCCGGATGCCGACTGGCCTCAGTCGCCGCCGCTGCAGATTTCACCTTCGTTGTTCCCGTTTTTTGTCCGTCGTGTTTGTTAGGCGGTTGGTGTGTTGTTTTATGGGTCTGCCTCTGTAGGAATGGGTGTCTGCGTCGTTTTTACTCTCCAGTTGTTTGCTTATGTCTGTTTATGTACCGGTATGCGGTTGTGTGCGTCGTTCTGTGTGAGTGTCTCATTATTTATGAAGAACTTCTGCATAAACATGTACCTCTACTTTGCGGTGTGTACATGCGAAATCGTGTGTCTCTTTCTCTGACTGACTTTCAATGCGTCTTAGAAGACCTGTCAGGATGGGCCTCGTTTCAAATTGGGATTAATTATTTTCTGCAAAGTGTTACGATCTTAAAAATAGATAACCGTTGCTTGTGAATATATAAGAAGTTACAAAGCTGCTATTTTCTTTTGAGGAAACAAAATGAGTGCAAATGGAATATGGTATTCCAATATTTTATTTGAAGATGAATCTTCACTAGTTCTAGTGTTTTTAATTTGTAAATTATTGTAAAAATCTCTATATTGTTTTGAACTAGTTCTGTTTTAATTTAGATAGTTTGCCTTTGGTCATCCAACAATCTGGCATTCGAGGTTCGCGATCTTCATATTTAATGATCAGGACTGATGGATTCCTCACACTCAATCTTCGATAATTACGTAATTTCTTTGTAATGATAGGGGTCGCCCACAAACTACGTACCGATGAAGAGGGGGAGGGGGTTTGAGGCAGCGTTACACTGCGTTACATGAGAAAAGGGGTGCGTTAATTAAATGTTGCTTAACATTGATTTATTTTGTCTGGTATTTTGTTAGTGTTTAGATCTGTGTGTGTATCTTCTTTGTATTTGGTGAAACAATTACTTTTTTGTCTCAAAAGAAAACATTAAAATCTTAATTAATTACTTTAAAAACGTTATTATGTGTAATTTGTTACAATATATGGAAGTATTTTTTCACAATTTTTTATCATATCTGTAAGATTACGAAGAAAATATTCAAAACCAATCCACCGCGTATGTTCTAGAATCCAATTAAATTAGTGTAGTAGATTGTCGCTCTTGCTTAATCTAAGACGACTTCTAATAAAACTCCAATTAATTCTGACTTTAGTTATCACAAATTTTAAAATATAACAAAAATAAATTGAATACAAATTGTTTCTTCTATAATATAACCCATTTATTTCTTGTAAATAGGAGAAAGTGTATCCTTAAGCGTTACGTAATTATTGAGGGGAGTTCAAGTGCACGTTACAAGTGAGTTACAGTGAGGGAGGGAGTGTTCAAAATACTTCAAATTTCCGTTTTGTAATTTATGGATGGCCCCATATCAGTGCCAAAGCTTTATAGTCACATCTAATTGTAAGTGAAAGATTTTGATGGGTAAGTGATTTTCTAGATATAAGGATGATTTTGGTGGTGGAATGACAGGCAGCGAAAACGGGAGAACCCCTGGAAATGTGCCTCGGAGTTTCTTTGTCCTCTGCAAATTTCATTTCGATCGACCAAGATTCGAAACTCCGGACTGTGCTGTGAAAAGAGAGAAGACTGTTCTCTACACAACGTCTGTCTTCTAGGGCTGTTCTCTCATTTTTCACTCCAGATAAAGTTTTAGGCTTTTAAAAAATTTACATAATGCCTTATAGCAATATTTAATACATATACACGCTAGAATTCTGCTCTAGACAACACTGTTGAGTTCGCACTGTTGAATTACATACAATATTACAAATATATACTAATAATTTTCAATGCGCGTAGGAATTGAAATTAAAGAACGCAGTCTCCGGCCAAATAAGAGGTGTCTTCAGCGTCTTTGCACCACCACAAACCCGACAAATCAAAAAAGAATAAAACAGTTTTGATTTTGAGTGAAAAATGCAAATATTTGGAAGTGTTATTCCTCCAATTCGCATATTGCGCGTCCCGACTCAATTCTCCTATTCAATGCGTCCCTGCTTTCGACACACCTGACGTCATACGACAGCAAGACTCCAAGTTAGAGACTCCTGCCTTTAAATATTTGCTCTTCAGGCGTTGCGTTATGAACAGCATTTTTTTATACAGAGCCTACCTGGCCTGTTAAAAACTGTACTTTGTATTTGCAGAATTTGTGAAGGCTCTTTTTGTTACTACGGAAAATATTTAATTCCTTTCATTTTTATATGAGAGTTTTTTTGTTTATCTTAAGCATTGTGCAAATCCATTTTTTGTACTTTCTTTCAGCTGCAGTTACCCTGCTGAAAGCTACTACAACAATATAATATATAATAGTATAATATAATATAATGTAATACAATACATAATAATATATTTTCATAATAATGTGTGCATTAAATGTCAACATCACGAAGTAGACCCAATAGGGAACTTATTGCAAAACATAACGCAGGTAAAGGTCCAGATACTCTGTGGAAGATATCCAAAGTTTCATTCAAATTTAATTTTTGAAATTTTTGATGTTACATGTTAATTCCTGGCAGGTCTTCACTCGCAATTATTAGTATTCGAATACCTCTGTAGGCAATCAATACACGTGCCTGCTTCATTCACTCCTAACGTGTACTTTGCGGTACACGTAGCAAAGTAGTAGTACACATAGCAAATATCATATACCGTGTCTAGAAAACACGGCGTCAATAATCCCTAGCACCCGGTTAATACACCAATGTATTATAGACAACGCAAAGACATTACCTGACGGCCCCACATCTATAGCATCTCTGTACATTTACAGCGTTCATTACTCGTTAGATTTATGATGACGTGTAATGCTGGAGTCCATCACGAAGGCGTGGCCAACCTGCAATTTGAGGCGCAGTATTGCCAACTTTTTGCTTCCGTTTCTTAGAAGCTGTAAACTGCCACTTGTTACAACTTTATTGAATGTACCTTGTCCCCAATTCAAAACTGTGGAGAACATAATTCTTTAAACTAGAAAAAAAAATGTATACAAGTTTTCCACTTTTTGAAACACATTCTTTTCGGGGTGTTGCAGCACATTGGAAGAATGTATTTATTAGAAACACACAACTGATATCGAAAACTCAAAAATCTTCTTCAGCGCAAATTTTGATTTCGGTTTGATACAATATGCCATTATGATTCTTCACAATCCCCTAGGGCAGGACCGGGTTGGGTGGTTAAGGACATCAATTATTGATATCACTGAATTTCTTCTGAACGGGAGGTTCTAGGGTTCGTCGTCCCCAACGATGGCAGGATTGTTGTCACTAGCTATGTAGCTCGGTCGGATTCAGTAGCTGGCTGGAAGAGAATTCTAGCTCCCGGCTGCTCCGTTGCTGGTAGTTTTCCGTTGTTTCTTCCATCAACGCCAGGCGAATGCCGGAGCAGTACCCTAACAAACGAGCCTCGGATCGCGCGCGATCTTTCCTTCCTCTTACTTGGGCTATCCTTACCTCATACATACGCACACCACACATACCACTCGTGTCGGGAGACCGGACTGGAACTTAGATCTCGTTCTGGCCGGGGCAGTGCCATTGTAGGAGTTACTCTACTTCTTGCTGGTGAATATCGGAGTTACCGGAGTTCGCAGATTTCGCAAATGAAAAATGGCAAGCCTGAAATTGGTATATTCTCCTTCAAAGCTAGGGTTCGTCCACAGTATGTGTTGTTATTCTTTTTGTACTTTCGTATAAAACATTACGACTAATTTGAGGTAACAAAATAATCCTATGCGCCTGTATGCCCCACTCCCAATCCTGTTATTTTGCCCAACCATGAAACTACCTTTATGCTCTACATTGATTACTCTGTTTACTTTAAATAAATAATCAGTAAAATTATCTTCTGTTATTTGATTCATACTTTGGGGTAACAGATTATCCACCGTATTCTTCTAACGGTGTAGTATTCATGAGTCCTTTCCAGGGTAAAATATTATATTTCATTTTTGTCACATGATTTGAGTCTTCCAATATGCAAGCAGTATGAAATTCTGAATTTCATGGACTTGATAATCTGCGTACAATTATTAAAATAAAACTAGGATATGTAATTCTTTATAGTGAACATTTAATAAAATGTTCTGTAATAAAACTCAGTAATGTTTATAATTAAATGAAACACAAAGTGATATGTGAGCATTACTCTCCCGTAAGTGATAATTCCAGAAAGTATTTTAAAAACTTTAATCACTCAAACAACAACGAATAGGTTGCACCTTGATAGGTCATTGCTACGAATCCTTCCAAGGAAGCGCGAAGTTTCAAATGCAGTATATACATGATACTCCTTCCTATTACGCTATCGATTTTCGCTGTTGTCCAGCAAGTAAAGAGTCCAACAAGTAAATACAGTATTTAAATATGTGTATTTGAAATACTTACTTGAAATCCATTTTGTATTTGAGTAACTGTATTTTGAGTGTTATGGACATGCATTTTAAAAATGTATTTAAATACACCTCTGAAATGCATGTCCAAAAACTCAAAAATACAGTTATTCAAATATAAAATGGATTTAAAATGAAAGTTCGTTACCACCAGTCAATGCTCGTGGTACATCCATAATTTTCTTCTTAAAGTAATTTTAATGACTTATTAACTAATTAACTAGTTGACATGACTCTGTTTGTCATTTCATATTTCCCTTCCATAATTCCCTCCGTAAGAGAAGGTGCAGCAACATTAAACTGTTTTCGTATTTCCCTCATCACCACGACCATCTCGATCCAGGCAAGTTAAGTAGTGAATATCGAGCTCCATATCACTGGCAATAACGTATCAGTAAAAAATAAACATTATTTCTGTGCTACCTCCGGGCAAATCTCAGCCGTTCGTCTCGCGGCCAAATCCCAGCCGCCCTCTGACGCAAGCGGCGTGACCCCAGCGGCGAGGTCCGTGCCATTGGCTCCTCCGCGGGCACCTCACCTCAATATTTCACACGTCCCTCGGCGGCAGGAGCGGTCCCCGCCCCCGCCCCCGCCTCCCCCACCGCCTGCCCCGGCGTCTCCTGCACCGCCACCGCCACAGCCGCCTCGGTCCCCTCGCGACCGATGGCTAATATCGCCACCAGTCTAGCCACCGACGTTTTCCGTGGTTTCTCCGATCAACACCAGGCGAATGCCGGAGCAGCACCCTACCAAACGGGCCACGGACCGCAGTGACTTGCTCCCTTCCTGTCCATCCCTCTCCCGTTCACACACACTTACACTAACATGCACCCATCACCACATACCCGGGAGACCGGTCGGGAGCTTTCAGGAGCTTGTCTCGGCTGGGGTTCCTCGCTGGTGGAGAGTCCTGGCTGGGGAAAAACCCACAATGACGGTAGGTCGGCGCCGGATTGCCATCCAGCGGTGGAAGATCACCGCCACCTCCCGAGAAAAAACATGCACTACACTAACGGGACTACGACCGAAGCAGTTGACGCGCCCGGAAACACGAAAACAATCAATCAATCAATCAATCTAGCCACCGTCCCTGCTGCCCGCTCTCCACGCCACATAACGCCTTCATCGACACCGCGTTTCCAGTCACCTACGTCGCCGTCGCCGCCTACTACGCCAACACTGTCCTCGCCACCTTCGCCTTCTGCTTCCACCACTGCCCTCGTGTACGGTATTGCTGCCGCCACTCTCGCCACCGATGCTATCTACTCCCCGCTACAGTTCCACCTTCACCGCCGACACAGCTCCCGAATCCGTCTCCACCTCACCAGCCACCGCCTTCGCCGTCGCCTCCCCCACTTCCGTGAAAACTATTACTTCCACCACCTTCATCTGCCTCCACCGTCACCATCACCGTCATCCTCACCGTCGTCGTCGCCATCATCGTCGTCAATGTCATCGTCATCATCTGTCATCGTCATTTCCATCATGATCATCGTCATCACGATCATCGTCAACGTCGCCGTCGACATTGTCATCATCATCATCATCGTCATTGTCATCGCCTCCGCCATTGCCTGCGCCAACAACCACCGCCCTCGTCGACGCCAGCGTCCCTTTTACCGCTATCGGTACCGCCACCGCTACCTCCACCGACCGCTACCTACGTTTCAATCGCGACCGTCTTCACCTCCGGAATCAGTGCTTTCGCCGTTGTCGCCACCACTACCGCAAAATCGTATCACACTCACCACCCCCGACGCCACCTCTGTCTCCGTCTCCACCACACCGGGAGAGGTGGCTCAGTGCATCAACTGATGTCACTGCAGTTCTTCTGACCGGTGGTTCTAGGTTCCAGTCCCGGCGGTGGGAGGATTTTCCACACTATCAAGACAACTACATCTAATTCAGTCGCTGTCTGGTGTAGAAATCTGGCGGCCGGAAGCCCTGATCGGTAGTTTTCTGTGGTTTATCCGATCATCATCAGGCGAATGCCGGAGCAGTACCCTAACAAACGGGCCACGGACCGCGCGCGGTCTTTCCTACCCCTTCCTTGTCCTATCCTTATCCCGTACACTAACATGCACTACACCACTACACATGCCGGGAGACCGGTAGAGAGCTTAGAACTTGTCCCGGCTGGGGGGGGGGGGTGTCCCTACTGGTGGGAGATATCTGGGTAGGGAAACCCCACTAGTCGACGGTAGGTGGGCACCGGATCTTGCCATCCAGTGGGGAACATTACAGCCTCCTCCCGTTGAAAAACATGCACCACACATGACGGGACTAATGGCCTCAGTAGTTGACGCGCCCGCAGTCACTTACAACCAACCAACCACTTAGAACATCGTCAACGCCGCCACCCCCGCCTCGCTTTGCCCCCGACACCGCCGGCGCTTCCACTGCCGCTGCTTTAGCTGCCTACCTCAGCAGCCCTCTCCGATCCTCAATGGGAAACTAGTTTTTCCACTCCACAACCCCGCCACCGCCGCCACCGCCTCCGACGTTGAGGCCTTTTTCTCTTCTTTTCGCTGCTGCCGCTGCCGCCGCCACTGTCGCGCAAACTGTTGCTCCTTACCTCCCCCCCCCTCCCGCGCTCACCGTCTCCTCGCGCAGACGGGACGTCGCTTTAACCTTCGTACCACATCTGGGGTCTTTTTCGACCCCACGATCTTTAATTTGTTCATATTTACCTGAATATTTGCAGGATAAATTCAGTCTGCTAGATGTACTTTGGTGCACTTATTAAGCAGATACCAAACCATTTTCATATACTTTCCAAATTTTATTAAAGAGTTATTAATTTTTTTCTTGCATGTCACCGGTTTGACTTAAAGAATAGCCTTTGATTTTCTCATTCTCATTTCAAAGATATTGTCATTATCTCCAAGAAATGTGTCTGATACAATCAAGTTTTGTCTCACATTTGATTTATCTCGAAATAACTTTCACGAACTCTTATAAATATCCCTCAAGCATTATGAATAAACAACGGAGGATACGTACTGTGGAGGTTATTCTTTTATGAAATATTATAATGAATATTTATTATGTTATTGAAAATAGCTTAGGAAAGGTATTGTTATGTAATATCAATTATTTACACCCAATATATTTCCGAACACATGGCCGTACACATGCCGTACACTTCCAATTGTCAATAAAGCTCGGGGTCCAAAAAGACCCCACGTATAGTACTTGATATAAACAAGCAGGTATGATTCGAGGGTTAAGGTAGTATGTTTGTTAGAACGATCACAGTGAAGTACTCCTCAAAATTACTTCATATGGATGTAAAATCTCTGTTGAAGATGGTAAAAAGTTGATACTTATCGGTCCAATTTTTTAATAAAAGAATCATCATTAAATTAGTACTGTCCCTTATAGAAAACTTTCGCAGACATGATTTTTTAAGTTATTGAAAAAGTTATACGCTGAAAGTACTTTTTTCTTTCATTCAATACGTAGTAAATGTTTTGAGGAATTAAATGGTATTAAATGTAACATACCTCACCGGCCATTCTGAAGAGTAATTGATAAAACAAAACTGCTGCGAAATTCATGACAACCGGAAATACTGCCTTTCGGCATAGGATTACAATGGACTCAGCATAGTTAATGTTTCAGAAAAGGAGTTACTTTTTCATCGACAAACAAATTTATTATTATATCGTTCCTTAACCATTAGAAATAATGTCATCTTTCAATTGTTATCCGATGTTAAAAAAAAAATTGAAACCGTCGCTATGCGTAATCGCTTTGTAGAAACTCCAGCGTTCTCTTACAGTCAGATATGTCCATAAATATGCCCCAATCTCTTTCTTGAATCTGTCGACGGAATTGTCCGACATCCCGATTTCAGTTTTCCGCCACACTTGCATTCCGAATGCGTTCCCTTTCATCACCCAACCGTATCCCCTTTCATTTTTGGCTAGCTAAGAACGCATAGTCCGACTGCATCCCGGACAGTGTTTTGGAACGGGGCCAGAGGAAACAATTTAGTTAGGTTTTCATTCATGAATAGTGCAAATTGATGTTCTCGCACCAATCGAGAAACAATTTCGACTTTTAGTATGTTATCTAATTAAAATATTTTTTTAACAAAATTCTGTATGTTTTAAGGGAAGACCACGACCTCTTTGACTTTCCTCCTTGAAGCAGTATTCGTAGAATCATTGTAAATACATTTTAAAAAATCGATACAGTTTAATTCCCAAATGGCAAGCTTTCCATACTCTTTTTATCAGACAAATGCAATAAGAAAGTGAGACAAACTGAAGGTTAAAAGGAGCTTTTGTGCAAAGAGTGATTGTCTAATAACTTATACCTAGCCGTACTTTCCTTGTTGTCATGAGGAAACGCGAACTGGGAAAGGCTTGGGAGAACTCGGACGCGAGATGCAATTGATTATTTGATTATTATATTAAGCTACAATGTAAGAACTTCATCAACAACCACTAATCATGGACATGTAAGCTTTCTTGGTCAGTAGTCTCATTAATTCAACAGGCACACCCCCTAGCCAAAGTGGTCTTGCTATTTCACTTCAAATGTAGTACTACTGAAATACTATCAACCATCCCTTGTTTGTGCTCCTCCTTGATTGATTGTTAGTGACTCCGGTTCGCCTTAAAGGCTAATATCATTAGTCCCGTAAGTGCGGTGCATGTTTTTTCTTAAGGAGGTGGCGGTGATCTTCCTCCATTGGATGATGAGATTCGGCGCCGACCTACCTTCGACTAGCGATGCTTTCTCCAACGAGGTATCTCCGATCAGCGGGGCACCGCCCCAGCCGGGACAAGTTCTAAGTCCCCGACCGGTCTTCCGGCATGTGTGGTAGTGCAGTGCATGTTAGTGTAAGAGTATGTTTGTGAGGAGTGAGGATAGGACGAGGAACAGGAAGGAAAAATCGCGTGCGGCCCGGAGCCAGTTTGTTAGGGTAATGCTCCGGCATTCGCCTGGTGTTGATCGGAGAAACCAAGGAGAAGTACCGATCAGAGCAGTCGGCCGCTAGAATTCTCCTCCAGACAGCGACCGGATTCGACCTAGCTCAGACGTCAACGAAGAAAATTTTCCCATCGTAGGGATTCGAATCTAGGTCTTTCCGGTCAGAGGCACTGCAGTGACATCAGTTGATATGCTGAGTTACCTCAACCGGTGCGCGATTGGCATACATCGTTTGCCGATACAGAGAACAGTTATGCAATGGGAGGGATATTGTAAATGTTAAAGAAGTTCCTCAAAAATGGTACATTGCCGTTTGTATTCCCGCAAATTCAAATGTACACGCTTTAAAATTTCAAAATATTTGAACTCAAACCATGTCTCTGACCGGGAGGTTCTAGGTTCGAGTTCCGATGGTGGCAGGATTTTCGACACTAGCCACATAGGTAGGTAGAATTCAGTCGCTGTCTGGAGGTGAATTCTACTGGCCGGCTGCTCTCTTCAGTAGAATTGCGCGGTTTCTCTGATAAACACCAGGCGAATGCCGGAGCAGTACCTTAACAAACGGGCCATGGACCACGCACGATCTTTCCTTCTTCTTTCTTATCCTATTCTCACCCCCTTACACACACACACACACACACACACACACACACACACACACACACACACACACTTATAAGCACTTCTCTACCACATATGCCGAGAAATTAGTCAGAAGCTTAGACCTTATCCCGACAGGGGTGAGATACCTGGAGCGGGAAACTCCGCAAGCCGACCTGTAGCTCGACGCCGAACTCAACGCTGAGAAAGAACACCGCCACCTCCCGCGCTTTATGCACTACACTCATTCAATTAATGACCTTAGTAGTTTCCGCGCCCGGAATCAAAAATTAAACAATCAGTCAATTAACACAAACTTACACTTATATGTACTACACTACCACTCATGAGGGGAGACCAATCGGAAACTTAGAGCTAGTCCTGGCTGGGGCGGACTAGCTCTAAGCTTCCCCAGTGGAGGGACGTACGTGATAGAGGAAAACCGTCTTCTCCCTTCCTTTACTAGAACGTCACTTTCCTCCCTTTACTGGAACTGAAGTACAATTGTTTCATTAACAAGACGCATTTCACAAATGATACATTTTCCCATAAGCTGTAGCTGTTCAAAAAATATTGGCTAATGGACTTTGGGATCGCTACAGTGGTAACGTTGTTGATTTTGGCTGCATTAATTTTCTCACATGTCTTCAAATGAAGAGAAGCTTCTAGATGATAATTAGTGTCAAACACATTGCTGTACGTAAACGAGACAAAATGCTTACGTCTTTACTGCTTCCCTATCCTGGCAGATTTGATTGAATTGAATTTGTGTTTTAATACCGCTTCATCTTCTATGATAATTTGTGTTATGTCAAATGAATATCAAAATATTTACGTGATGTGAGTGATGTAGAATTATGGTTACACACAATAAAGGGCAAAAAAATTGAACTCACACAAATTGTATATTAGTAATAATGATTAGTAATAATAATAATAATAATAATAATAATAATAATAATAATTGTAATAAAAATGTATTTAATGAGAATGCTCCAGTAACATTTGCTTCGTCATTATTATTGCTACCAAAGATCATACGTGTTTGTGAATTAAATTTTAAAATCTCAAAATGTACCTGTTTAAGGAAAAAATCTAACAATTCTGGATTTATTTCAATAGCACTGATATCTTTCAACAAACGAAGATAACGCTCGAGTAAAGCCTTCCTGCTCGATTCTATATCCGTTTATCTTTCTTATCACTTCTGCGAAGGGAAACAATATGAGAAGGCGCTGATTATTGCGACGCATCATGTTAGATATTTTCTCAAGCCCGAGCGATATATTTCCGTACGATTATCGCCTCCACTCTCCCCCCCCCCAGTTATTTACTGTTTTGTGTCTTGAGGTTTTGCGTGATAATCAGAAAAGCTTAGTGTCTCGTGGAAGTTGATCGTGTTTTATACCTGATATCGAAGGAGAGATTCATAGATTCGGCAAGAATATCGTCCGCCATCCCTTCTCTGTAGTTTCTGTTACTTAGTTTTGTTTCCTCTTTAGAGTAAAAAGTTTTTCCGGGAGCAACCAAGAGAGACAAGTTTTTCTTATTTTCCGAACAGGCAAATCAGGTTCACTCAGCATTTTTGTAAGTTTTACTCCTAATCCCTCTGTAAAGAACTCACAAGAAATACAATTTTTTTGCAACGAATGTAGTTTTGAGGAAACTTATTTTAGTTTATAAATGTCCCTGTGCCAAAGTGGTGAAATTGTATTGTTTATTACATTAACTATTTTATTTCTTTAAAAAGTTGCTTTAAATAATACTTCACTACATCACTGTAATTTTGATGCGTTTATTATAAACACAAATTATGAGCCTGCATGCCGCGTTTATGCATTACTATATTTATACAAGTTATAAAACTCAATAACAAATTTCTCGGGAAATTAATACACCGATTTGATTCATAATATAACAATAAATACAACATAAACAGTTGTTAGATAAAATCGAACACGCGAGTAATCGCATACCAAAAATATGGGTTAAATCGAAAGCCAGATACCTCTGGCGGATCTACTAGTAGTTAATCACTAAGTAGTAATATTGGTAGTTTGCAGTTCTAATCCACAATTTCAAGACGATAAGTGTCCGTATCATCCTAGCTCATAGTGTACGCTCTAGACTTTTGCATCAGCCAGAAAACAAAGTGAAGAATCGAGAAGTTAGCTCAAACCCCAGTAAAAATGAACTAGATCCGATTTACACACTCCTTTTTTGGCGAACGAATTCAGATTTTCCCGCGAAATCGCACACGCGCATTGCGGTTTTAGGAGTTGCAGAGCTGCGGTGTGCATGCGCGCATTCGCTAAATCGCTCTAAATCGTACGTCAAAAGGAAGCACGTAAATGAGGTATGAGACATGCATGTGGGGCACAGCCGCTGTGCGCATCCGCGCGTTCGCTAAATCGCCCGAAATCGTACGTCAAAAGGAAGTACGTAAATCGGATCTCAGACGCATGTGGGGCACACCCGCTGTGTGCATGCGCGCGTTCGCTAAATGGCCCGAAATCGTACGTCAAAAGGATGCGCGTAAATCGGATCTCAGACATGCATGTGGGGCACATCCGCGCGTTCGCTAAATCGCCCGAAATCGTACGTCAAAAGGAAGCACGTAAATCGGATCTCAGACCATGTGGGCACACCCGCTGTGCGCATGCGCGCGTTCGCTAAATCGCTCGAAATCGTACGTCAAAAGGATGCGCGTAAATCGGTTCACAGACATGCACATGGGGAACAGCCACTGTGCGCATGCGCGCGTTCCCTAAATCCCCCGGATTTCGTATATCGAAAGGAAGCGCGTAATTCGAATCTTAGACATGCATGTGGGAGAGTGCCGCTGTCCTCATACGCGCGTTCGCTAAATCTTCCGAAACGGTTCGTCGAAAAGAAGCATGAGATAGGATTGTTTCACGAATATTCTCATTTCAAGATTTTTATCAGGTTATTGCTTAAGCTTTACGCTAAGCCTCTACAGCGACGTCTTTCGCTACAGAGATTGGGTTTTGGGGATCGCAACACTGAGGATGATGTGTTAACACATGTGTACATTACAGCATGCATTGGCACATGGATTACCAGATGAATGATTTAAACGGCCACTGGAATTATACTGATCTGTTCCACCTATAACTCGTATTCACTGAATGAAACGAGAAATCGAACTGTGGTTTCTGGTATACCGTGGTTGGAGATAACTGTTTCGATCATTTAACTGCTACATGTGTGTGTGTCACGAAACGTTTCTTAGTGAAAAATAAGCAGAACAAACTACGCGTTTTATGTAGAGACACTCCATGGCATTTCGAACTGAAGAGTCTTTTAGCTCACAAAATTTACAATATTTAGAGGAATACGAAATGTGGACATTATAATGTCTGTATATATGTAAGGATATTATTTAATTGCATGTTTATTTGATTCATTTCTGCACACTATGTTCTCTTGGCACGGTTTACCTAGTACTGTAAGGAAAGAAAATATTGTTGTTTTCGCAATCACTACTGCAGCCTTGGCAAAACTATACTATTTCACAGAAACAATGTTTCATAGTAAATAAAAAATGAACAAAAGAATCCTGTATGGCTTGTATTTTTTTGTCATTCTTGCCTCATCTTTCACTTTCTGCTCTTTCTTTATCCCGGTCAACCATTATGATCCCCATATACCATTGTGAGAACAAAGTCAAGATATTCCAACAGACACTAAAGGTTTAAAAGGTGGCGAAACACGATCGTTGTGTCTTCTTCCTATACTTCATTCTCCTTAAAAAATAAAACAACTCGACGCATACTGTTTACTATTAGGACAATTATTCAACAGAAAGATTTAGAGTCAATGTAAATGATTCATATACGACGTACGTCAGAACAGACCGGCACAAAGAGTACTACGTTGTTATAAGAAATATGGTGCAAGTAATAACTCAGTATGAAAAATTATGTTGTCTGCGAAAGTGAATGGTATTTGCAACGACCCTCATTAGACAAAACTCCAACCAATCCAGCTATCGCATTACTTCTAACATGAAATTTCTAAACAAGAATTAATTTGTTCCTGATATTTTCATGCAAATGTACCACATCTAACATTCCGTATTAGTCTGATAACTGATCAACAAGTCCTGCGCCCTTACAACAATATTAAATGTAGCAAATAAAAATGACATTTATTGCAACACTTCTTGTCATTTTGAATGAAGTATTAACTAGTGAGTAAAACAATCCAGTGAAATATTTTACATCGAGAACTGTAGTAGTTTGAGTACGTAAAGTTAATTGAGAGATTAGCAGTATTAATAATTTTTGCAAACGGGTTCTGCGAACAAAACAGTTCCGAAGAGTCTAATTTAATGGGTCGGGGAGCTCCACAATCAGAACCAAACGTTAAGGGCACACACATATGTATCACAAGGAAAGCAGTCTTCGAGGTTGTGGGTTTAAAAGTCTAATTAAGTTCCACGTCGATCCTGAAGGTGCCACACCCATTGTTGTGGATTTCAAGGGCTGGCTTGGTTTGCCTCCTCTCCGAACTGCCCCAGTCGATGTTGTAACCGTACATACATGCAATTTGCACACGATCAGTGAACGTGTCTATTTTTGGAATTTATTCACTTCTCGGCTCCGAAACCCTCAAGCAAAGAGATATGATATAAAATTCGACGCTCTCGCTTTCATACTTGGATGGTTCTGAAAGTGGTAATTTTATTGTTTGTATACATTCATTTTACAAAACTGTTAACTTTACTATTATAAAACGTTGTTTCATTTAAGTTATAACATCGAATGATATTAGCTGTAGAAAGCATTGGTGCTGTGTGCAGGTCTGGCCGGGTTGCTTGACTGTTTCCGGGCGCGTCAACTGTCATTAGTCTCGTTAGTGTAGAGCGTGTTTTCTCATGAATAGGCGGTAAGTTCTTGCGCCGACCTACACGTAGTATAGTGTGGTTTTCTAAAACGAGGTATCTCCCACCAGTTGAGCACCGTTCAAGCTCTAATACTTAGCTCCCGACTCGTCTGCCGACATGGATGGATAGTGATGGCCAATTTTACCAAAATATCGATTCATAGGTGTTTCGATACATCGCTAAAGAAATTTCGATGTAGATAAAAACATCGACAAGAAAACATCGAAGTTTTAAGTATAGACTAATAAATATTATATTATTCTATCCATTTTTAATTACAGTACGTAAAAGGGATATATTTTATAGTTTGGTTACCAGCATGTTAGTGCAATAAAATCTGCCTAAGCCGGATTACATGGGGACGCAAAAAATTCCAGTTTAGCAAGGTTTCCGTTTTATGCAAGGTTGTCCATTTTATGACCTGATATTGACGATTTGGCCCTAACAGCAGTAAATTACATGCCTTCATTATATTTCTCAAAATACATGATCATATGACGTATTTATCGAAGGAATCATCAATAAATCAATATTAAACACTCTTCATTGACAGCTTATTTCAGTTGAAAAATACACACATTCGTGGCTATATTCGGGTCAGTTGCAGACTCTTTCAACGCAAAATGCGTCACAAAGCAGTACTGTGATTTTCTGATACACTGGCATGGGCTTCAGTACTGCGTATCTGGTCGAGAGGTTATGCTTTTCAACCTGGAGCAGGAAGTCGCGTGAACAGAAGTCATGCCCTACACCTTCCCACGCTCACAGAGTCTATAGAGAAGGAATTCCCCTAAGACCTACGCCTTGAGAGACAAGCGACCCCAAGGTCGAATTCTACGCTGACAACTGAAGCCCGTCTCCTTCACTGTTCGGCTGCCACTACTAAATCGCGTGTCACAGGGATAGAGAATTTAAAACAAGCTTGCAGATACACTAATTCATTACGAACATCTCGCGTCTCTCTGGCAATTGCATTAAATTCACAGGAATTACGTTTTATAAAGATTTCCCTCCTGCAGGACATGAAAAACCGTTCCGTTTCCTTGTTGAAGAGGTTCCGTTTTATACTGTATAAAATACCATTTAACTTCACAGACCGGAGAAATTTTCCGACTTACGAAGGTTTTACGGCTAATACAGGTTCCGGTTTAGACTATTTTAATGAAGTACGTAAAAAAATATTATCGAACGTAAAGAATAAAATTAACAATAAAGAACATCATGATCTACAATCGATTTCGTGTTTCTCTGTCAATTCAGGCAATGACACGTCTGGCGATAACATACCTTCATAACACGAGCAGCTCTCAAACTTCCCCAGATTGCACAGACGGAATGTGCATCGTGATAGAGAGGATGATGCAAAACAACGATATTACTGTGGATTGCTGCTACTCTGCAACGTGCTTTAAACTCCTTTATTTAAAAAGAATATTTAAAAAAATTAAAAATTAAAAAAACATCCATGTTTTTGCAACAAAATATCGATATGCAGAAAACATCGAAAGTAAAATATTGATGTTAATATATCGATGTTTCTGGTGGTAAACATAGCTATTTTAAAAACATCGATTTTTTTGCCATCCCTATGCGTGGGAGTGTTGACAATGTCCATATAGATGTTTATAAGTAACTATACGTCGAAGAAGAAGAAGAAGAAGAAGAAAAAGAAGAAAAAGAAGAAAAAGAAGAAGAAGAAGAAGGGAAGATCGCGTGGTCCATGTCTTCTAAGGGTACTGCTCCGTCGTTCTCCCGGTGTTGATCGGAAAAACCAAAAGGAAATTACTGATCAGAGCTGCCAGTCCCTAGAATTCTCCCCCTAGGTGGACAGAATTCGTCTTATCTATCTCACTAATGTCGAAAATCATGCCACTATCAGGACTCGCACCCTCGGACCTCCCCGTCAGAGATACTACAGTGACATCAGTTGATGCACTGAGCCACCTAAGCTGGTGAGTCTGACCGGCAGCTACAAGGGCTCGGGTTCCGACGGTGGTAGGATTTTCAACATCAGCTAGGTAGTTAGTTCGGATTCAGCCGCTCCATGGAGGACAATTCTAGCAGCCGGCTTCTTTGAACGGTATCTTCCGTGGTTTATCCTATCAACACCAGGCGAATGCCGATGCTGTACCCTCAGATGAACCGCGAGAGATCCAATCTTCCTCTTCCTTGACCTATCCTCTCCTCTTCCTTGCACACACTCTAACAAGCACTACATTACCACACATGTCGGGATACTAATCAGTAGCTTAGTGTTTGTACCGGCCGTGTGGTGCCCGGCTGGGGGAGATTCTGGGAGGGTAGTAATAATCTCTCGGTACCTGTCGTAAGTTGGTACCGGATCTCACCATCCAGCGTTGGAAGATCACAGCGACGAAACATTCACTACACTAATGATTAGAGACCGGAAAAATATGTAGTATGAAAAGTCAAAATATGTCCATAAATATGTAATAAAAACAGAGAGAATATGTAATAAATATGTAAAATCGTATATAATATGTAATGTTAAAATACATTTATAAAACATAATTACCTAATTCAACATTACATTCATAAAAAATTCCTAAATAAATTAAAAAATAATACAAACGCTTTAAAAATCATTTGGAGAGCAGAAGTTGATGCACATTTTGTACCATATAACGTTCCTGTCAGTAATAAAATCTTCATCAATTGCAATCCAGGACGGTAGTTTAACAGCTAGACTACACGCAATAGAAACCTTCGTACAAATTAGCGATAACTACAACCAGCAAGCAATCACTCCAGAATGTAGATTTCTCATCGAAGTGTTACACGTCAGCGATCGACAAAGTTTCTCGGAAATTAAAAATCACGAAAACTGGCGTCAGTAATACTTTTCACACCTAAAGGTGAAAATTATTTTAGTTGTTGACTGGGACTTCCCGCCACTGAGATTACTGAAGCAAGCGCGCCGGGCTGTAAAAACATCCGACCGCATAACGTAGCGCATCTCAATTCGACAGTGCTTAGTAATAATGAAGGAAAAAATTATACTTTTTAACACTTCTTTTCATAAAAAAATATCTTTTGCATAGAAAAAAACTGATAAAAAATATTTTGTGAAAATGGCAATAATATGTAGTATAGTACCAAATATGTAAAAATATGTAACGAAAAAAATTGGATATTTTGTTACTGCGGCGACGATTCGCCAAGATAAGAGTTTTGAGAACGTTAGGTAGAAAGACAAAAATATGTAATTACATAAAAATCCTGTGTGTACTAATGATCATAGAAGTGAACGTGCCCGGAAACAAAAGACAATCATTATGACGCAACTCACATGCGGGTAGGGTTGCCAATCGTCTCCCAGTGACGTCTATTGTCCTATCGTACTTCTTTTTAGTTTAAATATCCTACTTTTATTAAATTTTTTACATTTTTTGTCATTTATTTTATCAGATGACTAACATCTGCTACGTTGTATCGTTTATTGTTTAATTTAGAATAAAAAAAGAGACGCTCAGACAATTTTCATCTGATATTTGTGAACGAATCTTTTCACTTGATTCGCGTTTCATCGCAAATAGACAGAATAAAGAAATGGAGCAAATGTTAGTCAAAATGAATTATTTAAGAAAGAAATGTGTTGATGCGTGTTTGTTGTTTGTTTGTTTGTTATTGTTTTTTGCTTATCAAGTGTCCTCCCTTTTACATGTGTAGATGTTTCTTTTTGCTTATCGAGTGTCCTCCCTTTTACTTGCATATTTTTGGTAACCCTACTTTCCACGCACGTGCAACGACGCACGCTCTCTCTTTGTGTGGCGGACCCAGGTCTGATTTACCGGTCGCTTGGAGTGAATTTCGTGTCTCCTCTTCGAACTGCCTCACTCGATGTTGTAATCGTACGTACATGCAATTTGCACACGATCAGTGAACGTGTCTATTTTTGGAAAATATTCACTTCTCGTCTTCGAAACTCTCAAGCAACGAGATATGATATAAAATTCGAGCACAACAAAAGGTTTTTATCACTAACACTGGCGGAACTCCATATAAAAGTCTTTTTAAAAACCTTTTTCGTAAAAAATTTTGTCTTCATTCTAAAAAATTTCCTATTTGTCTCAATTTTCTTGTGCATATGTATTTTAGTGGCGTATGTTTCCCATTGTGAACTTCAAAGTCTATTAAAGCCATCATATGCCATCTCCACAATAAAAATGCGTGTGCCTTTCATACTACCACATTACTGTATACTACTTTACAGTATATTTTAGATTTCTGCTATTCTTGAAGAATTATAAGTAACGTGAATGTATGCGCATCAAATTAAATACCTGGTTTATATTTGATAAAAGTTACTTCAATTCACATTGACTACTTTTGGTAAACACATGCTTCTTTTTTATGCTTCATGATTCTTAGTAATTAAAATTCAAGTTATTTGAGTATTTACCGTGAGTGATTTATTTGACTTTTTACTTCAATGAGGTTTTTCTTACTTCGTCCTCATTTGAATGCTTAGTTTAATATTTCTCTTAACCTTGATTTTTTGTTACAGTCTGTTGTAGCGGTTAATGCCAAGAGCTTCAAGTCAAACTTAGCCCGAAAGTAAACGATGCAACGACGACAGCAGAAAAAGAATACAACGAAACGGCTACTCACGAGAAACGAGCAAGAAATAAGTATGTAAACCAGTTAAACAACAAAAATTACCTTCTTGACGTCATAGATGTCGTAAAAAGTGAGTAAACCGAGAGATTCACGGAGTTAAAATCTTCAAGTATGCATTTAAAACGCCCCGACTTGCAAGTCATTTTCGAGGTAAGTGGATGTTGCGGCGGTTACCTGCGCATTTGCTTCTCCGGTCGTAGCTTGTTTTGGGAGACAGATCTATTTCCCTGCATTGTAGGGAACAAATGAGAAGAAGAAACGCCAGAAAATGTACGAATTGCAACAGAACATGTATTTATTGAAATGTTTAATATTAATAATGCAATAAATAATGAAAATAAGAACAAAAAATGGAACTAGAATAGTAACAAACCATAAAAACACGTTCACATCGGATTAATTTTAACAATATTTGTTCATTATGTAACATTAGACCTGTTACGTAAATGACAAAAAATTATAATTGTCACGAAATGGGTTGTTAAAGAACAATCTGTAGATGTATAAACAAACAAAATAATTAAGAAATGTCAAGTGTAACAAGAATTTTTTTTCAGATTACTGGTAACGTCAATAGAAATAGAAATAGAAGTTCCAATCAAAATATGTTTTATCCTGTTTTCAAAGTGAGCAAACACTAACCGAAACATAGTAGGAAGAATTCAGACATAAGTGCCCTACAAACAATTTCCTACATAATTTGAGAAGCTTGTTGTGCACTATCTCCACTTTATATTTTGTCAGGGTATAGGAAAAACATTGTTTTAGAGTTGCTATAACTTCTTGATTCTTTTTCTTGAAACAGTACAAAATTCAAGATCCAACAGAAAAAGCAAGATTTTCGACACAAGAACTATACCATCCTTGAATAGTTAATTAAGAAAACCGAAGAATTCAGATCTAAAGGGAGAACAAATAACACCAGTTATTCACAGATTTTTTCACGGATCATTTCAAGAAATGCAGACGTTTCCCAATATTAAAACTGTTTTGAAATGAAAGCTGTAAAATAATGAAAAACGTCTGATTTTGAAATAAATAAGTTGTAAGTAACTTTAATTATTCAGAAGTTCCTTTAGATCTAGTACGTGTACTAGTTACATCTAAATAGAATACCGTGCAACAAAAAGAAAGTACAGTTGCACACTTGGAAAATGAAAAAATAAAGACTTTATCTCACATTCGAATACATTTTTGAATCAGTTAGCTTAAGAAATACTTTAAAATCTTAAAATAGTATTAAAAAAAGCAAAGTTGCTAAAACGTCTGTTGATTTTAGTGGGTCGGTTTCTGTTCAGTTTAAGTTGTATATCAACATACATTAATAATAATAATAATAATAATAATAATAATAATAATAATAATAATAATAATAAATAATAAATAATAATTAGGTATTTTATAACTTTCTTTTATTCTTTTCTTTTATTGTTTTCTTTGGCTCCGTTCAATATGTCTACTGAGGATTGTATGGACTTCATTCATTGTTAGTTATTTCGGTTTTGTACGGGCGTTAATTGCTCAAGTCATTAATACCGTAAATATGTGAATGATTTTAATCAAGAGGGGTGGCTATGATCTGCCCCAACTGGATAGTGGAATCTGGCACCGATCTACCCGTCCGTTTGCGAGGTTTTTCACATCCAGGTATCTTCTATCAGTGAGATACTACACTTGTCAAGATAGCTCCACGCTTCCGACTTATCTCCTGATGTGTATGTTAGTGTCGTGTATGTGTATGTATGTTAGTGTCGTGTATGTAAGTGTAGGTGTGCGTAAGAAAGAGATGAGGATAGGACAAGGAAGAGGAAGGAAAGATCGCGTGCGGTTCGTGGCCCGTTTGTGTCCCGTGGTCCGGCATTCGCCAGGTGTTGATCGTATAATCCATGGAAAACTATTGATCAGAACAGCAGGTCGCAAGAATTCTCCTCTAAATGAGTGGGACCATGAGTGGGATTAAGCAGTTGCTCTTGCGTTGACACTGCAGCTGACCAGAAGGACCTTGGGTTTGAGTTTCGACGGTGGGGGAGTTTCGATTGATTGATTGATTGATTTTTTCGTGTTTCCGGGCACGTCAACGGCTTTGGTCATTAGTCCCGTTAGTGTAGTGCATGTTTTTTCTCGGGAGATGGCGGTGATCTTCCCCGCTGAACGGCGAGATCCGGTGCCGACCTACCGTCGGCTTGTGGGGTTTCCCCCTAACCAGGACTCTCCCACCTGCAGGGCACCGCCCCAGCCGGCACAAGCTCTAAGCACCCGACCGATCTCCCGGGATATGTGGTAGTGTAGTGCATGTTAGTGTGTGTGTGTGTGTGTGTGTGTGTGTGTAAGGGAAGAGGATAGGACAAGGAAGAGGAAGGACTGATCGCGCGCGGTCCGTGGCCCGTTTGTTAGGGTACTGTTCCGGCATTCGCCTGGTGTTGATCGGAGAAACCACGGAAAACTACCGATCAGAGCAGCCTACCGCTAGAATTCTGCTCCAGACAGCGACTGAATTCGACCTATCCGACTGAAGCTAGTGTCGAAAATCCTGCCGCCGTCAGGACTCGAACCTAGGACCTCCCGGTCAGAGGCGCTGCAGTAACATCAGTTGATGCGGGAGTTTCGACATTTGTTGTATAAATGGATTGAATTCAATCACTGTCTGTTTGGAAATTCTGGCGTCCACATGTAGTTTTCCATCGTTTCTCAGATTAAAAGCTCCGGTGTTGCAATGGTCAGCGTACCGGACTGTTGTACCCAAGCTCACGGGTTCCAAACCGATTTCTAAGGGCAAAAAATCTCTTCGTACGCCTTCCTTCGGAGGGGAACTAAAGCTGGCTGTACCCTGGTTACATGTTGTAGATTTTAGGCCCGTAAAATATTCTCAAACCTGAAAGAAACCACTGAGAAAAATTAGAAAATCGCCTGTTTCGTCGCTCGAATGATGCTTCCTTTTTCTGCTAGACGGTGAAAGAAGAGTAGTGGAATTTGTTTGGTCAAGCGGAAGACCTGGCCTGAGGGCCTGAGCCTTGCCACGGAAAAGAAGGCTTGGATTGAATTGAAATGAACTGAATTGAATTAAAAGCCCCGAGAAAAGATTCACAGAGTGCACGCGATCATTCTCCTTCATTCTTGATCGCTCGTCCAACAACTGTTGCATGCAGTACTCTACTACAAAACTTCTAAAGGCTAGTTGGAAGTGCGAGTGGTCTAGGATAGGGTGGTGCCCCGTTGGGAGCAGATAACTGAAAGAGGGATCAGCAGACCGATCTGTACGTCCGTGCCGGTTCTCTAGCAGCTCCCGGTATGCAAATGCAATTTCACCTGCAGGACTACTGACCACAGTAGTTGACGTGACCGGTAACACTAACCAAGCAAACAATTCCTTCTGGCCCATCCTCCAAAATATCAGAAAACCACGGAAACCCAAATTTCAGGACCATTTACGAGACCGCCCCCCGAGGCCCAGTTCCAAACGGCATCAACTTAAAATTCCAAGTTTTGCGATGTCTTTATAAAGTTTAATGTCGCTTTAAATATAGTTTACATTACAATTTGAAATATATGGCACACCACTACATAATTATACATTAATGATTCATTTTAGATTCAAATGATGTAACTGACATTTTCACAGCGATATTAAACTTTAAAATGGCAAATATCATAAAAATTCGAATATTGAAGTCGTGGCATTTTGGATATGGGTCGTCGATATTCTACGCGTGACGTATAATAAATAATAAAAATATAACACAAATAATAATAATCGTAAAGTAGCGCCAAAAAATTGAAGTTAGAGGAGAAACAAAAGAAAACAAAATAAAGAGTAAGTGTATATATTTAGATTATCATAACGCCCTCATATAGGTCGAATAAAAGGCTGGAACATCAATATTGTAAATCAAATCGATAATTAACGATCCTAACTGTAGAATCATAAAAGATCAAATACAGATTTGATTTTATTCAGAAAGTTAAAGATACTTCTTAAGGGTGAACTTGATGTAATGGTGTAATAATGTGCTTCTCAAGTACATCTGTACTCATAAAACTTTTTTTCACCTACTCTCGTGAGCGCTCTCAGCGGCGACCTCGGAAAGTAACTCGACATTACCTAACAAGAGGTTTTCTGACTAAAAAACCAATGGAATCCAATTAAATCATCATCAACGACCCGGAACCCAATGGGAGTGTTCCTCCGAGAGTCCGTACAATACGTCAAGCAAATAGTAAGATAGATTCCTTGCTTTTCTTCTGGTCAAAAATGTCAAATTTGGATGATGTTGCAGGATTCCTCGACAGGAGTCACGCGAATGATCTCGGCTGATCCTTTCATTCGGCGTCACGCCTGTCCTCCCCACCCCACCTCTCTCAAAACTAGTAGGGACTAGTTTTGAAAACTAGTGGTCCTCCCCCACCACACCTCTCTCAAAAGTAGTGATACCGCTCGGAATCCCGAAATTGAGATGGTTTTTACTTTTTATTAATAAATTTACTTAAAGAGGGTAGAAAATTATCATAGGTAATACCACGAGTGCTTTGGGAATTATGGATAAATTCCCGATTCGGGAAGCGAGGAGGGGATTTATCCGAGAATTTTCAAAGCACGGGTGGCATTGAATAGGACTATTCCTCGCATGAAATTATGTCCAACAGAGTTACAAAATGCGCCAAATATTGAAAATAACTGAAAGCTATGTTACAGTCAAAGAAGTTATGTTACAGTACATACGCGAGTTTTTGGACATCGGCACAGCGATCGATGTATATCGCCTCCTAAGACAGATGAATCACAGTTTATGTTTAGCCAGTAGGGAGAAGCGGGTTTACTTTCAGACCACATTCCTTCCCCATACCATTTAAAATGAACAACACAATCCCTTGGACTCCTCATAACAATGCCGTTAAATACCTAGGTCTCCACATGGATACTACACTCAGCTGGAAAATACACATAGATACCAAAGTCTAACAAACTAAATCCAAAATAATACAGCTAAAACCACTTATAAATAAGAGTAATCTTTCACTAAATAACGGCCTCACCTTATACAAAACCATCATTAGTCCTTTTCTCCTGTGCTCTTGCCCAATTTGGACAAATGCTGCTAAATATAATATCAATAAAATTCAGATTATTCAGAACAAATACCTAAGAACTATCACCCACGCTCCCTGGTTCATTTCCAATAAGCAATTACACCACGAACTTAACATAAAACCCATCGCACATCACATAGCCTTTCTTGCCAATAACTTTTATTCCAATCTAACCCTCATCAATCGTGATAGACATATAAATATAGGAAAATATAAAGAAAACCCAATTACAATAAAAAAACAGATATCCAATCCATTCTTTTCTGATCATTTTTTCAAATCAATTTTTAATTTTTAGAGGTGCTCGGTGAGTCCCCTCGTCAATAGTAGTTTAGAGTTAATATATAAGAATTAGATATAAGTCAACAATACAAATGAAGAGCTTTATGTAAACTGAACTTTGTAAGTCAATCCTATACAAAATAAAATTTCAAAAAAGGGATAAGAAAAATCGGATAAAAAAGTGATAAACGTTTTGCGATACATCGCCCTGATTGGAGCATTTTTTACGTATAACTAAATACTATTAGTTTGAATTTCACGAGTGGAATAGTCCATTTAATTGTTTCGGGCCGGTGATTCTATGGCATACACCATACATTTGAATTGATTTGAATAGAATTTTCTGTAAATATTAAGTCAAAACAATTTCAAAATAAAAGAGAATATTTATTCCTAATAATAACAAAAAAATTTCACAATATTGATTGCAAACTAAAAGGAACGATACAAAATTTAATTAATATACAAATTTTCAAGAACAGTACCTCGGTTTACCTTTTCCACTTTTCAAATAAAAAAGTTCTTCCTTTATGCTCAATTCTATACGTACACCTCACTACATTGACTGTCCCAAATATTCTAGTTCATTTACTCTTCCGTAATAATGTCCTCAATCAAATTATACCTCCAATAACCCATTGTATTCCTTACATCCAAATTTTCCACTGAACCACGATAATCCGACTGAAATGCTCTCTCAATCATTTACGTCCTCATTTCAGAGTGCATTTTCTCTTTGGTTGTTGATTCCGTCCATCTTCTAAAGTCGACTATCTCCATGACATCGAAAACATTGCCAACCTTTGTTTTTATTCCAGTAGGCCATGTATATACCATGACGCAAAATATGGACGAAATATCACCTATAATATCGACGCGTTACAATACTTTTCCTCGTCATAGGGTTATTACTCAACTAGTACTCACATTCATAAAGTGCATGACATTATTTAAATATCTAAAATTGAGAGATCCATTCCATGGGAAAATATATTCTAGTCAAAGAAGTAGGGTTAGTCAGAAAATAAATGTAATAAAATAAAATTTTAATAAAAGTTGGAACTATTCCAATTTTCTAAATGTACATTCTCCTATTCGAGAAAAAATGAAAGAAAATATTTTTTTGTTATTTTCCAGAAAATTTCGAAAATATTCATTAATGTAAAGTACAGCCAAAAATTAAAATATCTTAGTGGTTTACGACACGACATGACTAAACCTTATTCCAGACTTATTTACTAAGTTTCAGCTCAAAAGATTATAATCTGACATACACTTGCATGACATTTACTTCCATCCATCCATCAATTTTTTTCCGTCACGATTTTAGATACAATATTATATGTAGATCCTCGCTACTGCCATAAATATTTAAGTTTTGGAACAGCATTACTTGATCTTAATCCTGACTGGTAAGCAAAGTTAACTCTCCCTTAAACAGAGATTTTACGATCAAAAACTCAAAATCGTAAGGCTGAGATGATTCCAATACTTTCCGTCCCTGCAGCAGAGTGTTGAGAGGAAAAGTTAAAGGTTTATAGTGCTGCTACTGTTTTTGATGAAACCTTTAAGCTCATATCCAGCCAGGTTATAAACCTAGTAATCTAAATGTCTCGAAAGAAGTGCGATGAGTACGAATGTGATAAATACGTATTACATGGTCTTCCGCCTTAAATATTGCTGTCACGGTTCGAAGAATAAAAATTAAAGCAGGTGAATCAACTAGATAAATCTTGAAAGGAGTTGTAGCGACTTAGAAAGAAGATACTCTTTTTGAAAAGTGTCACGAATCTGGAGACACTTGTCTAAAGATATCACCTGAGATTTTAGCCACTGACACCTTGACTTTAAGCCGGAAAAGACTAGTATGGGATTATCTCATCATAAAAACTTGCCAAAGAAAATGGAGATGACAAGTTACATACACATACATGGCCAATTTTGAAGCTCTGAAAATCCAATTGTCTTGTAGAATGGTGACGTAATAAATAAGAGAAATTCATATTACATTACGCCAAATCCCTAGAATTGCAAACACGTGTCAAAGAATAACAACAAAAATAACGCGAATAAGCGGGAAAAGATTTTCAAGACTCTGAAGCGCTATATAGTTGTAAAATCAAAAAGAGGCTTGAAGCAATTCTACAGAATTCTGGAGTACAAAATCTCAGAATCAAAATTCACAAACCCCTGTCGAACAATTGGAATCGAGAGAAGATGTGAATGAGCCAGGCAAGACCGAGAGTTGTAGCGTCTTATCAGTCATAAAATGAATGTCTTTAAGCAAGGCGATTAAATAAGTACAACGATTTTGAGCCACATAATCTCAAAAAGAATATTATCAAAAACATGATTAACAAATGCAATCGAGAGGAAGTGAAGAGTCAGGCGAAATTCAAGAGTCTGAAAGGAAGTAAATTGAATAAATGGTTGGATTCTAGGCTACACAAACACAAAATTAAAAATTGCCACTTAGTATGGAAAAATCGCCACCAGAGAAGGTGAATGATTTAGTCAAGTAGTAAGAAATTGTAAAATCTTAAAGAAGAACGATTCAACATGTAGCGGGATTCTAAACTCACGAGCTGAAAACCTAGAATCGCCATCCGGAGAAGGTAAATGAGCCAGGCGATATTAACAAGGAGTTGAAGCCTCTTTAAGAAGAACACATGACAAGGTTCTGAACAGAACTACTCTTTCTAAAAAAACAAACAAGAATCGCCATCCAGAAACGGTGAATGATCAAATCAAAACTAGCGAGTGGTAAGATCTTAAAGTCATTGAAATAGGTAGAAGGATTCTTGACATGATCTCAAAAACCACTAACAACAATGGCCACCCAGATGAATTGAATGAGCCATGCAATACCAGCGAGTTGCAAGGTCTTAAAGACAATTATGTGTAAAGGCGTCAGGCCTGCCCGATCTAAAAAATGAAGAATCGCAACGAAAGAGGAGTTGAATGAGTCATGCAAGACTTACGAGTAGTAAGATTAATTGAAGACAATTTAATTGAAGAAAAGATTCTGGAGTAACCGATTTCAAAATCCATGAAACGACACCTGAAGAGGTGAGTAAGTCAGGCGACACTATCAAGAAGAAGGTGAGACAAGCGACTTACAGAAGTACAATTGAACACGAGGAAATATTCAGGACCACCCCATCCCAAAAGACCAGAAACACAATCCATAGGATGGGAATAAGCCATGCAAGACTAGCGATCTGTAACATCTTAATGATGATTTAATAGAACGAAAGATTCCGGACTATCCGATCTCCAAAACCAAGAAACGCCACTCAGAGGAGTTGAAATGCCACGCAAGACTAGCGAGTTGCAAGGCCTAAAGACGATTAAATAGAAGAAACGATTCTGACCTAGCCGATCTCAAGAACCAAGAATCGCCACCCAGAGGAGTTGAATAAGCCATGCAAGACTAGCGAGTACTAAGGTCTTAAAGAAAATTAAATAGGTGGATTGATTCTGGTCTACCCGTCTCAAAATCCAAGAATCGCCACCCAGAGACGTTGAATGAGCCATGCAAGACTAGCAAGTACTAAGGTCTTAAAGAAGATTAAATAGATAGAACGATTCTGGAATACCCGCTCTCAAAAACAAAGAATCGCCTTTTAGAGGATGGGAATAAGCCATGCAAGACCAGCGAGTTCCAAGGCCTTAAAGAAGATTAAGTAGATGGAATGATTCTGGCCTACCTGCTCTCAAAATCCAAGAATCGCCACCCAGAGGAGTTAAATGAGCCGTGCAAGACTAGCGAGTACTTAAACTACCACTACTACTGTGACTAGGGAGTCTTAAAGAAGGTCTTAAATAGATGGAACGATTCTGGACTACCCACTCTCAAAAACAAAAAATCGCCTTTTAGAGGATGGGAATAAGCCATGCAAGACCAGCGAGTTGCAAGGCCTTAAAGAAGATTAAATAGAAGGAACGATTCTGGCCTACCCGCTCTCAAAAACCAAGAATCGCCACCCAGAGACGTTGAATGAGCCATGAAAGACTAGCAAGTACTAAGGTCTTAAAGAAGATTAAATAGAAGGAACGATTTTGGCTTACCCGCTCTCAAAAACAAAGAATCGCGTTTTAGAGGATGGGAATAAGGCATGCAAGACTAGCAAGTACTAAGGTCTTAAAGAAGATTAAATAGAAGGAACGATTTTGGCTTACCCGCTCTCAAAAACAAAGAATCGCGTTTTAGAGGACGGGAATAAGCCATGCAAGACTAGCGAGTACTAAGGTCTTAAAGAAAATTAAATAGAGGGAACGATTCGGGCCTACCCACTCTAAAAGAATCCCGTTTTAGAGGATGGGAAAAAGCCATGCAAGACTAGCGAGTTGCAAGGCCTTAAAGATGATTAAATAGAAGGAACGATTCTGGCCTACCCGCTCTCAAAAACCAAGAATCGCCATCCAGAGGAGTTAAATGAGCCATGCAAGACTAGCCAGTACTAAGGTCTTAAAGAAGATTAAATAGATGGAATGATTCCGGTCTACCCGCTCCCAAAAACCAAGAATCGCCACCCAGAGACGTTGAATGAGCCATGCAAGACTAGCAAGTACTAAGGTCTTAAAGAAGATTAAATAGAAGGAACGATTTTGGCCTACCCGCTCTCAAAATCCAAGAATCGCCATCCAGAGGAGTTAAATGAGCCGTGCAAGACTAGCGAGTACTAAGGTCTTAAAGAAAATTAAATAGAGGGAACGATTCTGGCCTACCCACTCCAAAAGAATCCCGTTTTAGAGGATGGGAAAAAACCATGCAAGACTAGCAAGTTGCAAGGCCTTAAAGAAGATTAAATAGAAGGAACGATTCTGGCCTACCCGCTCTCAAAAACCAAGAATCGCCATCCAGAGGAGTTAAATGAGCCATGCAAGACTAGCCAGTACTAAGGTCTTAAAGAAGATTAAATAGATGGAATGATTCCGGTCTACCCGCTCTCAAAAACCAAGAATCGCCACCCAGAGACGTTGAATGAGCCATGCAAGACTAGCAAGTACTAAGGTCTTAAAGAAGATTAAATAGAAGGATCGATTCTGGCCTACCCACTCTCAAAAACAAAGAATCGCGTTTTAGAGGATGGGAATAAGGCATGCAAGACTAGTGAGTACTAATGTCTTAAAGAAGAGTAAATAGAAGGAACGATTTCAACCCGCTCTCAGAAACCAAGAATCGCGCCCCCAGAAGAGGTGAATGAGCCAGGCGCGCCCCGCCAGAAGTCGACGCGTCACACGGCCAAAGAAAGCAACACGGAGGGCTCTGTGATTGGCAGCGGCAGCGCGCGCCCGAGGTCTCCCGCGCCGATCAGCCTTGCCCTTCGCCGACCGGCGCGCGGCGCGCGGCGCGGGCGTGGGCGCTGGCGGCGGCGGCGGCGGCGGGCGCAGACGGCGCGGCGGCGGCGGCGGCGGCGGGCGGGAGGAGGAGGCGGCGGCGGCGGCGGCGGTGGCGGGGGTGGTCGGGGCGGGGCTCGTTGTGTACGCGACGGACGCCGACCCGGCCGTGGACGGTCGCGCCGGGCCGCGCCGCGCCGGGGTGGCCTTGGAGCGTTGCGTAACAGCCAGGCGCGACGCCAGCCAGCGCTGCCGAAGAGGAGGGCGGGCGGCGGCAGGTGGAGACGGCGGCGGTGACGGGAGGAGACCGAGAGGATTGGACCGGGAGAGGTGGCTCAGGGCATCAATTGATCACAAGGGGTTCGCGGCGTCGACGGTGTAACTGTTAGTGCATCGGAGTGTTATACCCAAGTTCGCGGGTTCAAACCTGATCGAAGCTGTGGATTTTTAAGGGCGAAAAAATCCTACGTGCGCCTTCCTTCGAAGGGGATGTAAAGTTGGCTGTCCCATGTTGTAGATTTACTGCATATAAAAGATCCTCAAGCCTAAATGAAACCTCTGAGATAAATTCGAATTACCTGTTTCGTTTCCCACATAATACCTTCTCTCCTAGTTGGTGAAAGGAGCGTAGCAAAATTTACGTCGTCAGACGGAAGAGTAGGCCTCATGGCCTGAGTATTGCCACTTAAAATAAGGCATCTATGCAATTCAATTCAACTGATGTCACGGGAGTGCCACTGACCGGGAGGTTTTAGGATCGAATCTTGACGGTGGCAGGATTTTTGATATTAGCTGAAGTCGAGTTCAGTCGCTACTTGGAGGTGAATACTGGAGGCCGACTGCTCTGATCGGTAGGTTTCCGTGGTTTCTCCGATCAACACCAGACGAATGCAGGAGCAATACCCTAACAAACGGCCCATGAATCGCGCGCGATCTTTCATTCTTCTTGCTTGTCCTATCTTCGCCCCTTACTTGCACACATTTACCCTTACATACACTACACTACCACACATGTCGCGAAACCTGTCGGGCGCTTACAGCTTGTCCCGTCTGGGGCGATGCCTCCATGAAAGAAGATGGCTGGTTGGGGAAAACCCCGCTAGCAGACGGTAGGTCGGTGCCGGATATTGCCATCCAGCGGAGATGTGGATCACCGCCCCCTCCTGAGGGAGAACATTCACTACACTTGCGAGACTAATGACATTTACGCGCCCGGAATCACTAATCAATCCAGTTGCGCATAGAATGGTGGTGTAGAATGGAGGTGTTTGGTCCAGGCAGGTGATTTCATTAAATGTATGCCATTTTTTGTTGTGATTGGAAGTTTTTGGACAGCTTTGTCGGCGGAGACGGTGGACGTGTCATACGGCGACGCGTAGAGTTGTGGAGACGGGGGTGTTGGCTGTGGCGTTAGGTCCAGACGGGACAATTTCTTAGATGAGTTACAGTTGTGGGTTGGGACAGGGAAGACGGTGGAGGTAACAAATGGGGTCGGGGGTTTTGGTGGAGACGGGGGTGTTCGCTGCGGCTAGGATGGTGACGGTTTGCAGTCCAGATGTGTACCGTTGTAGGTTGAGAAGGGACGTTTTTTGACAGCTAGATCGACAGTGACAATATCTTTGTAGATGGAGACGGGCGTGCTGGAGACGACGAAGTCGTTGTCTGTGGGTTTGGGGAGAAGGTGAGGAGGGAACCTGGGGTTAGGTCAAGACAGGAGTGTTTCTCAGATGTATGCCGTTTTTGGTTGAGGTGGAGAAGTATTTCCCGTTTTTGGTTGAGGCAGAGAAGTTTTTCCATAGCTATGGCGGCGAAATCTGTGGATGTGTCAGATGGGGACAGAAAGGTGTTGATGGAGGCGGGGGTGTTGGGTGTGGCAGTGGAGGGTCCAGACGGGAGTATTTTTTAAGTCTGTGGCGATGAAGACGGGTGTTTTTTAGAGTACAGCGGGGGAGATTACGTTGGTGTCGGATGGAGACGGTGGCGTTGCCAGATGGAAACACGGCAGGTGGCTGCGGCTGTAGCGGTTTAGATCAAGACGGGAGAGTTTCGAGGGTCTGTGCGGGGAACGGATATTTTTTACAGCTTTGGCTTCGGAGATTGTTTTAATGTCGGTGTCGCATGGAAACGGTGGCGGTTCCTAATGGAGACGGGGAAGTTCGCTGCGGCTGTAGCTGTGAGGAGAATGGCGCAGTAACATCCAATCAGGAGGGTCTCTTAGGACAGTGATGTTGGAGATTGGTGAGGGGGCGGTGGAGACGGCAAGGACGTAGGACACAGCTGTGAAGCTGTGCCGATTGAGGTATCATATGAATTGATTGATTGTTAGTGATTCCAGGCGCGTCTACTACTAGGGTCGTTGGTTCCGTAAGTATAGTGCATTTTTTCTCAGAAGGTGGCGGTGTTCTTCCTCCGTTGGCTACCGGGATTTTCCCCAGTCAGGTATCTCCCACCAGCGGGGCACCGCCCCAGGCGGAACAAGCTCTAAGATCCCAACCGGTCTTCCGGCATGTGTGGCTGTGTAGTGCACGTAAGTGTGTGTAAGGGGTGATTATTAGACAAGGAAGAGGAAAGAAAGATCACGAACGCTCCGTGATCTGTTTGTTAGGGTACTGCTCAGCCATTCACGTGGTGTTGATCGAAGAAATCCAAGAAAGCTACCGATCAGAGTAGCCGACCGCTAGAATTCTCCTCTAGACAGCGACTGAATTCGACCTAGCTACCTAGCAAGTGTCATAACTCCTGCCGGTGAGAGGCACGGCAATGAAATCAGTTGATGCCCCGAGCCCCATCTCCCAGTCTGTCTGATGGACACAGGGTTTCTGATGACGGTGGGGTTTTGTACGGCTATGGCGGTGAGGAGGATGGCTGTGTTTACTGAAAACGATGGTGTTCGCTAGGGTTATGGGGGTGTCGGGGCAGACGTGTGTGTGTGTATGTACTTCAGCATTGACGACGGGGGCGTATGTGTCAAGATTGTCAAGTGGACATGATTTCGTTTAGGGCATGGAGGGAAGGTTTACTGCGATGATGAGGGTGAAGAGGATGCCGGTATCAAGTGAAGACGAAGGGGTTTTTGGGCCTATCGCGGTGTCATTTTAAGACGACAATGGTGATGTCAGGTGAAGAGCATTTTGCCAGGGTTTAGGCGGTGGCGGTGGGGGCGAGCGTGGTTGTTACCGCTGATGCGGTTGAAACGGAAGGAGTGTCTGGTAAAGAAAGAATAATTTTAAGGGTTATGGCTATGGCGGATTCGGTGATGTGTGTGTGTGTTTGCTGCATCTGCTCCTGGGGAGATCCATGCCGTGTCAGTTGAAGACAAAAGTGTTTCCTAGGGCAATGGCTGTGGTGACGAGTGTTTTTTACAGTTATGAAATGTAAATATGCGAAATGTATATATATATATATATATATATATATATATATATATATATATATATACATATATATATATATATATATATATAATCTGTGTGAGTGTGTGTATTTATTTCAATGATTTTTGCATACATGACAGCGTGAGTAAGCTGGTCACAGCTACCAGTATTCGTGACCAACTCATATAACACTGGTCTTCAAAAATAAATATTTTTCTTTCACAAGAATGAAAGTAACTTATTCTATAGGTACTTTTCATGCCGAATTCAAATATCATTTAAGTTTTGCCCATCAGGCAGGAGTTTTGTGTGATATCCATTTGAACTTGTTATAATTTTTAATAAATTCAATAACTAGCTATCCCATTATAAAAGGTATACTACCAGTACTGACTTACATTCTGTCTACTCATTCTGTAACTAGAAAGGGGTAATGATGGTCTAACAGTTGAAGTCACATATTAGAACTACACTTGCGTTAGTACATGTTTTTCATTGTAGAAGTATACTGATAAAAACACTCACCGTGCTCATCGCTGACAGTCCCAAGATTTTCCGGGTGGAAGACTACGTCAGACTCTAAGAAGTGCATTTTCAAAAACATGTTACATTCCATAGCGTTTTAAGAATGAAGATCACTCTCTACGTCCGATAGTTTTATACTTTATGGTTTCCTAGGAAATTACAATATACATTTTTTGAAAGACTGCCAGACTGTTTTTTCCAGTGAATTTAACAGTTTTAGAAATGTTCATCGGCCATTAATAACGCATTTGTGGTCCTACAAAGTCTCCTCTTGGAATTTAGTATCACTTATTGTGGAAAATTTAGATTTCAAGTACATTAATCCATCAGAAAGTATATCCACAGCTTTTACGAAATTTTTCATTCCTCCTAATTTAGTATGTAATGGGTGTAAATATTTTTTTCGGGATACACTAAATGTACATTTTTCTCGTCAGGGATACAGAGATTCCTTTAATATTTGTCAAACAGAAATAAAAACAAACAGAATTAACAAATAATGACATTTAGACGATTCTTCGGTTCCCTCCAAATTATAAGAATTGCAAATGGCATAAGATGTGTACCATTTTTCTATCAAGACAACAATCTTAACACATAAAACATATATTTGGGGCCAGAATGATTCAAAATCACTATCTTGACAGGCAAAATGCCAGCCATCTTGACAGTCTGAAGTTGTTTTCGCAAGTGGCGTTAAATTTTGACTCTTGAGTCAACTTTTACAAATACAGCAGAACTTATTTGCCTGATTTACACACTTTTTTGGCGTGATGAAAATACAACACACTAAAACACATTTTACACAGTACACTTTTAAAAACAAAGGAAGGAAACTTATTACTAGTGATATTCGCTCTAACAAGCTCATAGACACCTCAATATTGACACTTTACAATGCCAGATTAACTGGTCCAAACACGTCAAAACATGAATGAACCTGCACGCTACTGCTTGTTGGTGTTACAGCATGGCATGACGTATAATTTCCTTAAATACAGCTTGAATAAAATCGCTACATATAAAGTAAAGTTTCCTATGACACGCTAAAGATAATGTTAAAATCAGATTTTAAAAAATGTCTGTGATAAAAAACTGTTCCGGATGGAAAAATTCTCAGTGCATATTTGAATGAAGTAAGAAGATACGCACTTGATTCACTAATGATATATCTTGTAAAGAAAACCTTGTCGACCAGTGTAATTAAAAACGCATGTTTGACATTACTTATAAAATAAGAGTACATAACACATGATGGAACATACATTATAACACTTAGGTTTGAAAAATAACTTTTTACATAATGATTATACTTCACAAGACTTCAGGACAACAAATTCACAAGACAAATATCAAATCATTAGAAATGAATCATAGGTAAGTTGATTGTGAATCCTATCTTACTCGACCTACCTATTTTCATACTGAGTATCATATATCAATCTGTCTTTCCCCTTTTAGCCCTTTACTATAATTAGTTATGTCGAAATGATACAGTCATGATAAATTTTATTTTGTAAGTGCGATAGGTCGCCTATATGTGATCTCGGCAGTGCAATTTTACGTATGCGATTAGTTATAATTTCCGGTATTGGATCTGAGAAACTTCTCTCCATACTCAGAAATAATGATACTTTGGTAATAACAGATGCTATTGTATTCTGCAAACATGTATATGGATACAGTATATAACAGTTGATAAACAAAATACAAACCCGAAAAAACATTAACCAAATATTATTCTTAATCGCTCATTGTTGTTTTGCATCTTGTATTTTTGTATTTCCCTCCCTGAATGCATGCATGGCCATTGACCTCTTTCAAAATATTAAAGAAATTCATAAAATTAAACAATATTTGATTTTTCTACATTATCTCATTTTTGAACAGATTTCCCCGTCGTTTACTTTCCTGTTGCAGCAGGGTAGCACTCTTGACTTTCCTACAACTTAAGTATTGAAGATAGTTTCGCTCCTGGTTCGTCCTATCTCCATCTTGCTGTTTAATCCACACAAAAATGTCCGTGTTTTATACGCCCACTCATATTTCCAAATTTACTTCCGAAACTCACTGATAATTCTAGTTAAACATTCCTTCCTAATTCATCACGCAATCATCGGCGTTGACCACTATCGCATAAAAATTATAAATCCCAACTTCACTTCAATAATAACGAAAATTCATCCTGTCTCGTCTCTACCTCCGACCATCACCGGATCTGCCCCACGTCTTCGTTCATCCTGCGCGCCGGTCGACTGTTTTTAGAATATTGCACTACTTGCACCCAATACGTTTCTACTACGCATCTCATTCAATAACACCAATGTTGTCTAAATTATCATTGGTCACTTGTGTTACACGTTTCATATACATATTCCTTGGTTATTGTCGAAACATTTTATTAAAATATTCCCTCCACGGAATTTGCTCACGTGTCCATTATGTTACTTAAATTTGTCACAGTATTGTTAATTTTCCCCGTTATTGTTTACATGCATGTTCTCTTATATTTATTGTTTACATGTTCAAGTCTTTGCATTCGTTCCTGTTTCCATTGTTGCTTTCGTTGTATTTACATTCTTTAGAGAATTACGTTGTTTATTCTTATCTTTACTTGTAATGATCCATAGCAATTGATTATGCCAGTTTAATGTTGTAATCTGAGCTAAGACCTAAAAGAGTTTGCATTAAGAGCAGTCAACATGAAAAATCTGAAAATTTTGACAGTTTTAGAATTAAGTTTAATTCAATTAATTGGAGTTTTCTAGTCTAGCTTTTGAAATGTTAATCTCGTACTTTTTAAAATGCTGTTATTATTATTATTATTATTATTATTATTATTATTATTATTATTATTATTATTCTTATTATTATTATTAATTTCATTAATTGGAGTTTTCTAATCTACCTTTTGAAATGTTAATCTCGTACTTTTTAAAATGCTGTTATTATTATTACAATTAATTTTTTTTAACTTTTTTCATTTTTCAACTATTAAGAGTTGAAATAGTAAATTGTAAATCGTAAATAAATTTTTAATTGTTGGGAAGGTATTCTGAAACTCAAGAAAGCGTGCGCAGATGATGTTTTCCCCCATATGTCACATACAGTTTTTTTTACAGTGTTTTGATTAAATAAATATCTAATAAATTCATAATGACTCCTAAATACTTAAAACTATTAACCTTTACTTTTATTTCATAATTGCAGTTAGTTAATGAACAGTGAATGAATCTCTGGTACCTGGAGATCGCTCAGATACTACTCGGACAACTTTTCTTGAACGATAACCTTGCTTTCCCCTCCCTTCAGCAATAAACAGTTGAAGGCAAAAGCTCGCAGCGAGCACTGATGACAACGTTCCAAGAATTAAAAATTCGTTGGCGCGAAACATAAGCTAGCCAAAGCTAGTTGCTTTTGTAGTCGAGAACTTCTGTTCAGCTTTATTACCATTGCCTAAAGAAATGGCTGAGGTAGGTCCAGGTCCTTCAAGGGAGGCACCTAAAACTTCTATCTAGTGTCCCTGCTTTTGCATACTCAGAGCGATGACCTGGCCGCACACGTAACGGGTTTGACTTTGATTTTTTCAGAGGTTGGTATTACTGTAAATACTCTACGACTTCGAAACTAATACCCCCACTCCGCCCGCATTTCTTCAATCCATCGTTCAAGAAAAGTTGCGCGAGTGGTAGTAGTGCCGCGTTGATCTCGACCGGAAGGATCGGGGGTTCGAGTCCCACCTCGAGCATGGGTATGTTTGTGTATGTCTGTATGCTTGTATGTCATCTATTCATCTTTCATTATCATCATCATTCCATCTTCCATCCCCCCTGGTGTAGTAACCCTCGGTGACACAAATTGGATTCATGATGATAATCCTCCCAAAAAGCAGTCACATACACTTGCCACGGGATAAATGATACTGAGCCTCGGTAAGTGCAGGTGTATGTTCGCGTGGTCCTAGACGCACAATTCGCGACCAGTAACAACAACAACAACAACAACAACAACAACAATAATAATAATAATAATAATAATAATAATAATAATAATAATAATAATAATAATAATAATAATAATAATAATAATAATAAAAGTTCGTGGACTTGTGTAATAAGAATTATATCTACTTAGGTGCTTAGGTCTCCGAGGTGCTCCGTATCTCGGTTCTAGTAGTCAGGTGTGGGAGTGGATGACTACTGAGCTAATGGAAGGTGGAGGGTTCCAAGGTGGTGAAAACGCGGTGGGGGAGCCAGACCATGTTGTAACACACAAGCAAACATCCGTGCACGAGGCAGGATTCTAGGCGAGATCCTTCAAGCAGAGATCGTTACAAAGCAACCACCTTAACACCCTCGACTATTCAGAACGGATTTTTATTAGTTGTTTGAATGTGTAAACGAAATCGCATTAATAGGAAAAATACACGTTGTTTTCCAGCTGATACGACTCAGTACAACTGTTGCTTCAGCAACGTCTCTGACCGGGAGGTTCTGAAGTTTTACGATGATTGGGGATTTTCAACACTAGCTAGACAGTCTAATTCAGCTGCTGAGTGGAGGAGAATTGTGGTGAACGGTTTCCCTGATATATAGTTTTTCGTGTTCGCCGATCAATATCAGGTGAATGCCGAAGCAGTACCCTACCAAACGAGCCATACGATCGTTCTCTCCTCATCCTCTTCCCGCCTCTTCTCTTACACTCACACTACATGCATTACACTATCACACATGTCGCGATACATGTGTTAGAGCTTGTCCTGGATGGGGTTGTGCCCTACGGGAAGAGATACCTGGCGGGGAAAATGTAATGACCAGGGAAAGGAATTTATTGTAAAACAAGAAAAATATGTAGTACATATGCATTCATTTATTCCAAAATATGTAAGAAAAAATTGAAAGTATTTAAATAAAAATTTATTGTTGTGTTCAAAATTGTTCTATACAAGCATTTTTCGAGCTCAGAACGTCGCCTATCAGATCTTAACACGGATTTAGAGCGGCTGAAAGATATTTAACTATCTACAATGACATGAACCTACATGAATTTACATGAACAATGTTCATGTAAAAGGGAGGACCCTTGATAAACAAACGATACAACGTGCCACATGTTAGTCATGTGAGAGGACGGTTGTCAACCCTAGTTCTATTTCTACAGAAGTAATTGTCGTCACCACTTATTGAATATATATAACCAACCTTACACCACTTATTGAATATTGGTTTGGAGAATACACAATGTTGTGAGAATCCGGTGTTCAATTGTAGTACCGTGTAGCGAGAGAGGTATCTGGAGGTGGGGGCGGGTTAAAAGGAACATACTGTGATAAGCCAAGAACCCAGAAATACTTTTTAATGACACAATCAGCATCTAGCATTAGGAATATGGCATTGTTTTCAGACTCGGAAGTCAAATAATACATGTTAGGACAATGGATCAACAAGGTTTAATATTCGATGCTTGGTGTCATAACGTTGTGCAAATGGACACGGCCCTGAACACATTATGTGCAGAAGGTGTGAAGAGGGCGTTGGATGGTCATGATGTTTAGAAAGGACGCATGGATTCACTCTAAAAGATTATTGTCGCGAGTACACGTAAGTGGTTGGTGAGGTGCGATCAGATTTTCAGTATAGGCTGGGTATTAGGTAAATGATAGTAAACTGGGAATTTGTTTAGTTTGAAGTTTGAACAATTTGTCTTGTGTAAATTAAATGTTAAATTATAATTGGGAATTACATTAATGTAATAGTCAGAATTTTGAATTAAATAGACTCCAAATTTCGAGGAGATATACATTAGGGTAGCTCCGTAGATGGAAGAATTTTCCAATAAGTAGCGAAATATAGTCATTCGCGAGGTGTTTCATACGAGACGCAGAGAGGGAAAGTCGCGACCGCGTATTAAATTTATGGGAATATTAAGACCAATTATAGCAATCGTTGAGGATATTCTGAAACATTTTTTTTATTTAGTAAAGGACACGAAAATTGGTACACCAAGGATTCCTTAGACAATTTTCTGCATGTCAGCCGAGAAGCCAGCGATCAAGATTACGAACGTAAGCTTACGCACTATAGTCAAATCCGTACGGTATTTAATGTTGCAAAGTGAAAAGTAATTCACTTAAAATCCATAGAATTGTGATGTATATTTTATAAGAATAAATGTTAAATTTTTAATGATAATTTATAGTAGTTGCCATCAATCTAATAATAGATCTCAATCAATAGAACTTCCAGGAATCGTGATTCGGTATAGAATTACATGTTCACATGCTACAGGTAAGGAGAGTATGTTTGTGTCGAAGCCATGGTTGACTTGAGAGTAAAATTCAATAAATTAACTTTGTAAAATTTCACAATAAGAAAATATATCGCAATTCCCCCCCTCCAACAAGGTGATAAAACAATGATTAATACAAGGTGATAAAACAATGATTAATGCAACAAGATGATAAAAAATTATTTGTAAAAAAGGTTTAGTTAGTTTTTGATCAAGTTACGTACGCATGGACTCAATGAAACATGAGCAAGTACTTGATTAAAATTACTTACGACTCATTCTAGATTCTGAATACGCGATTTCTAAGAAGATAGTGGAGGGTAAGTTTGACAATACATGGCGAAAGTTCGGTGGTGGTAGAAAAGAAGAAGCATTGCATTACTTTGTAAGAAAGTTGATTCCTGTAACAAATATTGCAAACTTGCGTGTGAAATATTTTGCTTCGACGTTTGCTTCGATATTAAAATGTAACGAAATATACAAAGAAGGTTAATAGGTAAAAAATGTAAAAATATGTAATATAATAAAATACGTAAAAAAACCAAACTAGTTGAATATGGCGTTGCCGTCGGTGTTAACTGTTTTGAAAGTTTTTTTATGTGTTGAAAATTCCTAAATGTCGTGCATAGCTTTGTTCAAATAAGTTCTTACAGTCTCATGCATTGGACATACCAAGGAATTGTAGTAGCTAATAATGTTATACTCGAGTTAAAAAAATTCTCAAGACCGAATGACCTTGCATGCCACGAGTACCTCCGTACAATATTGCAATTTTGAAATTGTAATCGCCGTAAAGAATTCTCTGCAGGTATGGATGATGCGAAAATTTAGAATTTAGTATAGCTACATTTTGTACAAATTTTTGTTAATATGCCAAATTTGCATATAAAATAGCACCTGTAAGCTGTTCTTCAGCGTTATTCTCTAACCCTAGTGTAAGATCATTCTCGATTTGTTCCAAACATTCTGTCACAAAATCTTACACAACTACATTTGATTCTTCCCCTATATAGCAAGCTTAAGCTAGTAAATGTACGAAGTCGGATACGGATGTGCTTCCCTTCTCTAACAGTACTCGCAGTTCTGATTTTCTCCGTAATCACTTGGCGTTCTTCAAATTTAGTAAGTTCCAATGTAATACTGTACGTAGGTCTTTGCAAATGCATTATTAAAAATACGGTACTATGAACGAAACACTTCACTTCTTACATTCAAACCAGCAGCACTATTGACAGTTCAGTCGTGTGATTCACTTGTTCCAGAACAAACAATGTTGCCATCCTCGTAGAAGAAAATTATGGCGTCGTGGAGCGAAAATTGCCTGTGGGTACTCGGGTTTAATCGACGTACGTAGATATATTTAGGTGGCATTTGTTTAATTCCCCGTCTTCCCACTAAGATTGATTGATTGATTGAATTGATTTTTTCGTGTTTCCGAGCACGTCAACTGCTTTGGTCATTAGTCCCGTTAGTGAAGTGCATGTTTTTTTCTCGGGAGATGGCGGTGATCTTCCCCCGCTGGATGGCGAGATCCGGCGCCGACCTACCGTCGGCTAGTGGGGTTTCCCCCTAACCAGGACTCTCCCACCAGCGGCGCACCGCCCCAACCGGGACAAGCTCTAAGCTCCCGACCGGTCTCGCGGAATATGTGGTAGTGCAGTGCATGTTAGTGTGTGTGTGTGTGTAAAGGGAGAGGATAGGACAAGGAAGAGGAAGGAAAGATCGCGCGCGGTCCGTGGCCCGTACTGCCCCGGCATTCGCCAGGGGAGAACCCACGGAAAACTACCGATCAGAGCAGCCGGTCGCTAGAATTCTCCTCCAGACAGCGACTGAATTCGACCTAGCTGAAGAGCTAGTGTCGAAAATCCTGCCGCCGTCAGGACTCGAACCTAGGACCTCGCGGTCAGAGGCGCTGCAGTGACATCAGTTCTCACTGAGCTACCGCTCTCAGTCCCACTAAGATCGCAGCGTTAAAACACGCAAAAACACTTTTTGGCAATTTCTTCGAATTTTCTGGCACGATCCAAAAAACAAATCATCAGTTCTCCACCCGAGGACCGATACGCGTCGAGTGACACCTCATACGTCACGATTGGTGCATGGAAAGTAGTCTAACCGTAAGTGACGAAATGCACATACGCACACACATGCACACACACACGCACACACACACGCACACACACGCACACACATATCCGCAGTTACTCAAATACTATGTTTAGATATGTGAGATAAATTAGAGTTCTAATTCATTCAAGAAGAGTTGTAAACTCTAAAACAGATCACTCAATGCAGGTATCTCGTTCTTATAAAATATGTACGAGAATTTTCATGAAAATCCTTTCCCTAGTAATGACTTCTAACCGCGACTCTCAACGACAGTCCCTAAAACGAAAAGTCTCCATTCCAAAAAGGTTTGGTTCACACTACAGTAGTCCCCAATGGAGGCAGGACGGAGAAGGCAATTGGAGGGAAGAAGCTATGCGGATCACGTCTATGGAGACGCCCCTGGCGACAATTGAAGACTAAAGGAAAGTCACAGTGACAGACTGCGAAATCGACGTCGGTATACAGTATCATTGTAATAATGGTTCTCTGCAGCGGATTTTAATGAAATGTCAAGTTTTTGCTTTCACTTTTGAACAATGCATTTTAATGTAGACATTAATTTTATGTTATGTCGAAAGGAAATTACCTATTTTTATTTGACATTGTTTTGTATTTTTCGTTGATTTCGACAAATAAGCTATTTTTCACCTTTTCCCGTCATTTAAAAGCATTTTCACTGATTTAATCGACTTTAATATAATTTTAATGGTACTTGCTTCAAATAATATTTATGATATGCAACAATAATGCTATAAACCAGAAAAAGTTCTACATATGCATTATATATAAAATAAATGATCCCGAAAATAACGTTTCATGTCACTCAATACGTATTCTCTAATACTAATGGAATGAGAGATACTTTCTGAAAATGTAGCTGAATTGTTTTATATTTATCAAGACATGTAAGTAAATTGTTTTACATTAAGATCTATGCTCATAGATATCGCAAAGGTCTGTGACAAGAAACTTTGCTATTCCTCTTAACTTAAAAACAAATGCATCATGTATATAAATACTCAAAATGATTTTAAAGAAAAATGTATCAGATCATTGCTGACAATTTATTTTATTTCATTTATATCTTAAACTTCGCAATTAAAAACACTTATTGAACGTCTAACTTAAAGAAACTCACTATCTTCACTTTGCTAACTATAACTTTACACTCACAACACCCGATAAAACGACAACCGTTTTCGGTAGATCAATTGCAACTCTCAACAAAATAACAAGGAATCAAACGAACGAAGAAATTACGGCAGACAATGGTTCGTTGTATTAAGATTACGGTCATTTTTAAAATGTAGTGTTTATACTGTAAAACTGGTTATTAATAGTAAGCGATAACACATCTGGGGAGCACTACTTTTAATTTAAAGCAAAAATCATGGAATTTGTATTAATAGAAGGCCCAAACACCTTCCTAAACGGAAACTTTAATATTTGAAAAATAAATATTTGTAACGATTTGAGTAAGAAAAATTTGGAGACATTTATAATTTGGCAACGAAAATATCTAGTTTTTGAAATGTTAATCTCTCGCTTTTTAAATTTGTTATTATTATTATTATTATTATTATTATTATTATTATTATTATTATTATTATTATTATTATTATTATTAATCTCTCAACTATTAATAGTTAAATTGTTGGGAAGGGATTCTGAAACTCAAGAAAGCGTGCGCAGATGATTTTCTCCCCCATACGTCACATACAGTTTTTGACTGTTTTTGACTAAATAAATAAATAAATTTAGAAGCAAATTGGTGGTAAGCATCCGTCGGGACCCTGCAACTCTTTCAAGACGCCACTCCCAGTGTCCGTCGCGTACGCGGAAAGCCAATTCCCCCCCCCCCCCGTCCCCACCGACTACTTGAACAAAGTGCTCTGTCGATCGCGTGTTCGGTTCACGCGCGTGCGATCACGCGCGACGCATGCGAACGCCGCGTCGCGTGCCTTTCCGAGCCAGCTGCCTTGGGTATTCGGCGCTGTGCCGGAGCGCTGGACTCGGCATGCGCCAGGCCCCCTGGAAGACTTCGCGAATGCCATAATTCGCCAGCGGATTTGGAAAGCGTTCGAGCCAAGACGAGCAACTTTCAGGTTGCGGGGCACACGCGGCCCGTGAACAGATGTACTTTAGACGGAGACAAGATATTGGGGTAAATTACGATGTTTGAAAGTAAATTATGGAGGTCAACATACATGGATTTAAAAAAAAAAGTTCGTAATATTTTTTAATTAAAAGTATATGAATAAGAGACTCAACCTGTAAACCACGAGTTACGCTATATTTCAGATTTCATAGTAGATTCTCTTGGTGTCCTGGGATTCTCTAGATTCTAGACTAGATTCTCTTGATGTAGCAGCGCAAGTGAAAGAGAAATATCTTAATCTGGTGCAACTCAAAGAGAAATATCTTAATCTGGTGGCTAGACCTAGCTCTACATATTTCGGTCCACTAAATCACAATCTGCCATTAGATATGGCCTACAAGGTCGAAATTTCTCAAAAAAAGGTCAACATGCATTCGTTTTTTCAAATATGTAAAGTTTAATATATATAATAACTAGTTTGCTTGCTTGCTTTCACAATGCTAACGTTTCTTAATCATAATACGTTCTCCAAAAAGTGAGGGCCTGTTTAATCTTATGAGAAGCTCTCGTGTGATGGGCGCCTGTTCTGAGGCCGATTAAGACTCATCTGATAAATGGAGATGAAGAGAGTTGATTTTAGTGAACAGTACATTTTTAGTGGCATTAGTGGCATTGTTGCTAATTTATATTACTGCAGATTATTATAAATAACTCATTAGATCAGATCAGATTATTATAAATAACAAATATTTCATTGTGCTATTTATCGTATTTTCAAACTGCGCCTACCAACTGAATTGTCGTATTCAGCGCGCTACTGATTGCGTCAACGATGACAACTTGCAATATGACACCTAGGAAGAGGCAGACCGACATTAAATATTTTCTATTCATGGATGCATTATAAATAGCATATTCTTTGATATTTTGGTAGTGAATGTATGTTTTACAAAGTTTATACTGTACCTTGTAATTAGAGTATTCGTGAAGACAGTTTGTATGTAAATATTTTTTCGCTTAGTTAACTAAATATGTTCATTAATTCCATGAAAAATCGTTGATTATCTCTATGTTAATAGCACGCGTGCAATTAAAATTCCATCGTGCAATTAAAAATTCACACCTACCAATCAGAATTAAGAAAAGAAATCGTGTAATTAAGAAAGTATATCACAGGCGCCAAGGTATTGCAGTCGGTCATAAAACATGAACAAAAAAGTACATCACATATTATGTACCTACAACTACGTACAAACAAAGATTGAATAAAACTAAATTGAGGAAGTGGGGAATTTATTTGAAACGTTAAGATAGCTGACTTATGGAACAACATAAAATATTGAACGTGAATATATTAAATGTTTTATATGTAAAACATTTGATCTTAGGATTACGAATGTAAAAAATGTAAACATCAGTTGTGTTTACCAGTCCTAAAAAGTATGCCATAGCAAAACTGTGTCAGAAGTGACTAGTTTTTCCCCGTAATACTTATATATGTTTTCACTCTCATAAGTGTCTTAACTTTTCGTGAGAAAATGTCTCCATGACTTTGTCAGCTTCTAACATTTTATCCGCATATCTTCAGTACCTTCCATTTCCAAATATTTCGGGGAAACAAAAACAATGCAAGGCACATTAAAATATATCTTTTTCAGAAGCAATACTGCGTCATGAAATGCATGCCGCGGGTGGAAAAGATGTGCTTGAATTTCTTAAAATGTGATTTATTCCTAAATGGAAACGAAAAAATATTGGAGGTAGCATGTGTATAAAGGGGTATAATTGCACTCATCATATATCCTATCATTGCTCGTTTTTTTCAACATACCTTTTCATGCAATTATACCACTCTTTATACACTAATTTCGTTAATTACTATAATTTATTGAAAGGTAATAGGAGAGAATTTTATTTGTAGTTCTTTAGCAGTGTCTGTACATCTTTTTGGAAAATTATTTTTTTATTTGGGTTTGCTCTACATAATTTTTGCTGTTGCAGGGCGCTAGAAGATAAAATATTTAAGTAAATATAGGTAACTTTAGAAAGAAATTAGTAACATTTTATAGCATAAGTAGTAGCAAAAAAATTTTTAGTTATTTTCATAGAACATAATTGGGCGTTTTTAATTTCGATAGCTGCAAGTAAAGCACTGAAACGAGTAAATAAGTTGATTGTGAATTTTTGGTTACGTGCTGTTGCAAAACTGAAGTTGGATTCGATTTATTTGCTAAAAAAAACCCAGTAAAAACTGGGTATGACATATTGGGGAGAAGATTATCTGCACACTTTTTCTTGAGTACCAGAATCCCATCTCAACATTTTAACGAAATTCATTCGCCGGAAATTCATCTAAGCCAGATGAATATTTATTTTTTAATTTACTGACTGTTCTGAGGATTTCCTTGGAAGAAGTTTGGAAAATAAACATCGTGTCGAAAATGTTTTGGGAAGCGAATGATATTGAATTTTGTGGTTTTAGTCCCTTCATGAGATCAGCTGCAGTTCTAAAAAAATTGTTGGTTGAAGAGATTTGCAACTTTTTCCGGGTTACTTGCTTCTCTTTCATTATCCCTTAAAACAACATTCTCTTCTAGGTATCGGGATGATGTGGATGTATTTTTTACGATATTACACATTGCTTTAGTTTTGTTACTAGCGTTCAAAATATCCTGATATTTTTAGTAGACATGGAAACAGGGTGATACGTCGTGATGTTTAGAAATAAAGTAAAGCGTACGTTTGTTTTTAAACAATGTTCTAATTCCTTGTGTGATCCAAGTCTTACTTTTCCTTGAAATGTTTAATTTTCTCTTTTTAAGAGGAAAGCTCGTGTTAAAGTGAAATGAAACCTTTGAGAAAAATAAGTTATATTTTTCATTTGTGTCAACTGCGTGCAATGATTCTTTCAGCAAGTAGCCCGTAAATAAGTGAATGTTAACTTTAATGAATGCTCTGCACATACGTGTATCATTTATTGTGTCATTGTTCATTATATTAGTAATTGCAAGAATTTGTGCATCGTGATCACTGTAACCCAGATTATTCGTTATTATTTCGTATCTAGTTGTGATTTTTAATATGTGTTTTGTTTGTTTTATATGTAATTTGTTTAAGTGTTAATATCTGGTAATATTAGTATGTGATTTGTAGAACTATTCTGTACTAACTTACTGAAAAGCTACGTTCTGTAAGAATATTTGTCCTTTATGAAGAAAATCGGGTTTTGCAATAAATACTGATTCATAGAAAAATCACTGAAAAACACGTCAGCGATAGTATTTCAAGGTGTATGAAAAGAAACCAAGAAGATCCCAAAAGACTTCATTGTTCGTATGCTTTTTCTGCAGTCGTTTGTGCGCTGAACGAGATGTTTCCTCAGAATAAACTCCACTATATATTTTTCTCTTTCTTCAGTGGTTCTCAAATCCATTTCATATGACATTAAGCTTTCGTAGGAATTATGCAAATTATCGTACATTCTATTTTTAAAGTGAGTTTTAAAATACAACTGTGTAAGATACATTTCTTTGAATTTTCAAACAAGAAAAACGAAATATATAATTCGCATTTTATAAATTCATTCATTTAGGACAATCATATATATTCAGAAAGTGCGGCTAAGAGTTTCCGCAAACTGCAAATCTAAAAATATCATCTTAAAAAATATTTTACATTGAAACATGAAGGGGACTATTTATTAATATCTAACTGTGAATTGACCCATTTAACAAAACCTAACAATTGTTTGAAATAAATCTTGTACAACAACAAATAATGATTTTCAAATGACTGTTTCCTGAAATGTTCTAGTGAGAAACGAAATTTAGAAACCGGTGACATAGCGATGATACACCTCTTAGTTAATCCCTCACCCAAATTTTGTTTGTTTCTGTAGTTATTGTCCATGAGAGACGATGAATTGAATCCTTGGACATTGCAGAAAACCTGGATTTACTGTTTCTGTTTCTAAAATTATAAGATTATTTGTAAGGACATGTGCCCATTTAATAGGTGAGACACTACATTTTATGTATATTCCATTAATTACGTTGCTATAAGGCGTTGATGTTAGGTAAATACTGAACCTGCTTCTTCTTACCAGCAGAAGGGGGCCCTGTTAGAATATGTGGGGAGTGTCAGGAGGTCGATGTCCTGCTTTATTATAGTACATCAGCCTTTACGCAGTGAATGCAATTCACTTGATGCTGTAGAAGCAGGATTCTGAACTTGCTGTTAGTCTGCTTGCATTTTATATGTTCGTATGCAGATATCGTCAACATATAAATGTCATTACAGGTGGGGGGCCCGTGATGCGACATCTCAGGGGCCAGAAATGGGTGTTCACCACGCCCTGTGCGGATCATGTGGCATCCGCTTCCTATGATTTCGCCAATTGCGTTCTCCTTCACAAAGAAAGCATTGCACTTCAGCAACAGGGAGATCTGCAATGTGTTAGTTTAATGACGTAAAGAACAGCAATGTTTTCAAGCAATACGTGAATGAAGATCGTCTACACGACTTCATAATTTTGGATCTCTACAGATAAATAGTACAGGGAAGCAACGACACGTTTAGATATTACACAATTGTCGGCCACTCAACTTTTACGAGTACTACACTCAATAATTCGGGCGAGTCCAACAAAATTTAGAGTCCATTAACCATTCACAAGAAACACTATCCCCAAACCAAGAAAGGAAACGGTTCTGTGCCACGAATGCGTTCACAAGAGGCGTAATCGAACCAGAGAGCACACAGCTGCAGGCGAACGGCAGGGGCCGTACGCCAACAAACACGTTCTGCAACCTGCAGTGCACCGCCTCAACCCAAGCTGCAGCCTTACCCACGGGGCCTCACTTGGGCCAGGTCGCAGGACCTGCCGCCTCCGACACGGAGTGCTGAGTAATGCTAGAGAACGGGTTAGGAGTCGAGACTCAGGGTTAAGAGCACGTCGGTGCCGACGAACACAGGCCGTGAGTGGGGACGATGCTGGGGACTTTCGGGACCTACGTTATCGCCGTGTTTTAGTTCTCGATACTCCAAGGCGATAATAAAAACACGGGCCGTGAGTGGGGACATTGCTCTGGGGACTTTCGGGACCTACGTTATCGCCGTGTTTTAGTTCTCGATACTCCCAGGCGATAATAAAAACACGGGCCGTGAGTGGGGACGTTGCTCTGGGGACTTTCGGGACCTACGTTATCGCCGTGTTTTAGTTCTCGATACTCCCAGGCGATAATAAAAACACGGGCCGTGAGTGGGGACGTTGCTCTGGGGACTTTCGGGACCTACGATATCGCCGTGTTTTAGTTCTCGATACTCCAAGGCGATAATAAAACCGCGGGCCGTGAGTGGGGACGTTGCTCTGGGGACTTTCGGGACCTACGATATCGCCGTGTTTTAGTTCTCGATACTCCCAGGCGATAATAAAAACACGGGCCGTGAGTGGGGACGTTGCTCTGGGGACTTTCGGGACCTACGATATCGCCGTGTTTTAGTTCTCGATACTCCAAGGCGATAAAAAAACAAGGGCCGTGAGTGGGGACATTGCTCAGGGGACTTTCGGGACCTACGTTATCGCCGTGTTTTAGTTCTCGATACTCCAAGGCGATAATAAAAACACGGGCCGTGAGTGGGGACGTTGCTCTGGGGACTTTCGGGACCTACGATATCGCCGTGTTTTAGTTCTCGATACTCCCAGGCGATAATAAAAACACGGGCCGTGAGTGGGGACGTTGCTCTGGGGACTTTCGGGACCTACGATATCGCCGTGTTTTAGTTCTCGATACTCCAAGGCGATAATAAAACCGCGGGCCGTGAGTGGGGACGTTGCTCTGGGACTTCCTGGGACCTACGATATCGCCGTGTTTTAGTTCTCGATACTCCAAGGCGATAATAAAAACCGCGGCCGAGCGGGGACGCTCGCTCTGGGGACTTTCTGGGGACCTGTTTATATCGCCGTGTTTTAGTTCTCGATACTCCCAGGCGATAATAAAACACGGGCCGTGAGTGGGGACTTTGCCTGGGGACTTCGGGGACCCACGATATCGCCGCAAGTTTTAGTTCTCGATACTCCCAGGCGATAATAAAACCGCGGGCCGTGAGTGGGGACGTTGCTCTGGGGACTTTCGGGACCTACGATATCGCCGTGTTTTAGTTCTCGATACTCCAAGGCGATAATAAAAACGCGGGCCGTGAGTGGGGACGTTGCTCTGGGGACTTTCGGGACCTACGATATCGCCGTGTTTTAGTTCTCGATACTCCCAGGCGATAATAAAAACACGGGCCGTGAGTGGGGACTTTGCTCTGGGGACTTTCGGGACCTACGATATCGCCGTGTTTTAGTTCTCGATACTCCCAGGCGATAATAAAAACACGGGCCGTGAGTGGGGACGTTGCTCTGGGGACTTTCGGGACCTACGATATCGCCGTGTTTTAGTTCTCGATACTCCAAGGCGATAATAAAACCGCGGGCCGTGAGTGGGGACGTTGCTCTGGGGACTTTCGGGACCTACGATATCGCCGTGTTTTAGTTCTCGATACTCCCAGGCGATAATAAAAACACGGGCCGTGAGTGGGGACGTTGCTCTGGGGACTTTCGGGACCTACGATATCGCCGTGTTTTAGTTCTCGATACTCCAAGGCGATAATAAAACCGCGGGCCGTGAGTGGGGACGTTGCTCTGGGGACTTTCGCGACCTACGATATCGCCGTGTTTTAGTTCTCGATACTCCAAGGCGATAATAAAAACACGGGCCGTGAGTGGGGACGTTGCTCTGGGGACTTTCGGGACCTACGATATCGCCGTGGTTTAGTTCTCGATACCCAGGCGATAATAAAAACACGGGCCGTGAGTGGGGACGTTGCTCTGGGGACTTTCGGGACCTACGATATCGCCGTGTTTTAGTTCTCGATACTCCAAGGCGATAATAAAACCGCGGGCCGTGAGTGGGGACGTTGCTCTGGGGACTTTCGCGACCTACGATATCGCCGTGTTTTAGTTCTCGATACTCCAAGGCGATAATAAAAACACGGGCCGTGAGTGGGGACGTTGCTCTGGGGACTTTCGGGACCTACGATATCGCCGTGTTTTAGTTCTCGATACTCCCAGGCGATAATAAAAACACGGGCCGTGAGTGGGGACGTTGCTCCCTTGTCCTTAATTATTAAGAAGACACAGTATGGTAATCGTGGGCAGGGAAACGGCGAATTTTCGAAAGAAAAAGTGTTATTGCCAGGCCCTGGTAATTAAAAAGAGGATAAATGTTATTAGTACTTAGTTAATACCGTAAATTACTTCCTATAACAAGTTCTGTTGTCAGAATCTGTTTTGTGGGTCCTTAATACTGAAAAATTAATTCACAGCAAAACGTCTCTGTTCGTCTGTCTGTGGTGAAATCTGGCGCCCAAACCGTTCAGTTGATATTCATCGATCAATTAAAAGCAACTCAAGACCCTCGGAGTTTGAAGCGGATTTTTGGATTTCTAGGGCTACTTTATATGAAGCCTCAAAAAAATTTTCAAAATTTTCTCAAAACGGCTCCAAATCTTTTTATTAAACTTTGTCTTCGGATAGCGTAAGAGAACTCTGTGTAAGTCGTCTTTTACTTGAAGTGAATGATTTCTCAAAAATTTTCAAAAACTCAATTTTTTCAGCAATATTAAATCAACATAAATTTTCTTCAATATACGATTGTGAAAAAAATGTTTCTTCTTAATAAAATCTGTTCTTTAAAGACAGATCTTGAAATAAGAACATGAGCAATTTCTCCAAAATCTGAGTAGTTTTTGCGATTTTTTTATGAGAAATATAGACAATTTTTAAACAATTATTTTCTCAAAAACGGATTATTATTTTAAATTTTACTCTTCGAATGTATCGAAGGATGGTAAAAATATTCCTGCTAGTCTCTTTGCCCCAGAACTCTGTATTTATGAAAATTGCAAAAAGTAAACATTTGAGAACAACAAAAGTGAAGATAGAAAATTGTGCGTTAAACTAAATCTGTTCTAAAAAATCTGTTCTTTTAAAAAGGTCATTTACAATTGTTCTGAATTGTATGAAAAAAGAGTCGTTTTTGCGTAATATCTACTTGAAGTTCATTCGAGAACGATAAAAAAAACATTTTCTCAAAAAGCGTTCAAAATGTTTTCTTTAAATCTTTACACGGAGAAAACAAGGACAAACAAAAAATGGTTCAGGTGTAATTTTTTGTAGAACACTGAATTTTTTAAAATTGGAAATTAAAAATTACGCTAGAAAGTTTGTGCTGTATTAGTATCACTAGTTGATTCTCCTCTTTTTGTAATCTCTAATCAATGCCTAAATGATCATGAATTTTGGATCGACCTTACTTTTGCATTCATGGAAGTTTTGCACAACGTGGAGATATTCAGAAGCAATGAATTGCTGGGAAATGTTTCTCTCGCTCTTATTCCTCTGACAGCTAAGATGAGGCACACACGTCTTCCCGGTTATTTAATGAATGATTAAATCGAGAAAGGATTACAGCAATCACAAAATAATGAATTAAAAGCTTCGAAAATACAATATTATTTTACTTCATAAAAGTCTGCGATGAGTTTAACTTAACGGTTCTTCACTTTCTACTTCGCAGTGCATGTAGTATTTTTAAATTTTAAAAAATTCCTTTTCATAATATATTGCATTTATCTCCTTTTCTTCAACTTGCTGTTCCTTATAACAGTTTCTTTGCTGCTAGCATGTCGATGTCTTACTGCGCTCCTCATACGGGCTGAGTTTAGTACTGATTCCTCTTGCCATACGTCTCTCAAAATCATTGTCCAGGGGTGTTTTTGCTTTGGTCAAAAGCTTGCCTACTTTCTCCTTGTATTGCTCGGAGCTTACAATTTTGCTTCGAGGCCGTGGTGAGCTTTCTAAACTTTGTTGTTTAAAATTGCTTTTTCTTTAACAAACAAACTGGAGGTCGCAATATAGTCTTTTATTTGCCTTTTACTCTTTTTATATATTCAGTTACTTTCGAATATCTTTTTTCTATGTTCAGTAATGTATAACCCTTGGCATACATCAGAAATAACATATCTTCCGTAATTTTCCTATTATGGTGTCTGGATTATGTTACCCATGTTTCGCTCCCATTAAGAATAGAAGAGTAGATATGGCTACTGTTGACACTTTTAGCTTGGTTCCTTTGTCTAATTTAATTCCCAATGTTCTTTTGATAGTCCTAAGATAGATACAGTACGGCATACAGCTTGAAATTTAATTACTTTTGGCTGTACATCAATATTCATAAGAGCAGTAATGTTGCATCCTAAATATTGGAAGTTGGATACGTGTTCAAAGGCTATGAATTAGAATGAGAAAATATGCGAAGTGTTGAAACCCGGATATATTTAAATAGACATTGGAGGAGTAATTTCCGTTTTATTAGGCCTCTTCAGCTATTCCTGTATCCTACCACTCTCCTAGAGTCAGGAAATTTTCCGGTCTGTAATTCCACTTTTGTGATGAGGGAGAAGGAAAAACTCATATGTCAAAGTCGGTAATCTGAGCCAGTTATGATCCAGGGCCTCCTTTTACTTCCTCGTACACTACGTATCTGAAGAGTGCACATGTAGTGCACAGAAACCTATGTAGTGGTGTAAAATATCGATATCGATACTTAAAGGGAAATAATTATGTAGTAACCTTATTCGAAATACTACATTATGAAACGATGATGTAATGATATGCATTAATACACGAGTGTTGTATTATGATATGAGCAAGGAACGAGCGAGCATCCTAAACTTCATACGAGTGTATTAATAACTATTACATTGAGTTTAATACGGTACTATTTCAACGACTCATGGTAACTTTTATAAGTTAAACATTTACATTGAATCGTTTCGTGGCAGTTGAGGTGCAGGATTAGGCCAACCTCACCAAGCAGACAGCTCTCTACCCATCCTATCGCAGGTGGATTTGATTCACAGCACTAGTCAAATAAGATCAAAGTGAAATTACGACCCAATTTATTTTAAATAATATCCCACGTAATAATAATAATAATAATAATAATAATAATAATAATAATAATAGAAGAAGAAGAATTTTAAACTGACAAGCATAATATAATATTAAACGCAATTTGAATGTACACAATCGAACGAAACATTTAGAACGATTATCAATTATTAATCCCTACACAGTATTTGAGTTACACCCGAGTGGGCGAATGTGCGGTTCTGTCACTCACGGCTAGGGATATTATATATATATATATATATATATATATATATATATATATATATATATATATGAGGTGTCTCGACGCGTCTCGATCTCCTGATGGAGAACTGATATTTTATATATAGATCTAAATAGATCTACATAGGTGGCGTTGATTAAACTCTAGTTCCCAGAGACATTTTTCGCTCAATACGCCATAATTTTCTTTCACGACTTTCGCAACACTGATGTTGACATCTTTAAGTGGACAAGTGAAGTTAATTTGAACAAGAGAACGCGTGGCATACTTCATTTTATTTTTTTCCGTAGACCTATTACCATATTTTTGAAAATAAATTTGTAAAACCTACGAGCATTATTGCCTTGGAACGCATTAAATTTTAAGGATTTCCTGTGAATATGATGAAAACAAAACTGTGAGTAACGTTAGAGAATGAATCAACGTTTTTACGTTCGACATCTCCCATTTATGTTTTTAAGTGTACAAATATCGATTTTCAAATGAATGTGACTCGGAACTTATTCTCATTCAACTTAACTAACACCTTATTCACATAAACATACAAATCAGTCGCCTTATAATGTTTATATTGATTCGCATACAAAACGACTAATAGAGCAATCGCAGAATTGGAAGTGAACGCAAATTAGACTGATTTGTGTAGTTTTAATCTCTTCAAAACAATAGGGGAGAAAAATAGGGAAGTGTTAAGCAAATCTGGGGAAGAATCAAATGTAGTTGTAGAAGATTTTGCGACAGAATTTTCGGAACCAATTGAGAATGATCTTATATATTATTATTATTATTATTATTATTATTATTATTATTATTATTATTATTATTATTATTATTATTATTATGATAATTATTAGGATTAGAGAATAACTCAGAAGAACAGCTTATCTTTGTACATATTAGTAAAAATAATAAAAAATGTAGCCGTACCAAACTCTTAACTACGCACATCGTCAATACTGTCAAGTATTTTTTACGGCAATTATAATTTTGAAAATGCAATATTACCACGATACTACGATTCATTGGTAGTCCAACAACAGCTAATAAAAGAACAAAGCTACGCATGAAAGAAGTGAAGTATGAAAGAAATTTTCAAGACATGAAAACACTTTTAAAACAGTTTACAGCGTTGGCGACGCCACATTCAACTAGTTATCCATAATTGGTTTGTAAACTTCTCTCTGATTGGTCAAGAACCTGTATCATAATGAAATCTGTATCGTAATGACTATCATTATGCAACGGGTTGCAGCCATCAAATGACAGAATTATACAATGGGAGTAGAAAAAAGTGTTTTGTTTCAATACGACTATGCGAGAGCTCGTCTGTCCGTCCATCCAAACGTCCATAATAATCGTCTCCTATTTTATTTAAGTAGTATACATACCTTTTGGGGCTCTCATACGCAACCAATCTTTATAAATGAGGTCTCTAAAGAAAGAGCATTTCACGGAGACGTGACAAATTGCACTTTGACTTTAAAAATGTGACGGATTTGTTGAAAAAAAGAAAAAAAACGCAGCACTTGGCTGCATTCGTAAATATATTTTGTTACATAACTCCCAAACGAAATATTTTAGGGCATTAAAACTGAGGCCAACGGCCTCAAAGAAATGTTCTTCATGCCGTAATCTATAGAATAAGATATATTTGGACATTCTATTATATTTTGCTGCTTCGGCACTTCTCGATACTACCCCATCCGTTCAGAGAAGTGCAGAATCTGCAACTGCAGGTAAAATTGAACTAAGTAATTGATATTCTAGGCGATTAAATTGCACGGATATACCTCTCAGTTCAATAATAAAGTTAAATAATATTCCAAACAGGAAGGATCGAGCTTGCCCAATCCTGTATTTTCGCATGAACAACTTTACGTAGCTTTCACGACAGTAAAACGCTTTTGTTATATTTTTGTGACTATTAAGGAAATCAAAATTTGTTTCAAGCATCAATTTCATTGTTCATTATTTATTTCTAATTCTATAAATATCTTTTTAATTTTTTTAAACAAATAAACACGTTTCCTTTACAACTACACCTCTTAATATGGAAAAGGCAAGATAGTGAAGAAGGTGGAATTTAACATGCGTGATTTCTCGCACGGATACGTTACGTCTATTTACTACGTATGTATTGAGTAAGAGAGAATTAACATTTAGGAATATTTAAGGTTCTTACTTCAGAAAACCACTTGAACGTAATAATTAATGTGTATATATTTTTAATCCGTTTCATTTCTCTTCAATAATCAACAGGTATTGAACTCATTTAATACATCAATTAATAATACCTTTTTTCTGTTTGCTAATACTTCAGTACTTCAGCATAGCCAAAAGAAGTATCGGACACATCAGCGATAGAGCTAGGACTTATAGATTTGATTTGATTATTTTTTCATATGAAATTAATTTCTAGGGAGACAACTCAATGACCGAAGCGATCAAAGCCAAAAGTCTCAATATCTCCATCGACGCGTCTCCACCGTAAATTGTTTTTATTGAGATGTATTGAAGATGATGACCAGGTAAGTAAAGAGCACATAGATGGAAAAGATGGTGGAATGAGAGACACGGGAAACGGGAGGGCCACGTGGAAAGCTGCCGGAAGCACAAATCTGTCTTCGATCGGACGAGTGGGACTGATTACTTCGTGTTCACGGATGCGTCAGCTGCTAATGGTAATTAGTCCTGTAAGTATAGTGCATGTTTTACCGCATGAGGTGGCTGTGTTCTTTCCCCACTGGAGGGTGAAATGCGAGGCCTCTCACCAATGGGGCATCTCACCAACCGGGACAAGCTCTAAGTTCCCGACATGCGTGGCAATGTAGTGCATCTAAGTATAATTGTGTGGAAGTAAGGGGTGAGTATAGGAAAAGAAAGAGGAAGGATAGATTGCGCGTGGTCCGTGGCCCATCTGTTAGGGTACTGTTCCGGCTTTCGCCTGGTATTGATTGGAGAAACCGATAGGAAAACTACCGACTAGCACTGCCTGTCGCTGGAATTCTCGTCCAGACAGTGGCTGAACTCGACCTAGGTAACTAGCTAGTGGCGAAAATCCTGCCACCGTCGGGACTCGAACTCTAAGACCGTCCTGCCAGAGTCACTGTTGGACATCAGTTGATGGGTGTTGCCGCAGTGGGTGGGTCTGGCTGGGCTTGTGAGAATGTGCGGAAATTTTTGAGGGGGGTCCATGTTAATAAAGGGGTTGATTCGGTGTCTATCGCCTAATACGAACCAGCGATCGAAAAGTTTAATCAGCATTCTATTGATTACAAAAAGTATTAAACTTGAAAATTTTTAAAATAGTTTTCCGATATAGAGCAACAACACATAAAAATTAATTACGAATTCGCACCTCTCCTTTCCTATCCGTCACTCATCCATAGGACCAGGAATGTAGCTAGGCTGGTGCACCAGATGCATTACACCGGACCCCCGAAGTAAGGAGCCATTAATAAGAATACCCATGGACGTATATAATAAAGAATAAAAGAAAATATTCGTAAAGAATAAAAAAAATCGCACTCCATGCTTATTTTCTCGAAAGCAATGAACGCAGCTACTCAGAAACGGAAGAGTCTTCCATTATTGAAAATATAAATATATACCAAAATATTGGTCGACAAAATTAACTTTGAGGCATTTATGTGCAATTCTTTGTGCCATGATTATGGATGTTAAAGAGAAAACTGAAGGAGATCGATGAAGCAAACAATTGTTTTAAAAGGGGTTGATGAAAGAAACAGGTAAGGATTCCCGCTCTAGGCGTACAAGGTGCAGTGACGAATGGGTGATACAGGCTGAAGGAGGCGGTGGTTTAGATTTAGGGGCCCGCTTGGGAGCCCAACAAGGAAAAGAGCAATGCCACTAGAGAGGTCATAGCAAAAAAACGCGCTGCAAAAGGCGTTTTCCCTACATTCCAACACTTCTTGTTTCGGAGAATGTATTGAGCTTTAAGAAGAAAGAAAACTCCAAAATAATTTTTAAATTAAGTGATGAAAAATGTCCAAAAACTTTTCTATGTTTACAAGGAAAAATGTTTATAAATTTAGTTTGCAAAGCAGTTGATAATTCTATATTACGCAATGAGTTTATAATGTTATGCTTTATTGCGTAAGTAAATATTTTGAAAACGAGTAATGTTAGAAGCGAGTTTCCAAATGTGTCCGAACGCAATAAAGTAACATTATGAGCGAGTAACATACGCTATTTTTTGTCTAACAACATCACAAAATTATTAGAAGGGATAAATGATTCCTGAAGATGGAACTTGATTATATTCATGAGCGTGATTGTATGGAAATGGAGTCTATTTCGAGGAACTTCTGCCACAATGCTGATTGATCATGGAGGTGACATAACCTCTCTCAAACGCCACGGAGGATGGCATTCATCTACTGTTGCAGAACAGTTCATTGAGGAGGCAGTGGGTAGTAAGTTGAGAATCGCCAAGACAGTTGCAGGGGAACTTTCAAAACTCTCACTACAAATGGAAGAACTATTTATAAAAATTGTATGTTCTCTTTTAGCAATGTTTCAAATTGTGCGTTCAATATTTATTAATTAATTGTGTTTTTAAGTTATGCGTAGTTTAATTTTTCTTAATTCCTGTAATGTAATGTATTCCATTAAATTCTTCTTATATAAAGATAAAAATACCGAACGACCGGGAATTTTCTGATGACGTATGTTACTTTATTGAACTAGTTTCATAATCATCCACTTTCTGTACGATTTTCCGTGCCATAAGGGATTGTTTATAATGTTTGTATACAAAAAAATCTTGTTTTTGGCCACGAAATAAAGCTCTGGTTAAAACAGTTACTCTACAAAATGACAATATTTGTGATGTGTTACGTTTATTGTGCAACAATGATACTGGGAACCCTCAATGCCACAGTAAAAATAAGTGATTATATTTGTGTAAACATTTAAAAAAAAAGTTAAACTATTCAAAAAATCTGAATTTTTTACTTACTGAACATCGATCGATTTGGCTTCCAGAAGTGTTTTAATAAGAAATACAATTTAATTAGCAAGGAAATGAAAATTTTCAGTCATGTCAACGAAACAATCCATTAAAAAACTTAATGTGAAATGTACTAAAAAAACAGGAAGACTGATGTATCAAATACAACAGTTTATTGTGATTTCTGCTTTACAAAATGCCAATACCCAAATCGTACAATGAACAAAGCCGGGGTAGGCCAACTAGCCAGAAGAGAAAATCCAAGTCCCTAGGTGATAACAGTTTCACCAGTAGATGTACACGTTGTGAAGCTAGTCACTAACAGTTCCAACAGAATAAACAAAGTTCTTTGCGTGCTCGGCGTAACGGAATCAGTAAAAATAACTATAGCGCACTCACTCACTGTCAAAATTTCCGGGAGCCAGGCCGCCCGTTATGTACGTGTCGCCGCTGCTAGCCCAGACTCGTTCCGAAAACTTAGTTTTTGGTGGGGCGAATAATTGCTACGTTGAACTGTGTGCTTAAAAATAGAGCCTCGCGCCGTCTTGCGCGCGCGCCATCTTGAAAGCTACCTGCGCATACAGCGTAATGAGATTGATTTCTGTGCTGATTGCTGTTGGAACCGGTTTACACGCTTCCTTTTGGCGAATGATTCTGTGACCTATACAAAATGTGCGCATGCGCAGAATCGCTTCTGATTTGGAAGAGCTGCTGTGCACATGCGAGCGTTCGCTGAAACTCATGAAAATCTTACTCAAAAGGAAGCGTACAAAACAGATCAATTGATTTTTGAAGATGGGAGTAACTGGATCCCTTGAGAGGTGACATTTATTACTGAGGTTACAATATAAAAATGTCATTTAAGGTAAAAGATTTCTAATTTTAATGTCGTGTCCGTTACGTTGTTATACAATATACATGAAGTTTACATTTACATAAAACTAAGACGGTCACGGAACAGTCACGTCTTGAGAAAACTGCAATTAAAACTAGTGGTGCTAAAGAATAGCGTACTTATTATCTATCTATTCTATTTAGTCCGGGATACCTTTCCTGTTTTGTCTGAAACAACTACCAGGACTTCTCGCAACTACCCCTCCTCAAGGAACATTTAATAATAATATCTCCAGTAATGGCCTTATAGAAAAGCACGTCAAAAAAAACCTTTAAAAACTTAATATCCCTCCAGAGCTTTTAACATTAATACAGACGTCTGTTATCTTAAATACTTGCCGCATTGTCCGGAACTTTCTACATAAATAATAATAATAATAATAATAATAATAATAATAATAATAATAATAATAATTATTATTATTATTATTATTATTATTATGAAAATAATTTTAATATCAAGAACACAATTAAAACTCAATTTTTTATGCTTATTCGGTCTTTTGCAGTACTGAAGTACTGAATCGACGTAATTTACTTTGATACCGTTTGTTCTCATATCATTAATGCAAAAAACGTTAATTTTGCAAGTTACTAAAATCTATCAACATCTCCCTCAGTAATATTTTTTAAAATTAACCAATTCTACAAAAAAGTGTTAGAAAATAGTAGTTACAGCACGTATAAGTTAATATAATATATGTATTAAAAGAAAAATGTTTTATTAAAACAAGTACATTTTTTCACGTTTTTTTTCACTTTCCGGTCTTCTAGAAGTAAATTTGAAATGCGACTTTTAAAATTTCGTAGACGAGTTAAAGTTGTTATTATATCCAAATTTTCAATTCAAAAATTTGGAGATATATTGGAGAAAATGTAGTGGCATACCAGAAAATGCAATTAATGCACAAACTTCAGTTCATTTTCCCAGTAGTCTTTCTAGTTTTCCAGAAAAATAAGAAGAAATCATTTGAAGTACTTTTACTCACAGATGCAATAAATAATAAAAAAATCTATAATGCAAATACAAATATTAACGTCGTAAGCAATATTTAAAACAAGCCACGCAAAGTAGCACACAAACCGTAGTGGCGGACCACTGACTACTAGTGTGTGTATTGATGGTCTACTACTATGTCTGCAAGTGGCTTACTGCTGTCTATTAGTGGTCGCGCAAGACACGCAATCGTGGACTACTGTACCTACTAGTCGTCGCGCAAAGTAACACACAAACCAAATCATCGCAGTGGGCAGCAGCCAGCTCCCAAACGAGAGCGTGCGGTGTCGGGGTAATGAAGTGGTCGGAGCGGCTCTCGCAGATAGAATTCGCAATGATGAAGCCCTTATTGCGGGACATGCGGTTCAATTTACTAGTGGCCGCGCAAAGTAGCACGCAAACCTTAGGCGCGGACCACTGTCTACTAGTGTGTGTACTGGTGGTGTACTACTGTGTCTACTAATGGTCAACTACTGTATATATTAGTGGTCTACTACTGCGTGTACTAGTGTACTAGAGATTGCGCAAAGGAAAACACAAACCAAATCATCGCAGTGGGCAACAGTTTCCTCCAAAACAAAAGCGTGCGGTGACAGGGTAGCGAAGTGGTCAGCGCGGCGCTCGTAGACAGAATTCGCGATGATGAAGTCCAGATTGTGGGAGAGGCGGCTGGGTCTACTAGTGGCTGCGCAAAGTAACACACAAACCACAGTCGTGTTTACTACTGTGTCTACTAGTGTGTAGGGGTTGTCTACTAGTGTGTGTAGGAGTTCTCGACTAGTGTGTCTAGGGGGTGTCTACGGGTTGTTTACTACTGTGTCTACTTGTGGTCTACTGTTGTATTAGTGGTCGCGCAAAGCAACCCAAAACACACAGACGTGGACTACTGTGCCAACTAGTGGCCGCGCAAAGCAACACAAACCAATTCTTCACAGTGGGCAGCAGCCACCTCCAAAAGGAAAGCGGGCGGTGTCGGGGTAATGAAGTGGACGGCGCGGCGCTCGCAGACAATTCGTGATGAAGCCCTGATTGTGGGGCAGGTGGCTGGGTCTACTAGTGGTCGCGCAAAGTAACACACAAACCAGTCTACTAGTGTGTCTAGGGGTTTGTCTACGAGTGTGTCTACGGATTGTCTACTACTGTGTCTACTTGTGGTCTACTGTTGTGTGTATTAGTGGTCGGGCAAAACAACACAAAACACACAATCGTGGACTACGGTGCCTACTAGTGGTCGCACAAAGCAACACACAAACCAAATCATCGCAGTGGTCAGCAGCCGCCTTCAAAACGAAAGCGTGCGGTGTCGGGGTAATGAAGTGGTCGGCGCGGCGCTCGCAGACAGAATCCGCGATGATGAAGTCCTGGCGGGCTGGGCGGGCGGCGCTCGGGGCCCCGCGCGGGGTCTGAGCCGGGGCCGCGCTTTCGGATGGGGTTTCCCACCCGGCGCCGGAACCACGGAGCGACACGGCGCGCTGGCCGAAACGCCGCTCTGCGCGGTGCACCACAGGGCTCCATTCAGTCACTCAATGTGTTTTCGGGCACCTCAACGGTTAAAGTCATCAGTACCGTTAGAGTAGTGAGTGTTTTATATTGGGCGGTAGCAGTGTTCACTCCACACTCGATGGTGAGATTCGGAGCCGGTCCACATGTCAGTTGGATGAGAATTCCCGTCTCCAGAGATCTCCCTCTTGTAGGGCACCGCCCCCAGCCGTGCATGGTGCATGGCAGATTGATTCATTGATTGAATATCGGTGAACCACAGAGCTCAATACATTCAGTGAAACTTTCCAGGTACGTCAACCGTCAAAGTCATCAGTACCGTTAGAGAAGAGTATAGTTTATAGTGGGAGGTAGCAGTGTTCATCCCACACTCGATGGTGAGATCCGGTGCCGGTCTACATGGCAGCTGACTGGGAATTCCCACCTCCAGAGATCTTCCTCTTGAAGGGCACCGCCCCAGCCGTGCCAGGTGCACCACAGGGATCGATTCTATGATTGAATCTCGGGAGACCACAGGGCTCAATTCATTCAGTGAAACAGTTTCCGGGCATGTCAACCGTTAAAGTCATCAGTACCGTTAGAGTAGTGAATGTTTTATACCGGGAAGTATCTGTGTTCACCTAGCACTCAAGGGTGAGATTTAGTGCCGAACTACACATCATTCCGGGAACGTTACAATCTGTTTCCAGGTACATCAACAGCTAAAGTCATCAGTCTCGTTAGTGTACTGAAATTTTTATACGAAGCGGTAGCTGTGTTTATCCCACACTCGATGGTGAGATCCGGGGCCGGTGTACAGTGGACTTGCTGGAGATATGCCGCTTCAGGTTTCTCCCTCAGCCAAACTCGGTGTACCACAGGGCTTGATTGAATTATTGAATCTGTTCCTGGGCACGAAAACTAAATTATTTAACTACTGTGAAAATTCGTGCTGTTACATTACCACATTCTTTATCAAATTATTTGCAATGTCTATACACTATTATAATATTACCTGAACTTGCTAATTATTTACTTATAGGCGGTGATCTTTCCGAGTGGAATGTGAGATCCGGCGCCGACCTACACAGCTGTTGTGGAGTTTTTCCCAACAAGGAACCTCCCACCAGTGGTTAACCGCCTCAACCCAGGCAGGTTCTAAGCTCCCAACCACCGCTCTTTCAACATGTGTTGTAGTGTAGCGCATACAAGTGTATGTGTGGGTAAGTATGTGGGGACGATAGGACAAAGAAGAAGGAAAGATCGCGCGCGGTCCGTGACCCGTTTGTTAGGGTACTGTTACGACATTCGCCTGGTGTTGATCGGAGAAATCAGAAACTGATCGGAGCAGACGCCGGCAGATTTCCCCTCCAGACAGCGGCTTATATCGACTTAGCTATGTAGCTACTGTTGGGTGTCACTGTTGGGTGCCCATCAGAGGTACCACAGTGACATTATGTGATGTTCTGAATCACCTAAGCCGGTCAAAGGGTTCCATGTCGAGTGGTTGCGAATACTGGTTACATCGATCTAAAATTGAGGAAATCAAAGATTACAGCCGAATAAGACGGTGAAAAATGTTCCAAACCAAATCGATAATAAAGATGCTCATATGAAAGAGAATACAGAATTACGTAGATTCACAAGGAGGACCAGGGAGACAGGATCTTAGAGAAGTCGACAACTTAAATACTCGTCCTGTGTATTGCATGTTGTGTAGGTAATGTGTATGTTATGTGCCTAACGTCGAAAATCCGTTACCTCCTTCGGGACTCAAACCCAGGGCATCCTGGTCAGAGATTCCGTAGGGGCAACAGGGGTAGAGAGGATATATGTCAGACGTTTTGATTTGAATTTGTTGAAAGAATCACGACAAAACACACGGAATTGAGGGAATCACAGTTGAAGTTTTTAGGGATGTAGTGCTGTTTGTCAGGGAATACCTTTAGTGCTTCCCATGCTAGCCTATCCTTATGTAACATCATGAGTTACATTAATTCTTGTACTCTTTTTCCTCTTATTTTTTGTATTTTCTTTCATTGAAACACTGAGTAAGTAAATGAATGAGTAATTGTACGATGTCCCCAGTAACAAGATTTTCTGGATTACATTATTAAGAACACTTTTTGTTATTTCAGTTTTGGAAACTCTGGGATAAATTATTATTATTATTCCTACTGTATTGCAATTACTATTTCCTCTCAATTTTAAAATTAATACAGACAATATTTTTTAATTTATTTATTTAGTCAAAAACAGTCAAAAACTGTATGTGACGTATGGGGGAGAAAATCATCTGCGCACGCTTTCTTAAAAAAGTGAGAGATTAACATTTCAAAAACTAGATATTTTCGTTGCCGAATTATAGAAAACTTGTTTGTAACGGTAAACGAACGAACAGATTTGATTTTTCTGTATTGTTAACAAAATATAAACTCACCCTAAGCTCTACTACCGCTACAAGCAAAAGGAAAGTTCAACAAAACATGCGCATAGTGAAGCTACATTTACGTATATAATATTATGCTTTGGTTTTAGGCACGAAATAGAGCACAAATGATATTTAGCTTTGTACTAGTATTTCGTAAGAAAAATTACACAAATGAAACAAATAGTACCGACAACAACACGATAGTGATTAATAATACAATTGTAATTTCATCGTTTGGTTAATGTGTATGAGTGTATTGTTCTACAAAATATGTTATTGATTTGATTCAATGCCATGCAGGACAACAATGCTCTTAGTGAGTCATTTTGAAAGATATGTCTTCTAATGGGTCTTAAGATTCCGACGTTCAGTTGAAAGATGCAGAACTTTGTTCCAGCTCTTCGTCATGTGCCGGACAAAGGTAAAATAGAATCTACTTTGTACATGTTTACTATATGTAACAGGAATACAGAATGATTTCCATTTCTATTATATAATTGATAGATGTCATATTGATGTTTCTGTTTTTTGTAACTTCTTCCAACTATATTACATGTTAAAGCTCAGGTGATCATCGCAGACTTTTGTCCTGTGGTATCTCTTCAATTTTTTATTTCTTATCAGTCGCGTACCTGTGGCATTTTGATACTCGGACAACGAAACTAGAGGGCGTTAATGGCCTAGAATAAATCGCAAACTAATTAATGGAAAAGTGTATTTATTTAAGATATTGAATGACTGATATTTTGGGGCGCGCCAACTGGTAATGCCATTGGTCCCGGAAGTATAGTGCATTTTTCTATCAGGATGGCGAGATTCGGCGCCGACCTACATGTCAGTTTGCCGGGCTTTCCCCTACTAGGTATCTCCCACCAGCGGGTCACCGTCCCAGCCGGGAGAAGTTCCCGATTGGTCTCCCGATATGTGTGAAGTGTAGTATGTAAGTGTAAGTGTGTGTGTGTGTGTAAAGGGAGAGGATAGGACAAAGAAGAGGAAGGAAAGATCGCGCGCGGTCCGTGGGCCACTTCTTAGAGTACTGCTCCGGAATGGGATTCAACTACTTAGAGTACTGCTCCGGAATGGGAATCACATGGGATTGATAGAAAAAAAATCGAAAGGTACCGATCAGAGCAGCCGGCCGCTAGAATTCTCCTCCAGACAGCGGTTGAACTCGACCTCGCTATGTCACTAGCCAGCGACCGTTGGGACTCGAACCCTAGGATCTCCTTGTCAGAGGCACTGCAATGACAATAGTTGATGCTCTCAGTCACCTAAGCGGTATTTAAGAACTTATGTCCCATATATTTAGCTACATATTTCAATCACTTTCTGTGTTAAAATGTTTTCAGTTTTCGAGGTATGGCAAGAGAATATAAATTTGTAATATTATCTTTAGTTGCAGTGCTTTCCACGAGGACACAGATGCCCACGTCCTTTTTTTGAAAAACCTGTTCCGGATTCAATGCTTATTGCAAGTGTACAAATGTTCAGTACGTCGGCTAATAGTAAAATATGATTTAAAGTGTTTATGGACAGACCAAGCTGTAAGCCGGAGTTTCCACAAAGCGAGTATACATGACGTTTTCAATGTTATTACAAACATCTAATAAGCACTAAAAAACGAAAATGTCAATTGTAATTAAGAAATTTTTAAAAATAAAAAGCCTAAAAATCAGACATCACCATAGATATAAACAACGATATGGGGAGAAAACTACTTTGGGGCCGTTGTTTCCTCCACCCCATTGAAATGGGATTATTAATGATCTTTTCCTTTATATGGACATCGTTTTGGGGTCAATGGTTGTTAAATTCGTGTTTAAAAGTCTGTAGGCATGTTGTCTGTAGGCATGTAATTGCAATAAACACCTTCATTTTTTAAATCAGTTGAAATGTTTCCCTTTGAGCTTTAAATACAGGTGTTTTGGTTATTACATTCTCATACATACCTACATACGGAATAATATACGAATATACGTAGTGTAAAGAAAGTTATGTAATGCGGCAAAATGCTCTAAGCGGTCGATTGAAATCCAAACATGTGTGGTCACGAACTGCTTGTGGGAAGTGTCTCGTGATAAGAGAGGTCAAGGGTGAGGAAGGAAAGATCGCGCGCTGTCCATGGCCTGTTTGTTTCAGCTTCACTATTCACTAAAACTATGGATCAACTATCAAATAGTTCTCTACATAGCGCCGAAAAGCCCATCGTCGGAACACCTCTAAGACCTCTCGGCCAGTCGCTGGAGCGTTAACAATAGTTGCCCTGCGCTAACCCAGGCGTTATATACTTTTGGAGGGTACCCCCACATCGTATTGTCACGACAAGGCATTGTCAAAAACATTAGATGCTGCATATGTCTAATGGTTCTTGAGTTTGGATCACAGTAAAGAAAACAGACACTTTACATTGCCGACGTTTCGGCCATATATTTGACCTCAGAGCTACAGAACAGATAAAACATTTATATACAAGTATATGTATTTTTTATGGACAAGTGTATGCAATTTTTTAACCACCTGTTACTAAACGCTATTTCACAAACAAATCCATATACTTCAGTTGTAGGTATCCTTAGGTTTACTTGATTTTCACCAGAATTGCTACCTGTATTCGCGCACATCCAAACTAGTCAAGAACAGGCTGAGCTGCACTACTGTATAAATATGTATACTGTGGTTCCAATATGAAAATTATTTCTTTCGGAACAATCATGTAAAAAGTGCAGAAATTCGTGCGCATCCAACAAGTAGGTGCCGGCTAAGGTGGTTCAACGCATCAACTGATGCCATTGCTGTCTCTAACCGGGAGGTCCCAAGGTTGGAGTCCCAATGGCGGTAGGATTTTTGACACTAGCAACAGAGCTGGGTCGAATTCAACCGCAGTCTGGAGGGGAATTCTAGTTGCCGGCTATTCTGATCGATAGTTTTCCATCAATACCAGGCGAATGTCGGAGTTTCTCCCATCAATACCAGACGAATACCGGAACAAAACACTAACAAACGGGGCAACTGACCGCGTGTGATCTTTCTTTCCTCTTCCTCGCCCTATCTCCACCCCTACTTTTACACACACACACACACTTAAATACCCTTCAAAATCACACATGTAGGGAAACCGGACGAGAGCTTAGAGCTTGTCCAGGCTGAGGCGGAGCCCCGCTGGTAAGAGTCACCTGACAACACGACATGCAGGGTGGTGGCAAATCTCGTCATCCAGCGAAGGAAGATCAACAGTCACCTCCCGCAGTCAAAACACACGCTACAATTACGGGACTTTACGGGTCGTTTACTACAATTACGGGGGAAGTCGTAGGCTTCCGCGGCCGGAGTCATGTGGATGATCTTGGCTGTCCGGGTGACGCCGCGTCGAAGGCTGTGTTGCCGACGTTTCGACCATCTTTTCATGGTCTTCCTCAGGATTGGTCAGACCAGCCCTGAGGAAGACTACGAAAAAAAAAGATGGTCGAAACGTCGGCAACACAGCCTTCGACGCGGCGTCACCCGGACAGCCAAGATCATCTACAATTACGGGGCGCTCGGAAACACAAATCAATTCGTCGCCAACGCCGCCAACCAAGCTGTACGGCAGGCAACGACCTCCTGGAGCAATGCTGACATCACCACATCCAATGCTGATGATTCCAACCGCAGGACGGCCATTCTACCGTATATACGAGGTGTCACTGATAAAATTGGCAAGCTCCTGAGCCGCTTACAGACAGCTTACAAAGCTCATATAAAACTCGGACAAAAGCTCGTACGTGTGAAAGATCGCATACCACCTCTCATGTCATCAGGCGTATACGAGATCCTATGCAGCTGCGGCCGCAGTTACATTGGCGAGACGGGACGGACTATAGAGGAACGCCTTCGGGAGCACATTCGTCACTATAAATATAACAATACGGACAAATCGGCCGTAGCCCTCCACGCATGGAAAACTGGCCACGCCATTTTATTTGATGACACCCGCCTCCTAACCAGATAAGACCGCTGGGGAACTAGAAGAGTTAAAGAGGCAATAGAGATCATTAAACATCCTAAAAATCTCAATGCTGATCAAGGCCTACGTCTCCATGATGCCTGGAATCATCTATTTTACCAGGACGCCCGACCCAGACCCGACACGGGACCCGCTGTTCCACACCGTCCGATCACGTGCGGTGTGCCCGGGGAGCCCGCTTCCTGATTGGCCGTTGCACTCTCTCCGCAATGGCTGATCATCCGGCCAACCAGCAGTCAGGAGTGAAACCACATAAAAACCCCGTGCGCAGGCCATCTTTGCGCAATACTACGCCCTGATGAAGGTCGCAGAATGGCGACCGAAACGTCGGCACCTGTGCCCTGGACGCGGCGTCTCCCGGATAGCCAAGTAAGTACAAGTCAATCCATCCAACTAATAGGTGACCCTTGTTTCGTCCCTCACAACGCGCTTCGGGCGCACTGCCCGCGCACGTGGTCCGGAAGCAGGGAATTCCCGAGTGGCGCGCTGCGAGCGCGGGGCGTGACGGCCGCCGAGCCCGCAGCCGAATCGCGATCGAAAGTTCCCCCCGGGGATCGAACGCGGGAGCACGAGCACGGGCAAGCGGCGGGCCCGACAAGTGTCACCCGACAGTCACACTCCACCACTCAATCAAGGGCGGCGTAGCGCAGCGGTCTTCAGCGGAGATGAACGTCTTTTTATTTTTTTTTTCCTAGGGCTTGTATCCAGCCCACAGCCGGTTGCCCTTTACGTCCCGAAGGGACGCATATTTGACCATACACTAGACAAACACTCTTGCGGACTCCTCTGATCTGGGGTCAGCAGAACGCGAGGCCCTCCGCGACAACACACACACAAAGTCAAGAGACAAACAGCCATGCCTAAGGCGGGACTCGAACCCGCGACCCTTCGAACCGAAGCGCTGAGTCGGTACTCGCTCGTAGCCACCTCGGCCATCCAGGACGACAGATGAACGTCTTACACCGAAATAAGTGGTTCAATGTTAAATGGATATTATACGCGCACGTTTTCTTGTGCTCCGGATTACCTGCCCCCACTTCTTTGCCAACATTATTCGAATTAAGAATAAATTATATCAGCGAGCGTTGCAGACAAAATCCGATAATCAAATATATTCGCTCCCGTTTAATAGAAACTATTTTGCATCGACAAACGAACTACAAATTCGATGTATAATTATTTTTGTCAAAATAACCAAACTTCCCTCTCCTCTCGTAACTAGCGAAGCGAGGGATCAAGAAAATGTGCGCTGTTAATAGCCAGACAACAGTAATGTCTCATTATCAAACTAGTGGTGCTTCAACAGCGCGTATTTTCTCGTATTATTTGTAAATTTGCCATTTTCGAAAATTCAGAGTGTTCAGCGAAAATGAGACTTGCGCCATTCTTTTAAGCAACCATTTATCTATCCGAGAAAAAAATTGAAAGAGAAAATTTTGAGCGGTTTTTGAGAAAAAAATGTTAAATTGTTTAAAAATTCTTCGCGCCAAATTACAGGAAAACTACACTAATGTAGAAAAATTGAAGAGGAATATATTTAAAGATTCGTCTTTACGGAACAGATTTCATTAAGGATAATCTCTATCTTCAATATTATAGTTGTAGGAAGGCACCCCATTTTTGCAATTTAAAAAATTGCATTTCAACGGACATAAGATATACACCATGCTCTTAAACGTCCTTTATATTATCCGAAGACAAAGTTTGTTCAAAAAATTTGGTGTCATTTTCGAGAAAGTTATAAAAATGTTTCTGAGGCTTCATATAAAGAATCCCCAAAAATCAAAATATCCGTTTGCAACTCTCAAAACTTTGAGTTCATTCAAATCGATGGGGTAATATCAATTTTGAAGAAAATTGGCTGAACGGTTTAGGCGCTAGCGTTGACCACAGAGTTACGGACGGATAAGCAGACGTTTTGTCGTCAATCGATTTCGGGTATCACGGTCCCCAAAAACATGGATTCTTGCTACATCGCGTGTTAGAGAGGTTTTTTCTATATTTAGCAACAGGATTTATCTACTTTTTTGTTAGAAGGGAGCAGCAATAAGAGTTTTTCCGCCGAAAATTGGCCGTTTTCCGGCGTACGATTCCATAACTTTCTCTTCTTACGAAGTACCTTCGTGAGGGCGCGAAAATAAAAAGAAATATTGTTTTTTTCAGGTCATCTATTTAATTTTAATTTGCTTAGTTTGTACAACCACAGCTTATATTTTGTTGTTAAATGTACAGCTTTGATGAATACAGTTAGCGATCGAGTACATAACACATTAAATTACAAGATACATAGACAACTGTGCGCATTGATGCTGTAAATATGCTACATGTCTTTCCATATTTAATTACCATTTAGTATACCTGTTCTACAATACTTCATTACTATGAAACTTTCATCTTGAAAGTTCTCTCTCTAATAAATTCTCTTATAAACTCTAAAGAAAAAGTAAAAGAAAATATGAAGTTAATTTCCAGCGATTCGGTTTTATCTTTTGTCTTAAAAACACAAGGATAAATTGGATACAAATTTTCTAAAAACTAATGTAGTTTCCTAGAAATGCATGTTCATTAATTTCGTTGCAGTAATTAGACTTCAAATTATTCTCTGCACAAAATGAAAATTAATTCTCCGGGTTGTTCGGGGATGCATGGAGAGAGCTTAAGGAATCGATTGATTGGCTTATTCATGGTTTCGGGTAGGTAAACTTCTATGGCCGGTAGTTGTGCACCCTCGCTCAGGGACAAGGTCAAGTTTCCGAGTTCCTTGCTTTTTTCTTGTTTATGTGGTGGAGTATTGCGTTTAAGTGTGTAAGTGGGTGTAAAGGGAAAGGATAGGACAATGAAGAGGAAGAAAAGATCGCGCGCAATTCGTGGGCTGGTTTTGATAGGAAAAATTTCGGAAAAATGTCGATCCGAACAGCTGATCCTTAGAATTTTCCTCCATTGAATGAATTGAACCTAGCTATGTAGCTAGTGTCGAAAATCCACCCGTCGGGACGCGAACCCTAGGACCTTCCAGTCAATGGTGTAGCTCATCCAACTTGGTTGCCGCTCGGGAGCGGTGGCGTTTTGGAAGCAGGGAACAGGTGGAAATAAAATTACTTCCAATTCAGACTGTAAATAGAATTCGTTCCTCTTCCTGTCTGATATACAATTCGATATAAATGGCCGGACAAATCTGGGTTACTACACGTAGTGTTAGTATAATAAAGTGGTAGAATAGTACTAGAATATTATTAGTGAATTTGTTTTAAAACTATGAACAGAGATGTAATTTTTAAAATATAATATTTTAAACTTTACTTGCGAATTTAAATACAAATTAGTTGATGGAGTCATCTTTCAAGATGAAAGTTTCATAGTAATGAAGTATTGTAGAACAGGTATACTAAATAGTAATTAAATATGGAAAGACATGTAGCATATTTACAGCATCAATGCGCACAGTTGTCTATGTATCTTGTAATTTAATGTGTTATGTACTCGAACCTAAACATTATCTTTCCTTAGCGTATTACTATTGTAAAAAAGCTACACTTTACAAACTGATGAAGACATAATATATTGGAATATGTGGTCACACTGGTTGGACCTGCTCTGGTAAGAGGTTTACCTATAACGATGTGAACTATCCACTGGCAACAATATTCCATGATCGAGACGAGATGCCGACTTTAACCAATTTTTACATTTAATTCACTTAAAAAATCTCTGTTCTAATTACATGTAGTGCAGCTCATTTTCGGGTGTTATTACTTTCCGAGAATTCTCAATGCAATTTCCCAACAAGTAGTAGAACGATTGCGGATAGAAATTAAATGTCACGATTTCAACTTCCAAGACTGCGAGTCAATGCTTCCTTTCAACGATTGGACTTTTTGGATGAGCAGTATTCACGATGGTCCAACATCATAAATCTGATTCAGTTTTACATACCATCACTATCGTCATTGAGAGGGTTTTATTTCATTATTTTGAACTGAAGAATTCAAAGGTCACAAACCTCTCTTCTGGTCAGAAAACACATTTAGTAGATTTTAGCTTAAGTTTATCTAGCCGTGACGCCATCAGTAGTTAAATTAGAAACCGTGAACATTTCAAATTTATACTGCATCCTTGAAATTTATATTACCTACTTTGCTGATTTGTAAATTTTGGATTTTGAAAGGTCTGAAGCCTTTGTAAGTGAGATTTGACTACAGAAGCGCAGATTGGACTTACGTAAGTGAGAATGGTTCTGATCAAAGCTTTGTAGATGTGGGTACCAATTTGAATTTGAAGGGGAGAAGATACACATAAAATTGGGAAAATTTGGTGAGTTAAGTGGCAAATCTATGGTGAATGTGTGCTTTCCAGATAAGGCGGCGATCAAAGTGGATCCCAAATTAATTCTTTATCTTCTTTTCTCCTTGTCTTGATCGTTGTTATTCTTGCCTTCGGTCACCCTTGTTTGTTATCGATGCAGCATTTTGATTTGCACTGTTGTTCGAGATGAGCTATTTTAGAATTAACTATTTGACGATCACACTACATCAATGATGGCGGAGAAAATAGGTGCAATGATGAATCGCATGCTGTCTGTTGTTTAAGGTGCTGCTCCGGCATGCGTTTGATTGATTGATTGTTAGTGATTCCGGGGGCGTCAACTACTCAGGTCATTAGACCCGTAGGTGTAGTGCATGTTTTTTCATTGGGAGGGGCGATGATCTTCCCCCACTGGACGGCGAGATCCGTCGCCGACCTACCGTCGACTAGCGGAGTATTCCCCAACCAGGCATCTCCCACCAGGAGGGCACCGTCCCAGCCGGGACAAGTTCTCACGGCATGTGTGGTAGTGTAGTACAAGTTAGTGTAAGTGTGTGTAAGGAGTGAGTATAGGACAAGGAAGAAGGAGGAAAGATCGCGCGCGCTCCGTGGCGCGTTTGTTAGGGTACTGCTCCGGCATTCGCCTGGTGTTGATAGGAGAAACCACGGAAAACTACCGATCAGAGCAGCCAGCCGCTAGAATTCTCTTCCAAACAGCGACTGAAGTAAACCTAGCTGAAAATATAGTGTCGAAAATCCTGCCGCCGTCGGGACTCGAACCTAGGACCTCCCGGTCAGAGGCGCTGCAGTAACATCAGTTGATGCACTGAGCCACCGCTCCCGGTGCCAGTGCGGAACTAGGAAACGAATGAGTATTTGTCCTCTAGAATTTTCCCATAGGAATAGCATCATCTGACAGATATGTGTGTCGAAAATCCGGATCACTGATCTGCATACTGATCTAAAAAATATTCGGTTTGAAGTTCATTGAATGTACCAAACCTTTCAACAGGTTATACTCACAATTGCAATCATCCTTAGCTACTCTAGCTACACTAGCTACACTACTTATTGTTTGTTAGGATGTTGATAGTTATGTTTGAAAATACTCATAATAATTTACTAATTTCTTCCCATTTAAAAAAAAATTCACAATGTATGACATATGTCCAAGGTTTCCAATAATCTGTGAGATCAAAGCTTTCGATATTACAGTAAAATGAAACACGCCTGATCTTCTAGGGATCTGATTCTTTGGGTATCCTTCTAGTGATCATTTACCTGTAATCTAGGCAACTCCTTTCAACAATTTACATGCCAAGCTATGAACATGCACAAACTTGTCCGCCAAACTACGCCATTGACAACGCAATCCATATTTCAATCGTTTTAAGTAAATGAATGTCAAAGTATCATCTATCCGTCTATTCAGAGATCTCTCAAGCTACAGTAGCTATTTTGTACAGCAGTTACTTTGTTTTCTCTATATATCGCAGTACGAGTACGTTCTACTTGTAACAGAATCAATAGAAACTTGTCACGCTAAGAACTCATTGTCTTCGATTTTGACAGTTGAAAATTTTATAATTCTAAATGTTGGCATAGTGTGCTTTTGCTTCAGAGAATATGGCTTTGTAAGATTCCTTTAATTTGTTAAATGAATGTTTCAAATTGAACGCAGTGAAGTAAAACTTACTCATCATATGAACGTGATGTCCCAAGCAATTTTTATAAGTAGAAAACATATCTAAGAATATACATTTTTGACAGCTTAATTTCTCAACAGCATTCGCCACAGGAAAGGTCTCATGTTTTTCTTTGTCCGTGTCCTGTGACGTTTGCAGGAGTAGCAAAAATAAAGTCTCATTATAACGAAAATTAAAATATTAGTAATTACAAATGGAATGGGACATTCAAGTTGATCCTTTTCCAATTTACATTTTATTGATAATACTTGTTTTCAATTGACACTCTACGGGGACTCCTTTTAACAATTTTTAAACCTATTTCTAAAAACTGCCACAAAAACGGTCTCCATTGTATTATCCGTTTCCTGTGACACTAGCAGGATGGAAGAAAATTAAGTTAATCATAAGGGAATATATTTAGAAAATATTTAAAATATACAATTTGGAACATGTTAAGATGAAACATTTAATTCTTGAAATTCCTTTTACTAACAAGAAACACAACCTTAGAGATTATTCATTTCCAACAGTTTAATGCCCAATTACAGAGCTGTAATATTTTATTTAACATTTTTACAATACAAATTACAACTTTTCTGTGACAAACACATTTTAAAATGAAGATAGATTACATTTTCCGCATCTATCTGAAAATATGTCGATTATTTTAATTTTTTTTTTCATCTTAAAAAAGCCTTCATTGTTTCCCGGGTTCACTTTGTACTGCCGTAATCTTTCGCAGTGATTGAGTTAGCTCAGAACCAGCATTACCGTTGTCTTTGTAGCTACTTTTACCGGGAGATCATAGGATTCGAGACTCGGCGATGAGGATTTTTGACACTAGCTACACAACAAGTTCAAATTCCACCACTGTATGGATGAAAAATCTAGCGACAGGTTCCGCTGGTCGGTAGTTTTCCATGCTTTCTCCAAATAATATTTAGTGAATACCGAGTCATTTGAATCACAGTACACTGTCAAACGGGCCACAGAACGCGCGCGATCTTTCCTTCCTCGTCCTATCCTCACCCCTTACTTACACGGACGCTTATATGCAATACACTGCTACAAATATAGGGAAACCAGACAAGAGTTTAGAGCTACACCTGAAGAGGGAGTGAGAGGTACCTGGATAGGAGAACACACAGCAAGCCGTCGAGTGGGTCGGTGCACACACCTCTCAGTGTACTGTAACGAGTCAAGATGCCATGGATATTAACATCAAGAAGATGTTCATGTGCACGGAATACATGTTGGCAAGGTGGGACACTATAGTGACAAACAGCATACGTCTTATTCTCCTTTCACTGCCATACACTTATTTGTGCGTAGGCTAGTCTCCAGAAGCCCCTAGTGCCTTCTTGTGAGACATATCTTGAGCATGTATACCCAGGGTAGTTTCCCATTACTTTCCCTAGGGGCGCTAGGGCGCCAATTTTCACGTTTGATTTGAATACTGGAGTGTGCAGGCCTAGATACAATATCCGCAATCTTATCCGATAATTCAAATCAAAACTCTGATTGGTGCTAAATTGCTAGAGGATTTAATTTTGCCAGGATAGGTCAAGTGCATTTGATGGGATCTGATTTACATGCCGACAAGCGTCCACATGCATGTCGTCGATTCTTGGCACTTCAAAAAACCTCCAACTTTGACCGGGTTTGAACCCGCGAACTTGGGATCAGTAGCCCGGCATGATAACCATCAAGGCCGGCAACATACGCTGAAAAATAAAAACCAACAACTAGAATGAAGGTAGACGTCTTACTGAACGGACAGAGGTTTATAGTCTTGGTAGATGAACGAAATCTTCTATGTAGTTTATTTATTTATTTATTTATTTATTTATTTATTAAAGATGGGATGTGTACTTAAACATGGAGCAGGGTTAAAAGTTTAAAGTATTGATAGGGAATATATGTGTTGGAATGTTAGAGAGATTCAAAGATTCGGGAATACAATGTTTTAACGTCTTGTGGATTTGAACAAGAAAATGTATGTTTGGAGGGTTAGAGAGATTTTAGATATATTTAAAGTACTATTAGGATTTGGTTTGTTTTTCTTTCAGTTGTTAATTGTGTAAAATATATAATTTTTATTATTGTTGTAAATAAATCTTTCTTTTTAATTTTGGAATAATTGGAAATGTGTTTTTACATTTATTAAAACAGCAAGTAGCCATTATTCAAGTCTACAGTGTTTTGCCGTAGAATCATCGGCCCTACAAACAATTAAATTGATATTTCTGTTTTTTCTATTTATGAATTTGATTCATTGAAGGGAAAAATTAGAACCATCACAATACAACATGCACAACACTCACGAAACTAACGACCACAGTAGTTAATGCGTCTGGAAACACCAACCAACCAACCAACCAACCAACCAACCAACCAACCAACCAACCAACCAATCGATCGATCGATCGATCGATCGATCAATCAATCAATCAATCAATTAATCAATCAATCAATCAATCAATCAATCAATCAATCAAATCAATAATCTGTAATTGATCTTGGCTGCCCTGTTGACGCCTAGTCAAAGGCAGTGTTGCCGACTTTTCGACCAGCTTGCCGTGGTCTTCCTCAGGGCTGGTCTACGAACCTGCTTTGTCCGCGCGGAACAATCTGCTTTTTGCCCGCGTTGTTTGGCGTTTGTGCCCACCGCACGGCGTCTCCGCTCCGGAAGCAGGGAATTCCCGCGGGCGGGTTTGGGGATGTCGGGCGTGACGTGCGCTCGATCAACGCGTTCCAAGATTGGAGGGTCCGGGAGCGGCGGCGGCGCACACAGGAGTTTCTTGTTAGCGGCGGCGACGGCGGCGGCGCAGGGATCGACGGCGCGCCGCGACGTCAGCCAACGCTCGCGACGTGACTCGCTCCGCGCCGTCACGCCCACGCGCCCCGCCCCGCCCCGCCACACTCAGCACTATCCCGCCTCGTCACACCCCGCCATGCTCTGCATCGCCACGCCACCCAGTACCATCCCGCGGTGCCACACTTTGGATGCTGCGCTCCGTCCCGACCTGACCCGACCCGACCCGACCCGACCCGACCCGACCCGACCCGACCCGACCCGACCCGACCCGACCCGACCCGACCCGACCCGCTCCGACCCGCTCCGACTCGCATCGATATATAAATGGGTATACAAGCTGTTTGATATATAAATCCATAATTGCACCACATTTTGATTACTGTGCAACAATACAAGTTGGAGCCCATAAAACTGAAATTAAAAAACTTCAGACAAAGCAAAATAAAGCCATGAGGGTACAAATTCAATGTAACAGATACACTCCAGTGCTAGACATGCAAGACACTCTGTAATTTATGTGAATAAAAGAGAGAATTCATTTCTAGACGCTAATTTTTATTTTTAAATTAATTAAAGATCATATACCAGGAGATTTAGTAAACAAAATCCAAAGAGTGAAAGATAAAACAAGGGAAACAAGACAAGCACACCATTTAGTAATTAATTTCAGTAAAAACTGCACAGGCCAAAAATATATTATTTGACAAAGGATTTAAATTATATAATAAATTACCGCTAGAAATAAAAAATATGAACAAATTAAAAATTTAAAAGAAAAATTATAAAATACATCAAAGTAGAAAATTCATTTTGTAAATAGTTAATAGAGTATACCTACAGATATAAACAATGTATGTAAATATGTATTTTGTATAACTAATAGGCGAGAAGGCTAAATAAACCAAATCTATCTATCGCCACTCTGGGCTCTATCCCGCCCCGAAACACCCCAACCTGCTCTACAGGCTTCTACCTTTTACAGGGAATTGAGTGAATATGTATGCAATAATTACATGAAAAAGGAAAACATCTAAAATTAAGATTTTCATTAAAACTGAGTATTAATGTCCCGAAAAGGACACGAGCTTTGTGGTGACTGGAGGGGTCACGTGAGAACAAGTGGAGACGTGCAAGAAAAAAGACACGGAGCAGATAGACTGGTGGTGCTCAAATTGTTTCTTTAGCCTTATTCTCAAAAATGAGTTCTTTTTGGACCTTGTATTACATTGTTGGGCGTTTCATTTTTCTTGCCTCTTTCTCATGCTTCCTCTCCGTAGCATGAGTAATCGAAAACGTGCAGAAATTCCAAGTAAAAGTAAATATTAAATTGAAGGGAAAAGAGAGAAATAATCTTTACGAATAAGGCTAAAGAAACTTTTCTGTGTGATTTAATATCAACACATAACACAACACCAGGCCCATACTCTAACGCACAGTTTGGATGTTGCTCCCTTGAAGTTGAGTTCCATTATGAAGTTATTTTCATTTTCAAAACAATAATTTACAACGTGGGAATTTTAGCACGGACTCAGCAAGATAAAATATTATTTAAAACGTCGCATTAAATAACCATATTCTAATGCAGCGAGCTATTGCTCTGGGTTATTGCAAAACCTTATCCCTGAACAACTCTTAATCTCTGTAACAATTATCACCATTTACAGCATTCATTACATATTCATTCTTTTTACCTTGTGCCATATCGCTAAGGGGATTGACAACCAAATTATAGAGGACAGATACTCGAGTTTTAAAGGTAATTATGGAATGATGAATAATTTATTTATATGATTATAGGGGGTATGTATCTGTCGATATTTACCTCCCATGTCAGAGTGAAAACAAAAACTCAGCCAAGATCCGAACCCACAACATTGGCACACAGTTATGCATCTGTCAGAATTATTAGGTCAGTCACGTTTTAAGTGTTTCGTTTTCATTTGAATTAAACCAGAATTTTGGGAATAGCTCTCTGAACCTATATGTGGATATTAAAGTTTACAGGTGGTAAGTGATGAGTTACAGATTGGGCCTGTCGTGCCACCAAAAACGGAAGCGTTTACCATGATACCAATCAAAAATTTTTGCCAGTTTCAAATAGTTTTCAAAAAAAGGTTTGTATAATTTTAACGTCCACAAATGTACATTATTTCATTTAACGAATTAAGAGCGTAAATTTAAACGACAAAAATATCCATTTTGACAAAATTTAATATCGTTCAGTGGTGAATATTTTTAAAGACTTGTTCCAAAAAATGGAATTATGTAGAAACAAAATTTCAATATAAAATTCAATTGTAAGTTTTCAAAAATGATGAAGAGACACCGATCTCCAACACTGTTAAAATAATGGATTTTTTATCCACTTCCAAAAACATTCAACCTGTGCAAAGCATAAACTAACAATTTATTATTAATATATCAATTAACAGCGAAAAATTACATCAGAATATTTAAAATCTACAAAAAATTCGTCTTTAACATAATATACCTAAATAATGATTTGGTTATAATAAAATACACGAATGCAAAATGGATTCTAAAATTACTGAATGCAGAAAGAAAAACGGCTGCAGATTTAAAACATTGTGACGATTTGTCAACGTTTTTTGACGATTATTGTTGTAAGGTAATGTACCCCGTAACAAGCTTTTGGTTGTGATACCATGAATTTGTCATTGAATTAATTGAATATTCGCTAAGTTTGGTACCTTTTAACGAATCTTCAAAAAGCATGAAAAAATTTCATTTGAAATGAAATAGTGGAGGTTACTGCAAAGCAGAAGTTTCCGGGGAGAATAAAAACTATTTTTTAGAAACACTGAAAATACTTTTTATGCAAGTCGTTCTATAGGTCACATATTTTTATCGGGAAAAGATGACTTCAAAAAATATTTAAGGGGCAGCTACTTGAAAAATTAAAAGAAACAATGTTTTCATTTCATTGTTTAAAGTAAATAATTTATACACTATATTCAATCTGTACATTTTAACAACATCTAAATAATTATTTATTAATATTTCAGTTAGTATCACTTTTATACTAAAAATTATTTGAATGATAACTCTAAGACGTTTAAAATATATTTTTAAAATATATTCATCGCTAGTTGTATTAAAATAAATTCAGCCCTATTGCGCCATATTTGTAAATGTTTAACAATATTTTTAATCTCGTACATTTTTAGAGTGGAGTATGCTCCCATGCCCCCTCTGAAGCTGTCCTTGTTAAGTTATGCTTGTTTACTTTTATATTTACAGTTTGTTTGTTGAGGAATATAATGCATTAGCACAATTATGAAATGAACTATTTAAAAGATTTCCTGGGATAGTGACAAGTAGCCTTTCTCTGCAAACATACAATCACAAAATGAATAAATCCATGCTCTACACGGGCTTTAAACCGACAACCATGACTGAAACTTGTCAACTGACATCTCTGCCTTCTCAGTTAGTAGAATCATAAAAGGTAATTTTGTACAACGATTGTCTGTCCATATGCAAGCTCTATGTTGTTTTATGTAGATTTTTGGTATTTAAATAATAGAAATGCAAGGAATGTAAAAAAATGGAAAATTTTAAGAGAAAAAATTATTGTTTTGTCGAAAATATTCCTTACATCTTTTTTAAAAGCTTTGATCTACCAATTTACGGGTTTGGAAACTTTTCTTCTTACCTGAAATTAAATATTAATTTGTACAAATGCCGAATTATAATGAACATTGATATTTATTAAGTAGTGTCTCCTGCACCATTTTATTGTTGTTTGTCGTGTTTCCTCTAGTATAACTCAAAATGCCCCCAAAACTACATAATTCGATTAAATAGTAAAAAAAAACACTTAATGCAATATTTAGTCACAGGAAAGGTCTGGAGAGTCCCTTTGGTCACGATACGTACTGAAAGAGTCAACATTAAAAATATATAATTCATTTAATAATCATCTAGCTTTATACTTTATTTACAGTTGATCGTCTTGGATATTACACTAAGATGCAACCGTCTAAGGAGGCCTTGACATTTTACCCACCTTTCTCCAAAAAGAAGGTGAATCTTTTTTAATTGATGCAGTTTTCATTGTTACAAATATAAACTAATTTATTTTGAAATAACACTACGTTTTTGTTATGCTAAAAACAATCAATATCTCTCCACAATTATTTTTTTGGCAAAGAATGGAGGAGACTTATTTCTCCTCCATTGAAGTGTGAAAAACATTTATTTTAGTAATACTAGTTTTTGGTAAGTTTGGAGCCTTTACCATACATGCAGACATGGGTGGCCATTGAAATGTACGATTAAGAACTTTCGAATAAAAGAAGGAGAAAGTTATTTCAATCAATTATTTACCCATGAATCGATTGTAATCCGTCGGCTGGCTTACCTCCAATTCAACGGAAAGAAGTTGATCCAGCTCGTCTTGTTAGATGGAGTTGTCCGATGTCCATCACCAAATTTGGCCTAGGGTTATAAGGTTTCCATGAGCACACGGGAGTTGTTTAGCAATTGAAGTTGCAAGGCATACTGGGCATACTCGCAGAGGATTGCTCTCTTTATATGTTGAGGTTTGGCCTTCGTATATCACGTGATTCGGTGATGCAATAACACCGTGTTGCATGGTATGGATGTTGTGCATTCATCTTTATAAGTAATCTTGTTGGATGCATTTTGATGCATGTTCTTGCATCCTTCATATGTCCTTCCATCTCCTTTGTCATCTCTTGAGTCTGATAGAGTCCTATATAAGAATCAATATTCACAGGCTTGTGAACATCAATAATAGAATGGATAGAAGAAAAGTTGTGGTGGTTGTTTTATGTGATGTTCTTAGCTCTTTTTTCTTGATAAGATTATCATCAATACTATTTATTGACTTTTTAACCTCCCATTAGTAACTAACACAAATCTACTGATGATATTGATCTCAAATAATGATAAAGAAATAATAGGACACATCTCTTTTAATAGGATATTATCAACAAACATTTTTTCTTCAGTCGATTCAGTATATTTTTTCAACAGTCATTATTCTAACACAACTTCAGAAGTTGCTAAATTGATGTGACAACTAACAAGTTGGCCAGTCGAATACTCATCAATTGCTGTCAATAATCACAGAACCTGTACTCCACCTTTTCCAGTAAGTAAAGCTGTTATTATTCAACATTCAAATTGCAATGAACGTGCAGTGCATATAGAAAGCCAAAACTGCATTTCTCACGATATTAATAGTAATGTTTCATTCAGACCATAACCTACATTGAATTTCTTAAAAAACTGTTCTCGAGGCGGCCCCTATCACATGCAACTTCCCTCGTTAAGTTGTCTAACACATCTAAGCGGGTACGTGTTGATCGAGTGACTTGCTGCACCCGTACCAACTTTACAACTGCCGCTGGCGATACCGCTCCTGACACTGCCGCAGCTGCCATCCCTGCCACCCCCGATGTCACGGTCATCCCTGAGAACCGCCCCTGCTGCCATCAGCATCGCCATTGCCATAGTCACTTCCATCGTTCTTTTTTGTCGCACGAGGCTCTTCTTGGGTCCGTCTGAACTTGCAGTTGCACCGGTTTCCTGTCATCCACGCGTTGGAGTCTCCGTATGTCAGACAAATATGGTATGGCAAATACTTCTCAACTCAACGTTATGCAGACTCATTTATATACTATGTAAATTGGATAGTCTTGGGAAATAGATTTGTGGGAGGTTGTTATAAATAAAAAAATAGATTTTTTTCTACACGAATTGCTGGAAATACTAAACACTACTTCTAAACTGATAGGCTACTGCTAAATATGCTACAGTATTGATAAATCATCTTTTCAAAACATACTGTGCAAAATATCTTAAAAGTAACAAAAGACGATTTTTCGATGAACAAACTGAAACATACCATATACTAGATGATAGCATAAACTAACTGAAAAACAGAATATACTAGATCGAATATGATTATTAAAAATGATAAACTACGGCAAATAAAATATTTAATACTAGTAAATATTTTGGTAACAAAATTGATAGTAGTAAAAACACAGCACCAATTTTCACTACTGATAACGAATGTAACTGAACAGTAGCAAAACAGAAAATTACGAAGAACACAAGATAAAAACTGGGCAGAAAAAATCGTTTTTAAGACTGTAATCAAAACATTTTGGTGAATTGTTTTTGCAATGGTAGCACTGATTATAATTTATTCATTATCTAAATCATTAGCTCGCACATTTTAACGAATATTGTTCCTAAAATTACACAATGAGTTAATATACACACTATTTGGAGAACATTTCAATTACTGACATTTCGTTTCGTATGCTCAACGTTCTTCACATTTGTTTCTTACGAATTAATACTAATACTGGATATTCTGCAGTAAAGGATCGGAAGACCAATATTTCCAAAATTATAGGCTACTAGCTATTTACCACGGGTTTCTGGGGTTTTTAATTATCTTAAAATCTATCAAAGAGTCTCGGGTGCATACACTCTTCGGCCGACAGCCCACACGCCCTATCAAGTCTACCATGACTGCTCCGACATCCCGCCCCGCCCCTCCCAGTCTTATCTGTTCCTTCAGATCATCACGCACCACCCCCTCTTCTTCAGCCATTTCCGCAAGGCCCATAACTTCCCCCAGACCCACTTTTTGTTCCGACTCCTTCCTTTTATTCTTCACAATTTTCTCCTCAAACTCCTCTCGTTCCTTCCGGTTCTTTCGCTTCTTCCGTTACTTTCGCCATAGACTTCTTTGCTATACTCTATGCTTCCACTCCTCTCGGTCCATTGGTCCCTCTCGGTCCTTCCCATCCTTTCAGTCCTTATTCTCTCAGTCCTTCCCATCCTCTCAGTCCTTCCCATCCTACCAGTCCTTCCCATCCTACCAGTCCTTCCCATCCTACCAGTCCTTCCCATCCTACCAGTCCTTCCCATCCTACCAGTCCTTCCCATTCTACCAGTCCTTCCCATCCTACCAGTCCTTCCCATCCTACCAGTCCTTCCCATCCTACCAGTCCTTCCCATCCTACCAGTCCTTCCATCCTCTCATTCCTTCCCATCCTACCAGTCCTTCCCATCCTCCCAGTCCTTCCCATCCTACCAGTCCTTCCCATCCTACCAGTCCTTCCATCCTCTCATTCCTTCCCATCCTACCAGTCCTTCCCATCCTACCAGTCCTTCCCATCCTACCAGTCCTTCCCATCCTACCAGTCCTTCCCATCCTACCAGTCCTTCCCATCCTACCAGTCCTTCCCATCCTACCAGTCCTTCCCATCCTCTCATTCCCTCCCATCCTACCAGCCCTTCCCATCCTCTCAGTCCTTCCTATTCTCTCAGTCCTTCCTATTCTCTCAGTCCTTCCGCTCCGTTCTTCTCGCTCCTTCCGCTTCTCTCGCTTATAATGCTTCTTTCATTTGTTCGCGTTGAAATAATCATGTTGGAAAAAACATGTTAAATATAAAATTGCTATTCAACTTTCTTCATTTACGTTAATTTTTATTTGGCAAATTGTCTGCTTAATTTTTTCACACAAGATAAAGTTACCATTGTATTATTCACAAAATTATCAAAGAATCGGTCTGTTATCAGCCAGTCACTCTAACTGCCTAAAGAGTTCCTCTGTCTACAAGTCAACACCAAGTGAAATTTCACTTATTGAAACACGTCAGGTACATGCTTCTAGCTCACACTGACAAATACATTTTCTTTTAACTTATAATTGAAATTACAGCCTCTGATTAAGGTTCTCAATAACTAACCTTTTCTCACCAAGGACTTTTCTTTCTACAAAACCTCCAGACCATACAGGTTACGACGTGTAACAATGCATTTGCAGTATTCTTAGTTTTCTATTTGCGACCGCCTTGAAGGCAGCAGAATACTTGTCGACCTCGAGTCTCCCCTTTTCTGATTGGGCTGACAATTCATAACCTAAATGTCGGTGACTTTTCTCTCTGGCACCTCTGTTGCCAGATAGAATCTCCTACTCCTAATTAAGTTCGTTAAATATGTTGAAATTCTGGAAAAACTCATCGCACGGGCGAATAACACCAAGCTCAGATAATAATAATAGTAATAATGATAATAGTAATAATAATAGTAATAATAATAGTAATAATAATAATAGTAATAATAATAAGAAGAACACCGTATGAGACACCCCAATGCAGCAATAGAGCGTGTCACTCTTCCTACATTCCTGGGACAAATGGTCGCAATCGACATACCACGCCTCTACAAGAAACAAATCGACGATCCAAGACAGTATTTCTATTAAAAACAAACACCTCTTGATATGTTTCGAGTTATTTCCAAAGCTGACATTGATGCAACATCTCTGCGTCTCTCAGACAGCCATTATGGCCCACAATGCAAATCAGTAGATGACCAGAAAGCACAATGGAAATCGAAAGCAATTTATGGAACATATGGTAACCAACTGGAACACGACAGTATTGATGGAGAAGCAACCAATCTTTGGCTTAAGAAAGGAAGTACTTTTGGAGAAACTACAGGATTCATTATGGTTATCCAAGACAGTATTACCAATCAAAAAGTACAGAAAATTCATTCAAAAAGAAACTATCTCTGATGACATGTGTCACAAACGTAAAGTTGTCACCGAGACTATTGAACATATTACAGGCTCCTGCCACCTCCTTGCGACTACGGAATACACGAAGAGACACAACAATGATGACACAACATAGAAAACAACCATATAAAACAATATTGGGACCGTGAAATTAGAACTCATGTCACTACCCCAGCAAATCGTCATGTTATTCTGCTGTTGGACAAACGGAAAGAAGTTCACTTGATTGATGTCGCAATTCCACTCACTGACAACGTTGGCACTACATACAGCACAAAAATAGCAAAGTACAGAGACCTAGCTGACAAAATTAAAAAACTCGGGAAAAAATAAAGTCTAAAGAGTTTTCTTGTTCATAAGAATTACTAGGTAGACTTTTGTTTACAAAATTTTTATCATGAAAACAAGAGACTGCCATTATTTAAATGACACTGTCTACCAACCATTGTAACCAAAAATTGTAAGTTTTACTATGTAAATGGCCGCACCTAATGTCGGCAACTGTAATAGGTAAAGCCTGTTATACAGTTTAAATAAATAAAATAAAAATAAAGAAAAATAAAATAAAGAAAGACACTATCCGATCCATAATAATCTCGGCCATAGGAATAATACCCCAATCTACAAAATCTCAATTGGAAGAATTGGATGCAGCAGGAAAATTAATGACGAGGCAAAATTCTGTGATCCTGGACACCTGTCATTTAGTGAGGAAATTCATGAGTCATGAACTCGAACGTGAATGTGAATTGCACAAAGAGTTTGGTGAACCTTTATTGAACTAGAACATGAACAAAGCCAAAAGTACAATTAAAAGTTAAATTTTATTAATGTGCGTGTTTAGTAGTTGTAGTTGTATATATTTTGTATATATTTTCTTATTTGTTCACTTGTTTTTATTAAAATGCCTACAAATGTAAAAATGTAAAATGTAATACTAGTACCTGTAATGTTATATTAGTAATTAATCTCTTGAGCCCTGCGTTTCTTACCTTGGACAAAGCGCGGTGTCTCATGTACCAATTTATAATTCAGAATAAATGATAATAATAGTAATAATAATAATAAAAATAAGAACAACGAAAGAAAGAAAGAAAGAAAGAAAGAAAGAAAGAAAGAAAGAAAGAAAGAAAGAAAGAAAGAAAGAAAGAAAGAAAGAAAGAAAGAAAGAAAGAAAGAAAGAAAGAAAGAAAGAAAGAAAGAAAGAAAGAAAGAAAGAAATAAAGAAAGAAAGAAAGAAAGAAAGAAAGAAATAAAGAAATAAAGAAATAAATAAATAAATAAAGAAAGAAAGAAAGAAAGAAAGAAAGAAAGAAAGAAAGAAAGAAAGAAAGAAAGAAAGAAAGAAAGAAAGAAAGAAAGAAAGAAAGAAAGAAAGAAATCGTCGAGAGAAAACAACTCCATGGGCAATAAAAAGAATGGAGAAAGTGCAGATCAATAAAGGTCAATCATTTCAAGGCTTAAATCAAGGCTTAAAAGGGTAAGAATGGAGCCAGAGTCGGAAGCAGTTGTAACAGCTGGCCAAAATCAGGCATTAAGAATACCACATTATGATAAAGTGTTTTTCAAGATTTCCGAAGATGAAAAATGCCGCCCGCATCTGTCAGGAACAACTTGAAACCATTGATCATATTGTCTCAGCTTGTCCAAATCTAGCAAAGACCGAATACATGAAAAGACACTATAGGTGTGTAATTACCTCCACCGGCAGATCTCTAACTCCTCGAAGTTCCAAACACATGCTCCAAGTGGTATGAACACTCTCCAAAACCGGAGACGTCCGGTGCAAAACGGGTTTTCTGTATACAATATTGTACATAGTCACTGATTCATACTGATCAACAAATTCAAACTGATAGCGCGATAGCAGCAAACAAACCAGATATTCTTATCCAGTATTTGGAGAAAATCGTGTCTACTTGTAGATGTGGCTGTGCCATGCGATCAAATCGTCGTAACCAAAGAGGCAGAGGAACGTCTTAAATACAAGAGTTTGGATATCGAGATCAGTCGAATGCGGGGCGGGAGGACAGGTAGTCTCAATAGTTACCGGAGACGTGGGATTTTTTCCGTAAAATTTGGGTAAGAACTTGGCTAAACTCCCAAGTCATTCAAAAGACTGGAATGTTCAAGAGTGTGTGACTATGTACAATATTGTTTTATTAAGAACAACCCGCATTTTGCGCAAAGTATTGTAGATGCACCGAGAGTTCCTAAATCTGCTCCTTAGGAAGCTCGCGGTAACCTGGAGTAGATTTTACATTCAACCAACTTGTATCTTCATTGGTGAACTAGAGGAATAACCACAAAACACCAACAATAATAATAATAACAATAATAATAATAACAAAAAATATGGTAATATCAACATCGACAAGCTCCAACCGACAATTCGAACCGCTATGTCTCAACACCGAAAATATCATCCCCATTTAAGTTTTGAGCGTTTGAAATTGAAGAAGAAAAAGAAGCTGAAATAGTTTTCGCAGAACTTGACTCAAGAAGTTTCGTTCATAAAACACAGTATATTATAATTTAATCGTTAAGGATTTCATCGGCGGTAACGAGTTCTGTCGACAGCAACGCGTAGTGTGCAGTGGAGACAGGGATGGGGGGGGGGTACGGGAAAGGAGTTGTGACTACTATTGTGATTGTGAACGCTGACGGGAACACAGGAAGGACGGGGAGTGAGGACGGAGAGGAAGGACGGAGGCGGAGTCAGGGAAGGTGACGGAGGCGAGATTAGGAGAGGTTGGTAAAGGACACGAGGAAACGGAGGTGGGGGTGGGAATGAGGAAGAGGTGGAGAGGGGTGGGAACCCTACAGAGGCGAGCATAGAGACGGAGTCGGATTGATTGATTAGTTATTCCGAGTGCGCCAACTGCTAAGGCCATTAGTCCTGTAAATATAATGCATGTTTTTATCGCGAGAGGTGGCGGTAATCTTCCCCCACTGGATGGCGAGATCCGGCGCCAACCTACCGTCGATTAGCAAATTTTTCCCCAACCAAGTATCTCCCATCAGCGAATCATCACCCCAGTCGGGGCAAGCTCTAAGCTCCCGACATGTGTGGTAGAGTAGTACATGTAAGTGTAAGTGTGTTTAAGTAAGGGGTAAGGGATAGGACAAGAAAGAGGAAGAAAATATCGCGCGCGGTCCGTGACCTATTTAATAGAGTACTGATCCGGCATTCGCCTGTTGATAGGAAAAATCACAGACAACCACCAATCAGAGCAGCCGGCAGTCAGAATTCTCCTCCTGGAAGCGACTAAATTGGACCGAGGATTCGTAGGCTTCTGCGGTCGGAGTCATTGTATTCTTGGCTGCCCGGGATGGGCCGCGTTTTGGTCGATGGAGCTGACGTTTCGGCCATCTTGTTCTGGTCTTCTTCAAAGCTATACTGCTGGCCGAAACGTCAGCTCCTTCGACCAAGATGCGGCACATCCCGGACTGCCAAGAATACATAAATTGGACTTAACTCTCTAGCTAGTGCCGAAAATCTTGCCACCGTCGGAACTCGAGCCCTGGCACCTCCCAGTCAGAATAACTAGAGACGTAAGTTGATTCTCTGACCTGTCTATACTTTAATTTTTCTAACGTGGCGTCTGTGGGTAGTATCTTCAAGATGGAATTCGGCACGAATTTTTGTGTCATTCTCAGACCTGCTTCTAGAGTTGCTTGATCTGCAGCACTGCTTGATTGGCGCGATCATGCGACGTCTTGCGTCAGGACCAAGAAAGACGCAAAAAGTCGTGCCGAATTCCATCTCGGAGACACTATCCACAGCTGCCACATTCAAAAAAACAAGTATAGAAACGGGGCTGGAAGGTTGCGGATTTGGAAGTGTACGGGTATGGTACGAAGATGAGAGTGGTGGGAGGAGGGTTGGGTAGGGGATGAGGGAGGAGGCAGAGTTGAAGCTACAATCGAGCGAGGTTGGAGTCGAGTAAAGGCAGGCCGATGATGGCGGTGAACACAAATGGGGGGAGAGGAGCGAACGATGGCGAGGACGAGAAGGCAGAGGTGAGGATTAAACAATCACATAGCGATTCCAATCTGCCATCCGGAGAACAATAATGGGGGGGGGGGGAGATCAACGCCGGATCTGAGAATAAGTTGGAAAGGTACTGAAGGAATTTCTTTTTCTATTTAAGATGTAATAATACTTTCTATCCAGTGAATTTGGTCTAAGTAGCTAGTGTCGAAAATTCTACCACTGTCGGGACTCGAACCTAGGACCTTCCGACCAAAGGCACTGCAGTGACAATATGCCCTGATCCACCGCTCCCAGTTTAGGGCAGGAATGTAGGTTTGAGGTGGGGAGGTGGGATGATACGAAATACATCCCCCCTCGTGCGTGGGTGCGGGCGTGGGTGCGGGCGTGGGTGCGGGCGTGGGTGCGGGCGTGGGTGCGGGCGTGGGTGCGGGCGTGGGTGCGGGCGTGGGTGCGGGCGTGGGTGCTGGCGTGGGTGCGGGCGTGGGTGCGGGCGTGGGTGCGGGCGTGGGTGCGGGCGTGGGTGCGGGCGTGGGTGCGGGCGTGGGTGCGGGCGTGGGTGCGGGCGTGGGTGCGGGCGTGGGTGCGGGCGTGGGTGCGGGCGTGGGTGCGGGCGTGGGTGCGGGCGTGGGGGCTGGCGTGGGTGCGGGCGTGGGTGCGGGCGTGGGTGCCGGCGTGGGTGCTGGCGTGGGTGCGGGCGTGGGTGCGGGCGTGGGTGCGGGCGTGGGAGCGGGCGTGGGTGCGGGCGTGGGTGCGGGAGTGGGGGCAGGCGAGGGGGCGGCGTGGGGGCTGGCGTGGGGGCGGGCGTGGGAGGGCGTGGGTGCGGGCGTGGGTGCGGGCGTGGGTGCGGGCGTGGGTGCGGGCGTGGGTGCGGGCGTGGGTGCGGGCGTGGGTGCTGGCGTGGGTGCGGGCGTGGGTGCGGGCGTGGGTGCGGGCGTGGGTGCGGGCGTGGGTGCGGGCGTGGGTGCGGGCGTGGGTGCGGGCGTGGGTGCGGGCGTGGGTGCGGGCGTGGGTGCGGGCGTGGGTGCGGGCGTGGGTGCGGGCGTGGGTGCGGGCGTGGGTGCGGGCGTGGGTGCGGGCGTGGGTGCGGGCGTGGGTGCGGGCGTGGGAGCGGGTGTGAGCGGGCGGGGATGCGAGCGGGGATGCGGGCGGCACGCGGACGGGGTGCAGGCGGGAGCGCGGGCGCGGCGCGGACAGGGCGTGGGCGGGGGTGCGAGAATGAGCGCGGACGGGGTGCGGGCGGGACGAGGGCAGGGCGCGAACAGGGCGCGGGCGGGATGCACGCGGGGCGCGGGCGGGGCGCGGGCGGAGGTACGGACGGGGCATGGGCGGAGACGTTGACGGGGCGCGGATGGGGCTCTGGTGGGGGCGCGGGTGGCACTAGGACCGGGTGGGGGGGACGCGGGCGGGAAGGCGGGCAGGGGCGGGGGCGCGGGCAGGGGTGCAGACGGGGATGCTGGCGGTGCGCGGGCGGGGGTGCGGGCGGGGGTGTGCGGGCGGGGGTTAGTGCGGAGCGCGGGCGGGTGCGGGCGGGGCAGGGGGCGGTCCCCGAGGCCCGGAAATCCCCAGCCGAGGCGTCGTGCTGCCTGGCGGGCGCAGGGAGATGCTATCGCCCCCGAAACCACCGGCCGCCGCTCCGCCTCATTCGCTGCCGCCCCCGCCGTGTGATGGAGCTGCTGTGCGCCAGGCGCACTACTCCGCCCCCGCCCCCGCCTCCGCCTCAATCTGGGCCCCGCAGCTCTTTTTGCCTCCTGCTTCGTTTACTCCACTCGGCTCCGTCCACCGGGAGAAGTGGCCCAGTGCTTCAACTCATGTCACTGCACTGCCTCTGACTCGGAGGTCATAGGGTCCAGTCCCGCCACTGGTAGGATCTTTCCTCTTCATCATCCGACTCTTCTTTCCCCTATCATCATCCCTTTTTTGCACTTACACATACATGGCATAACCTACCACACATGTGGGGAGCTTCAGAGCCTTTTCCTGGCTTGGGCGGTGTCTCGCTCCTCTGTATCGCGAGGGGTATCCCCCCCTCGCCAATCAACGTGAAGGTCGGCTCCGGATCTCGTCATCCAGCGACAGAGGGACACTGTCACGTCTCGTAATAAAAACGCGCAGTAAACTAATGGGACTAATGACTATCGCCGTTGACGCGCCTGGAAACTGGAAATAATCTTTTCGTTGTTATTTCCACAGTGGTTCCTTCAACTCCTTCCTGCCTTTCGTCCACTGCTTCCTACCCTCTAGCATCAATTCCTTCTTCTCCTCCTCCAGCTGTTTTGTTCAAAGGTTTCTTTTTTTCTCTTAGTTTCTTCCGCCTCCCCAGTTGCCTCGTATTGAATCTGTTTATCAAATTTTTACCTTTGTCTCGCCATTACGTCACTTTCTTCCTCCTCCGCTACTCCTTCCTAGATTTCCATAATTTCCTCTTCATTCCTTTCTATTTATCGTCCTTCAATGTATTTTCTCTGTCTCTTCTTTCTCAAATAGCTCTTTTCCATTGCCCATTTACCTCCTCTTTGTCTTCTGCCCCCACCATCTCCCTCCTTTCCTCTATTCCTTCTTCCGCTCATCTCCTTGTGTCATTTCATGTTGACTATGCTTTTTCATTGTTTTTTCTTTCTTAATTTCTCCCTTCACTCACCTGTATTTACAACACTACATACAATTTTTCCTCAGAATTTCCTCAAGTTTTCAATTTGTTCGTTCCCAGAAGATGTTGATTCGTATGCGTTGTCAACCTAAAGGAAACAGAGTTATGGTTGCATTCGTATTCAGAAGAATTAAATATCTGCACCACGTTCAATGCAAAGATAAACATTTACTTAATTTATGGCAATTTATTCCATTTAGACTTGCTATTCTTTGGAAAGTAACAGATGAATCTGCCAGATATTCTAGATAAGCTCGTTGTAAGAGGCCTCATTAATTTCCATGGAGCAATTTATTGAGATGGCGACAGAGGTTAAGGTAATGTAGGAATATAACAGTGTTGCAAAAGTTGGTGGGAATGAAAGTAACAAGTATGTTATAGAACGGATTGAAACAATTGGAGACTAGTGTACAATTGGAGACACGGCAACTTGGACGCCAGATCTGCATTTCATTTCCATGTCTTCTTTGAAGTTCCGCATTTCCATTCTAGTGAAGGTGCGAATACATTCTCGAGGTTATGCTACTGGTCTGCTTCTTATTTTAGGTGCAAGATTAGTATGCTGATGTGTGAAAATTTTAAATCCGGCTATAGCAGAGAGACAAAGACCACCGGCTATCGGCGTTGTTAGAAAGAGAACTAATATTATGTAATCGAACTACTTCCAATACTTATAAATTACTACCTGCACGGCGTGAGGGATGTGGCCAGGTTCGTGAACAAAAAGAAACAAATCCTATCTCCGGGTTGAGACGTTTGATAATCGCCTCAAAATAAGTACAAGTGTTGTGATGAACAAAAAATAACCCACACATATTTCCTATCATCAAGTTATTAAGCATTAAAAATAATATTCCGCTTGGGATCGAACCTGCGTCCTTCACCGAGAATCGTTACGTTGTCATAATTCTCGCGGTATTTTTAAATGAAATAATTACGAAACAATTAATAGATATTCATTTCTTAATTTATCAAACAGGCAAACGCGCAATACAAAAGAATTACGTACTCTGATAAAAACTATCATTTCGCCACACAACTTCAAAACAAAACAAAATAAAACAACACTATTCAAAGGCTATTAACATCACTCTTTTAGCTAATTTTTTCTAAGATATTTCTCGACAGAGCAAAATCAATATCATGCTTATTTGCTATTCTACACATTCTGTTAATTAGATCATTAAAAACAAATTAGTTTTAGCGAATGGCAATGCATATATGTAGTGCTTCATTATTATTTTTGTGACTTCTGGGAGGAATCTGCCTACAAACCATTGATAGTTGAGTATGGCTATCAATGCTGTTATTTAGAAGATTATAAAAGAACAAAAAGGCATTCAAATCTCGATAGGAGGAGAGATAACAAATATGTAGCCAATTCGCAACCCGTTTATAATCATGGCGTAGACTCTAATGCTCTAAGTAAGTAATAATTCTTTATGTCGAAAGACACAGCAGAGGTTCGTGACACTAAGATTAAAACTGATCGAGGCAATGATAGTGGCCGAATCGGTTAATTGGAAACGAGTGCTGTCAAAAAGACCTTCCATAAATGAGACGTAGATGTTTTATTTCATATGTCACAACTACATCTTTTTAATTTAATACATCAAAATGCCATCACGACTGTAAATAAATATAAAATCATATACATAAATACACGTACAAATCACTCAATTATATGTAACAAGAAAACCCGCACAAAGGTTTCTTAACTATACATTTAGAAAATAATTCACAAACGATCAAAATATCTATTCTGTTATGTTCCATTTTCTGACGTCCTTTGAAGAAAAAATCTAAGTGCGACATAGAATGGAATAAATAGTACAATTTGCCGCAGTAATATATGAGTACAGCTATACCGCGCATTTGCAAGACAGAGGCATTACAAAATGTGTAAATCCAGACACTTTTCAGTTTGTGTACGCACTTCCTACTGACGTGTACACATTACTTAATTTTATGAACACGTTTGAACTGCTTTTTGATTATAATGTTTTTTGCGCAGGATTGCATGATCTTTATTTGGATGTGTGCAATTCTCTTTTTAGTAGTATTGCCCATAATTCTTCAATTCAATGAAACTAACAAATTATGCTACAACAGACACAGGATGTCACCGACTCATCACACCAACTCATTAATATTAACATCTCGATTTTGGTTAAAGCGTGACCTGTTCTCTACAGTGTAGCATTTGAAGGGTTTTGAGTAGAAAGAAAATAAAATACAATGAATGAAATCCAGTTATTAACATTTACGATTAACGGAAGACTTCATGTGTCTACTGTGTCTTATCTTACCTAACCAATGCCCTTCAATTGCATCCTATATATTACATAAATCTACAATTCGTGAGTCTATTCGTAAGTCTAGTCTATCTATTGTGACTTAGTAGACCCATTTTCTGTAATTTTCCATAATTACTAGTTGTGCTAAAACAGCATGTACTTTGTTGCCCATATTTTCACGCTAAATTAGGCGAAAAGTACTCCAATTTTCGAAAAATTGTACATGACCTTACTTCATAATCTACTATTAAGGAAAGCATTTCATTCAGGGAAAAATCCCTATCTTTAATATTTCAGTTGTCGGAAGACGCCGAAAAAGTTTGAACTTTTGCAATTTTCGAAAAATTAGACTTTTCAACAAAAATGAGACCTGCACCATTCCCTTAAACGTCCTTTACACTATCCAATAACAAAATTTAATCAAAAATGTTGGAGATATTTTTTTGAAAATTTTGAAAATATTCCAGGGGCTTCACGTAAAATACCCTAAAATAAAAATATCGGTTTCAAATTCCAGGGGCCGCGACATCATTCAGAACGATTGGGGAATATAAATTATGGAGAAAATCGTTTGAATGGCTTATGCGCTATCGTTGTGCACAGGCGGACAGACGATCGGGCAGACAAAGGTTTTACTGTTAATCGACTTGTGGGTATGAAGGACACACAAAACATGGATTCTGGCTACACCACGTTTTGGAGGATTTTTTTCTAAATTTAGAAACCGAATTTATCCACTTTTTTTATGGCCAGTGACATATAATAAGAGTTTTTCAGCAGAATATTCGCCGTTTCTTCGCGCAGCATTACATAACTTTCTCTCTGCTCCGTAGCAAGAAAATAAAGTAGCCTAGCAAGTTTGCTCCGTAGCAGGATTTTCTTAATTTTCTTTTGATTGCCATATCAAATTAATAAATATTTCCAATCATTATAGACAATCATATTTAAAATAAAACTATGGAAGTTAGATTATTACAACATTAAATCTTGATATCACTAGGTTCAACGTTTCGGAGATTTGTGCGTCTCCATCTTCAGGTACAGTTCTTGTGACAAAATACATCAATATTATAAATGAATCACTCATTACGAATGAAGACATCATGTAAGTAGAAAACATATTATTGGAAGCTTACCTTTCATAGATATATTAACATATTTATTAACAATATCAATATAAACACATAATATAATAGTGTATATACTATATAGTATTATATAATATTTTATATATAATATAATATAAACAAATTAATTTAAAAAGATTTTCCTCATATTTCATCATCAGTTTTCTATAAAAGCAATACTTACTGAATAACTTATGCTATCGTGATTTACATGCGGTAATTATTTTGAATAAATTCAGAAAAAAAGTACAAAAAATATGTCTGGAGCGGGGCGTGGCACCGTTTTCTTGCCTCGGATGGTCCCCTCGTTCTCTGCCCAGTTCCGGTTCGACGCCCGGGTGCTTCTCCAGGTCCGCGCCGGTGTGTGGTCGGGCGCCCCTTTCCCAGGCGCCGCCCGATTCCGTCATTGCGGTTTTCAGGCTCGGTTCGCCCCCTCCCCTACTTCCCCTCCCTTCCCCTCTCCCATTCCCTGGTGGTGCAGCGGCCGCTCGCGCGCCCCGGGCGGTCGATCGGCGCGACGCTCCGCCGAGAAAACAGGCCGGCGCTGCGCACGCGCTGACGCCTTTTCCCTCCGACGCCGGCCACGCCCCCTCGCTCGCCACGCCCACGCGCCGGCACACGCCCGCCGCTCCCCTCCCCTCCCACCGGGAGAGGTGGCTCAGGGCAGCAAGTGGTGTCATAGCACTGCCTCTGACCGGGAGGTCCTATGATTCGCGCTTGTTAGCTAGGTGGTTGATTGATTGATAGCGATTTCGGGCGCGTCAACTACTATGGTCATTAATCTCGTAAGTGTCGTACGTGTTTTTTCTAGAAGGTGGCAGTGGTCTTCCTCCACTGGATGGCTAGATCCGGCGCCGACGGCTAACGGGGTATTCCTCAACCAGGTATCTCCCATCAGCGGGGCATCACCTCAGCCGGGTCACGTTCTTAGTCCCCGACCAGTCTCCCGGCATGTGTGGTAGTGTAGAGCATGTTACTGTAAGTGTATGTGGAAGGGGTGAGGATAGGACAAGGAAGAGAAAGGAAAGATTGCGCGCGGTACGTGGTCCATTTGTTAAAGTACTGCTCCATTATTCGCCTGGTGTTGGTCTGAGAAACCACAGAAAACTACCGATCACAGCAGCCGGTCGCTCGAATTCTCCTCCAGACAGCGACTGAATTCGACCTAGCTGAAAAGCTAGTGTCGAAAATCCTGCCGCCGTCAGGACTCGAACCTAGGACCTCCCGGTCAGAGGCGCTGCAATGACATCAGTTGATACACTGATCTACAGCTCCTAGTCAGATATGTGAATTCAACCGCCGTATGGAGAATTCTACTGGCCGGCTGCTCTGGTTTCTCGGATCAAGACCAGGCGAATGCCGGAGCAGTAATAGAACAACTCTTCCCAACAATCGGAACACGGACAACTTGCAATCTTTCATTCCCCCTCTTTCCTATCTTACCCCTTAACTCACACTTACATGCACTACACTACTACACATGCTGAGAGATCGGTCGGGAACTTAGAGCTTGTCCCGGCTGGGGCGATGCCCTCTGGTGGGGAAATAACTGGTTGAGAAAAATTCCGTTTGCGGACGGTAGGTCGGCTCCGAATCTCACCATCCAGCAGGGGAAGATCACCGCCATCTCTCGAGCAAAAATCACTACACCTAGGAGAATAATGACCTTAGCAGTTGACGTGGACGGAACCACTAATCAATCAAACAAAATGAATCTCATCACTCCTGCTCATTGAAAATAGCTTTCCCTTCACTCATCGTGCCCTCACAGGGGGTGTGCCGCGAGACCCGAAGCTCTTAGTGGAGGAGGTAACGTCCTTTCGAACACGAGTTACTCGGCGGCACTCACGTCATTAGCTTCAAGGCAGAAGCAGTGAGAACGTGGCTCGCCACCGACCCTTCGGCGCGATTATGCAACAGTCTTGCGTCCGATAGATAGATAGATTTATTATTTTTAGATATTTATGTAAAAATGGTAGGTTTTTGCAACCTGGTGGCAGAACACAACAAATTACATGTAATTAGGAATATTAATGCAATGCAACTTTAAATTATTTTAAGACAATAATAATAATGATAATAATATCATAAAAGTGTTAACAATAAGAGCAATAATAACAATAATATAATTAATTCTTCATTTTATGGCTGGCACAATTATTTTAAACTATTAAATACACGACTTTTTAATTACTTCACTTCATTTCACTTTACAACATTTGAACTTCACTTCTCTTTCCACTTCTCTTTTACACTACACTTCGAAAATGTATTCACATTCAATACAATACTACTTTGAATATAATTATAAATTTAATACAGCAACACGTTTAGTAGTAACTATCACAATACTAATAATAACAATAGCAATAAAAATAACAAGAATAACAATAAAAATAATAAAATAACTGTTATAATAAACTTAACTTACTAAATTAATAAAGTTTACAAAGATCATTAGTTAATTTACTTTTAAAACTTTGAACACCTCGAGGAGAGGGTTCCAAGACCGTCGTAGGCAACTTTTTCCAGTCCGCTATTGTACTATTTGTAAAGGAAAAATTTCCAACGTCTGTTCTCTGTGGTCTAGACTGAATTTTGTGCTTATGATCCTCTCTCCTAAAGTACGAGGTCTACCGAGTCGGATGTAGATATCTTTTCAAGCTATCTAATACCGGCATACCGCTATACCGATATCGATAACCGGCATACGCTATATTCAGGGCAAAGAGTCTTCGCTTAACCCTCCTGATTTGTATAGACTCCCATTTTACTTTCTTCCTATTGCTTCGGAAAGTAAATTTATACGCTCTTCTTCGTACTCTATTCAAATATTATCTCTTGTGAATTTCTATAAGGTCCGATCCCACCTATTAAAATCCGACGGGTGGCATGAATCCCCCTTCAGGTTGCGTAGGTTCCGGCTGTACTCACGTCGACACGTTCAAGGGGTGGAGGCAGTCTGGGGCATCCAGTTGGGCACTTGGTTTCGTCGCGGCAATGCCCGACACTCATGAGTAATTAAAAAGGGACTTGTCCCGGCGCATGGTCAATAGCGCTTAATTTTACTCCGGTGCTAGGCTACAAACCTGGAGTCTCGGAGCTGGCAGTGTCCCCTTCCTGTTCTTTCAAAAACGGAAATTATGTGACCCATATACATGGATTCACATTATTATCATCATGATGAGTTTTCTTGGGAGAGTATAATCAGGGTAGTTTCTCGTTGCTTTCCCTGTTGCTTATTATTATTATTATTATTATTATTATTATTATTATTATTCAGGCTACAAAATAGCTTGTTTTTGGAAGAGCATCAGAGTTTTGGGAGGACAACAGACGATGATTTGGGTTAACAACATACCTGCCACCTTTTCCTCTCTTGCCACAAGGGAAATTTCTGAACGACAATTATTGAAGAACTATTTAGCTCAGCCTAAGAATTATTCAGTATTGAAGAAGTTGTCAATGTTCACTCGTCTGGGCGAAAATATTGTTTTCTGTCGTAATTCGGGCGTAATACAGTGTCAAGCACGGCTCCCTGCGGCGCGGCACCTTTATTCACGGAGTCTGCACGAGTGTAAAATAGACCGCTACCAATCGTCAAAAATCTAATTTTTCAATGCAGTCAAGATGTGAATTACCTAGCCTTTTTACTGACGAGGTGATCTTATTTGGAAATGCATCTGATTCTCAGAAATTGTTAACAAAACAAAATTCTATCCCTGGTCACTTCCCAATAGCTGGCGCAATCTCGCGAGCGTCTTTGCAAGAAGTTCAACTTTTCAAAGCAGTTTTCAGTTCTTCAAAAGAGTCTCATACCAAAGACGTGTTGCCTTTCTTTCTGGAAGCTCGCCCGCGGTTTTTACAAGGAAAAATATAAGTCCACCGCGGGACGTTTAAAATGTATGCCCTTTGCTGTTAATTAGCGCCAAAGAATTGTAATAAATGACTGAATTCCAAGTACGGCGCCAAATTTGAATTAATTTTGGCCACCTATATGCCAACAACTATTATTATTATTACAATTATTATTATCATTATATTAGGAATGATGTGGTAGCGTTATAATGAGGAGTGAAAGATGATGGTGGCAGGTGAATGATGGGAAGATGGGATGTGTTCGTGGGATTTTTCAATCATCCTAGCACTCGCCTTACGGCTAAGAGAAACCACGGAATACCCCGGTCAGGGTTGCCGGCCTGGAGATCAAACCCGGACTTCCCAACTGCGAATCAAGCGCGCTACGCTCTCAGCCACTTCGCTCGGTAGAATGGCCCACCCAGACTTCATTGGAAAAGTTCACCTGAAGGGTAACTGTGTTCCGGCGGGATCCGGATGCGAGTCCGAAGGAGTTCTTTCACAGGAAGGGGGTGCGGATGAAGGCCAAAGAGCCTTGGCTGCCCTCCCCGGGGAGCAATTCTTCTGGTAGGACAAGTTAAAGGGTGGGGCATGGTGGAAATAACAAGGTGTAGCGCTCCGGAGGATGCGCAGTAGCAGCCAATCACGTTTAAACCCACGGATGAAGCGAAAAAGGCTGGCGCACGTGTTCTTGCTTTCCGTTTGCGAAGGAGATAGGACGAAGAAAAGAAATAGAAAAGTGATTATAATAACGTGGTGAAATATTGTAGGTTAGGTCAGGTCATTGTATTTGTTCACACTTTTTGTATACAAGACCTGGAATATTTAAACTGCGAGCATTTCATGAATATCACCAATGAACTAATATTGAAGGTCTTCACTAAATTAAACGAGTAATTTTAATAACAAATATCGTTATTTTAAATAATTTTCAAATGTCCGCGCCTGCGTGGATAATTTGAAATTGGCGCACAGATGGTGGGATATAATATTATTGGTCCACAGTCGGCGGCATGCGTACCGCTACACCTTGTTATTTTCACCATGGGGTGGGGTAGTAGCCCACGCAGAGTGTATGCTCCCCATTGTCCATCGCACACCCTTCACCGCTCACCCCGCACTGTACATTGCTCACCACTCCCTGGTTATTTCGATCGCTCCTGACCTCACTGTCCAATACCTTATTCTGTCCTTTCGTTCACCGCTCACGATCCTTCGCTCACCTCTCAGTAAATATTTCTCACCATTCAATGATTGTCGCTCACCCCTCACCCCACTATCCATCACTCACCCCACCCTGCCAATCGCTCTCCACTTACGGTCTATCGCTCACCACTCATTTTCCATCGCTCACCACTCACCGTCCATTGCTCCCCGCTCTTCGTCCATCGCTCTTTCCTCACCACTCACCGTCCCTCGCTCACCCCTCACTCTCACCGTCCGTGGCCCACTACTTACTGACAATTGCTTACCATTCACCGGTCCGTCCATCGTTCATTCCTCACTGCCCATCCCACCCCTCACCCTCTATTGCCCATCTCACGCCGTACATTGCCCAGTCCTCACCGCCCACCGTCCACCGCTTATCGCTCATTACTAGAATCGGAGTTTTAGGCACTAAAAATTCGTCTTTTAGGCGCCTAAATAGGTACTGAAAATGTCACGAATAAGGATAAAAGGTATTGTCATAAGCTACATTCACAATTAATTGCGAAAAATCGTTTGTTATTTTTATCTATATTATTTTGTAAACTTCAAATCCACAAAACAAGTACGTACATTTCAATGTAAAACTAGATTTACATATTTACAATTCTCCTACGTTTTATTCTTAATAGTTTGCATTAACCAGTAATATTTGCATATTTGTATATTACCACTAACTTTTCAAGGATCACAATTTCAAATTTGCGATGATCGGGAGACAAAATCAGTTTGAATACGGAGAAAGATCTCTCAACATCTAATGATGTGACTGGTATATATTTTAGAAGTCCAACATTAGCAACACTGAAACCTGGGAATTTGCATTTATTTTCACTTATAATTTCCCTTCTCTGTGTGTGTTGTCAATCGGTTATGTTTGAGAACACGGCTGGTATTTATGAAATAGCGAAATGGAGAAAAATCTGTTGCTATACTTTAAGGAATTATCTCGTATTTTAAAATACAAAGACGTGAAATGAAGATTTCGTAATGAATGGTCATGTTGGACCATGGCAAATTTTTTGATATCTTAGCATCGTGTATACACATAATAAAAGTTAATAAGTCTAAAAAGGTATTTTTTGTATACCAGCATTATAAACGAGGTTTTCTGTTGCAAGAAATCGTTCATAAAAGGGCCTTTTACAGCACAAATGATGACGTATTAGGTTTTACGGCACGAATGATTGCGTCATCACACACGTCATAGTTGCGTCACAACTCACCTTTAAAATTGATGAACGCTGTGGAATTGCATGAAGAGTTCACAGAGTAACCATACAACCAGAATAACCAAAGATTTTTATTCTTGAATATAATAAATCAGTTTACATAATTACATTATTTATTGATGTTAATATTAATGGAGCAGTCTGTGAGGTTTTTGAAAGATAAAGGAACAGAACCAGGTACATTAAAAGTTTTAGTTGATGAAGTACCTGCTACGTTATTTTCGTCATTTGACACTATTCTTCTAGCTATCTTTATTTTATTCTGAATTGATTCCTCAATGTAAGATTCTGCAACATTTGATGATCGCCATCCTCCATGACGCTTAAGGGTGGTAATATCTGCACCACTGTCGGCTAACATAGTAGCCGATGTTCTCCTGAATGAATGTCCGGAATATTTTTCATGATTTGGAAGTTGAAGGTATTCGGCAATGAGTTTAGGAATTTTTCCGAAAGTGTTAATCCCAATGGGGTTACAAGTGCATCTACCTTTGTTATAAAATAAGAAAAGTTTATTATGTTTGACTTTAGAAGGTCTGAGGGCAATGTATTTTTTATACAAATCTATATAAGAGAATCCTTCATCAGAAATAACGGTAAATATTCTGTGTTTGTTAGTTTTAGTTTCTCTAATTTTGACAACTAAAACAGAACCTTCTTCAGAGACATCATCGGTGCATATGTTATACAATTCCCCTCGTCTACAAGCTCCAAATATGCCGAAAATCGCAACAACCTGAAAAAAGAGAGCAAAAGATGTGTTCCAATAGTTCACAAATATTTCAAATAAATATAACTTAAATACCTTCATCAAGAGATACTTCTCATCAGCTGCTTCTACTAAAAATTTGTTCACATCAGCTTGGGAAAAGACCATAGATTTTTCTGCTTCGTAACCGACATTCGCTTGTTTCATGTACAATTGAACTTTATTAAAAGCAGAAATATCAATACCATCTTTAATTTTGATCATGGCCTTCAATTTCGAGTGACTACACCACAAACTTGATGCCTTACATACTGCTGACTTCAATGTAATAAAAATTAGAAAATTAGACCATCACTAAAACTCGACTAGGTATGTCAATAAAGTAAGAGACACTAACTTCGATATGTATGCCAGAACAACTGATTCGCATATAATCTTCACGTTCTTTGTTTCCATCCAATTTTTAAATTTGTTGTACTCTTTTTCGTACAATGCACTTGACTTTGCCGGTATTAAGCATTGTTCTGCCTTCGTGGCTTGTTCAACAATTTCCTGCGGCAAGGAATCCATCTTTCTTCGCATGCTCTTCAGAATCGCTCATCAGCTGTCCAAAATGCGTGACGTCATAATACCAATGTCAATGTTGCCAACAGTAAAACTGCTTTTGCAATTAGTTCATAAATTAATTTCGATTCTTGCATAAATTTATAATGCTGTTATACAAAAAAAATAGCGTATGCAACTCGTTTATAATGTTGCTTTATTGCATTCGTACAAATTTGAAAACTCGCTCCTAACGTCGCTCGTTTTCAAAACATGTACTCATGCAATAAAGCTTAACATTATAAACTAATTGCATAAACTACTATTATGCAAAAAAGGCATTCATGCTAAAAAAGCAAATATAAGCATTACAAGTATAAAACTTCGTCATATGTTATCACTTGTCATGATTCGTGGAAATATTTTATCAGCCTTTAAAGAACTTTGCTAGAATAAAATTGGCATTTCCCTAAACATCCTATGTCTACTCATAATCTTCGCACAGTGCTCAGAGCTCACTGCTCTAAACTCTCCGCTTATCACTCATTGTTCTCCACTCGCTCTGTATCGCTCACTGCTCATTCCTCATTGTTCACCGCTTACCTCTCACTCCACTCTCCTCTCCGCTCATCGCTCACTGCTCACCGCCCTTCGCCTGTACTCAACTCACTTCTCACTCTGCATCCCTTGAAGATCCCTTGTCACTTACCCCCAATAATTACGTAATTACGTAGAAGATGCTTACAAATCTTTTCCCGAGCTTTTGACGAACGCCAGGAGGTCGATTCATTTTGCTCGCGTAAACCATTTACCGCCGTCTTTTGTCAATTTTATTGTACAAAAATCCTTTAAGGTAATTTGCTTAAAATCATTCAAGTAATCCGCTACAGCTTTTAGACATATGTTACAAGAATATCTGCCCCGCGTTGCCCGGGAATTTCTGTATCACAATCACCTATAAGGAAAAGGAAAGAATTCTATCCGCAGTGTATACCCTTTTCATACTTTTTTAAATAATTTATATTGTTAAAACTCAAAGCCCAAAGAGGCATTGTATAGTTTTAAGTTAGATTAAGATTAGTTATAGTTAGTTTATTTAAGTTATTGCCCTCCCGAAGCTCCACAAACCGTAAGGTTGGAGCGATTGTATACCCAGTATTGAATAAATTCCCGCCTCGCCAGGGCTACTGGCGAGGGGAACATGAAAAAAAAAAAAAAAAAGTGTATACCCGCCCAGATCTGCCCTGCTCTGCTCTGCCCTACTCTGTCCAAACTCACCCATCGCCGCTTCTGACTATTCTGCCCTTACCCGTCATATCCTTGCACATCTGCTCCGGACACCGTTAGAAGTAAGTATACCCCCATCGTTCCTTTGACAAACTATAACTTAGATCTGCAATTACTCAAAATTTAACGACGCTATTGGAAAGAATTTAAAGTATTCAGGAAGAAATTGTATGGACTTTAACGAATGTTTAATGTTCATTGATGCATTTTTCACACTTTTCAAAATATTTGCAAAAACCTTTTAGGTTTTCATTAAATATAAATGTTCATGAATGAGACAAAAGGTTGAAAAAGTCATGTTTAGGAAATCTCATGCAAAAATTCAATTTTCTATTGTGTTGAAGTTTGCTTATAGTTTATTATGATGAAACACAGTAGATTTATATGAAAAAACAATTAGGTAAGATAAAATAATAATTTGAAAAAATTAGCAACAAATTCAGCTTGACAAAGATCCTCCATGAAAAAAATAATTATGGAAAGTTATCAAAGACGGTGCACTATCGGCGTTAGATGACATTGTGTTCTACATTTCACAAATTCAAATGCAATACATTTTTGATGCTCGCAATTACAAAAGCACTAATTTTAAATACTAGGGATTGGAATTTTTGTTTTCCCACTCCCATTGTATAATGCTGTCATTTGTTCGCTGCAAGCAGTTGCATAATGATACTAATTACGATACCGATTTCATTATGATACAGTTTCTTGACAATCACAGAGAAGTTTACCAACCAAGTATTGACATTTATTAATTCATTGAGAATCGTTCTAGTAAATGTTACATTCAAATGTGTACATAAAAATTTGATATTATATTATGCTTGTCAGTTTTAATTTCTTTTATTATTAGTATTTTTCCTGGAATATTATTTAAAATAAATTAGAACGTAACTTCACTTTGATCCTATTTGACTAGCGCTGTACTCCCTCGCAGGCGGAATGGCAACCACTGCGGCAGCATGCCAGGCTAGAGTTAGGTGGCCTTGGTTGAAACCTATATGTAAACTGTCACGAAACGATTCAATGAAAAAGTTTACCTTATAAAAGTCGAATAAAAGGTAACGTATGAAATTCGATGTAATGGGTATTAATACACTCGTGTGAAGTTTACGATACTCGCTCGTATCGTAATATCACACTCGTGTACTGATACCCATCATTACATCATCTTTTCATAATGTACTATTATTGAATAGATAATTATTACATAAATAATTGCATAACGTTATACTACGAGGCTAGGTCGAAGGTCATTATGGGATACTCACATCCTAACGCGTCCTAACTTTTCAAATTGTGGTATTCACCCTAAACAGTCTCTCCATTCCATCTCCAGCCCCGGAATGGATTGAAATAAGCAAAAAAATGATCCTGTATTTGCTTGGACTGAGTTTAGCTCAGAGACAGTTGCTGCTGACTCTTCGGAGACTGCAGAATCAGCAGCAAATGCAGACTGCAGAATCAGCTCGGGGAGATCCTGGACTTCGAGTCCCGACAGTGGCATGATTTTCGACACTAGGCACATGCGCCGAATTCCGTCGCTGTCTAGAAAACTATTCTAGCGAACGGCTGCTCTGGTTAGTAGTTTTCCGTGGTTTATGCAATCAATACAAATTGACGGAACATGTATACTAACACACGGGCGCGTGATCTTTCCTTCCTCTTCTTTGTCCTATCCTCTCCCTCTACACACACACACACTGTAATACTATACATGTAGGGAGCTTAGAGCTTATTCCGGCTGGAGCAGTGCTACACCGGGGAAGATACCTACGAATTATTTGTTGTAGAAAGCAAATTATTTGTTGTACTCAATGACTGTATTAGTTTATTAGAGGTGGAGTGGTTATAATCGTTAATTGCTTTGTAATTTATTGTGATAAGTAGGTTTAGTTCCTTTTTAAGGTGAATAGATTTTGTGATGCTCTGAAGTCTTCTGGTTTTGCTTTTAGATTCAATTAAGTTATAAATGGTTCTGTGTAGCTTTGTGTTGGATGGGAGACTTGTTGTCTTGCAGGGATTTAATTGTGTTAATGATTATGTTTATTTTATTTAGTCAACTAAATACACTCATTAATTACATTAATAATCATTAATTATCTCTACATTAATTGAACCCTTGCAATTAAAGCTCCGCCGTGCAATTAAATCTCCACCACTACCAAACTGAATCCAGAAAGAGGATAAAAATCGTTTAATTAAGTGTCTATGACACAGGTGTAGCCAAGGTATTTCTAGTCCTCCAAGGAACATGAAAAAAATACAACTCAGATTACGTAGATCAACACCTATAAACCGTGAATGAATAAACAAAATTGGTGAAGTAAACGTAAGTTGGACGTAATGTTTTCATGGCTTTGTCAACATCTTATAATATCTTTTCCGGAATATGTTCAGTATCTTCCATATCTAAACATTTATTTATCCTCTAAGTCGCTATGGTGGCCATACGTGTACAATACAATGACCATTAAAATAGTTTCTCTGAAGCAATACGTCATCAAGTGGATGCTTCGAATGATAAACATGTGTTCGAGTTTCTCAATTTTTTTTTAAAATGTAAACGAAAACATATTGAACGTAACACGTGGTTAAAGGGGTATAATTGCACTTCTAGTAAATAAGGAAACTCACTCTTATAGTCACTCGATTTCTTGAAAATATCACTCGTGCAATTCTCTTCTCTTTTTATCCACTCGTTTCGTTAATTACAATATTTGCGAGATTGCTTGTACGATTTCTAGTGGGGTATTTAATATTTTAACTTGTGTTGTTTTGTTAACAATTATTTTTCAAACGTTTTCTAATTAATGGGTGTGTTTAATGCGTGGGCGGGAATGTGAGGGAGGGATTTTGTTGGGTTAAATTAATGATTGGAAGGTGGTCTCAATTCAATATGGGAGAACTGTGAAAGTTGACTTGTGTATTGTTAATTGTAATATCCAGAATATCCGAGAATTTGTTTTGGTCGTGGGGGTGGTGTTGGTTCTGTAGGAAAGATTAGAAGTAATTTTAAGTCTGTTATTATTGTAGTTAGTTGTAGACATGCAGTATTGGAGGGTCTGCAACCACAGCGTTTTTTGCATTAAGGTTACCAACTAGTATTGTGGAAGAGTTTTATTGAAATAATGATGCAGAATTCGTGTTGTGAATTTTGATTTTGGAGGTTTGTAGGCTACTATGGGGGTTATTATTCGGTTGTCTGGCAGAAATTTAATGGCTATCATTTCTGTTTTAGGGGTATGGGATAAGTTAATTTGGATAGTTGACACAGATGTTTTGATTATAATAAAAAAACTGCCTCCATTTGAATTTATTCTGTCTGATCTATGATTATTATATCCTGGTAAGTGTAATGTTTCATTTGGTTTCAAATGAGTTTCAGGAACGCATGCTATTTTGATCTCTATGGCTTTTAGAAAGTACGATAATTCTGATTTCTTAATGTTAATGCTGTTGGCATTCCAATTTAGCAGATTTAGTTTGTGGTTAGTGAGTTGTAGTGCCACGATTGCTATTAAAATATGATGACAGTGAGATTTGTATATTGCTGATGAATGTTGGGTTGATTGAGTTTATTATGTGTACGGTGTGAGTTGTAATAAAAGTATTAAGAAGAACATGCATTATTTATTATTATTATTATTATTATTATTATTATTATTATTATTATTATTATTATTATTATTATTATTATTAGAATGGTTGAATATCTTCCTGTTGACCCCGTTTTTATATTGTAGAAAGATGGTTCTTTTTTAAATTTAGTGGACCAAATAGGATCAATCCACGATGATACCAGGAATTAAGACGTATAATTCATAGATGTGCGAAACGTTAAGCAGCAATAAATGTCTCTGAATTATACGTCTTAATTCCTGGTATCATCGTGGATTGATCCTATTTGGTCCAATAAATTTAAAAAAGAACCATCTTTCTACAATATTATTATTATTATTATTATTATTATTATTATTATTATTATTATTATTATTATTATTATTATTATTGTTCGTGGAGTTTATGTTGTTTGGTGCTGTTCAGTTATGGATGGGTTTAAAAGATGAATACGGTTTGGAGGTTATTATTGGAACGAAAGTGAAATTAGGATGCGGTTTGAGGGAGGAGGGCTTGGCAAATAGTGAGAAGATAAGCGAGTTGGGATTTTATTGTTGGATCTCGTTCTGAGATTGGTTAGTTGTGCATTTTTAAATGAGGGTTCTACATGTTTTCTGTAAAAATGGCGCTCTACTGCGCGTAGGTCTCCACGATGCCCTCCGTGAAATCAAATATGGTGTTGAACATGAGTATCAGTTTATTATTATTATTATTATTATTATTATTATTATTATTATTATTATTATTATTATTATTATTATTAAAGTTTGTAGCGAACTGATTTGTTATTTTACTCATGTTTTCTTCGTTGTATTCTAAAAGGTTTACAATATTGTTGACGTATATGGGTGATTTTTAGCATGTTAGTTAATTCACAGGAAGAGTCGTTGATGCATCTGAAACTGATGTTTTCTTCATCAGTGAGCTTTTCAGGCGGAGCGTATCAATTATTCACTGTGATTGAGAAATTATTAGACAGTGAAACTGAATTTCAAAATTTATCCCCTGAAAACAGCCTGTAACTATCAGGACAATGAGCGTGAGGATCAACGACAAATCATTAATCTGTAATAAGTTTACACCCCTGAAAGGAAGTAATGCCAAACAGGAGGTAATACATTTAAAAAAAATATTTGTAGCACAATTAATTAAATGTTTAGCGTACGAATCCATCGAGGTGGTTTCACTAAGCCCTCTTTTACCTCTGCTATTCATGTTATCTGGACAATTGTTACTGGGGTGTGAGTTTGAAGGTTGTATGGGGGTTGCACCGTTGGCAGCTGCAATGCTACTAACCTCGTTTCCATTGGCAGTATCCTCTTGAAGCGGGATTTCTGTACCTTGCTGATGGTTTACGTACTGTATGGGGAGGTTGAACACGTACGGTTCATGAGACTGGCTCCCTGGTTGATCTCCGTAGTTGTGATGTCCATCCTGTTGGACCGGCGTTGCGTCAAGTGCTCATGGCTCCCGACGTATTGTACACAAGCGCCATGGCTCTAGCTATCTTTTGGCCGAAGCCAAAGCCGGATGAATTGGATTCACAGTTAATTAATAACAATAATTTTAACCGTTGATTTGTAAAACACTTGATAGATTGCACTTCACAATAGTAGCACACCGCACTCGATCCGTTGCGAGTCGAGGTTGACTCCGAACTGCGATAAGAAGCCCGATGTGCATTCGGCAGCTGCTCGGAGCGAACTGTAAACATCAAACGCCTGCAGTGCGTACAAAACATTATTGTTTACTAGTTCGTTGCTGAACCAAATGAAAGTTCTAAATAATTTAAAATTTGCCTTACATCAAAAGTTGAAAGATGCATTGTACTCGTCAGTTGTCAATATGGCGTCAAAGAAAACACAGCATATTTAATTCCTATTGAATAATCGTAGTTGTTCCTACAGAATGAAAAAAATATTGTGAAGTTCCTGCGGTAACTCTCGAAAAAGCTAACATGGCTGCGCACAGATTGTTTCCAGTAAAATCTCGATAAATATATGAAAATGACAGTGGTGTATTTGACAGTTTGTGGAAAAGAAGTGTGAATTGCGTCGATGAAACAGTACATTTAGGTTGTTTGCCTCTATTGCCGAAAGTATGATTTCATTAATAAAAAAATAACAGATGTGTCTTATACATCCATTACTACTAGTAGTACTATTACTCAACAAGCATACGTGTCTCTAAAAATGTGATACGCTAAAGTGAAATAAGAGTGAATGATGGAAATTATAAATTCACGGGGACATTACAAAATTTCAATTTTCAAATGAATTGAACAATATAGTAGAGGCGATAGTGTAATGGTTAGCGTATCGGACTTTTATACCATAGTTCGTGGGTTCAAACCCGATTGAGGCCGTGCATTTTTAAGGGCGATAAAATCCTTCATAGGCTTTCGTTCGGAGGGGAAGTAAAGGCGGCTGTCTCATGTGCGTAGATTTACTGCATGTAAAAGATCCTCAAGCCTAAATGAAGCGTCAGAGCTAAATTCAAATTTGCCTGTTTCGTTGCCCAAGTAATACCTTCTTTCTCCTCTAGCTCCCTCATAACACCACCTTTTCTCCCTTAGTTGTTAAAGTAGCGTAGCGAAATTTGCCTGGTCAGACGGAAGGCAGGCCTCATCGCCTGGGTCTCCCCACGTAAAATGAGGCAATTCAAAATAATGTTTTAATTGTGCTATTTTTTTATTTTAACATTATGGAATTAATTTATTGTATTTTAATATTTTAATTTAATAAATAAAATGTATAAAAACTATTGTTTATTGTTGTGTTGGTAGCGGAGCGAGCATAAAAGTATTCAATAGGCCAGCACGGGTATAAAGAATACAAAAGGCTCGAAAGAATATTAAGAAAACCAATTTGTGTTTTGTTTCAGGTCCACAAAAAACACAGTAATGAAAAAACTAGTAATTATTGTAATTGAAAGTATGTTTCACAAATATCGGTAGCAATATGTCTATTCTACCCAATTATGATATTATTGATAGAAGATGGGAAAAATATGGCTGGTACCACTGCCCGCCCTTTTTATTTACTTTCTCGTCATTACGACGGTACTTGGTAAGAAGAGGAAGTTAATGAAATCATGCGCCGAAAAAACGCGAAGTTTTTCCTTCGTTTAAGAGTAGTACAATCGGCCTCACTTAGTTGTGGCTGAACGAGGTCGTGGAGGTATACCGAAAATCTTTTACGGTTTTGGCAGTTTTGATTTTAAACTATTTAAGCACCAAGCCATCACTATTCTAATGATCGAACGGTGACAAAAAGCCCGAGGGTCTTTGGTCTGAGACCATTAGAACGAGTTAACACCTACATGCAACATTTTTTAATCTAATTTTAATGATTCAGATTTACTTATTTACTTATTAACAAAACGTTAACTTGATTTGATTCGTCTTTTCATATTTATCTCCCATTATTCCTATTCATAATTCCCTCCATAGGAGAACATGTAAAATCATTCAACTGTTTTCATATTTCCCTCGTAACCACGATCCTCTCGATCCAAATAAGTTATGCAGTGAAAATCGAGCTTCATATTGAAGGAAATAAGCTACAACGTAAAAGTAAAAAAATAAAAACTATTTATTTTCTCACTAATTGCCTCCATGAAATTCTTATGCACGAGGATGGGGAGGAGTGCTCGTTTCAGGAAACTGGCAAAACGTTTTATTCCAATGTCCCAGCTCCAGAACATTAGGCGTAAGTGAACATTTTTGCACGTTTTTTCTACAAAACTGGTGTATCCTCCTCCTTTCCACCAGCATCAAACTTAAACATCATTGGTACGATGCAGACACGACTCCTTATTGCTACCGTGTGTTAAGAACTCAAAAGCTTCTAATATGCAGGTGTACATGATATACCCTTTTAAACATACATTTATATATCCATTCACACTTCCGTTTACACATTCATCTGTGCAGACATCAGGGTAAAAACAATTTATTCGTCTTAAAAACTCTTAAAAAAGGATTTCAGCACAGAAATCTTTACCACGAATGTATGAACTGATTCCAATATTTTTCTTCTGTTCAACAGATAACCGAGGAAAAGTACCGAGATATGGGAATAGCACCCTACATGCAGTATAACCAAGAAATATAAAATTGAAAGATTTTCACAAGAAAAAAAGTAGTTCAAATTCGACATTTTTCAGAAACAACAACTTCATATCATAGAAGTAAATAGTAATAAATCGATGGTTTTTACTTTCTCGTAAACGTACGTATATACGGAGTAATATACATAGTATAGAGAAAGTTATGTAATACTGCGGAAAATCGATTTAGAGAATTCAAAGGATATACACGTTTTGGGGTCCCCTGATACCGAAAAAGTGTTTTCTCAAAACGTCCTCCGCCTGTCTGTCTGTCGGTCTGTCCGTTTGTCGGTCCATTTGTCTGTCCGCCAGTCCGTTTGTCTGTCCGTCTGTATGCCCGTCCGTGAACATTACTAGCGCCAAAATCATATGTAGAAGTTTTTCCAAATTGAAAAAAACTGTCCACCTGGCTTTAATGGAAGCTTTAAAATTTTGAAAAACATTCTTTAAAATTTGGGAGTACATTACATGAGTAAAATACACTTATAAAGGTGGCATAGATCTGATTTTCACTGTTAACTCTGAATTTTTGATAATTGTAAAAGTTTGAATTGTTTTCGGTTTCTTCCCACAACAACAAACTAGATACAACTACAAGATAGAGATTTTTCCTTCAAATAAAATGTGTTGCCCATAATTTGATCTTTTATTAAAGTCATGTACTTTCTTTGAAAGTTTTTGTAGTTTTCGAGCAATATTTAGTGCAATATTTGCAATTTAAAAAAATACAAAAACAAGATTTTCCCAAACACAGCTCCAATTTTTTCTTCGAGCTTGTGATAGGGATTGTGCGTGTACCCTAAAGATGGCATAAACGCCATATTGCTATATTCTTTTTTTTTAAAAAATTACAAAAATGTAATTTGTTTGACTTGTTTCTTACATCATTAATATTTACATAAGCGGCAATTTGTTCATATTTTTATTTTTATGAGTACATAAAATTTAATTAATGTCATATAAAGGTTCTCCAAAACTCAACTGTTTTCTATGAAAATGAGTTCAAATTTCCGTATTTTGAGAAACGCTCAAATGCCAATTTTGTCAACAGTTACTCAAATTTTTTCTTTAAACCCTTTCAATGCTAATTGCACTGTTTAATATGACGTAAAGTTAATTTTGGTGTATACTTCTGTTGTTTTTTTTAAATTGCACAAATGTAATTTTTTTAATATCTCTCACGCCATTAATAAACACATTTTCAGCTATTTGTAAATACTATTGCGTTTGCGAGTTAAGTTGCTTCAAGTGACTTTAAATGAAGTTATCCGAAAACTTTTCTGTGAAAAAGAGGTTCAAATTTCGCTTTTACAGTAACGCTTAAGCGCCATTTTCATAAAATAGACTCTAAAGTTTTAATGAAAAATGCTATTTACCACGAGATTTTACTCTTGTTTAATATTCTTAAAGAAATGTTTCGGTTCTATTATTAGGAAACCCAAAAATTGAGAAAATGTCAAAAAAATGTACCTCGGGCGGCAATAGATGGTAGCTGACAAGAGGATGGGACAAGACCGTAAACAGTCCATACCAGAAATTAGAATACGTTTCTACGAGAAAGTCTGTGCCATTCTGTAGCACAAATTGTTTGCATTTAGATGCTGTATGTGTTTGGGAATAGAATTATAGTCAAAATATTGCTTCGTTCTCGATTTACTAATAAATGATCAAAGTATTCCGGACTTGTTCGGTTTTTGCGCAATATAATAATAATAATAATAATAATAATAATAATAATTATTATTATTATTATTATTATTATTATTATTATTATTATGAAATCTTTATTTTTCAGCAAAAAATTATATTGTTAATAAAAATATAATATAAAGTCACCAGTTAAATATGAAATACTGAGAAACGTACACCAATGACTTTGCTGCAGTCTATGCGAATGTCTTTGCGTTATATCATAACAACTGGCCAATGGTTACTGGCAAACTGAAAAATCTTTTCCTCCGACTCAAACTTTACAGGTGTGATCTAGGACCTAGAACCTCACAGTCAGAAGCATTGCAGTGACACCAGTTGTCCTGAGCTACCTCTCCGGATGAAGAACAATTTAGAAACATCGATGTTAAAAGATGGGGACGAAAAGATATAAATTGGGCTATTACAATGAAATAAGATAATGCAAAATAGTAGTGCGGGAGAGCTTAGAGAAGCAAGAATGAAAGACAAGAAGATGAAAGATGAAAGATGAAGACGAAGAAGAAAGGAGAAGAAGGAAAGAAAGGAGAAGAAGGAAAGAAAGGAGAAGAAGGAAAGAAGGAAACAAAGAAAGAAAGAAAGAAAGAAAGAAAGAAAGAAAGAAAGAAAGAAAGAAAGAAAGAAAGAAAGAAAGAAAGAAAGAAAGAAAGAAAGAAAGAAAGAAAGAAAGAAAGAAAGGAGAAGAAGAAAGAAAGAAAGAAAGGAAACAAAGAAAGAAAGAAAGAAAGAAAGAAAGAAAGAAAGAAAGAAAGAAAGAAAGAAAGAAAGAAAGAAAGAAAGAAAGAAAGAAAGAAAGAAAGAAAGAAAGAAAGAAAGAAAGAAAGAAAGAAAGAAAGAAAGAAAGAAAGAAAAGAAAGAAAGAAAGAAAGAAAGAAAGAAAGAAAGAAAGAAAGAAAGAAAGAAAGAAAGAAAGAAAGAAAGAAAGAAAGAAAGAAAGAAAGAAAGAAAGAAAGAAAGAAAGAAAGAAAGACGCACGAACGCTGCATTTCGGCGCCTGCGCGCCGGTGCTTCAGCTGCTGGCCAGCGCAGCGGGGCCGGCGCGCGCGGGCGCCGGGGCTGGCCTGGGCCGCGGCCGCGGGCGGGCGGGCGGCGCGGCGCAGCCTGAGTTTCGGGCGTCCGGCGCCGGGGTGCGGCGGGAGGGGAGGGGAGGGGGCCTTGATCGTGACCCCGATTTGGAGGAGGCCGTTACTCGAAAGCCCGCTCCCGGCCAAGGCCCTCGCCGGCCAGCTGGTGGGCCTCGCGCGCGCCCGCGGAGGCGCCGGTCGGGCGGGCAGGCGCGCGCCGATCTGGATTACGAATTTCTACAGAGCGGATTTTGATAACCCAAAATATCGCCAAAAATCGTCAAGAAAATGCTCGCCACACTGGAACGACCGAAGGCGTCATTTTGACGACTACAACATATTCTAGTAATGTTATCTGTAATAAAATGAACTGTAGACCATTGTGATTACTTGACTTTAAATGTATTTAGGATTTAAAAGATGTGTGAAAATTTCAAAATTGTTCATCTACTCGAAATTGTTATATAGATGGATTCATCTTAAACGCTCGACAGCCGTCAAAGTGACTGCTTCTCAAAAGCTGCTAATCTGTGCGCTCTGTGTGTCAACTTGTTTTGTTAACATCATCTTATCTCGCTTCCGAAAACCCATGGACGCTCTCTTTTCAAGAAAGATTAGAGCAGTAAAGCATTAGTGTTCATCATATCTAAAGTGTCGATGATAGAATTAGGCGATGGAATGAAACGCTGTAGAGACTTATCTTAGAACAAAAGGCAACTCACGACTGAGTAGCCAAAAATCTCATAATTATTTGATGTCAATTGCATATATTCTTCTAATTACTGTAATCAATCAATACAAATGTTAACTGGAGTACGTATCTTTATTTACGTGTATAAATTTTCCAGAAATAGCCAATCGAATACATGAGCCGTCAAAATGACTGCCCGTGAGCATTCTCCATAAACGTAAGGTCCGGGCGTTCCAGTCTTAAAAGTGCCCTCAAAGCAAAGCAAAATAACGTAAAAATGTTATTAAAACCAATTCAGATGGACAATTCAAGCTACGGCGTTCCTGATGTAATCGAGGCTTCTTCCTTTCGTTCAAGTGAATTCAGCTTGCAAACGTTTCATCTGAACTGTTCTTTACCAGAAAAAAAACAAACAACGAAATCGGCCATACTGATAATGGATCTGATAGGCGTCACAAGAACCTTAGATTACATACAGCGGCTGCCATTACAATTTCTGAACGAAGAAATGGAATAGACTACTCAGGAATTCTGTGGAGATCATTTCTTACACCTTCTAAATATGATTTGATATCATTAAAATGATATTAAAGTTAATGAAATCAGCGAAAAATACTTTAAAACTCATGGGTAAATGTAAAAAAAACGACCTATTAGAAGAAGAATAATTCAAAAATTCATACAAAAATGGTTAATTTCCCTTTGTCATAACATAAAATTCATGTCTGTTAAAATCCGCCCCCCTACTGATTTCCAAAGCGCACGGAAAATCAAAAAACCCTAGTCAGCCTCCGGACATGTGTTAGGTGTCTTAGTTTCGTTAGACACGGGAATTCGGAAAAAATACAAAAATGATGATTGATTAATTAGTTATACCGGGAGCGTCAACTGCTAAAGTCCCGTGAGTGTTGTGTAGTACATGTTTATCGCGAGAAGTGGCGGTGATCATCTCCGCTGGATGGCGATATCCGGCCCTACTTGTCGCCTTGCGGGATTTTTCACCAACCAGGTATTCCCCACCTGCGAGGTACTCCCCAGCCGCGACAAGCTCTGAGCGGCAGACTGGTTTCCCGACATGTGTGGTAGTTTGCTGCATATAAGTGTAAGTGTGGGTAAGTGAGGGGTCTAAGTAAGTAAGTGTGTGTAAGGAACAGAAAAGAAAGATCGCACGTAGTTATTAGAATTTTCTTCCAGACATCGGCTGAATCCGACTCCGCTATCTAGCTTGTGTCGAAAAATCCTGCCACCGTCTGGAATCGAACCCTAGAACCTCCCGGTCAGAGGCACTGCAGTAACATCAATATTATGCCCTGAGTCACTTAAGCCGGGACAAAAACAATGAAACAGTTTCGATTTTGTGTGAACAATGCAAACATTCGATTTTGTTATGAACTTCGCCACTTCTCGCAGTGCGCGTACCGAAGTTTTCCTGTTCAGGGCGTTATTGCTAACAACTGAAAGCAAGGCTCCACGATAGATACTGCCCGCAGTTATATACGTTTAGGTCTTATGTACAACACAGAACAATAAGTGTTGTGATATTTTTGGTATGTACAAAAATATACTGTTTATAAACCGTAGTATGTTACTGCCTTATTCTTCAAGATTGGTTTTGTTAAAACATTCAATTTATTGCTGTTTTACACTCCAGTACTTTCTGATAATCTTTTTTCTTGGGCTCTGTGCTTGCTACTTTTTGAAAAAACATTTTCTGTGTTTTTGAGGTTCTTTATCAGGTCACTAGTTGAAGCTTATTTCCGAAGTGATATAACTCCAAGTAATGCTGTTTTCAGAAATGGAATCTACCTGTTTAAATTCAGCCTTATAGTTCAAGATTATAGTAAAGGGTTTTCAGATATCGTTCAACAAAAGAAAAAGGCCAAGTTTTAACAAATGATGACGAAGTAAGATGTGAAGAATATATTGTTTCGAAGAACAAGATTACAATAAAAAGTGGAGGTACATCACTTTCCAAATAATTATTTAATTTTGTGTTTTACATTAGATTGCACATTACCACATCGAAAGTGATAATTTACCACACTACAATTTTTTACCGTGCTTAAATAGTAATAGTGGAAAAGTAATACCCAGTATGGCAACAACTTTCATGAAAAGATATTCATCAGATGCTCTCTTCGAAAAATGAGTTACTTAATTCCTTGTGTGAGTTTTTGTTAAGCGACTGAGTTGTATCTTAAAAATGTTATCAAATAGGTCAAGTTGCAAAGAGAGCGATTTCGATATCCCTCCTAATCGGCTCCACGCGAACGATTTTAATCAAGTGATATCCCCCAAAAATATTATAAAATTAGGAGTGGATGTCACTATACAGTGAATAGACCGCAGCTTTCTTTTATTAATAAAATACTACAAAATATACCTGGTTTGAAATGCGCTGCTGGAATGGAAACAGGAAGATGGCGTCGTGCGCAACTTCACATGTTGATGCAATGGAAGAGCAATGTTGGTCTTGCTTAGAGAACATCGTGATCGTTAAAATGATTGTTTATGACTATCTAAGTATTGTATTTCATAGGTATTGTTTTTCCCAGACCTATCTTTTTTTCAGGATTATTGATCAATGAATATACTGATCAGTATTTATTTATTTATTTATTTATTTATTTATTTATTTATTTTACGTCAAAAAACAGGTAAAACTGCGTGTGACGTGCTATGGGGAAAAGTAAATTGTGTGCACATTTTCAAAATTCTGTGATCCCTACACTAAGCCATATACTACTTGAATAATAATAAAAAAAGAAGAAGAAGAAGAAAAAAGCTCCCATGTAATAACATCTATTTTCAAGGATAAATAAGCAATAAATTTTGGGCTCTTATCCACGTTGTTCTTTGTATTATAGAAGTATTCAGGATTACTGCTCCATGTAAAGACGTTGGTAAATAAAAAACATAATGTAAATTCATGGTTATTCAGTATTTTCTATCGTAACTTTTGTACAGCTCTTCCTTCAGTGCGATGTCATCGCACAGATTCTGCTAGTTTACTACAATAAACTACACATCCACACATGTTGGGAGGCCATTCGGAGCTTCGAGCTTGCTCCAGCTGCAACGTTGTCCACCTGATCGAGTTACACGGAGAGAGAACTTCCCAAAGAAGTCTGTTACAACACCGACACCTCCGGGATAAAACCTTCACTTCTCCAACGGGCCAAATTATCGTATTAGTTGTCGCACCCGGAAACATCAATCAATCAATCAATCAATCAACAATGTAATGAAACTAATGAAAATTTTAACCTGTAGCTGAAATTACTGTAGTCTAAAAGATTAACTACCTAATAGAGTTTGTATATTGTATGTTGTTGACATGGGATTTAAGAATATGCTCGGGGCAGGCAGAAAGACGGTCCTGTGAATGAATGTTCAATTCATTGATTGATGAAAGATTCCGTGTGCATCGGCAGGTGGCGATGATCTTCCCCACTGGATGGCGAGATCCGGCGCCTCTCCCTAAAAACCCCTCCGAACCTTAGGTCCTCCCGGTCAGAGGCACCGCAGTGACACCAGTTGATGCCCTGAGCCACCTCTCCCGATACTAGACTCTAGGACCTCCCGGTCAGAGGCACTGCAGTGACACCAGTTGATGCCCTGAGCCGCCTCTCCCGGTATGAGTGTGCAGATGGGTTGCTGGGGGGGGGGGGGCGGGTAACTGAACGGAAACAAGTGGGCCTGGGAGTGAGTCCGGAAATGCGTAATCCGAATTTTCTGGCGCGAAAACTACTACGGTCATTAGTCCCAGGCGAGTTCTGCATGTCATATCTCGGAGGTGACACCTCAGCCCTATGTGAAACGTGTTATACTGGGCCGTCTATAGTCTGTTTGTGAGATATCCTCCTCGGCGGGGCACCTGCCCAGCCGGGAACAAGCTGTCAGCTCGTCACATGTGTGGGAGTGTACTCAAATGCCAGACGTCTGCGAGAATGGAAAAAGGGCAAGTACCGGGGGAGAGGCAGCTCTGCGGGGAGGGAAGCATCCTGCCATTGTTAGATGGGACGACACGATGCATAAGAGAGATTCAATTCCTGGGCGTCTAATGTATTACTCCATGCTATAAAATTATTTGCCCACTTACTCGTAATTAAATCCGTAATGTCCCGTTTTTATAGCTTCATGTGCAGTAATTCACTGTTTAAGTTATATATATATATATATATATATATATATATATATGTGTGTGTGTGTGTGTGTGTGTGTGTGTGTGTGTGTGTGTGTGTGTGTGTGTGTGTGTGTGTGTGTGTGTGTGTGTGTGCGTGTGCGTGTGTGTGTGTGTTTGGCGTTTTGGGTCTGTAATCCGACTTCGCCGGCCAGCTACAATTGTCCCCTTGCCTGGGCCTAGTAAAATTCCCATGCTTGGGGGTAAGAGCGACATGAGACGAACATGACGTTTTCTCTTAACCGTAACTAGCAAGATCCGCCTGCTTGAGCTTTTCTTCGTCACACCGCTACAGAAACTGGGACGATTTTAAAGGAAAGCTAGAACTATATTTTTGCCTCGATCGGGGATTGGCTGCCCATGAGCCATCCCAGGGGATATATATATATATATATATATATATATATATATATATATATATATATATAAAAAATTTACAATTCATTAATTGGTTTTTCACCAGCAATGATATAATTTCCAAAAGATAGTAAAACGGAGCAAATTATGAGAGCTATCTCTCATTATAGGGGATAGATTATTCCGATTTTTGCCAGCTATAAGTGTTCCCAGGACTGGGCCCTGCTTTTACAAAATGTATTACGCCTAGGCGGTAAGGGAGACGTGGGTGCCTAACACATTCCCATCACCAGACCTAGCTTACTTGGAATAACTGAGCTTTTTTCGTCACAAATCTACAGAAACTGAGACGATTTGTATTAGGATACAGATCCATTTTAGCCCCGGCCGGGAATCGAACACGGGACCGCCTCACAGAAAGATAGCACGCTCACCATGAGCCATCTGAGGGGCTTGCTGAAGAATATACATACACTGAAATTATTTTACAGAAATTAAACTTAACTAGTGAAAACCCGTCAAAATTTGACGGTGAGATCTGAGATAAATGTAAAATACTGTGACCAGACTAATGTTCACAATACGTTGCATTGTTTGGATCTTCAGGGTATAACGAAGATGTTCTGTGATGTGAGTTCCCAAAATTTTGAACACGTATGGCCCATGGGCAGGTGGCAATGCAATATCGGTGCCAAATTGCACAAAAGAAAGAGCACTATTATACTGACGGATATTATTTATAAAGTTTTTTGATGTGTCATCATGTCCTATATACAATTTTTATTTCTTCTGGCATATCGCCTGAAGGTAAACTTATTTTCCCATTTAAGCAACACAGAGTAAATCGTTTGCAGAATTTTTCTCACATGCGAAGTGCAAAGCAGAACAAAACTGACATTTCATAGGCAACGACCCAGCAGAAAACGAAATGACCTCACTATCACGACACTTACGCTGACTTTCTCTTTCCCTGCGTCCAGTTAATGTACGTTTGCGTCTTTTGGGACGCGTGGGCAACGATTCGGAATTCGACATAACCTGTGAACAACTTCACTACTTCAGTACAACCGAGCAAAACACACTGTCCAAATGTTCTCTACAAAATTCACCACAAAAGCAAATACATGCAAACTGTCAACGCCACAATGCAATAATTACACTGAAACAAAACCTTGATGAATTGTAAACAAATCTCAACAATCAAAACAAAACATCAGACAGCGCCACCATGAAGTGGGGCTGTCGACTCATATATCGACTCATATATATATATATCGATTTTGAAACAGCCACCCTTTGGAAGAAAACAATTGACTATTGATAAGCGTACTATTAAAGAAATATTTAATTAATTAATTTACACACTAAATGTTGGTGAATCAACACAAACAATAACTGATAACACATCTAGGGATCACATTCTTTCATTTAAAGGAAAAAAATACTACAATCGCTTCAGTAGAAACTCTAAACGAAGCCATGGCAAAATACCTTATTTTTTTAAATATATAGATTTCTTCAATGAATGATATTTTAATTTTCATTAAGATAAGGTAATATTAATTTTAGACTTTTTGTTTACCTCAACATTGTTTTGAATACTTTTAATTCGTAAGATTTTAGTAATTAAAAATGTGGATTTAGACAATCTGCTTCCAAAGCTAATATTATCTTATCTAAATGTTATAACAATTGACATGCGTAAAAATTGTTTAGTTAGATTTTTCTACAGCAGTTCTATCGCAACTTACTGATAAACGCAGTTCACATAAAAGGTAACACCGCAGAAAAACATATCCGAACGTACAGAGAATATTTTACAGCTGCGAGAATTTACAAGGGCTAATGTTTATGAAAGAACGAAATATAAACGGAAGTCTTTACAACCTAATAGCAAGAGCATATTATCATCTCATTGCCCCACCACACTGCATTTACCAGCAACAACCACTCCCAACGGCGCCAAACCCTGGCAAACATTACTCTCCGTACTTGAGTTTGACATACTTAAAGTGCTTTTACGACCGAAGTGATATTTGTTACTCTTTCAATAGAGGTCAAACTATCAGCCATAAAAACCATAAGAAACTCCAAAGCAAAACCAGTAAAGTCTCCATGACAAAGGCTTTTGAGAGCGTACTTACGCAGCCAAAACATGCCTCTGAAACACGTGCGTAAAGGCGTTACACCTTTAATCCCACGGCTGTGCATTCAGACACCACCCATGGCGTGGGGCGCAATGTCTGTTGTGTTTGAAGCGCAGTCTAGACGTCGTAAAGGCACGACCCAGTGCTCATTACTGGTTCTTGTGTGAATGGATGGAGCGAGGCAGGTGGCCTTCGACTTCATCGACTACTGCAGTACATTATCAAATTAGAAAAATACGCAAAGAACGGATGTTGCAAAAATTTTGTTTTTCGTAATCCAGAACGCTTTTATGAGAGACGTTTACATCGATTTTTGTCTCTTTTAAACGGAAAAATGTTAGGAGAAGATATTCTTGTAAGATATCCTTAAATTGTTATTGTTCTCTTCGACTACGTCGTGATTGTTTTCTAATGTGTATATATCTAAATTACTAGGGGCTTCCGTAAAGAAAAAACAACTAATTTCTACTCAACCAAATTTTGTGATTTTTGTGTTAAATGGAGTGTGCGATAACTGAAACAAATGAAGATAGTGATCTTCAGTTGTGTTATCGCTGGCTTTTAATGCGAAGGTCAATCAAATATAAACCGGAACTTCGTTTACTTGTCTCGCGTATTTACGTGACTAGCGCGGCGTCCTCGGGAAATTATGGTGGGAAATAGAAGATAGCCATGCACACGACCCTCGTACTCACGTCTGCCATTTCAGTATTATTAGAACAGAAAGTATGAGTGTCCGTTGCGAAATGTGTAATTATTCGTTTTCTCGCCAACAAAGGTATGAAATTGAATGAAATTTCGAAGTGACTCAGAGCACAGTTTGATTATGCTTCTCTGAGTAAACACCAAATACTCAATTGAGACCAGAAATACCGAAATGGTCGTGATAAAGTGGTAGTAGTAATAGTAATCGCGTGTGGTCTACAAGTCCACACTGATTCTACTCACCGGGGGACAAGTCCCCGGGGTGGGCACCAATGCCTCCTTGGGCTTTTATCCACACCCCCCGCTGACGCGTTAACGCCGACGTGATGGCCGGATCCAGTCGGAACCCAGTTTTCCTTCATGGCAACCTCCCCATACAATGCCTGGGTAGGGGCCACCCTGCTAGCTCTGAGCTCCTAGCTATCCAGGATAGTACGGGAGTTTCGACAATGCGCCACTCACATGCGCCGGGAACAAGTTCCCTCCTCTTTGCCCAGGGTATCGGGCCGCTGCCACGACGAATCCGAAAGCCCAACTAGGGGCCACCTGAACTAAGGTCCAGGCGGCTCAGAGCCCCCATCCCGTCCCCCCACTGTCTGCACCGCCAAGCTATCGACGTGGGTATCGCCGGAAACTGGGCAACCTGACGGTTGGTATCTAGTTACCTGCCGGACTTTAAAGAGGGATCCGGACTACTCCGAAAAGCATCCTTCACCCAATCCTGCTCCAAGGTCGAGGCACATAGGTCCAACTGGTGGGTGGTCGGTTGCCCGGCCACCAGGAGCTTAGAATCGCCTGCACACTGCCTGCACCTTCAAGCAAACGACGTGAGCGACGCCGCGAGACTTTCGGTCTGGGTGGTCGTCTACGACACTCCATTAGAGACTACGACAACCTACGCCATCGTGATTCCCCCCTGCGGGGCGTGATAAAGTGGTAAATGAATACTACAAACGGCGTTCGGCAAGAAGCGTAAATGAAGATGGACAATTCAAGCAATGGGTGAGCTTATTAAATGCGATCGCCACATAGTTGTTGTCCATACTGCATCAGAGGTGGGTGTAAATGTCCACACCATTGTATCGGACAGCGAATATCGGTGGCTGGCGGCGGTTGGATCAGATCACTATCTGATTCACGATGTCATCCTATATGACAACACACAGCATATGCACTAGCTCTGACTCGTGAAAAATTTACGGAATTGCACTGGATACTTCTAGAACACTTTCCTTACTGTTCAGACTTGTTCCCATGAGACTTCCGTATGTTTGATCTACTAAAGAAGGCATTAGGTGGAGAAATATTTGAAGATGACGCTGCGGTCAAACAGTACATGCGCAATTTCCTATTGCGGCAGCCGTCTTCTTTTTCCCACTAAGGATTTAGAAACTTTCCTATGCGATGTAGAAAATGTATTTCTGTTGAAGGAAACTATAGTGAAAATGGGCTTCATTTCTATTTTTATGTATCAGCAATAACGCTGTGATACAAAATTCCGGTTCATATTTCAATGATCTCAGTAATATGTATTATAGTATAAATACTAAATCTGAATGATATCTTACATATTGAAGAATAAATGTTTATCTGCCGTCATTTGTTAATTAAACTGATTGGTTGTGAGAGTTGAAATCGATCTATTGAAAATAGAAGCACAGCGCCAATGGGCGTGTGAGTTTCAGGTTGTAGTCATGTTTACAAACGATATAATTATTATTAACAAATTAAATGGAAAATGGATGTCTCATTCAAGACGAGGACTCTACGTTTTTTAATAAAAGGTAAGCGGTAGCTAAGTGCATCAACTGATGTCACTGCAGCGCCTCTGACCGGGAGGTCATAGATTCGAGTCCTGACGGCGGCAGGATTTTCGACACTAGCTTTTCAGCTAGGTCGAATTCAGTCGCTGCCTGGAGGAGAATTCTAGCGGCCGGCGGCTCTGATCGGTAGTTTTCCGTGGTTTCTCCGATCAACACCAGGCGTATGCCGGAGCAGTACCCTAACAAACGGGCCATGGACCGCGCGCGATCTGTCCTTCCTCCTCCTTGTCCTGTCCTCTCCCCTTACACACACACACTTACACTAACATGCACTACACTACCACATATTCCGGGAAATCGGTCGGGAGCTTTGAGCTTGCCCCGCTGGTGGGAGAGTGCTGGTTAGGGGGAAACCCCTCTAGCCGACGGTAGGTCTGCGCCGGATCTCGCCATCCAGCGTGGGAAGATCACCACTATCTCCCGCGAAAAAAATGCACTACTTTTACGGGGCTAATGACCAAAGCAGTTGACGCGCCCGGAAACACGAAAGAATCAATCAATCAATAAAAGGTATGTGAGCTCATCTGAAGAATGTTTGCCTACAATATGCCTAACATCACACTCTGTGGTCCACTTCCCGGTTTATTTACCCAAAGTGTATTTTACTGAAGACAATCTTTCTGAACCATTACTTTAAGTGAAAGACACAGAATTAATAAAACCCACCGAACTTACTGCTTGGTTTAATTTAAACAAAATATTGAAGCCAAAAGTATCTTCATTTATCTTGAAATACAGCTCCATAATGTCTGTGCCGAAAGCAGTGGATGTTGGAAGGTGAGGAAAATATTTTAAAATGTTGATAAATTTGCAATACACTTTGTATTTAAAACCGTAAGAGTTTCTGTTCAGAAAGAAATTTGAGCTTCTGTTCAAACACTTTTCGTGATATTTTTTGTAAATGAAAGGTAATGGGCTCTAGATATTATCATTTACTCTTATTAACTGGTTTGATAATAAAATCAGTAAATTTTAATGATATATTAAAACTAATGAATTGAACGTTTATATACAGTCATTTTGTTCCGAATATACTGAACGTATGATCCCGCAACAGCGTGGGCACTCGTAAATGCCTGCCATCGTTTGCAAGGTCCATTTAATGCAGCTGCAGCTGTATTGGCTCTCAACCAAAGTCGCTCTCCGTTGGCTCTCTTGAGGTAATTTAAATAAGAACAGTTTAAGTTCAAACACACGCAAATGTATTGTTCATGAAATCAAATCCATAATCAATTGATAAATGTTACCTTCTCCTCTTCCGCGGATATCGTGTTCCTTTCTATCGAACAACCGATTAATTTGTTGAAGTACTTTCCCAAAGGTCTCGCCAAACTTCCAATATCCTGAAATCGCTACCAATTGAGTTTTAAAACCATAATGTTACTAGGGGGAGGTACATGCCAAAGGATCAAAATTTTCGATTTTTGTTTCTTTTGTGATATTTTGAATCTTCAATATTCACTTAACATGGTGAGAGTTTTGAGATATTTGTTCCTAAAGGCTTCAAAATGCCATTTAAATGTCTAGCCGCGCAAAGTGCCATGCCCATTTTTATGTTCTCTGTCACTTTACACTAATTTTTAAAGTTTTCGAAGTCTTTTTAGGGAAATTTCTTTCAAGGTTATATTTATAGTAGTATGGCAACACTACCTCGCGATTATCATTTATTTCCTGACACTTTTGGCGACATTGTTTACGTTAATATCACGCATTGTTACCTATTTTTTGAGTGGTTTTGTAGTGTCTCAGTCACTACAAGACACTATTATATTACACTACTACCTAGTTACTGGATCAAAAAGGCCGAAGAAGAGGTAGAAAAAATGTTGAAAAGAAGAAAGATTGAAGGAACAGAGTAAAAGTTCAGAGAATGATGAGAAAGACTCTAAAGAGCCAGAATATGTAACAGAATTGTATTAGAGTTATGTTGTTATAAAACCTGCATTTCCCGAAAATTATTATTTTTTGTCTTCATATACCTTTTTCTCAGAGACTATCGCACATAGCTCTATGAAATTTATACCCTTATGTATTATGTATTTGTCATGATTTGAAGAATTCAGTGATTCAAAACTCAGATATTGAGTAAAAAAGTTTTAAAAAATAGTGTGTTGGGAAAAAATTATTAAAAAATAACGTTGAATCGTTACAAAAACACTGTGTAAAGAACATTTCTATAATATGGTGTGTAAAATTTCAAAAAGCTTCATAAAATAGTTTTAGAGATAAAGGTACTACATAAATACAACACAATTAACATATAGAGATAGGCTGCATAACCTCAAATTAATATTTCCGGCCTACATTAAGGGGTCCGTTCCCTCTCCAATTCGATCTAGTCTCCTTCAATAAACTCGCGTCCATGGTAACCGATGCTACATCCTTCAATTGTCTCTTTTACTACGAGTTCATACAACTCGTACAAATGTATATTTTTATTTCATAACACATTTGTTCATTACGTCATTTTTACGACAAACTACAGTTCAATAGAGAGTTTTTCCATATAAAGCGTGCATGCACCTTTGCGTATATCATGTTTGAGTCTTTGTACTCGCACCCAATCGAACTCTAGGTAATGACAGAACTCTAAAAATTAGTTTAGTTCACTATTCTACTAGATTTGGCGAGTATCTTATATCGAATTCCAATTGATCATTCGATCTTGCGTGTAATAGGGAATTTGTTCTCAACTACGGCGGAAGAATGTCCTGATAGGTGTATGTTCCCATGATGCAACACACAAGTTGGTGACATTAACCTGCAAATATAATAATAATAATAATAATAATAATAATAATAATAATAATAATAATAATAATTTGGCTAGTCTCTTCGATCACGTGGAGCAATCCTTAAAAAAGATCATAATAAAATAACTTTTGCCACGTGTTGCATACACTATATTTTAGACAGTCATTCTCACTTTCATTTTATTTCATTTTTCAAGGATACAGATCACTTAATGATACATTAAGGTCACTAGTAGCTAATGCGGTCAGTCGGAAGAATTCTGTTTTCTTTGTTGCGTTCACAGATTTAGTTGAACATCGTCTCACTGTTATCACTAGTGAAAAAAATTGAACTTTTAGCACGCTGTGCATGGCCTACAAGAACCGCTTTTACGAAAGGCTGTCTAATTTTTTTCTGACGGAGAGATGCTGGCTTTTTATATCGCAAGTGTTTGAAAAAGAGTGAACAAAAGCCAATGATAATTTACCCGCACGTTATGGGATGTTTCTATTCCTGAAACGTGAATTGTTAAGTTAACATTATATACGCTCGAACACTTCAATAATTATAACTGTTGTAATTATGTAAATGTAAATGCGTTAAACTGATCCACCGGAAGTGCAGAACTCGTACCTCGAGCCTCACAGAACGAAGACATTTTCCCCCATGGCTTTTATTCAGCTTGAAGCCGGTCTCAATGGTACGCATTTTCGACCGTACAATAGATATCAACACACTTGCAGGTGCCTCTGATAAGGAGAACGCAATGTACTCTGCGACAACACATACTACATGAGACGCAATCGTGCCCAAAGAGGGACTCGAACCCGCGACCTTTCGAACCGAAGCACTGAGTCGGTACACGCTCTTAGCTACCTCGACCATCGAGGCTTAAGAATTAAAGCATTATATTTGCTTCTCCATCATGCAGCTTTCTAAATGGTCCTTAAATGCTTCTTAGTTAGTTTTAATTTCTTGGCGAGTTTATGCCATTCCTTGGTGACCAATACATTCTCAGACACCACAACTGGAAGCACTTCCACAGCGCGTAATCCATACATGTCGTTCAGTTCAACAGCCAGGGGTTGGTATTTCCTCTTCTTCTCAGCAACAGTTGCTACAAGCCTGCCATCAGTAGGGACCGCAACAGAAATGATCTATGATGTTTCAGACATTTTTTTCAAACAGAATTTGATCTATTTGCTTCCACTATTCGATCAGCGATGATGGCACTATCCAAAAGAACTCGCGCTCATTCTTGATTACTTGCTCTGGTTTGCTCTGGTTGCTCACTCAATACGAGGTCATATCACTTGGCAAGGGTCGGGTGAATTACTTCGACGACTCAATTAGGTCTTTTAAGATATACTGTTGGAGATTATCCGAGTCATCCACAGCAATTATCCTGGATTGACTCGTTTATTATTATTATTATTATTATTATTATTATTATTATTATTATTATTATTATTATTATTATTATTATTATTATTATTATTATTTTACAGTTGCGAAATAATATGTTTACCTTTTCTTAACTGCCAACTACCACTGTAACCTCGTAGCTACTTGGCAGAAATCATGGTTAACAAACGATGTTTAACTGTTTATGGAATTCTCGGCTGGATCAGGCAACTCTGTGAATAAGAAGACATCATTTATAAGTGTTATTGTTGTTATTATTATTATTGTATTTTTTTATTTACGAAGGTTAAATTTCTTGATATGACTTATAGGACTGCGTTTTTTCATGTTTGCAATTCTTGGGAGGTTCTTTGGCTTTTTAGACAGACATTTATTTTATATCAATTTTTATTATGTTTTTTTACATTTTTACATTTTTTGTTACATTTTACATGTTATTGTAATGAACCTGACCTTTGCTTATTAGCTTTTACGCCAGCTGACGCGACTTGGGACCAACGAGACTTCGGAACCCTTGTTGCGCACTTACACTCCATACGACGCGCCGTTGCACGCGGTTTTCTCAATAACTGTCGGCCCCTATCGCACCGCCCGCCGCGCAGGACGGCGCGGGCCAGGGGCGGGGCGGGGGCGGGGCAGGGGCGGGGCAGGGAGGGGCGGTGAGGGGCGGTGAGAGGCGGTGAGGGGCGGTGAGGGGCGGGGAGAGGCGGGGAGGGGCGGGAGGGCGGGGAGGGGCGGGGAGTGGCGGGGAGGGTCGGGGAGTGGCGGGGAGGGTCGGGGAGGGTCGGGGAGGGTCGGGGAGGGCGGGGAGGGAGGGGAGGGGCGAGGAGGGGGAGGGGCGAGGAGGGGAGGAGCGAGGAGGGGAGGGGAGGGGAGGGCGGGGAGGGGAGGGGCGAGGAGGGGAGGGGCGAGGAGGGGAGGGGAGGGGCGGGGAGGGGCGCGGCTGGGCGGCGGGCGTAATGCGAGTTGAAGCCGCGGAGCTGAGACGTCGTAAAGAGACAGCCGTTTACGAGCGTCCCTTGGTCGAGGTCTCTGCGACGCAATGCGCCTCCGCAGCGTCAGCCGTCGCCGCCGCCGCCGTCGCGACGGCTTCCGGCGCCCTCCAGAGAACGCCGCCGTCTACCCGCCGTCCGCCGGGCGGCCTCCATGCTGAGGCGACGCTGCCCTCGGTTCCTCTGCACTCATCATGGTGGCAACGATGATTATGAATGGCACATTCGTCACGACTACGCTGATGAATGGCACATTCCTCGTGATGACAACGATGATGAATGTCACTTCATGATGACAAGAATGATGAATGACACATTCTTCATGATGACAACGATGATGAATGGCACATGTCACGACAACGATGATGAATGACATTCATCATAATGACAATGATGATGAATGACACTCGTCACGACTACTATGATGAATGGCACATTCGTCATGATAACAATGATGATGAATGACACTCGTCTAGACTACGCTGATGAATGGCACATTCCTCATGATGACAAGGACGATGAATGACAGATTCCTCATGATGACAATGACCGGGAGAGGCATGGCTCAGGGCATCAACTGATGCCATTGCAGTGCCTCTGACCGGGAGGTCCTAGGATTCGATGCACGACGATGGCAGGATTTCCTCTCTAGCTGCATAGCTAGACAGAGTTCAGTCGCGGTCTGGAGGAGAATTCTAGCCGCCGGCTGCTCTTATCAGTAGTTTTCCGTGGCTTCTCCAATCAACTCCGGGAGAATGTTGGAGCAGTACACTAACAAACAGCCCACGGACCGCACGCAATCTTTCCTTCATCTTCCTTTTCCTATCCTCACCCGTTACACTAACATGCAATACACTACCACACATGCCGGGAGACCAGTCGGGAGCCTAGAGCTTGGTGCCCCGCTGGAGGGAGATACCTAGTTGAGGTAAATCCGCTAGTTGATGGTGGGTCTCCGCTAGTTGACAGTATCTCACCATACAGCGGGGGAAGATCACCGCCACATCCTCATGACAAGCACGCACCACACTCACCGGACTAATGACCTCAGTAGTTGACGTGCCCGGAATCACTAACAACCAACCAACGAAAGGAAAACGGAGTTGCAAATTCGCGGGCGAAACATGGACACCGAAACTGCACTCTGCATGCAACGATGAAAATATCGAGTCCCAAAAATTCCTGCCTCTGAATGTATTAGCAACTTGTATTAGCTGCTTGTCTGTCCGGGAAATGTCGCGTCCTAGGCACAGATGCCAACGTGTCGGTCTGCCATTCTTCAGGGAGAAATGGGCCCCGAGGAAGATCGTAGAATTCCAGCATTTTGCCCTGAGGAAGGTCGTGGAATGGCGGCCGGAACGTTGGTACCCGTTTCTAGGACGCGGCGCTTTCCCGGGCAGTCAAGCAGATAGTGACTCGGGCCGCGGAAGCCTACGCTCTCAATCTTTATATTTCCCTTTCCCCAAAACCTTAAAGACCAAATATGGCCCCTGCATGATATTCATTACTGGAGTGAACATTTTAATGATCATATATCAGTGTAGACACAAGAAAATTACATTCACATTTCGTGCACGAAAGCACACGAGAAAACGAATGCAATAAATACGAAACTAACCAAAAGACACTTCTGGAAGATTACAATCCCTAGCTCGTATTAGACTAACCGATGTTTTTTGAACAGGGGTAGTATGCGTAGATGGCACTAGCGCGCATGCGCACTGTCTCGATCGCGACTTAAGGGTTTTCGAGAGCACAAATATCTCGCTCGAAGTCTGCAACAGACAGAGACGACGCATATGACGTGCTGAGGGCGATGGCTATGAAGTGGCATTGAAGTCGCCTAGTGTTAGGTAATGTAGTAGGCAACGAGAGCAGCTAAGTAATAGAGAGCAATAGAGATAGTGACGTCAGTAGCATAAGAGGATTGAACCTTTCAGAACGGACGACGTCATATCAGGTGTCATATCATATGACGTGCTGAGGGCGATGGCTATGAAGTGGCATTGAAGTCGCCTAGTGGTAGGTAATGTAGTAGGCAACGAGAGCAGCTTAAGTAATAGAGAGCAATAGAGGTAGTGACGTCAGTAGCATAAGAGGAATGAACCTTTCAGAACGGACGACGTCATATCAGGTGTCATATCATATGACGTGCTGAGGGCGATGGCTATGAAGTGACATTGAAGTCGCCTAGTGGTAGGTAATGTAGTAGGCAACGAGAGCAGCTTAAGTAATAGAGAGCAATAGAGATAGTGACGTCAGTAGCATAAGAGGATTGAACCTTTCAGAACCGACGACGTCATATCAGGTGTCATATCATATGACGTGCTGAGGGCGATGGCTATGAAGTGGCATTGAAGTCGCCTAGTGGTAGGTAATGTAGTAGGCAACGAGAGCAGCTTAAGTAATAGAGAGCAATAGAGGTAGTGACGTCAGTAGCATAAGAGGATTGAACCTTCAGAACCGACGACGTCATATCAGGTGTAAACAACATGTTTCCGCTTCTCTCTCTGATTTTGCTCATCTTGTACACTCAGGTACCACGTAAAAACGAGCGTCCCCCGCTTCTATGCTGTTTCTCCCTTCTATGCATAACCCCCAAAACTTTTCAATTGAGTACGTAGTTTAAGCAAAGTAATTTAATTCACCGTGTGATTTTCAACATAAAGTATGATATCATTAGCAATCTTTTTTAGTAGTCTCATGAGCAATACTTGTACATTGTATTGCTCTATTTTTTTGTATTCTTATACGAACAGGAATTGACTTACTGTCAATCCAGAGAAGGCAAAGGCTAACCCGCATTTAAATCACTAGGGGAGCGAATATTGATGACCTAAAACATCGCCAAAAATATTAATAAAATGCTTTTCAATTGTTTTAACACTAGAACGTCCGACGCCGTTATTTTGACGGCAACAACATATTCAAGTAACTTTATCTTCAATCAAATGAACAGTAAACCATTATGAACACTTGACTTTAAATGTACATATGATTTAAAGTATATGTGAATGTTTCAAAAATATTCATCCACACTAAATTGTTATATTGATCGATTTATCTTAAACGCCCGACAACCGTCAAATTGGCTGCTTCCCAATAGCTACTTAAATGTGCGCTCCGTGTGTCGACTTCTTTTGTTTCTTTTATCATATCTCTTACGAAAAAACATGGACAATCTCTTTGTTGAAAAGTAGTTGTGTTCATCGTGTGTTGATGTTAGAAGTCGTAGGTGAAATGAAACGCTGTTGGAACTGTTATCTTACGGCAAAAGGCAACGCGCGTGTGAGGAGCCAGAATTTCTGTAATTATTTTGATGTCGATGGCGTATATTATTCTAAACACTGTAATGAATAAATAAAATGATAACTTAATTACGTATATTTATTTGTGTGTATAAATTCTTCAGAAATAGCCCATTAAATACATGAGCTGTCTAAAAATGACTGCCCGCGGGCATTTTCGGTAAATACAAGATCCGGGCGTTCTAGTATTAAAAATGCCCTCAAAGCAAAGAAAAATGACGTAAAAATCTTATACCAGTTGAGATGGACAATTCAAGCTACGGGTTACTGATGTAATCGAGGCGTTTTCCTTTGTTCAAGTGAACTCAGTTTGCAAACTTTTGGTTTGGACTATTATTTACCAGAAAATCTCTGTCTTTAGTTACCCCGAAATCAGTCAATCCGACAAAGGCGTTGATAGGCACCACAGTAACTTTAGATTACACACGAAAACAGCTGGCATTACAATTTTTGAGCAAAGAAAGCATAGCGGTGTGCGGCATGGTGGAGGTGCAGTCAGACAAACCAACTGGATTTTAATTTCTTGTTTCCAAAACCATTTTTGCTCGCAAACAAAGAACAATTGCTCGCTCGTGGCACATAGCGAAGTCGTTAGCCTTTCACCACTGAGGTGCGGGTTCGATTCGCGTCGAATCTCGTGTGAAATTGGTTCCAACAAAGCGAGTTTGGCCGCTTCACAAGGGCTAGTCCAACCTCTGTAAAGTGTCCTAAACCCTACCCCTTTCCTAATTCCTTTCCTAATTCCTTCCGAATTCTGGCCGCTGGGTAGTGACGCAGGCGCGTACTCGGAGGTGCTACCTGGCGGTCCTCTTTGAAAACTGACTAGACGAGACGAGACATAAAAATACAGCGCCCTCTGGAATAGAGGGATAGATAATGGAGATTACTCCGCGCACAACGCTCGACCAGAGGCGAAGAGACGCGTTGCGTCAATAAGTTGGATTAAGGTCGCAACGAATTAAAAAAAATGCAAGAAGCTAACAAAGAACGATTGACGATTACAATCCGGTAAGTTTCTCCAACTCTCCAGCAGAGCGGGTGGCGACGCGACGATGGTGCTTTCAGACAAACCAACTAAATATCATTTTCCTTAATTTCTTGATTCCAAAAATATGTTTGTGCGATTATTTGATTTTATAAAAAACGGTGTTAAAAATAACAAAAAGTAAACCGAGAACATAAAAACTAGGCAAACAATGAACCATTGGCGGTTATAACCGGTAGGTTCTCCCCACTCCTCCAGTAGCTGGCGGCGGCGCTGTGATGATGCAGACAGACAACCTCCTGAATCAAAATTCTTTAATTTCTTGATTTCAAAACAAATCTTTTCCGATAATTTGATTTTTTAAAAACAGTTGCCAAAAATAACGAACACTAAACAAAGAACAAAAACTGGGTAAATAATGAACGATTGATGATTATAACCGGTAGGTTCTCCCCATTCCTCCAGTAGAGCTGGCGGAGGCACTATGACGATACAGACAAACTAACTGAATCCAATTTTTTAAATTTATTGATTCCAAAACCATTTTTACCGATTATTTGATTTTTTTAAACTGTCGTCAAAAATAACATAAAATAAACAAAACATAAAAGGGAAAACAAAGTACGATTGACGATTATTATCAGTAAGTTTTCTCCGTCCCTCCATTTCAATTTCTTTAATTTCTTGATTCTAAAACCAGTTTTGCCCGACTATTTGATTTTTTTCAAAAGTGTTCCAAAAATACTTAACAATTAAACAAATCACTTAAAAACCAAGCAAACAGAGAGCGATTGACGATGATAATCGGTCGGTTTTCCTCATCTCTCCAGCAGAGCGGGCCGCGCGCCAGAGGCGGCGCGATGACGGTGCAGACAGACAAACAGACGGGAGGCGTGGGCGGACTTCGACAGCGTCCAGACGACCACCAACGCTGCATCACCGCGTCGGCGCCTTGTCAGAGGTCAGGAGGACTGCAAGGTCACCAGACGGCGCGCCGAGGACGCTCCGAGCGCGCACCGGAAGACAACACAGGGTGCGGCGGAATAAATGGCCTCCACTGCACTTGGCATTCCGAGACAAACGTCTATTTTTTCGTCTTTCTGCGCCGTTTTCTTTTAGTGTCATACACTGATTAGAGCGTAGGCTAGTCTTCGAGGGGACACAGGGTGCGGCGGAATAAATGGCCACCACTGCACTTGGCATTCCGAGACAAACGTCTATTTTTTTTCATCTTTTTACGCCGTTTTCTTTTAGTGTCATACACTGATTAGAGCGTAGGCTAGTCTTCGAGGGGACATAGGGTGCGGCGGAATAAATGGCCTCCACTGCACTTGGCATTCCGAGACAAACGTCTATTTTTTTCATCTTTTTGCACCATTTTCTTTTAGTGTCATACACTGATTAGTGAGTAAGCTAGTCTTCAAAAGCCCCTAGCGCCTTCTTGTGAGACTTAACCTGGGCAAGTTTGCCAGGTTACTAGAGCTTCTAGCAAGTTTGATAAGGTAGTTTGCCAGGTTACTAGGGTTACTTGAAGTTTGCTAGGGTAGTTTGCCAGGTTACTAGGGCTACTAGCAAGTTTGCTAGGGTAGTTTTCCATTGCTTTCCTTAGGAGCGCTAGTGCACCAATTTTGACGTTTGATTTAAACACCAGATAAGGCAGGCCAAGATACAATATCCGCAATCTTATTCGGTAATTCAAATCGAAACTCTGATTGGTGCTAAATTGCTAGAGGATTTAATTTTGCCAGGATCGGCTAACTGCCTTTCCTGGGATCTGATATGCCGTCATTTTTAGGCACCTCAAAAATACCCAGACTTCGACTGGGTTTGAACCCGAGAACGTGGGATGGCCAGGCGTGATAACCACTACGTGATACTATACCACGTGATACAGAGTTACTATCAAAGCCGGTTTATCTTTTAACGTGAACACGCGAAATGAACTATGAACGCATCTCATCGGTTTACGATATCTAGGGAAGAATATTTCTCTTTTTCTTTCTGGGGCTTTTATCCAGCTGACAGCCGGTTACCCTTCACGTCTCAATGGGACGCATAAACGACCGAACACTAGGCACCAACATACTTGCGGAATCCTCTGATCTGGAGTCAGCAGAACGCAAGGTCCTTCGCAACAACACATACACAAGAGATGAGGGACAAACAACCATGCCCAAGGCGGGGCTCGAATTCGCGACTCTTTGAATCGAAGCGCTGAGTCGGTACACGCTTAGCCAACACGGCCATCCAGGTCGGCAATAATATTTCTACTGCCTAAAATTACGCATTTTATCGCTAGAGACTTAAAATACAAATGGCAGAGGCGAACTCAATGGAGGAGAGGTTCCTGTGGCTCCTCCCATCCGGAAATCAACGATACACATTCAAACTAATAGCGTTTACTAATTTTCTTTACTAACAAACGTCATTTAATATATAATTTTTTTAAAATTTATAACTAATAACTACAAGTTAATATGCTTTAACGTTATAAAACATTTTGTACTCAGCATAAACGATTATAAAATGATCAAGTCGCCTGCATACATAACTCCCCCCCGAGCAAAATTATGGATGCGTCTCTTCCTACTGACCTATCTATTCCTAAAAATACCTAACCACAACAAATGAAACCACAGAGAATAAATAAAATCGAATAATAAAATCGACCGTTGACTGCAAAGAAGATTTAAGCTAAAATCTGTATTAAATAAAAATCTGGCTGCGCACAGAATTACATAAGAAAGATACTTTTAATGTAATTGATTGATTGATGTTATCCTGTTTCCGGGCGCGTCAACTGCTTTGGTCATTAGCCCCGTTAGTGTAGTGCATGTTTTTTATTTGGAGATGCCGACCTACCGTCGGCTAGGGGGGTTTCCCCCTAACCAGGATTCTCCCACCAGCGGGGCACCGCCCCAGCCGGGACAAGCTCTAAGCTCCCAACCGGTCTCCCGGAATATGTGATAGTGTGGTGCATGTTAGTGTAAGTGTGTGTGTAAGAGGAGAGGATAGGACAAGGAAGAGGAAGGACAGATAGCGCGCGGTCCGTGGCCCGTTTGGTAGAGTACTGCTCCGGCATTCGCCTGGCGTTGATCGGAGAAACCACGGAAAACTACCGATCAGTGCAGCCGACAGCTAGAATTCTCCTCCAGACAGCGACTGAATTCGACCTAGCTGAAAAGCTAGTGTCGAAAATCCTGCCGCCGTGGGGAGTGGGAACCGAGGACCTCCCGGTCATAGGCGGTGCAGTGACATCAGTTGATGCACTGAGCTATCGCTACCGGTACTTTTAATGTACTATGTGTGACTTTGACATTACAGAATGTACCAGTTGAACATAGTTTTTCATGCACCGAGGGCGTTATAAGGGTTCTAATTATCGTGGGGCGACAAAAAACACCCGAGGGCATTTTGCGCTTTTGCCGCCCGATATCATTAGAACTAGTTAACGCCCGTGGTAAATGCATGAACTTATTTTAACCTATTTTTACCTAATTTATTGGTTCAGATTTTATTTACAAATGAACTACTTGTTAAATTGACTCGGTTTGTCTTTTCATACTTCCCTCCCATTATTCCCTTTCATAATTCTTTTTCATACTTCCCAAACTATTAATAGTTAAATTGTTGGAAAGGAATTCTGAACCTCAAGAAAACGTGCGCTCATGATTTTCTCCCCCCCCCTACGTCACATACAGTTTTTACTGTTTTTAACTAAATAAATATCTAAATATCTAAATATTCCTTCAAAAGAGAACATGTAGCATAATTCAATTGTTTTCACGTTTCCCTCGTAACAACGATACTCTCAATCCAGGTAAGTTATGCAGTGAAAATCGGGAACCGTACCAAAGGCAATAATAAACAATAATGTATCAGTAAGAAATAAGTAATTTTTGCATAAAAGGATGATAAGGAAAAATATAATAAATATTTTAAAATTTAATATTTTTACTGTGGCATTTTCCAATGCATGCTCACGTCTTTTGAATCATTGTGAAATATACTAAAATTATTGTTAAAAAGTCATTTCCTTTCATTCACACAGCCTATTTAAGTAAGTTGTGGAAACCGTGAGAACAACCCGCAATTTGTAATTACCTATTTTATCAAGTGAGGCTTGACGCGTGATGAGGCTCAAATGAGACTAACGCGATACAGCTTATTTTGTATATATTTGTATGTTCTGTTGTCTCAATTATTTTGAATTTTATGTTATTGTATTATTTTGTATTATGTTAGTGCATTATTTCCATTTGTTGTGTTATTTATATTGTACCTTACGCTAAATATTTGTTCTATCAGAATTTATTTGTAAGCTATTTATAAGAAGTTATTTGCACTCTGAATATACTCGGCAATTTCTAATAGGTAAAACCTGTAATCATCTAAAATTATTGATAAAACACTAACTACTAATAAAACTAATAACCACGAATAAAATACTTCGAAATTACTAATAAAATTGAATTGAATTGAATACGTATTTTAAATGTAAACACAGCTTTAAAGGTAATAAATCTAAATTAGAAAGGCCGTGAACAGTCCAATACATCATATACGATGGGGTTGTTGCTAAGCTTTATTTAATAAATACCAGAACTTTTGTCTGTGCAATTAAATTCTACAAAAACCAATAAACTGCCAATTTAATTTTTACATTTTGCACTTTATTGTCATTCATGTACTTCGGCTACTTAAAAAGTGTAAAACTAAAATGAAAAGCTGGAGGTTCCGTAACGTCTTAAAATGAAGACAATTGATAAAGAATCACAAGTCAGGCCCCTAACGAAAATATGGAAATCGGGTTTTAAGGGTCTAAGACGCAACCTTTTCGAGTTCTTAGACCGAGAGAGGTCGCTCAGGGCATCAATTGCTATCACTGTAGTGCCACTGACTGAGAGATAATTGATTCGAGCCCCGACGGAGGTAAGAGTTTCGACACTAACTCGTCAGCTAGGTCAAATTCACTCACTGACTGGAGGAGAATTTTAGCGGCGAGCTACTCAGTTTTCCGTGGTTTCCTCGATCAACACCAAGCGCATGCCGGAGAATACACTAACAAACAGACCACGCGCGACATTTCCTTTCTTTTCCTTGTCCTATCCTCACCCCTTACACACACTTACACTAACATGCACTACACTACCACACATGTCGGAAGACCGGTCGGAAGCTTACAGCTTGTCCCGGTTAAGGCAGTGCCCCGCTAGTGAGAGATATCTTATTGGGAAATAACCCACTAGCCGTCGATAGGTCGGTGCCAGAGCTCGCAATTCAGCGGGGGAAGATCAGCGCCACCTCCGCGATAAGCACTCACTACACTTACGGGACTAAAGACCTTAGCAATTGAAGCGCCAGGATCACTACAATCAATGGAATTCTAGGCGTTGGTGTGTGATTTGCAATGTGTGTTGTAGTAATGAGAATTGCAGTCGTGCCTGCTCATGTCTTTGTAGCATAATCTAGAAAATTCTACATCGTTTGTCTAAACCCTGGGGGATAACTCCCTTTCCATGATTGATTGTTTTTCGTGTTTCCGGGCGCGTCAACAGCTGTGGTCATTAGTTCCGTAAGTATAGTGAATGCTATTTATCACGAGAGGACGTGGTGTCCTTCGACTGATGGATAAATAATATTGCTCTTATTTCTAGTAGAATTTAAGGACACCATTCACTTGGTAATGGTGTAAATGCCAAAACAAGGATTATCCCACTCAAATCGAAGGTCGAAGTTTTGTTTTTGCGAAAAAGAGAAATGTCCACATAATTAGGGGTAACGTTATCAGTGAAAGAGTACGTGTACTGAAGATAATCGGCGATTCAGTAGGGCGATAGAACAAGAGTATAACAATGTTTACCTTCATTCATTACTTTGTGCATCGTAGAAAGCGGTTTGACTTTATTAAGATGTCCTTTTCAATTACAGGACGTTCTTACATGGGGAATAACAAAAACTTTGGCCTCGTTAATTTGAAAACTAGCATGGAACGTGCAAATGAATGTATGGAGCTTTTTCAAAAGTCAATAATTAAACCTAAGTCTTTTGTTGTTGTCAACGTTGAAGAAAGTATGGTATGAAGCAGGAAAGAATGTCTTAGAACGGACGAAGGACTTTTCTACGTTCTTATTGTAATACGCCAACAACTTTGGGTTGAATTTGAATGCTAAAATCGACATCCAGCGTTGGAATAATGGCGTTGTTTACAACTCGGAAGTCTAAGCTTATGCGTTGTTAGGGCAACCGATCAACAAAGTTTAATATTCAATGCTTAGTATCGTAGCGCTATGCAGATGAACACGGTCCCGAACACATTATATGAAAAAAGTGTGGAGAGGGCATTGGATGGCCGTGATCTTATAGAGGGCGCATGGAATCATTCTCTAGAAAAACATTGAAGCGAACACACGTAAGCGATTGGTGAGGTGCGAACGGATTTTCAGCACAGGCTGGGTATTATGTAAATGATCCGTTTGAAGTTTGAGGGCTTGGTATTGTTCAAATTATAGTATTAAATTGTAGTTGGAAATTTTATTAATGTAGTAGTTAAAATTTCGAATTAAAATAGACTGTTTCGAGGGGATGTATATTAGGGTAGCTCCGTAGATGGAATAATTTTCAATAGGTAGTTGAATATAGTCAGTCGCGAGTAGGTGTTTCATACGAAACACAGATAGGGAAAGTCGCGACTGCGTATTAATTTTGTGGGAAATATTAAGTCCCATTAATAGCAAATCATTGAGGATATTCTGGAACATTTTTAATTTAGGCAAGGACGCGAAAATTTCTATAACAAGGATAATATGGACAAAATTCTGCTAGGCAGCCGAGAAGCCATCTATCAAGATATTATAGTAAGATTACGAACTATATTCAAACCCGTAAGGTGTTTTAATGTTCTACATTGAAAATAATTCTCATGAGATCGAAAGAATTTGTAACATATTTAAGAATAAATGTTAAATTTTTATTGTTGAGAAGGGCTGATAATTTATAAGTTGCCATCAATCTAATAATTGGTTTCAATCAGTAGAACTTCCAGAAATCGTGATTCTGTATAAAATTACACGTCCGCATGCAACAGGTAAGGAGTAATATGTTGTATGTCGAACTCATGGTTACGTTGAGAGTAAATTTAATAATTTAGTGTTAATATCGAGAGAATTTGTGAGCATTGCAGGGGAACGGTATATATAACAATATTAACAATAGAAATGGAAGTAATTGCTTTCATAATGTTAGATGTTTGTTGAAATACGATCCAGATTTGGCAATTGTAAAATTATCAGAAGAAAAGAGATAATATCACATATTGTACCTCATGTTTTGATGTTCAATGTAACATACAGTCAATTCTAGAAATATATGCCATTTCAGACCATCTAAGAAGTATCTTTCCCCGGACAACATTCAATAGCAGTCTCGAGGAAGCAGAAATAACACTCTCAGAAGAGGAAGATACATGTCTACAAAAAGGACAGTGCTACTACAAGCCTCCAGCTCATTCAGAACCAATACCACTATCACTACCAAAATTCAAAGATATTCAATTCCTCAAACTGTTCTGTGGCACAGAAGCAGGAGCGCTTTTTGAAACCTTAGCGCCCAGAGCGCAGAAAAGCAGACGGGAAAAATCAAGCGCCGTCAAAACAAAAATACAGCAACAAACCAGAAATACAATTAAGTAACGAAACTGACAAAATTAACTTCACCGATCACATAAATTCTTTATTCTCCTTATAAAGTGTTACGCACATGTTTTTCATTTTCTTTTGTAATAGAACTCGAATATCAGCCAGATAAAATTGGACATTCTTTATTTTTCTCAAAGAAATTGGAGCTTGCAGATGTTAAAAACTATTTGGAGTAATGTATTTTGACAGACACATAAAACCTTTGAAAAATCCTTCAATGCTATTTAAAGGTCTAAGTATTTGTATGAAAATGTTCTAGATTCAGAGATATTAGTCTTCAGATATTCAATGTTCGTTATTCTTATATCAAACTTGCGTTTTCTGACTTTCCCTGCTCTTCCTCTGTTGTCTACTAGAACAGTTCCAATTTCTTCGGCTTCATCACCCCAGAACTTCGCTTTCGTCAAATCGCGATTCCATCAGTCTCGTATTCAGTTCCGGTTCGATGGCCATTCCCTGCTCTTACCCTGTTGTATACTAGAACAGTTCCATTTTATTCGACTTCATCTCCCCAGAACTTCTCTTTCGTCAAATCGCGATTCCATCAGTCTCGTATTGAGTTCCGGTTCGATGGCCATTCCCTGCTCTTCCCCTGTTGTCTACTAGAACAGTTCCATTTTATTCGACTTCATCTCCCCAGAACTTCGCTTTCGTCAAATGGCAATTCCATCAGTCTCGTATTCAGTTCCGGTTCGATGGCTATTCCCTGCTCTTCCCCTGTTGTCTACTAGAACAGTTCCAATTTATACGACTTCATCTCCGTAGAACTTCGCTTTCGTCAAATCGCGATTCCATCAGTCTCGTATTCAATTCTGGTTCGATGGCCATTCCCTGCTCTTCCCCTGTTGTCTACTAGAACAGTTCCATTTTATTCGACTTCATCTCCCCAGAACTTCGCTTTCGTCAAATCGCGATTCCATCAGTCTCGTATTCAGTTCCGGTTCGATGGCCATTCCCTGCTCTTCCCTTGTTGTCTACTAGAACAGTTCCATTTTATTCGACTTCATCTCCCCAGAACTTCTCTTTCGTCAAATCGCGATTCCATCAGTCTCGTATTCACTTCCGGTTCGATGGCCATTCCCTGCTCTTCCCCTGTTGTCTACTAGAACAGTTCCATTTTATTCGACTTCATCTCCTCAGAACTTCGCTTTCGTCAAATGGCGATTCCATCAGTCTCGTATTCAGTTCCGGTTCGATGGCCATTCCCTGCTCTTCCCCTGTTGTTTACTAGAACAGTTCCATTTTATTCGACTTCATCTCCCCAGAACTTCGCTTTCGTCAAATGGCGATTCCATCAGTCTCGTATTCAGTTCCGGTTCGATGGCCTGGCGGCCGCGGCGCAGCGCTCGCCTCGGCCGCATATGGGCGCTGCTGGGGAGCGAAGTCCTCTTAATTGTCGGTGGCCGCTGCCACAGTGGGTCCACCTCCTCGTTGACTGGTCAAAGTAAATAAAACTGAGCTGGTCTGGTATCTATTATATATTTATGCTGAAGATCTTTTCGAACGCGTAGCGATCATCGTCAGAGCTGGAAATTACATGAATAGATAATGCATATAGATATGAGAGAGAGAATTAATATAGATATCATTCAAGATATCTATTCATGTAATTTCCAGCTCTGACGATGATCGCTATGCGTTCGAAAAGATCTTCAGCATAAATATATAATTGATACCAGACCAGCTCAGTTTTATTTACTTTGAATTAATGAGGTATCTACATCACCAACAGTCTAATTAATAAGGACTGGTCAAAATTTCCACTCTCCCATAAACATTTGGACTGTATAAATGAGTATAAACAACCTGTAACAACTATTGTAACACAGCTTCCGGGTCAATGACCCCCATCTCGATCAGGATTTTCGTCCAGTTTCCCTGATCCATTGAATAAATGCTGAGATGGCCCCTTGTTTTGCTTCTGGACATAAATGTAACTTCATTTTCTGTGCACGTCTTCTAGAATTCAGTGGGAAATACAATTATTCAAATTATCGTTTCCATGTTGTCGCGGCAGGAAGTAATAAGAGCCAAAATTTATTGCTTATTTATCCTTGAAAATAGATTTTATTGCATGGGAGTTTTTTTGTTTTTTTTTCTCCCTTTCAAAATTCAAAATTTAAGTAGTATATGACTTAGTGTAGGGATCAGAGAATTTTGAAAATGTGCACACAATTCACTTTTCCCCATAGCACGTCATACGCAGTTTTTAACTGTTTTTTGACGTAAAATAAATAAATAAATAAATAAATAAATAAATAAATAAATAAATAAATACACTCTCACTCCAGGAGAGGCGGCTCAGAGCATCAGCTGATGTCACTGCAGTGCCTCTGATCGGGAGGTACTACGGTACCACTTCCAAAGGAGGCAGGATTTTCAACACTACTTACAAAGCAATGTCGATTTCAGTTGCTGTCTGGAGGAGGAGAGCGGTCGGTTGATCTGATTGGTAGTTTTTCGTAGTTTCTCCGATCAATACCAGGAGAATGCCGGAGCAGTACCCTAAAAAACGGGCCACAGACCGCGCGCGATCGTTTCTTCCTTTTCCTTCTCCTATCCTTACCCCTTACACATTCACACATACACTAACATGCACTACACTACCACACATGCCGGGAGACCGGTCGGGGACTTAGAATTCTTCCCGGCTGGCACGGTACCCCTCAGGTGGGAGATACCTGGTGGTGGAAAAAACCCGCTAACGGACGGTAGGTCGGCGCTGGATCTCACCGCCCAGCATGGCAAGATAACCGCCAACAAAAAAGCACCACATTTACGGGACCACTGACTATCTGTTGACGCGCTCGGGATCACTAGTCTAAAATCAATCAGTCAAAAATCTGACTTAGCTCGAGTCCCTACAAATCCGTGGACGGAGAGTTCAGGGACATGGGATATATTGATAAGGACCATCAGAGTTAACGATTTTCGCGTGAGTGTCAAATCGGTGATTCATTTGCGCTCATTTTCATCGTTATCTTTGTTTTGGGTGAGCGTAACAGAAATGAAAATAGAAAATGATAAACCAAAACATTAATTGAATACGCATAATACTTTGATACATGTTTCCTATGTCAGCTGCCATATTCTTCAACAATACAGTCATGAGCATTTTCACACATTTATCTTTAATTAATTTAATAAAATGACGCTTCTTTTCCAACATTTTCAATTAATTATTTGATTAAGAAAGAACGTCTTCATAATATATTGCTCTCGTAAAATTTCCTTCAGAAATTTAAACTGTATGAACTAAGAATTGAACAATGAATTGGAATCTACAACATTGAATTTGTTCGTGCTGTTATATGACGCACTTCTCTTAACCATTGTATTTAACGAATATTTTCATACAGTGAAAAATGTGAAATAATACACGCACTGAAAATAACATATCGTTATTCTAAGCAACTTACTTGCTCATGCTTCAGTCGCGATGTCCACAAGGTACACACGTATTCCCTAAAAAGGTAGCGGAATCCACCTTGACATTTTACTCGACAGCAGCGCGAATCAAGTTTATTTGTTTCAATGTCTTTGCATTAACTGAACCATTTTCTGTCGTTATGCATGGACAAATCCGAGGGCAAATAAAAAAGTGATTGGCATGCCCCGATGTTTGCAGGGAATGAGTGTTTTTTATTTATTTTATTTTTATAGATCATACATAGTTCAGTACATATAACACTTTACATATGTATTGATTGCTTACATTCTAAATTACCTAAAATTAAACTAAAAACTAATTCCGATGAGGAAATCTTTTCCAGACACCTCTAAAAACAATTTATTTTGGCAAATTTGGTTAGAAATGCCTGGTATGGATATCTATTTTTTAATCGGGTTCTATGAGGAGTTTTCCGGAGTGTGAAGTTGTCTAGGTGTGAAATTTGAGGTATGGAGTGATAGAACTGGGTTGAGAGGTATGTCATATGGTGTTGTATGGAGTCGATTTGAAATTCTTTGTGGAGCTGTGAGTTTGAGACAAACCAAGGAGCATTTGTGATAGTTCTAAGAAACTGGTTTTGGACTATTTGGAGCTAGTTTAGGTTTGTTCTTGCAGCGGAGATCCAAACTGGACAGGCGTAAAGGAGGAGTGGTCCAATGATACTTTTATAGATGGATATAGCGGTTGGGAGTGGGAGGTGTGAAGATCGATTAATGATGGGTTTTAGTTGGTGTATCTTATTTTTTGCCTGCTGTATTTTACTATTGATGTGTTGGTACCAGTTCAGTTTAGTATCCATGTTTAGACCGAGATATTTGACGGTACTATTTGGAGGGAGCCAGTTAATGGGTTCATTATTTATTGTGAGCGGTGCTGGAGGTGTATAGGGTCTTAAAGTGAATATTTTAATGGCTGTTTTGGTAGGATTCAGTTTTATTTTTAAATATGCTGCCCAACTGTCTATGAGATTGAGATACAACTGAAGAGAATTTCTGATATTTACTAATGAATTACCGGCTAGGAAAATTGCAGTATCATCCGCGAATTGGGCTGTTTGTATGTTATCTAATTTCGGGAGGTCGGATACATATAAATTGAAAAGTGTAGGGGATAGTGGCGATCCCTGTGGTAAGCCAGCACTTATTTGTCGGTTTTGAATGATGACTGTTGTCGGTGACTGAAAACGTCCTATTTTCAAGGTAGGAGGATATTATTTGTATGAGATAATATGGGGTACCTATCTTTTTTAGTTTGTAAATCATTGCTTTGTGCCATATTCTATCATAGGCCTGGGTGATGCGGGAATGAGTGTAGCGGGAATTAGATTTTGATATTTCTTATTATTTTATTTTTTTAAAATAATTTTAAATGTCACCTTTTTGCAGCACTATGTTATGTTTCTTTCATATTGCGAATATTTGTTGACACCGAAAATAAACGAGCTTTTACGTTCTATAAATTGCCTCTAGATGGTATAATTGTGGTGCAAGAGACAAACGAAGCATAACAAACCATAAAACGTCAAAGCCTTCTGAGCTGTAACGGGTTGTCAGTGGCCGTGAGCACAGTGTGACGTGCTCCTCATCTACTATTCAAAACTTCACACTTTGAATCAATATCATCATATTCACGCTAAACCTAAACTCTACCGAGAAACTGCGAGAGATGAAACCTAAAGGGAAGTGATACAAAAATAATTAAGATCTCGGTAGTTCCATAACGTTGAGATGAAAAGGGCTCCATACAGGGAAAAAATCCATAACTTATTTTCTCAACGATTCTATATGTTGTTTTTTTCCCTCCCTCCACAGAACGTACTATCTCTTATTTTTTCTTGATTCCGTCCTATTTCGTTACTTCCGTATCGTACTCACGAGTAAGACTACCCCCACGGATAGCTCATTGGTCAGCGTGCTCGCTTTCCATGATCCAACTCCGGGTTCGATTCCCTGTCGGACAAGATTAGTGTGCGTTTTCCTTGCAATATCGCCGTATCTGTTATTGTGCGATGATGAAACTTGTATCTCAGGTTGAGAAGACCAGAACAAGGCGTAGGGATAGGTACGTGCGTAACGCCATGTACACGTACCCCGTAAAACGTGGCCGCAAGGGCCGGACGCCGTTGGTTGGTCCAGACTCCGTCAGAGGCTATTGCGCCAATGTGCGTACATACAGGTAGCACTGGGATTTACAGATACTCCGCGGGAGCAAATACGTCCCTACTGATTCTGTGAGTATCGGGGTGTAAATAATTTTCAACGCTGATTATTCATTCACAGCAGTTGTTTTCAAGCATGATATAGTGAACCTAAAGCGCCGCCACAAATTAGGGGGACAGAGGATAGCCAAGGGCCGTGTGCGATCTTTTCTTCCTCTTCCCTGTGCCATCCTCATCCCTTACTTACCAGGTGTATGTATAAGTTTTTGTCGGGTTTTGTGGTCAAGAAAACACGTAATTTTCCAGGTAAATTAATTTTTTGTTCATTCCAAATTTTGGCCATCGGTTTCTATATACATCGCCTATCTTTCAGAAGTAATGAATACCATGCCAGAAATACTGATTGTCTTTTGAAGCAAACCATTCGTCGAGCCCTTTTTCCAACTTCCTCGAAATTGACCATTGCGAGACGTCTGAATGACGTCGCGATGGACCCATGTGCTGCAGCAACTCCATGTTGGAGTTGGTTTGGAGGTAGACATGGAGCTTGACCTTCTAATATATTAGTAAGCCCTGATGAAGGAATTATACGATCCGAAACGTAGGCAAACTAATTGTTTCATTAACTATATTGAACAATCCCGTGAACCAAATCCCTTATTCCTCGAAATTGCTGAATGGTTGCTCTGGGAGCGCATGCCCCAATGATACGAAGAGATGACAATCAGATGGCGCCAGGTCGGGGGAGTTAGTTAGTTAATGCCTTATTTTACGTGGCGAGACTCGGGCCATCAGGCCTGCTCTTCCGTCTAGCCACGCAAATTTCGTTACGCTCCTTTCACCACCTAGCGGAAAAAGGAGGAATTATCTTGAGCGACGAAACAGGTGGATCAATTTTGCTCAGAGGTTACTTTTAGGCTTGAAGATATTTTACATGCAGTAAATCTACTACACGGGACAGTCGGCTTTACTTCCCCTCCGAAGGAAGGCGTACGAAGGATTTTTTCGCCCTTAAGAATCCACGGCTTCGATGGGTTTGAACCCGCAAACTCGGGTACAACAGTCCGGTACGCTGACCGTCATACCACCGAATCCGCGGGAGTATGGCGAGTGCGGAAGGATGTCCCATCCAAGCGATATCAAGGAGTCTTTCACTGGTTTTGCTGTGTGAGACAATGCATTGTCGTGCATTTGCCGTTCATTCAAATCCTGAGGGACCCATTCACCGAGTTTATTGATCTTCCTCATTGTTCATAAACGTCTGCTGACTGACGTTTGTTGACTGACGTTTAAATTGTCGAAACCATGTTTCACATGTTCTAATCGATGGAGCGTGTTCACCATATTTTTCTACCAGCAAACGATAAATTTCCTCAGCGTTTTTTCTTTTGATTAAAGAAGAAAATCAATGCGTGCTGCAAATATTCTTTATCAGGCACAAATGTCGACGTTATCACTGAACTATACAACACAGATGCAAGTATTTGGCGGACTCATCTTGTGTGTGTTGGTAGGTTAATGTCAGGCAAACATCCTGACGTAGAGTCAAATTCATACACTGCGAACTGTTCTCTGGCGGCATCTCTTATTGGAACCGGAAAAGACTTATGCATACACCTTGCACACACTCTTGCATACACTACTCTACCACAGACTAATACTTCGCTTTGCGAATACGAAGAAGAGGGTTGCACTTGATACTTGCCTGCCCTAGGGAGTAGCAATAGAGACCAATCATGGTGTAGAATTCGCATCTCGACCCCTGGCCAGCCTGATGTCTGTGCCCAGGGTTGGGTAGTATTTAAATACTTGTATCTAAAAAACGTATTTTAAATATATTTTGTATTTGAAAGCCTGCATATTTGAGTTTTTTGTACATGTATTTTCGAGGTGCATTTAAATACATACAATAGATCTATTAAAAAAATAAATGCTTTAAATACAGATGAATAAGATAACGAGGAGAGTTTCTTTTTGTTTAACTCTGATAATGAATGAACCTCATTGAAACAAAAATATAAGCTCCTTTCAGCTGTTGAACTTGATTTTTCTCCATTTTTAAATGATAAATCTAAATCATTAAATTAGATAATTTTTAAAACAGCGTTTATTCCTTACATTTTCGTCAACTATAGGTTCACTGTCTGATGATTTTTTTGAAAAACTATTAATTTTAAAAGGAAATTCCGTTCCGAATGAGACATATTTTTGTATAATTTTATATTTGAAGTGAATGTGAAAGTGAAAGTATAGGTGAACGTGCTTATGTTTGAGTTTATGTGAAAGTGTAAATGAAAGTATTTTATATTAGAAAGATTTTAGTTTTTGTTCAGAAATGTATGACTGTCAATTAGTAATTTATTGTAATTCACAACTACAATATAATGTTGCAATAAAAAAGTTATGAGGCAAAATTATTGTAATTACAGTTTTTTGAGTATTTGAAGTACTTTAAATACGTAAGTACTTAGCAATTCAAAACCTAAGGTATTTTGAGAATGTTGTTGACTCCGGTTATAGTGAAATTGTGAGGACTAACATTTTTGGTTCACTATAACCGAGCCTCACTATATCTGATGTCAAAATTCAATAGAATTTCTCAATGACGATTTTTTTTACCATAGAGATACTGACAAATAAATTAACAGCACGAAGTTAAAATTTCAAAATCTTTATTTGTCCTTTAAAAAGTGCACCAAGATTGAAACTGAAGCAAGCAATTGCGCGTCGCCGCCGCCAGTTGTAGCCCACGCAGGACACGGCCTTTGTTTCCACAGTGAAACTGAGTGGCACAAGGTCATCAGTAAGGTGCCCATTCCGAGTCTGTTACCTTGACCTAAGGGTAGACTTTATCATTTCGAACCTTTGACCGACGATATTCTTTTCAAATTGCCTAGTGTTGGAATTTGTGGCACTGAAGCGATATATTCTTTTTCAGGAAGGAATTAATTTCCAGGACGTTGTTTTTCCTTCGTTCACTACAGCCGAGGTGCAGGTTTACTACAATCGAATCTTCTTGTGCTTATTTGTAATGTAAGTGAATCGGGAGCAGTGATTTAAGCTCACTATAACCGAGGGTTCACTATATCCGAGTTCACTATAACTGGAGTCGACTGTATTTAAATACTTTTTTACAAAGTATTTTGGCGAAGTATTTAAATACTAAATATTTTGTCCAACCCTGTCTGTTCAAAGGTATTAGAGACATAAATAGACTTGCACGCATAATCGTACAACAACAAATTGAAATGAATCGCTAGATAGTGTCCCACCCGGCTCCCTGTGTCGGGGACGGAAACGCAGGGGTGCCCTGTCACTGAATATTGAGGTCTCTCTCCGGGGCTTAAGTGGTAGAGAAAGATAACCCCTCGCGCACCCACGTACTTGAAGGCGCGGGTGACAAAGCCCAGCACCTCGAGAACATAATTTGACAGGACTGGGGGGCTGAGAGGATGTCCGCCACCCCTCTCCAAAAAGAGGAGGCCACAGGCGTTGGCCAATAAAGACCTACACTTGATATTGCTTTATATGATTGCAAATAGTAGCATTAGGTCCGTACTCATAGTCCACTCTTATTTTTGAAGAACACTTAAGCGTTTACTTATTCGTAGTTTAAGTTCGTAGTCGTCACTTAAGTGTTTGCGTAAGCATTCACTTATTTCTATAAGTGAGCATATCTGTACCCTTAACTGGACCCTTGTTTTTCAAAGCGGATAGCATCAATAATTTTCATGATTTTTTTTGGAATTATTGAAATCAATATGGAAGATCGTATACCAAAACAATGTATATTTGCGAAAATCCTTTGGAAATGCGCAGTCAACAATAATTTAAGAAGAGATATCGCTTTGAAACGGATACGGTTGTAAACATTAACGCCTCTGTTGGTTACTCATAACGTGGACTTGAGTTATAAATGATAACAATTACCATCACTTCTAAAAATGCTAATGCCACTAAGATTTTATTCAGTATCATCATTTCAGATATGTAATTTATTGACATCAATCGCATTCCACCGGGCCTTTTTTGTAGGTTGTTCTACGAAGCTCGTATTTTATAGGTTAGTCTACAATGATCATAATGCACGATATGAAATGTTTTTATTTTATTTTATTATTTTTTAGGTGGTATACGCAGATCTCTATACAATAAGTCAGCCCTCAGTTTGTAGAATTATTACAGAAATATCTGAATTGGAAGAAATACAAAAACGTACATACAATTTCCTTCATCTATTGTACAAATAACGTACGCCAGTAAATATACTTTAGTGATCATGCAAAATCGGAAGAATTCTACCAAAAACTATTATCCGCACACGACACACGACTTAACGGATCGAAGCAACGAAACGAAATTTATAATTTATTTTCTGTTAATGAAACTATTTTCTGCTATTCGTACGCTTAAAATAACCGCCGAAATTCTAACAAGATTGACACGGCCTTCTAGATTCGTTTCTAGTAACCAATAAAGCAATGTTGTCGAATATTATGCAGCGAAATATTGTCTGAGTGGGGATCTCGAATTATTGATGGCTATGAATACAAAACTGCCATAATGGTCCACTTATTTTGGGTAAACCCTTATTATTTAAGCGTTTACTTATCGTATATGTGTCAACTATGAATACGGATCTTAGACATGAACAACACATAGTTAAAATATCTAACCTAGTTAGTTACATTTAGCCTTGCAAAACTTCTTCAAACTGTGAATAGAATGTCTAGATTGTTTTGTAGTATGCAACACATTAAATGGAACTAAGGAGTTAAGAGGATAGCTATAGTGCAGTACTTCTCAAAAATGGATATTTCTTAGTTAAGCATAGTATTTTCTTTTGTGGAATTTTAATGTAGAATTAGCTCAATTATCAACTGTCAAAAGACCCCAGGAGTTGGTAAAAGGGGCTTTTATAATACTGGACATTTATAATTCTCGGATAACACGAATGTTTATAGCACGATCTCCTATTACTTTGGTCCCTTGGAATTCGTGTTAATGAGGGTTTATTTTAGTTGGATCGGACGACGCCACTGCCTGGTTGAACTCAGAGGCCGGCTGCTCTCATCGGTTGTTGCCTTGGTTTTCCCCTCATCAATTCCAGGTAGATGTCAGGGCAGTATCTGTATCTCACCACAGATCGTGTGATTTCCTTCCGCCCCTTTCGTGTTCCTACTATCAATGCCATGCGTTGACCTCTTCTTCTAACCCCATGTAGACACTAATAAGACTCCGAGACCGCACGTATCAGCTCAGGCCAAAGCTCCATCTAGACCGCTGTGGCGGCTCGTGCTTAGGGGCTCGATTGCACAACCCCCAGATAATCAATAAAGATATCATGTCTTAGGAATATACATTTTTCTTGTAATGATATTCAATATTCAATATATTTCAGCAATATAGATGAATAAGAAATCATTTTGAATCACCAATGTCAGGTGCCTTGCCAGGTATTGCACCATGCTGTTGGCTATTTTACTGGTTGCACTACATTTAATCTTTGGCCCTTCCATTTAACACAGGCAACATGCGGCTCTTTGGTGGCGCAACCTGGCAGGTGGCGCTGCCTAGCACTCTGCGGCGACTGAGGGAGTCTCGGGAGAAAAACCAATATTCTGTCTTCGTCTGACTCACTGCTACGTAATTTCATGAACTTTGCTTGTTATTGAATGTACACAGGTTTAGTCAATTATTGACGGTATTTAATGCATTGTTTATGATGTTTCGAGAATTTTTTTTATTTGATATTAAATTTATTGATTCAAAATATACACTTGATGAATTATTTATATGAAGTTGGTCGTTCTGGATGGAATTTCCTTTACGTCTCGCGGAAGCCCGTCGCATAGCAGCTAGCCAGCAACTCGCGAGCGTTCTTGTAAACACGAATGTGTGTATATTTTTCATTATTGCAATATATACCAGGGTAATGAAGTTTTCGAATTAAAATAATTTTGTGTTTAACATGTCGAAGCAATAGCGTTTGTTGCAATGCACTGAAGTCGAACTTAGGGGCCCAGTGGAAAGCAAAGACAGAACCACGTGCACGGGAGGTATATTGTGATAATTTTTATAAGTTTTATTGCTTATTTTCGCGGTGATCTAGCAGTTGTGAAATTTTAACACTAAATTTTTAAATTCACTTTCAACTTATCATGGGTTCAACACACAACATACACTCCTTACCTGTTGCATGTGGGCGTGAAATTCTATATAGAATCATGATTCCTGGAAGTTCGATTGATTGGAATCAATTATTAGATTGATGGCAACTACTATGAATTATCAGCCTTTTTCAACAATAAGAATTTAACATTTATTTTTATCATCTATTCATTACAGTTCTGTCAAATTTATGTGAATTACTTTCACTGTAAACATTGAAACACCGTACGGGTTTTACTATTGTTCGTAAGCTTACGTTCCTAGTCTTGATCGATGGCTTCTCGGATGACTAGCAGAATATTGTCCTTGGTGTGTCAATTCTTGCGTACTTTCCTAAATTGAAAAAGAACTTCTAGAATGTCTACAACGATTGCAATAATTGGATTTAATATTCCCACCATCTTAACACGCGGTCGCGACTTTCCCTATCCGTGTTTCGTATCAAACACCTACTCGCGACTGACTATATTCATCTACTTATTGGAAAATTCTTCCATCTACGGAGCTATCCTAATGTATATCTCCTCGGAACATGGAGTCTGTTAATACCAACTTCCAACCATCATATTAATAAAAATTCCCAATTTCAATTTAATATCACAATTTACACAAGACCAATTTCTCAAAATTTCAACTAAACAAATCCCCGGCTTACTATCATCTACATAATACTCAGCGTATGTTGAAAACCGGATCGCACCTCACCAACCACTTACGTGTGCTCGTTAAGAATTTTCTCTAGAGAATGAATCCATGCGCCCTTCCTGACGATCACGGCCATCCAACGCCCTCTTCACACTTTCTGCACATGTGTTCGGGGCCGTGTCCATTTACACAACGTAGTGACATCAAGCATGGAATATTAACCCTTGATGATCCGTTGTCCTAACAACTCGTATTCGTTGACTGAAAACGATGCCATATTCCAACGCTAAATGTTGATTTTATCATTAAAAACTAATTCCAAGGTTTATCACAATGTATACCTGACATGGACACGACGCATAAAATTATGTAAGTAATGTTTCAATATAGACTTTTATTTAACTTAGTTTTAATTAATTTACTTGAATTGCATATTTTTATAATATATTCGTATTTTGAATTTTGGAATTCCTATATTAAATGAATTTGGTTTGTACCTTTTTATTTTAACTAATATCTCGTGAACGCTTTCTTCAGATATTCATGAACTTTGCAGTAATGGCAGTATGTTGCGTTGTGGTATAGAAAATTTTTGGTATTTTTGGTACATAAAAACTGTTTAACTGTTGAACTGTGATTCTCTAAATACTAAATGATGCTGTTGCATAATTTGTGAAGACTGTTTTTGTATGTTATGTGTGTATTGTATTGTGTGTTTTGATGTGGTATTCCAGGGTATTTTATCCGTAATTCATGAGTAGTGAGCATTTAGGAAAATAATGTTATTGGATATTGTTCACTAGCATTTTTGCTGATACTGATCGCTCGTATTCCCTCTAAAAAACTTTTTTGTAAAATCCAAATGCAGTGTATAACTGTTCTTGCGAACATTCCACACTGTGTAAATATTGCTTTAGTTAAAATAGCTTCGTTCTGGATTCGAACTTCTGACGGAGAGTTTCGTCATGTGCATTTCATTCTAAAAGCCCGGTATTGTGTGTGGCTTCTAACATTGCCAAGCATTTATTAAGTAGACAGACCCATGCGATTGCAGTGGAATATCAAATAGGCACTGCAAAATTGCAGTGGAAATCAATGTAAATTTTACAATGATTTCACGATTTTCAACATTAGTGATACCCTGTGAAACGGAATGCTGGCATCCCGAATACCTAAAAGTTCAAAAACCGCTACCAATACCTACCATCACTACCGCTACCTACCAAATCTCTACCGTTATAACTGCATCCACTACCACTTTCTCCACTACCACTCCCATCACTACCACTCCCTTCATTTCCGCACCTACCATAGACATTGCTTCTACCGCTACCACCACTATCACGGCTACCACCACTATCATTGCTACCACTATTACCGCTATCACAGCTACCGCTACTGCTACCCCCGCTGCCGCTACCCCACCCCGCTAAAATTACCCCCGCTACCGCTATCCCCGCTACCGCTATCCCCGCTACCGCTATCCCCGCTACCTCTATCCCCGCTACCGCTATCCCCGCTACCACTACCCCCGGTACCGCTACCACTATTATCGTTATCATCGCTATCACTATTACCGCTACCACCACTACCATTATCAACGCTACCGATTCCACCGCTACAGTGACCGGAGCTGCCCTTCCAACCGCTATCGATTTCCTTTGCTCTCTGTGCTGCCCCTTCCGCCCCGCCGCCGGCGTGTGGGCCACGAGGGGGCGCGGCGCTGACCCACCTCACCGGGAAGCGCCTGGGCGGGCGGGAGCAGGGACCCGCGTGTTTAGACGGCGGCGGCGCGAGCGCTGGCGGGGCGGGGGAAGGGCGGGGGCGGGGCGGGGGCGGGGAAGAGCGCGGCCGCCGGGGGCTCCCTGGCGGGGCGCGCGCCTCCGCTCGCGCGCCGCACGGGATCACCGCCAACATGTCAGCTTGTGGTGTTTTCCCTAAACAGATATCTCCCTCCAGCGGGACACCTCCCCAGCCGACATTAGCTCTAAGCCCCCGACTGGTCTTCCAACAAGTGTGGTAGTGTAGTAAATGTATGTTTCTAAGTGAGGGGTGAGGATAGGACAAGGAAGAGAAAGGAAATATCGGGCGCGGTCTGTGGTCCGTTTGGTAGGGTGCTGCTCCGGCATTCGCCTGGTGTTGATCGGAGAAACCACGGAAAACTACTGATCAGAGTAGACGGCCGCTAGAATTCTCCTCCAGACAGCGACTGAATTCGACTAGCTAGCTGTCACAAATCCTGTCATAATTGAGACGTGAGCCTTACAATCTGCCGGTCAAAGGCACTACTTTGACGTCAATGTATGCCATGAGCCACCTCAGCCAATACGAAGGTGGTGGAGATGGATAAGTTGGAGGTAGTAATAATAAAGGATGTAAAGGGAAAGGTGACGGTGGACGGTTCGGCGGGGTGGGAGATTATTTGAGTGGTAACTAAAAATAAGTTATTGTAAAATCTATTAATTTGTAAAAAGATCAAATTACAATTTTTTGCACTTGTGAGACCTATTTTAGAATACACACAGATTGACTGTTCATCCCATGCTCAGGCTTCCTCCACAATGTTTGAAAGAGTACAGAAGTGATTTCTGAGACATTTGTCTTTTTTTGACAACAACGCCATCATGGCTACATCACAATTAATAGAATACGAATGAATATCTCTACATCATTAGCTAGAAAACCTTGACCTCCTCTTTCACGCCCCGTTATAATTGGGGATATGAATTGTCCAAATATTCTTCCTGTGTACTAATTTCTAATGAACGTAGAAATTGAAAGAAAACTATGTATCCTCTGATCCATGTGATAGGGGTTTATGGTTTCATTAGAAACACAGAAACTCTAGAAAAATTCATAAACAACGAAACAGTTGGGAGTTTGATTGAAAAATGCAAAAGCTTGATCATATTTCTATATCTATTTCAAATTGCGCCTACCAAATGAAATCTTAAACTCAGTGCGTACCAGATTACTAAAATTATCCATTACAATCATGATATACTTCAACCCCTATTTCAAAGGGATGAGGTGAACAACTCTTGAATATTACATAAATTTTACATACATCAACGGAATCTTTTTTGTCAATTTTCTATTAATAACTTTAGAATTCTGCACGTCCTTTTCTTTTAAAATATATTTTCTACTTCAGTACAAATCCACTTGAAGTTTTTCGCAGTTTCGAAAACATCACCATTCGGATTCGAACGAGAGTTAAAATACACTTCTGCTCTCCCTAGAGAAAACTCATTTATTGCAACTTAAAGTCTCCAATCGACTCCGTCGATCAGTTTGCATAAGCATGTCACTATTTGATAGGATGTAATCAACTAAATATTCTTTTTATTTGCATGTGATTCTTGAAGCAAGGACGTCAAGTTTCAGTACTTGATAGTGGTTTTTGCTATGTAATATGTCTGTAAGTTACATATCTCATTATTAAATCTCTTGACCTTTATGAAACTGAATTCTTGAAAAGAAAAATGTGAAATTTAGTTCAATGAGTCATTCAGCTAAATAGAGTAATTATGCAAAACAATATGATATTAACTATATCACTTTTTATTGTAGCAGAACATTATGCAATACAGCCAATACTCTCTCTCAAAAAATATAAAAAAGCAATGTAAATAAAAAAATTACAATTCCTTAAATGAGATTAGAAGGTAGATGACAAACATATAATGTAGAGTTGAAGAAACTTGATTCAGATGTACTTTAGGGTTATTGACAGGATTAAGAGTCCTACCAGTTTTGCTAGCACTATTCTCCAGGTCCCTGCTATCACGAAATCGAATAAAGCCCAACATTTTTAGTCGTAGATGTTGAATCCAGTCATTTCTGAGAAAAGGTCCACCACTATTTGGTTCATTGCGAACAATGTTTCAATAAAATATCTTTAAATCTCTTGACGAACTTTTTGCGGCTCATTATACTCAAGTCTGAGTAGTCGTTTGGGATATACATTCCAAAAACTCCAGTAAATGCTCTCCTAAGTAGACTGTTTATAACTATTGTTTCTTGAAATCCATGTTTCAAGAGAACTCCAATTTACAGACATATTTTCTCTTATCCAAATCTACACTCTCATTGCAACTTGAGAGATACAATTCGAAAAGACATCTCGAAAAGTGTTCTGTTAAGACTATTCTGATAATCACTGCTTATTAAGAGCTAACCATCGAAGTAATAGATACTAAGATGGGCCATAATCTACCTGTCTTAAAAATCATTAAAATCAGGTGGTCTAGAAGGAGTTGGACATCATAAATCGTTATTTGCTTTTTATTCATACACATGTTCCCATGTATTGCAGCCTTTGGATTTACAGAAATTAACTAATAATTTTGATGAACATGTAATAATGTTACTGATGTTTCAATAACTGTGGAGTTAGATATTGAGAAAATGGGAAAATATCCAAAAAATTTGAAGCGAAAATTCTTGCACTTCCAACTCAAATTGAAGATGAAGTACTGGTTTTGAGTTTTGGTGCCTAGCAGTGACATTGTAACCCTATTTCATATGGTGACAGGGGTTACAAAAGAGTGTATTGAGATTTATAAATGAAGTACTTCTTATATTCCCAGCAATAAATGTTGTAGAGTGCGTAAATCACCGCCATAGAATAATGAGGTGTTAACAAGTTACTACCTGTGCAATACTTCAGACACCGTGATAAAGTGTGCCTTAGTAAAGCTGATTTCATCAGGAAATGACTTAATAAAGACAAGCGTGTAACGCAAAGAACAACCTGATGCAAGAAAATTACCTTTGTTCTTGCTTTTAACTTAATCAAGAATCACATAACCAGGGCTCATATTCTAATGACATGTCATATTTTCATTGGTACATTCTAGACGTGGCTAACTTGTGGCTGTGTGTTTATCATGACATATAGATGATAGAAATGTATAGTTACTGTATCATTTTTTATCAATCTGCCATTTTTCAATTTTTAGGTCTTTTTTTACCGTTGCCTCTTTTTTACGCATTTTAATTCCTTTACCTCTTTTGTTACTGAATTTTTCATGAATTTTACAATAACACACAAAAACAAAGTTTTTATTGCATCATCAGTTCATGACGAAATTCACTACTGCTGTGGAATCTGGTTTTGAAACTCTCAAAATTTCACGGTTCTTCGCTAACTTCCTCGATCTTTTAAAACTGGACGGTTGGAAGATCGGGCATAAGAATTACACGAAGACTTTATATTAAATCTAATTTTATATTAATAAATTTTCTTTAATCTTGTAAAATTAATTGAATAAATACACTTTTTCATACAAGTATTTTTTAAAAAGTTAGGTGATTTTCCCAAATTTTTAAGTCATTTTATGAGGCATTTTCAAAGACGTTTTAGGCCATCAGAATTCCCGCCCTGATTATAACAAATAACACTAAGAATTATAAAATTTTTTTGCAAGATCTTGCTTTTTGAGGAAACATTTTGACGGAAATCGCTCAGAGATCTAGCACGAAAAGTATAAATGTAACCTGGTATATCATCACAAGCACTGAACCATTCATCGATTGTCTTGGGTGTGTGAATTGCTATAATCTTCAAAATAACTTCACTTTGGAGTTGCGGATTTGAATCCCACAACAAGAACGGTTGTTATTGGGAGATTGATTGATTAATTGATTAGTGATTCCGGGCGCTACCTATCCTCCGAGATCTAAGTCCACCGCCAAAAGCAATTGTAATTATACTAATTTTGGTGTGTATTTTGGATCTAATTATAATTTGATTTCGACATACATTTCTACTTGATTCTTATTAGCTGTGAAATAGATTTATTAAATGGTGTTCTAGAATATCTTCATTGAGTCAAACTCTATTAATAATTATAATGATAAAAATATATTTTAATGTGCATTTTGATTGCAAATAATATGATTTGTTTATTTTGTTTCAAGTATGAAATAATTTGTAGTAACTTACAATCATTTTAATATATTATCTAAATTTTATAGAATTAATAAAATATACTGATATTTTTTAAATTCAAAAAAAATGTAAACTGATTATGTGATAATTTAACATTTTTTATGAAAAAAAAATTCATTGCCCTTCTTGTGGTTTTGCTGGCCCCCAGGAGAGGGAGGAGGAGAAAAGAGAAAATCAGAAGGAAGAAGACGAAGGGGAAAGTAAGAAGAAAAAGAAGATAATAAAGAGAAGGAGGAAGAGAAAAAGAACGAAAAGGGGGAGGAGAATGAAGATAAGGTAAAGGGTGAGAGAAAAAGGAGCACGAGAAATACGTCGGGGAAGAAGACGTTGAGGACAAGAAAGAAAAATAGGAGGAAGAGAAGAACACGGAGAGGATGAGGAAGAAGAAATCGATAAGTTTTGGGAGAAAAGAAAGAAGGAGAATGTAGGAGAGGAAGAAGAGGTGGAGGAAAAGGATGGAAACCAAGAGGAAGACGAAGGAACGGAAATTAATGAGAAGAACCAAGAGGAGAACAAGGAACATAAAGGAAACGAAGCAGAAGGCGAGGCCGATGAGGATGAGAAAACCAGAGAAGAAACAGGAAAAGGACATGGAGAAGGAGAAGAAGTGGAGCACGATGAGCAGGTAAATGAATAGGAAAAATAGGTAGATGAGGAGGAAGAGAAGGAGGAGAAGGATAAGCAGGAGAAAGAGAACGAGGAGGGGAAAGACGACAAACAGGCGAAGAAGTGGAGGAGGAGAAAGGGAACGAGGAGGAGAAATAGGATGAAGAGGGGAAAGAGGCCAAGGAAGAGCAGACACGGAAATAGTAGGGTAAAAGGCGGTCGATGAGAAAATAAGGAACGAAAGGAGAACGAAAGCGATGAGGGAGAGAGGGAGAGGGAGGGAGGGAGAGGGAGGAAGAGAGGGAGAGGGAGGGTGAGAGGGAGAGGGAGGTGGAGAGGGAGAGAGAGGGAGAGAGGAGAGAGGAGAGAGGAGAGAGGGAGAGGGAGGGAGAGAGGGAGAGGGAAGGAGAGAGAAAGAGGAAGAGGGAGGGAGATAGGGAGAGGGGGAGAGGGAGGGAGAGAGGGAGGGAGAGGGAGGGAGAGAGGGAGGGAGAGAGGGGGAGAGAGGGAGGGAGAGGGAGGGAGAGAGGGAGAAAATGTAAAGGGAGAGAAAGAGAGAGGAAGAGAGAAAGAGAGGAAGAGAGAGAAAGAGAGGAAGGGAGAGAGAGAGAGAGAGAGAGGAGAGAGAGGCTACCCCCGGCGCGGCCCCGCGCCGCGCCGTGCGTTGGCTTCGCCGAGCGGAGCGGCCGAGCACAGGGGCGCGGGCGCTGACTCACCACTATTTCGGGCGGGTGACCGGGCGGCGGCGGCGGCGGCGGTGGCGTCTGGCGCAGCGCAGCCCAGCGCAGCGCGGCGCAGCGCGGCGCAGGGGCCGGGGGCCGGGCGGGGGCCGGGGGGCGCCGGTGCCGTACCGGGGGCGTTGCCTGCGCCGCGCAGCGCCGCCGAGCGACGCGACGTCATCATTAGGGGCCGCGCAGACTTTAAAGCCACTTTGCACTCCAACGCCCTCCTCCTCCTCCTCCTCCTTTCTTCTTCTACTGGTCATTACTGTTCTACTCTTTTTTATTGTTCCTCTATTCGTCTTCTACTGTTCTTCTTCTAATCATCAATTTGTAATTCTTTTATTCTTCTACTTGAATTCTCCTACTTCTATTCTTCGATTTCTATTTTTCTACTTCTATTCTGCTTCTGTCCTTCTATTCTACTTGTACTTCTTGTACTTCTCCTTCTTCTGCTTCTGTGTCCAGTTATTCTGCTTCTTATTCTATTACTCTGACACTTCTTCTAATAATCTGTTTCTTCGATTCTTTTTTTCCTTATTTTCTGTTCTTCTCCTACTACTGCTTCTCCAGTTATTTTATTTAATATTTTTCTTCTGCATGTACTTTTCCATCTTCTTCTTCTTTTTCTTCTTCTTCAGCTGCCGCTACTGCTGCAGCTTCTTTTGCGGTGTTCTTCTAGTCATTCTTTTCCCCATATACTGCAGGGCATGCTGCAGAGCATGAGGTCTGTTTTAACCCCTACATCGTTCTGACATGTCTGAGAATTCTGATAGACCCTCGTTTCAGAGCTAGATGCGGTTTTAGTTACACTGGAGGAATTCATCAAGTTTAAGTGAACGAAATGTGAACTAACGTAGATTTGTTGAGTGGCAAGGGTACTACAAGCAAAGGTGTGAATCAGCAGATGAACCGCTATAACAAAGAATATAAAGGGTTTCTAACAAGAATCAAACCAGTCCAAATTCACGATTTTTTAGGAGGAATCAAAATCTTCATAAAACGGGCGTGCGTAATGATAAATGTATGGTTTTCCCCAACTAATATCTTTCAATTTATTTAACACTTGCCGAAAGGAAATGTCACATAATATACGAACAGTTATAGGGAATAACTTCGGCGAAATATCTCAAAATACAGAATTTAGAACTTGCTTGATTTTTATGCGAGACACCTCAATGAGGACATGAATGTCCCTGATAAGAGACATCGGGACGGAGACAAGAAATGTGGTACCAGGATTTAGAAAGATATTCCAACTTTTTACAAAACACTCCCTTCAAAGAACGCCTAATAAAATTGGGAATAAAGACTGCACATTAAATTCGCACGGAGTCTGCTAAACGTAGATCGACTTCATTTTAGGGAAATAAATTTGTTGGTGTGAAAACCAAAAAAAATATTTCCCGAAAAGTTGAATCTTCAGAATTTGTACCCAATGGAAAACCCAGACCTACTATTTACATCGGAGCATCGCTGCTGTCTTTTCTGCGACTCTGAACGGAATGTTCAAGCGTTCGACTCCCGAGGCTGACAGATTTTCTATTATAGCTAAAGAGCTAGGTCTGCTGAATTCAGCTGCTGCCCGGAGGAGAATTCTAATGGCCGGCTATTTTTATCGGTGATTATCCCTGATTTCTTTTATCAAACCTGGCGAATGCCGGGACAGTACACTAACAAAGGGGCAACGGACCGCGCGCGATCTATCCTTTCTCTTTTTTGTGCTTTCCTCTCCCCTGCTCTCACACACATTCGCAAACACATTTTCACGCACTACACTACCACACACGTCAAGAGACCAGTCGGTAGGTTAGATATTGTCCAGTTGCGACGAAGTTCTGCTGAGAGAAATATCTGGGAGAGGAAATCCCCGCTAGCCAACTTCTAGGTCGGTGCAGCATCTCACCAACCAGTTGGGTTTTGATTGATTGATTGATTGATTGATTTTTTCGTGTTTCCGGGCGCGTCAACTGCTTCGGTCATTTGTCCCGTTAGTGTAGTGCATGTTTTTTTCTCGGGAGATGGCGGTGATTTTTCCTCTATGGATGGCGAGATCCGGCACCGACCTACCGTCGGCTAGTGGGGTTTCCCCTCTCCCACCAGCGGGGTACCGCCCCAGCCGGGACAAGCTCTAAACTCCCGACCGGTCTCCCGGAATATCTAGTAGTGTAGTGCATGGTAGTGTAAGTGAGTGTGTAAGGGGAGAGGATAGGACAAGGAAGAGGAAGGCATCTCCCACCAGCAGGGCACCGCCCCAACCAGGACAAGTTCTCCCGGCATATGTGGTAGTGTAGTGCAAGTTAGTGTGTGTGTAAGGAGTGAGTATAGGACAAGGAAGAAGGAGGAAAGATCGCGCGCGCTCCGTGGCCCGTTTGGTAGGGTACTGCTCCGGCACTCGCCTGGTGTTGATCGGAGAAACCACGGAAAACTACCGATCAGAGCAGCCGGCCGCTAGAACTCTCCTCCATACAGCAACTGAATTCGACTTAGCTGAAAAGCTAGTGTCGAAAATCCTGCCGCCGTCAGGACTCCAACCTAGGACCTCCCGGTCAGAGGCGCTGCAGTGGCATCAGTTGATGCACTGATCTACCGCTCCCGGTACCAACAAGCTGGGAAGAAAACATGACTCCCATAGGGAAAACACTCACTACACCAAAGAGACTAATTACCAAAGCAGTTGACGTGCTCGGGTACACCAATCAATCAGTTGAAAACCGAGATGTAGAGTGTTGAAAGTGGGCTACGATCCCGATATACGCCCTGCAAACGTTCGCAAAAGGTGCGGCAAGAGTCCGTAGGACCATGGGCACGACGTACAGGCCGCATCGTCAGTGCCATCGAAGTGTACCCTGACTTCCTTCCGTTCATAATTGCAGTTTCGGTGGTATAACGGTTATCATATCGGTCTGTACCCAGTTTTGCGGGTTCAAATCCTATCAAAGCCGTGGATTTTTAAGAGCGAAAAAAATCCTTCGTGCGAATACGCAGAAATATATTTCATGAAAAATATATTAAGAAGAAATATATTTCTTCGAAGGGGAAGTAAAGGTGCCTGTCTCATGTTGTAGATTTACTGCATGTAAAAGTTCCTTGAACCTAAAAGCAGCCTCTGAGCTAAATTCAAATCGCCTGTTTTGTCGCCCACGTAATACCTTTTCTCCCCGCTAGGTGGTGAAAGGAGCGTGGCGAAATTTGTGTGGTCCGACCGAAGAGGAGGCCTGATAGCCCGAATCTCGCCGCATAAAATAAGACACTAACTAACGCAGGATTAAGTGCGATGGGCTCATGGGGTACGGTGTTCCAATATTGAATATACATTGCACAAGTTCACGAGCCAGACCAACCTAATGGATGAGAAACGTTGTAAAAACCAGATAGATTGCTCCTGAAGGAAAGTCTAAGCTGGGGAGGGGGGTACCATAAGGTGCAGAAATCGGAAGGTGCAAAAACGTAAAACAGAAATACATATCATAGAAATTAGAATCGGGGATAAAGTGATTTTGTTTATAATAAAAAACAGAGAATAAAGTTGTTATACTGGAGTAGTATTGCTGATCTTATGCATCTTCAACGAAGCCCAATCCGTGCTGGTGCGACTACAAGAAAAGAAGCAGCCATGGACCGAAGGAAATTATGAAGGAGGCAACCGAAATACAACAGTGGAGTTAATAAAGCATGTGGACAGCATTTATTATTTCAAGAGTGATATCCTGCAATTTATTTACTTGTGTATCACGTTTCAGCATATTTTTAGATATTTTTAAACAATTTAATCAGGAAATATGTTTTTGATCAATTTTAACATTCAAATTTAGTTTGGAGTTAATAATAAATCATTTAAGTGTTGCGAGAATGTTCATTTCCATTCAACTCTCCTCAGTCATTCTCAATATTGCCAACCTGCTTTTGCACATTTTGCTCAACCTAACCTACAAAACGTACGTGTTTTTTTTATCGATCAGTTGTTTACTTGATTAATTTTTGAAAGTGATCAATCAGAAGACCAAGTCCAAAATCTGAGACTCGCCACCAATAATTATTTGCTTTAATTTATTTTTCGGTCATTCGTATATTGTTGTTCGTTGTGGAATTGAAAAACGTCCAAAATTGAATATTTTCTTGTGATTAATGGAAAAAAATAACAAACGTTTCCTCTCAGTAACAGAATTCATTAGATCATACGTAAACTGTAATAAAATGTAAATACCAATAGTGATTTAAAAACAATAAATATGAATTTTGCCAGAATTTCAACTGTTTTATCATTTGACACGTTATCGTTCGTGTTAGGAACGAGCTACATACATATTCATTTTAAACGTCCGACTGTTGCATGAGAAAGAGAGAAGTTTCTGTAAGTAATAAATTACCGTAACTAAACCGTTTTTGTGAAGTAACTACACGGAGATTATTTCTGTATTGTTATAACATGTGCTTCAGGTTGAATATATTTTGCAGTATCAAGAATTCATTCTGAAAGTGGTTACAAGTTCAATAATTAAAAATAATTTTCTTAAAAATAAAGTGGCAATAAAACAACTGCAACCTCAGTCTCCGAAACCACCATAGTCATTCATGGAGTGAATTCCATTTCCCTTTCTTATCTTTTGAAATCGTCTGAAACAGTTTTTTTCAATCAGAGGCGTTGATCAACAACTGTTTGAAGAAACACTGAGTTGCAGCTTAGGTTGAAATTATTATTTATTTTCCTGTCTATAGATTTTGCAAAATATCAGACTTTTTTGTATGTTGAGAAGTCCAAATAAATTAGTAGAATATTAATCCACTCATAACCAATTGTGGATGATTAGTATTAAAATTATTATTTATTTCCTGTCTATATATTTTTCAATATAACAGACTATTTTAGGTTATTTAAAAAAAAGATTTTTTAAGTAACTGATTTATATCAATATAATATTACATGTGATGTACAGCAACGTTTCGGAAAATAATTATTTCCATCGTCAGGCTTAAATGACTTTAAATGGGTGCAATTTGCACCTGACCAGAATGTTTTGCATTTTGAATCTGCTACGTAACATCGTAGTAAATACCGAGGGCTTACACGTCTTTTGGAACGAGTATGTACAAGTTAGAATTGGTTGAAGCCTGTACTGTAAGGTCCTAGGGTTTGAGTCCCGATGGTGTTTATTGACTATGTGCAATTCAGCCACTGACTGGAGGAGAATTCTTGCGGCCGAGAGATCTGATGAGTACCATGATTTCTCCGATCAATACGAGGGGATGGGTGAAGCAGAATCCTGACAAACGGACCAAGAACCGCCTGCGATTTTTCCTTCCTCACCCCTCCTCTCCCCTTAGCCCCCCCCACACACAAGCGCACTCACGCACACCCACACACACATACACATACACTAACATACAATACCCTACCGCACGTAGTTAAAGACCTGTCAAGAGCACAACGCTTGTCCCAGATGGGTAGGTGCCCCGCTGGTGGTGATAAATGGTGGCGGTAACCTAGCAAGCCAGACTGCTGGGCGGCACCAGATTTCACGTTCTAGCGAGGATGATTGATTGATTGGTTCCAGGCGCGTCTACTACTAAGGCCATTAGTGCCGTTAAGTGCAGAGCATGAGTTTACTTCGAAAGGTAGTGGTGATCTTCTCCCGCTGGAGAGTGAGATCCGGCGCTGACCTATCGTTACCTAACGAGGTTTTCTCCAACCAGATACCTCCCACCAGCGGGGCATCGTCGCAAACCGGGTCAAGCTCGCACTTCTCAAGTAATCTCTCGGCATGTGTAAGTAGGGTGAGGAAGAGAAAGGAAAGATCGTGCGCGGTCTGTGGACCGTTTGTTAGGGTACTGCTCCGTCATTTGCCTGGCGTTCATCGGAGAAACCATGGAAAACTACCAATAAGAGTAGTCAACCACTAGAATTCTCCTCCAGATAGCGACTAAATTCGATCTACCCTTCCAGCTAGCGTCGAAAATCCTGCCACCTTTGGGACTCGAACTTACGACCTCCCGGTTAGAGACCCTGCAGTGACAACTCTTGATTTCTAGCGAGGAGATAAACCACAATCTCCTGAAATAAAGCATGCACTATACTTAAGGGACTAAAGATAGCAATTCTAAGCCCGGAAGCCCAAATTATTCAAACAATCATGCGATCAAACTGAAGACACTGTGCTACAGCTAATGTTGAAGGGGCGGAAGTACATTGTAAAGGTTTTCCGCACTCTAAATTCAATAGGTAACATCGCAGTAAATTATATTTTAACACGTGTGGGATGTCGGCAATGTTAAAACATGTGATAAATTTGAAAAATGACGAGTAAGACAGTATTTCTCAGTTTGTTCAACAGTACCTGTACCTCTCGCAGCCTTCTTTATTGTAGAAACAATGTGGATTTTGTGAGAAGCGCTCGGGGATCATGTCGGCTCGAACACAGAATGCAACACGCAGTTTCGGAGTACTGAATCGTTTGGTATACCGGAAGTGCTCAAGCACTTCCTGTTTACCGGACGTCCGGCCACACACTAGAACGTCCGGGTCCTCATCGATGCTTACTCGTGTATGAGCAACGTGTCAATAGGGAGTGGCACCACCCAGACTTCCGAACCGCACTTGCTCGTGTATGGCCAGAGTGCAACAACTGACATTGCTATAGAAAGTGCAATGGGTCGAACTCTTTCCGCCCGGGTATGACCTCTCGGCCACCCGCGGGCGGACCCGGTAACTGGCGCCCGCAGCAGATCATGCCCATCTTTTTCACGAATGATCGCGTCCGGGGATACACTAATAAGTTAGGCTCATCACTCAGACTTACGATCCTGGATTGCAAGTGAACGCTCTCCTAAAGATTAACAGCTGGAGCGGATGTTGCACTCAAAGAAGCGCCATGTCACCTTGCATTCTGAATGCAGAAAGCAACAGTACAAGATCATTTGATATGTCGTGAGTGGTGATACACATAGTTTGCCGGACATCCAACCACACACTAGAACGTCCGGGTCATCAGCCAAACTCTCACTGTATGACAAACGTTGCAATAGGAAAAGGCGCCATACAGGCTTGCTCATGTATGACCACCGCATGACTACACTACAACTAGTAGTAGAAAGAGGTGGAAAGTGCAACGGGTCCAACCCTCTCTGCTCGGGCGTGACCTCTCCGCCTCCGGGGGGGGCGGAACCGGCAGTAGCCGCCTGCATCTGATGGTAGCCCTCACGGGCGGCGTGGGCGTCAAGAGCGAGCCGTCCGATGGAAACGGGAAGGGAAACCATCTTTTTATATGAATTGTTTAAATTGCTGATGCACGTCCGGACAAACACTAAAACGTCCGACTTGCGATCCGGGATTGCTTGTGTATGGTGACCATAGTTTCAGGGGTTGCAGCTGAAGTTAAATAGAAATGAGCACCAAGTCACCTTGCATTCTCAGTGCAGTACGCATCTTTGCAGTACAATCGTTTGACATGTAGGGAGGACTAAAGCACCACCAGTTTGCCCGACATCCGGTCAAAAACTAGAAAGGTCAGATCGTCACCCAGGCTTGTTCTGTATGATCAACACTGCAATAGGAAATGTTGCCATTCAGGCTTGCGAGTCGTACTTCCCGTGCACGACCACCGTGCTACAACTGACGTCGCAATAGATTGGTTTGGTTTTTTCGTGTTTCCGCGCGCGTCAACTGCTTTGGTCATTAGTACCGTTAGTGTAGTGCATGTTTGTTTCTCGGGAGATGGCGGTGGTCTTCCCCAGCTGGATGGCGAGATCCGGCGCCGACCTACCGTCGGTTAGTGGGGTTTCCCCCTAACCAGGACTCTCCCACCAGCGGGGCACCACCCCAGCCCGGACAAGCTCTAAGCTCACGACCGGTCTTCAGGAATATGTGGTAGTGTAGTGCATGTTAGTGTGTGTGTGTAAGGGGAGAGGATAGGACAAGGAAGAGGAAGGACAGATCGCGCGCGGTCCGTGGCCCGTTTGGTAGGGTGCTACTCCGCCATTCGCCTGGTGTTGATCGGAGAAACCACGGAAAACTACCGATCAGAGCAGCCGTCCGCTAGAATTCTCCTCCAGGCAGCGACTGAATTCGACCTAGCTGAAAAGCTAGTGTCGAAAATCCTGCCGGCGTGGGGAGTGGGAACCTAGGACCTCCCGGTCAGAGGCGCTGCAGTGACATCAGTTGATGCACTGAGCTACCGCTACCGGTGACGTCGCAATAGAAAAAGGTGCAAAGTGCAACGGGTCCAACCTCTTCTGCCCGATCGTGACATCTCCGCCTCTCGCGGGCTGAGGTAGGGGGATTGAGTGGGTGGGCCTGGTAGCAATGGCCTGCCGCTAATAAGCGTCCGCGCGCGGACATGCTCATCTTTTAAATGAATGAACATTTCCGACCAAACACTAAAACGCTATGCTTATCACTCAGATTTGCGATCCGACGTTGCTCGTGTATGGCCACCATAGGATTCATGACTGCAGCGAATTTTAAACACAAACAATCGCCAAATCATCTCGCACTCAGAATGAAGTACAGGATCGTTTGATGTACTGAAAGTGCTGAAGCACCTCCGGTTTCCCAGACGTCCGGTCACACTCTATTAAACCCAGGTCGCCATCCATGTTTGCTTGTGTATGAGCAACGTTTGCAATAGGAAGAAGCGCCACCCAGACTTGCGAACCGGACTTGTCCGTGTGCGACCACCGAGCAACAACTGACGTCGCAGTAGAAAGAGGCGCAAAGTGCAATGGGCCGTAAAATATGAGCATGCTCATATTTTAAAGGAATGAACATTTCAGGCCAAACACTAAAACGTTTCTGATTTGCGATCCGTAGTTGTTCGTGTATGACCACCATAGGATCAATGACTGTAGCTTATTTGAAACACAAAACATTTCCAAATCACCTCGCACTCAGAATTAAGTAGAGGATCATTTGACTACCGGAAGTGCTAAATAACTTCCGGTTTCCCGGGCGTCCGGCCACACACTAGTAAGTCCAGGTCATCATCCACGTTTGACCTGTATGACCAACGTTGCAATGGGAAGAAGCGCCACCCAGACTTGCGAGCCGGACTTGTCCGTGTACGACCACCGTGCTACAACTGACGTCGCAATATTAAGAGGCGCAAAGTGCAAAGGCCCGTACAATATGAGTATGCTAATATTTTAAATGAATGAACATTTCCGGCCAAACACTAAAACGTTAGGCTTATCACTCAGATTTGCGATCCAAAGTTGCTCGTATATGACCCAATAGGATCAATGGCTGCAGCTGACTTTAAGTACAAAGAATCGCCAAATCACCTCGCACTCAGAATTAAGTACATGATTGTTTGACGTACAGGAAGTCTGACGTACAGGATCGTTTGAAGTCCGGTTTCCCGGACGTCCGGTTTCATACTAGTAAGTCCAGGTCGTCATCCAAGTTTGACCTGTATGACCGACGTTGCCATAGGAAGAAGCGCCATCCAGACTTGCAAACCGGACTTGCCCGTGTACTACCACCGTGCTAAAACTGACGTCGCAATAGAAAGAGGCGTAAAGTGCAATGGGTCAACCCTCTCCGTCCGGGCGTGATCTCTCCGATTCCGAAATCACTTCGCACCCAGAATTAACTACAGGATTGTTTGACGTACAGGAAGTTTGGCGTACAGGATCGTTTGAAGTCCGGTTTCCCGAACGTCCGGTCTCACACTAGTAAGTCCAGGTCGTCATCCACGTTTGACCTGTATGACCGACGTTGCCATAGGAAGAAGTGCCACCCAGACTTGCCCGTGTACGACTACCGTGCTACAACTGACGTCACAATAGGGAGAAGCGCATCCAGAACTGCGAGCCGGACTTGCCCGTGCTACAACTGACGACCACCGTGCTACAACTGACGTCGCAATGGAAAGAGGCGCAAAGTGCAATGGGTCCAACTCTCCCCGTCCGGGCGTGACCTCCCGCGGGCGGGGGTGGGGGGAGGGCGTGGGCGGACCCGGCAGCAGCCGCCCGCAGCTGATAAACGCCCGCGCGGGCGGTGTGGGCAGCGTGGGCGGCGTGGGCGTCGGGAGCGAGCCGTGCGCGACGGAAACGGGAAGGGCAGCGGGAGGGGCGGGCAGGGCCCATTGAGGCTGCGAGGCGTGACCCCTGATCACGAGGGCGCCCCGGGCACCGCTATGCGCCAACCTGCCACAGCGCGGGGGCGAGGCGGCGCGACCACGTCATCGGCGAACAGCTGCTCCGCGCCGCCGGCTTTTAACCGACTGCCACTGCAGGGGAGCATTCGTCTTCTTCTTCTTCTTCTTCTTCTTCTTTTTCTTCTTCTTCTTCGTCTTCTTTTTCTTCTTCTTCTTCTTCTTCTTCTTCGTCTTCTTCTTTTTCTTCTTCTTTTTCTTCTTCGTCTTCTTTTTCTTCTTTTTCTTCTTCGTCTTCTTTTTCTTCTTTTTCTTCTTCGTCTTCTTTTTCTTCTTTTTCTTCTTCGTCTTCTTCTTTTTCTTCTTCTTCTTTTTCTTCTTCTTTTTCTTCTTCTTTTTCTTCTTCTTTTTCTTCTCCTTTTTCTTCTTCTTCTTCTCTGCAAGGGGAAGCCCTCTTCCGTATACACAATATTCTTCCTTTTCATTATTATTAATATTATTAAGGGCCATTTATATATGTTTATGGCCTTTATTTCTTGATTTATAAAATTTTATGTCCCGGAACGTTTCTCCCAATTAATTATTCATTTAATAGAATTAGTTATATATTTATGACATAATTTAATAATAATTCCCGAGGTACCGGAACGCCGGTATTATATTAGTGAGTGATATAGTATTATTTAGAAGTGACTTAACTTTAGCACCTCCTGTAATTTTTGAACGTTTGAAGTTATCGCAATACAGTTTTCATGGAAGTGCATGAGATAATGAAGCTAATTGTTATATGTCTTCGTTTCCATTTTATTACTTGTGTATTACGAGATATTCAGGTAAGTTTGTTTTTTTTCAAATGGAACTATTCATATATTTTTTGTTTATCATGACGGGCGTAAAAAGACGAATCCACAGCTATACGTATTTTCATATGTTAGATAAACAATTTTTTGAGTAATTTTGATTTTTGCGACTCGTATTTAACGAATATTTTTTAATGTAATAGTCCACCAAGCAAGATCACGCAGCCTCTCCCTGCTAGTGCGCGCTCGGGGCATTACAATATCCATTAAACACGAGTCGCAAAAAAATACCCCAAAAAATGCTTATCTAACATAAGACGATACGAATATCATTGGATTCGTCTTTTTACGCTCGTCATGATAGAGCAAAAAATATATAGTTCCATTTGAAAAGGAAATCAAACAAAGTTACCTCAATATCTCGTAAAATGCTAGTGATAAAATGGATATGAATATATGTATGAACTAGGCCCATTCCCTCACGCACTTCTGTGAAAACTGTATTGCAATAACTTGAACCGTTCCAAAATTGCAGGAGGTTCTAAAGTTACGTGACTTATGGGTCATTTATGACCACTCTACACGCTATCTCCGATATTTATCCTGGAGAGATTAACGTGTGTCATCTGGATCAGATTTTCGGTTGAATCTCTTGGCAAGATAAGGTTGTTACGCCTTGCATTATGAATTATGGGGTAATAGGATGATGATGAGGGGTGAAGGAACAATCACAAATACGACCATGTCTACGCAGGACTCGAATCTGTAGCCTCCTCGGCGTAGACGACGGCAGCCGCAACTGTCTGCGCCGACTTCGGGGTGGCTGTTATTATTATTATTATTATTGTTATTATTATTGTCATCTTATCTTAGGTCTTCTAACATGTTTTTTACCGATGTGTTGATAGAGCATTGCCAAATGGGGGATTCTATTGGCGTCTATTCTTCGTATATGTTGTCTCCAAGAATCTTTATAATTTTCTAGTTCTTCAATTATGTTAAGAATGCCCAAATCTTTTCAGATATCATTACTCAGAAGATTAATAGTTGGGACCAAATTTATATGCACCATAATCTAAGAAATGTAAATGAGTTAATGTGGTACATGTTTCTAAAATCCGCACTAGTTTGCCTTGTAAATAGTGGTCGGACGTTCAAGCATTTATTTTTACTAAAATAGGCAAGCAAAAAGGTATTTATTCTGGCTAAAGTAAAAGTTTAAAAAATATCTATCTGCAATTTTGCAGTTGTAGGAAGACGCCGAAAACCATTCAGATTTTTGCAATTTTCAAAAATTCAGGGTTAACCATGACAATGGAACCTATGCCACCTTTCGAAGTGTATTATTCTCTATTATTACTAAAAATTTAACGAAAAAATTTGGAGCCGTTTCTGAGAAATGTTTGAAAATGTCTGGAGATCTTCATGTAAAGTACCCCCAAATTTTAAAAAATGTTTCTCAAAATTTCAAACTGTAACTAAAGTCAGATCGACTGGGAATTCTTCAATTTGGAAAAGATCGTACGTGTGGTTGAGGCGCTAGTAGTGTTCACAGACAGACGAACGGACGTTTTGAAAAATACAACACTTTTTCAGTATCAGGGGACCCCAAAACGTGTATTTACGTTGAAATGTCGAAATCGATTTTCCGCAGCATTACATTACTTTCTCTATAGTACGTATATTACTCCCGGATATATGTATGTATATGAGAAAGTAATAATAATTAATATTCATTACCGTTCCTTTAAATAGGCAATACCAGTACATTACAGTGTGTAAATAATAAAAAATCACATTTAAAAGGAATTATTGTAAAAATGTGTAGTTTTCTGTCAATAAGAAAAATTGTGTAGTACATAGACTTGGAAATACGGACAAATGTTGATAATCAAATAAATTTCAAACAACTACAAAGCATATTTCATAAACTTATGTCAAACTTTTGATTTTCACTAATAAAGAAACGAATATGTAATTACATTTGACTTCTAGACTTGGGTTTGATTAGAGCCAGGAAGTTCAGGCAATTACTTTACCTAAAATAAGAAGGCAAAATGGCATTTATATTTACTAAAGTAGGCATGCAAAACAGCATTTACTGTGGCAAAAATATGGGTGCAATAATGCATGTAAATAATGAAATATCACATTTAAAAGAAATTAGTATCGTAAAAAAATAATGATTAAAATTATTAACATTTTTTTCAAAATCTAAAATTTACAATAACTTTTACGTGCAAGAAAACGATATTTTCTTTGTAATCTAGATTTATCACAACCACCTGGTATGTTGGCTACGAAATTGTTTTACTCGCTAGACTGTCTCTCTGAAATGCTATTGTTTGAAATTGTTGAACCGTTTTGAATTTTGATATGTCATCTGGGAAAATGGGATTATATTTTGAATTCTTCGCACTTGCGTAATCTCCAGCAGTAGAAAGAGTATACCATGTTTAGAGATCTCTTTCCTCAAAATGGATCGGAGGTCATGCTCAAACGTAGGATGGGATTCTTAATTTAAATAGAAATTGGATGTTTTATGCACATTCAAAGTTAGAAAACTTACTGCAGGGGAAAATATGGATTTGCATTGAAATCTGGTTTCAACTTATTCGGTATGGGACATTGATGACTACTGTGACGATATGAATGTATAAATTTGGTTGGAGTTGAGCGTAACTCTGAAAAGAATTGTTGAGGGAAGAATCGTCATGGATCGACGGTTACCATGGACGCGGGGTTGTTGAGAGGAGAACTAGAATGAGTTTGCTAGAGAAAGTTTACCTGATGAAGGCCTCTTGAATATCCATGTGATATCACCTAGATAAACCTGGAATATTAGCGATTTCTGGGAAGATCAGAAGAAAAAAACTAATAGTAGAAACACCTTGGGAAAGAGATTCCCAAGTGGAAAAAGAAAAGGTAAAATGTCCGGTCCACCTAATTGCCGGTCCAGTTTATTTAAATTTCCGGTCCACTTATCCTTACCGGTTAGGTTAATTAATCTTATTCCAAGTGTATAAAACATTCCATATTTGACAAAACCTGTAGGCACAATGATGATGTTTTTTCCCACAATATAAGGAGAAAGCCTCACTAAAATATCATACAAAATTCCACGTATACAGGTCAAGTAAACAACAATGTAAAGCAAATTTAAAAAAAAGTGGACCAGTTAACCTAACTCTCCGCTATATGTTTAAATTTTTTTGAATAATGTTAAATTCAAACACTAAGAAATACTTGCAAAATATTGTAAAAAAATACAAAATATAATGTGAATTGATAGAGTTTTCTTTATATCATCGAAATTGGGGGGTGGAAACGGTGAAAGTAAGAATAGCCGGGCCCCAAATGAACGTAGCATGGGTCCCCAATGCTGTTAAAACGGGCCTAACTCATCCAAGAAAGAAAAACTTGATAAACTAATTGTATAAACTATGATGATTATATTATTCTGTTATTAAATAATTCTACTGATAGTCTTAAAACATAAGATACTGAAAATAATAGAATTTATTAACAGACAATCAACGTAATTAGTAACCAATCTAATAAACTATTATTTTGTTCGTAGGAATGCGCCATTTGTCCTATCGGCATCGTGTCGGAACCTTTCCTACTCGCATAATGAAGTGTCCCTTTTACCACTCACATCATAAATAACAATTTCTTTGCCTTAACAGTCCCATACATACATATATATATATATATATATATATATATATATATATATATATATATATCCCTTAACTACTCTGGTGAAATTTACTTGCGCCTTAGTCTGGCGGGGTCCTCAGGTGCCCCAGATATTACTATTTATCTCAATGAAAAGTTTTTTTGTCAAATTTTGTTCTTTGAATCTGTTTACAGTGTTTAAAACAATAAGAAAAACGTGTATTACAAGCAGTTTTTACACAATGAATTTCTGTGATCTGGGTATAAATGTTTACAACAGCTTTTTGCAAACTATCATTATCTTTCTGTTAGCATTTCTCGCACACATGTAGCATCTTGCTTGTCTGGTTGATTCTGACAAAAAGGATGTTGAAGATTGATACAATTGCTTTGTGATTTTACGGTAATAGAAATCATAAAGTCTAAATATACACAAAACATGAATCGAGGGAATGAGAAGGAACTCACGTTAACACTACGGCGGGGCATTCTGAGACTTTTTCTCATCTAATTCCAAAAATAAACCTCAAATCACTTCACACAACCAGATAAAACAAATAACACTCTACCACTGAAGAATACTGGCAACATGAGCGATATCTAGTAATTGGTTTCCGAATTATAATGACAGATACTTCGGCCGGGGACTCCAGGATCCCACCAGAGAAGTAAATGGCTAAATATACACATATTTGATTAATTAACACTTCATTTTGTAACAAATATAAAAAGAAATATTTCTATAAAAGCATCAAAAATTCGCCTAATGAAATTTTGAATCCGCTGAAATTCGTGCACCCCCAAAAATTGCGCGCCCCAGGCTGCAGCCTACTCAGCGTGTTCGGTAATCTGGCTCTAGGCCTAAGGCCTTTCCCCAGCTGAGTGCAAGCACCGGCCGGCACCCACGCACGCCGTGTGGTCCGAGGCGCGCGATTTGCCTGCCCAGACATGCTGCGGCAGGCGCGGGGCCTCGCCTGCGCCTTGGCTTCCGGGAGGACGCGTTGCGCTCTGTGGCGAAATCGGGTCCGTCATTCCCCAACGCTGGCACTCCGTACCCACTGCGCAGGATGATCGAAGAGGCATGGAAGTTTACCAGTTTGTTCAGTTTGCACAATATAGCAAATTTAGTTTAGCTTAACCTCTTCCGGTGGTGTTTTCATTTCACAATTGAAAAAAATGTATCTGTGCTTTGCAAGCTCAGAAAGAAGTGACATTTTCAACATGTTGCCCGGCTCGGCTCGACCAATTCCAAGAACAGAAAGCTACAAGAAAAAGTATTGACTAAAATATTTGTTTAATTTTTATTATTATTACAAAATTAGGTTGAGTTATCCTTAATCCGATAAAACAAGCCTTTTTTAAATTGGTTATTTAAGGTCGCATCAACATCTAGGTCATTGGCGATCCCTATTGGAGTTAACGGTATGGTAACTATGAAGATGAAATGTTATGGTGATGAGAAGGGGTGAAAGGACGAACACAAATACAACCATGCCCGAAACGGGACTGGAACCCGCGACCCTTCGGTTTGAGATCGCTACGACACTACTGCCTTGGCGGTCTCTGCCCCCGAGCCGGCACTGTACTTCATTAGGTACCTTTCGACGCATTTAATCCAATTTTCATGAAAGTTTCTAAATTCCATCATTATTTAGAATAATTTAACATGACACTGTCACCTAGAAATTTCATCAATCGTAGTAGTTTATTACACTTTTTAAAGAGGCGAAACTGTTCGTGTCGGCGGGACACGGGAGCGTGATTTGGAGCGTGACCTGGAGCGTGATTTGATTCGATTTCATTATTTCATATTATCGACCCCGTCTATTGCTATGGTCACTAGTCCCGTAAGTGTGGTGTATGATTTTTATCATGGAAGGTGGCATGTTCTTCCCCGCAGGATGGTGAGATCCGGGTCCAAACTACGCGACGGCTTGCAGGATTTCCCCACCCTAGTTTCTCCCACCAGCATGGCACCGCCCCAGCCGAGACAAGCTCTAAGCTTCCCCTAATGGCCTCCCGACATGTGATGTAGGATAGAGCATGTGTGTGTCTCCAAGGGGTAAGGAAGGCATAGGGAAGAGGACGGAAAGTTCGCACGCAGCCCGTGGTCTGTTTGTTAGGATACTGCTCCTGTATTTGCCTGGTATTGATCAACCCAAGAAAAGCTACCGACCCAGAGCAGGCGGTCGCTAGACTTCTCCAGGCAGCGGCTGAATTCGACTTCGCTATCTACCTGTCGAAAATCCTGCAACCCTGCCGTTTGGGAGGACAGTCCTTCATTGTAGTCAATTGTCCTCTCGTCCTCCTTTGTATTTCATATGTCCTTCTTTTAGTAAGTTTTTAGCGTTTGTTGTCATTTATTTTGTCACATAACAACTTCTACGTTGTATCGTTTAATGTTTAATTTAGAATAGAAAACATGAAACTCATGCCTGAACGTGTCTCTATCTAGCGACTAAAACAAGAACGAAACGCTCAGACCATCTTCATTTCGATTTTGTAATTGCATCTTTTCACTTGAATTGCAAATGGAGAGAAGAAAAAAACAGAGTTGATGTTAGTCCAAATTAATTATTTATAAAAACAAATGTGTTGATGCGTGTTTTTGTTTGTTCTTTTCCTTATCGAGTGTCCTGCCTTTTACATGAACATTGTTGGCAGCCCTTCTGGGGACGGAGCGCGACGGGAGAAAGATGGTAGGGTGTGGATGAAAGCGGGAGCTGGACGTTGCGAGAGGGTGGGGCTCGACGGGGAAGCCAGGCGGACGACGCCGAGCGTTGCGCAGCTATGAGAAGCACGGCACAATGAGATTACAGTTACAGGCGACTCCGGTTATACCGAACTCGGATATAGTGAACACTCGGTTATAGTGAACTAAAGGCACTGGTCCCGTTTCACTTACATTACAAATAAGCACAAGAAGATTCGGTTATAGCGCACCTGAACCTCGGCTACAGTGAACGTGGAAGTAAGTCCTGGAAATTAATTAGATCTCTTATGAAAGCGAGATATAGGCGATTAAAAGAGCCTTCAGAGTGGTGGACGTGTTCCAACAATGCAAGAGGCATTGAAAGGTGTCAAGAATGTATTACGATATTTAGAGAAAAGGACATACAGAATCAAGTATGAAAAGAGCACTAACTCTGGAGAAGGATCTAAAGAAATTACTAATGAAAAATGTACCAAGCAAACAATTGAAAATAATTTATTTTTTTCAGGACAAATAAAGATATTGAATTTTCAGTTTCGTAGTTCGTACTTTTAATCTTTTTAGCTGTTCTTCTATACTAACAAAATCAATAATTTTGGAGAAATTCCATTTAATTTTGACATCATCGGGTATAGTGAACCTCTGGTATAGTGAACCAAACATGTTAGTCCTCAGAAGTACACTATAATCGGAGTCGACTGTACTTTTCTAGGGAGTATCACTAACCGGACGTACTGGGGTTTGACCCCGCAGGGGGGGGCGGGGGAGCGGACGGTCGCAAGGCCCGAAGCGCTTAATAGTGGAGGTAAGGTCCACTCGGACTAGGGTTACCAACAATATTCATGTAAAAGAGAGGACACTCGATAAAAAACGCATCACCACGTTTCTTTTTATAAATATTTAATTTAGACTAACATCAACTCTATTTCTTTCATCTTGCCATTTGCGATTCAAGAACAGAAAACTTGTCTCTGCGATTCAGATGAAGATGGTCTGAACGTCTCATTTTTATTTTACTCGCTAGACAGAGACAGTATCACGCATGTGTCAGCGTTCAGAAAAAGGATATTCATATTTTTTATTCTAAATTACACAATATAAGATACAAGTAGGAGATGTTAGTCATGTGATAAAATAAGTGGCAACAAATGTTAAAAATTTACGAAAAGAAGGACATTTGGAATAACAAGGAGGATGAGAGGACAATAGACATCAATGGGGGACTATCCTCCCAAATGGAGGATGTTTGGCAACCCTAACTCGGACCCAAGTTACTCGGTGGCACTCACGTCGTTAGCTTCAAGGAGGCAGTGAGTAGGTGGCTCGCCACCGACCTTTCGGAGGGATTGGGCGTGGGGTTCGTTAACTGGCATTCTCTGTGCAGCCGACGGCGGATCTCAAACCCAAATATAAAACACCAGACGGGGAGCATAAATCCCCCTATCAGGTTCGCCTAGGTTACGGCGGCACTCACGTCGATAGCTTCAAAGTGGAAGCAGTGAGGAGACGGATTTCAGGCCATGAGCCCGTCGGGCCTTAGTCCGGGTAACCCCCAATTCGGTACTTGGCATCGCCACGGGAGTGGCCCGATATTCTGGCGTAGAGGAGAACTTGTCCCGGCGCATTGTGAGTTGCGCTTAATTCGACTCCGGAACTGGCCTGGACAGCTTGTAGTTCTGAACTGGCAGGACGGCCCGACCCAGGCATTAAATGCGAAGTTTGCCAAGATGGTTAACTGTGTTTTGGCGGAATCCAGATACCAGCCCAAGCGGCCCGATACCCCAAATCCAGATACCAGCCCGAGGCGCTAGCGCCTAGGTACCCACTCCGGGAAGAAATCCTCCTAGTATAACATAAGGTTCGGGTATAATAAAGGCAGCTCGACACATTCGTTATTCGGCGAACATCGAGCAACCGCTCGCCGAATCCCGAGTAGTGTGGATGAGTTGCTTGCTATTTGCCGAACGGCGAACAGTCGATGTTCGCTTTAAGGCGACTCCACACATTCGGTATTCGACGAACAACGAGCTACCACTCGCCGAATTACGAGTAGTGTGGATGAGTTACTTCCTATTTGCCGAGCAGCGAACAGTCAGTGTTCGCCTTAAGGTGGCTCCGCACATTCGGTATTCGACAAACAGCGAGCAACTGGCGAATCCCGAGTAGTGTGAATGAGTTGCTTACTTACTTGCCGATATACTTGCCGACCGACGGACATTAGGTGTTCACCCTACCCACTGCGTGTCGGTCTTGAGGACATATCAAAGAGAGCGAACATTCGCCGAACACGTCAGCTGCTCGGGATTGGGCGAGCACTAGCTCGCTGCTCGGCGAATACCAAATGTGTGGAGTTGTTTTAAGAAACGCTTTTAACACGGTAGTAGGGTTTGACTCACCATGGCAGGATTTTCGATATTAGCCAAATAGCTACGTCAAATTCAGTCGCTGTCTGGTGAAGAATTCCAGCGACCGGCTGCTCTGATATAGTTTCCGTGGTTTCTCCAATCAAGACCAGGTGAATGTCGAACAGTACTCTAACAAATTGACCCCGGCCGCGGACCATCTCTTATTCCTCTTCTCTGTACCATCCTTGCCCCTTTTTTACACTCTCATGCACTTCACTACAGCCATATGTAATTAACATCGCCCAAGAAACCAATCTCAACCAAACATATCCAAAATGAAAGGGTAATTTTAGCATCTATATAAGAAATTGTTCCACTCTGTGTGTTCCAGAAACCAGGGCTGTTCAAAGAGGAAGAGTTAACATGCCTTCTTATGGGCGTCTAAACACGACACATAATCCTCAGAAAAATGTTTTTTGGAATATTAATGCCGGGATATTTTTTTCACCTGAGAAAATACTCCGCAGGGTACAACGTGTTGTGTGTTCTTTGAGATGTGTTTTAGTTTTTACGTTTGTGGGTAATTTGAAAGAGTGCTTCAAATAAAAAGGCTTTACATGTCTGTATGATGCAAGACTTGTCTGTACAAGAATGAAAGAAGTTTCGTCTTTGATATTAAGTTTACCTGTTTGAATGAAAACTCTTCAATGGAGTATACCCAACAACATCGACATCGGGATATGATGTAATCTAACAACTCACCATTAATATCACGCTCCTGCCAGCTATTAACTTGTAAGTACGGGAGAGATTACCCTACGCTATTAAGTAAATGACGATAATTTGGCGAGGAGTCAGGTAACAGGGTACGTAAAATGTTATGTGTCAAGTATCAAGAAGGTTACAATTATTTAAAGACTAATAAGAAATTTTGAGTTGTATTTTGATATTCAAACGTATTGCAATGGGAATTTCAAGTACAAACGACGTTCGGTAACATTTAAAAAAAGGTATCACAAATGTGTGATAATTAATAAATATATCCTTAAATTACAGAAATATGTGACATTCATTTCAATGTAAAACGTTTACTTGTTGTGACAAATAACTTTCATAAAATTCGAACACTATATTTAAAAATTACTTTATTGAAACTAAACGAATGGATTCCATTGAAGATTATTCAAATTTTAGTTTTCCAAGGCCAACTTTGCGATCGTAGAAGTACGAAATACAGAAAAACAATGACAAAATCCGCTAGCATAAAGTTGCATTTGGTAATTCAATGCAAAAAACATCTAGAAAAATGAATTTACAAATATAATTATTGGTTTGTCTGAGAAATCTGTGCGGAGATCTAAGTGAATTTGTCTAGTTTTTGACACTGCTCTCTTATTTATTTAATTGATATCACGAACCTTCTACTACATTAATATACTTGAGTTATAACGTACGACGTGCCAAATAACAAGATATTCTAAAGTATATTGATGTTTCATATGAAGACCAGGAAAAGTGAGCACATTAAAATTGAAATATAATAGAACAGAAGAGATTAACTAATTTACACATCAACATGGAGCAAATATACTGAAACTAGAAGCATTTGGGGTATGTGTAACATTCCTGCATCATGTGAAGTGTTGAAATATTTTCTTTGTAAGTTTATTTTTATTTATTAATTTTGCATTAATGGAATCCACAATGCTTTGCACGGAGAGGAATTTGAGAGCGGTAGAGAGGGGCGTAGGCATGTGAAGAAGGAAGAAGAGGAGGCTAAGATGGGTAGAATGGGGAAATGAAATGGAAAGGGGTGAAGAGGGATGAGGAAGTGTGAAGTGGAGTGAGGAGGGGCGAAGAGGAATGAAGAGGAGTTAGGTGGACCGAGAAGTGGCGGAGAGGGGAGAGAGAGACGAAGTACGGCAGAGAGATGAAGAGGGGTGAAGAGGGGTGAAGTGGCATTGAGTGGGGAGAAGAGGGCGGAGAGGGATGAAGACGGGTGAAGAGAGGTGAAGTGGAGCAAAATGAAGTGGAGAAAGGCAGAGAAGGGCGGCGATTTTTTAATTTCATTTTTTCACGATATCTCAGCTCTTATCATATCAGAATGTGAGAAAGTATATTCAATGCCTACTGTATACTCATCACTCACAAATATTTTCATTTGAGCAAAAGAATTTTATCTTGTAAATTTGGACGCCGTTGATTTTCTACATCCAACACAATAACGAAACAAAATATGTCGGCTCTAATTGACTGTACTTACGAAATACTTGTAACTTCAACTGGATCTTCATGTAATTACATATTTTTTGTCTTTCTATATCCAGTACTCAAAATTGAGAACTTTGCGAATCCTGGCAATACTAGTAGAATGTTCAAATTTTTCGTGACTTATTCTGTACTACGTTACATTATTTGTTATTATTTTCCCATACTTTTTAATATTCTAGCAATTTTCTTGAAATTTATTTCTTAAAAAATTTTAATGAATTTTCAAAAAAATTTTTTATGTTTTTATATAAAGAATATTTTTCCTCATGCAAATTCAGAATTGCGAGCTGACGGTGCGAGGTGCTCTATTTGAAGACGCGGTCAGATCCACGTGGTCTGCTAGGCTTAACCTCGTCCGCATTTCATGTATATTACGAGTGCTGAGAATATTACTTTAGGATTGGAAAGTGTTATTTATTAGTATTATTTATTAGAAAGTATTAAGTCATATTTCTTAATCTGTAGTTCCAATTTTGGAGAAATATTGGTTGTCGCATATGTGTAGAATTACAAATGTTACAGAGATTGTTTGTCAGTCATTGACTTCTGATGTTCTTCGATGGTTATCATTGTTCTCGAAATTAAAAATGTTCAGTTAATCAGAAGTTAATCCAGTAGATACGCAAAGCAATATTTATTTTTAAAATTGGTTAAATAAATATTTCCTTCATGTAATTTCAAATTGTGTAAATTTATTTCATTTGTAAATGAATTCTCTAAGTAAGAAGTATTTTGATATGACATACTATATCGTTTCTTAAAATTTTGCCACACATTCTTATCGTTTTCACTTCATATTTGTGCACATAGTTTTCTTTCTCAAACTACGTAATTTTTCCTGCCTCTTCTTAAAACCATGACACTGGTGGATTGTAAAGTGGATCCCCTGCCAGTTGAAACAGGAAGTTTGAACATATGTGTTTGCTGATACTCTTTTAAAGAAACACTCTAGATATATGATTTAGAAAATGTTCTGTACTTGCTGTTCTTTCCATTGCGACATAGAAAACCACGTCCTATTTTTTATGAACAAGTTCATCATCCTGTAATCGAATGCTTAATTGTTACCTACATCGACAGCTAATAAAATAATGTTGCGACATATTTAAGGGAAGACCTGGCTGTAAGAGAACGCCGGAGTTTCCATGAAGCGTTCACGCATGGCGGCGGTTTTCATTATTTGGTAAAAAACGCAATAAGCGTTGAAAGGCGTACCTATCACTTATACTTGGATTTATGTACAGCTGCACTTGACGTAAATTAGCAGTGTTACAGAGTCATCCAATCGGGAGCTTACATGACACTACAGCGACATTTACACGTCACTACAATGACGTCACTATGGTGACGTTCAACTTCCCGATTGGATGACTCCGTAACAGCTGATATACGTCAAGAGAAGCTCTAAATAAATCCAAGAGAGGTTTTAATACTGGAAGTCCTAAACATGAAATCTTAACGGTTAAGGTTAGAGGAGTTGCTCATCTAAAGGAAGATAGAGCGAAGACGCACTGGGGTGTGTCGTTAAGTCCCCATTTCCAGAGGGCCAGTTAAATACGAGGTATTTTACACGAGCTCCATTTATGCACATACTTTTTAGCTGCTTGTCAAAAAAATTATTGGGGCACCTAACTATTTTGTTTGCTTAATTGATGCTTTCGTGTTTTCGGGCGCATCAACTGCAAAGGTCACTAATCTCGTACGTGTAGTACATGATTTTTTCCTCGGGAGGGGCAGTGGTCTTTCCCGAGGATGATGAGATTTGGCGCTGATCTACACGTCCGCTAGTAGAGCTGTATCCAACCAGGTACGATCTCTCTCATCAGCGGAACACAATCCCAGCCAAGTCGAAGTCTGGTCTCCCAACATGTGCGGTAGTGTAGTACATGTAAATGTAAATGTGTGTAAGTAAAAGGTGAGGATAGGAAAAGGAAGAGGTAGGAAAGATCGCGCGTTGTCCGTGGCCCGTTTGTTAGGGTACTGCACCGGCATTCGCCTGGCATTGATCAGAGAAACCACCAAAAACCTCCGATCAGAGCAACCGACCCACTGGAATACTACTCCACCGAAAGGTTAAATTCAATCTAGCTATGTAGTTTGTGCTGAAAATGGTGCCACAATCGGGAATCGAACCCTAGGACCTCCCAGTCAGAGGCCCTGCAGTGATATCAGTCGATGCCCTGAGCTACCTAACCCGGCACTCTGTCTAGCAGTGACTCCACTACATGGTTCCGTATCGATGGCGTCTAATAAGTTGCACCAAACCGTCATCACTAGTATGATAAGAGAGAGGATAAAAGACAACATTATTATTTCAGAAGCACAGAGGATTTTTGATCGGAGAAGCCACGAAAAAACTACCGATCAAAGAAGCCGTCTGCAAGAATTCTTCTCCAAACGCGATTCAATACGACCTAGCTAGTAGGGTTGCCAGCAATGTTCATGTAAAAGGGAGGACACTGGATAAAACACGTAACAACACTTGTCTTTTTATATTTTATTTACACTAACATCAGCAATATTTCTTTCTTCTCCCCATTGGCTTTCCATCTCTCTAAGTGAAAGGATTCGTTCACAAAATGCAGATGAAGGTGGTCTGAGCATCACTTTTTTATTTTAGTCGCTAAACAGTGACAGTATCATGCACGCGTGCGACAGTGTACAGTAAAAGAATATTCACGTTTTCTATTCTAAATTAAACAATGAACAATACAACGTATGTGGTAAAATAAAGAACCACAAATGTTAAAAATATACTAAAAGGAAACATTTAAAATAGAAAGGAGAACGAAATGTCAATTGACTTCAATGTAGGACTGTCCTCCCAAATGGAGGACGGTTGGCAACCGTAGTAGCTAGTGTCGAAAATCCAGCTATAGTCGAGACTCAAACCCTAGAACCTCCCGGTCAGAGGTAGCGCCCCGTTCCGGGTTGGCCACCCCTGACCTAGACGACGACGACGACGACGGCAGCGGCGGCGGCGGCGGCGGCGGCGGCGACAGCGTGCGCGCGTGAGCTGGGCCGGGCCCGCCGCCGCAGACGGGCGAGAGAAGGACGCGGGCGAACGGTCGTGGAGAAGGGGGCGGGGCTGGGCGGGGAGGAGGGGCCGGGAGGCGGGTGGGTGGAGCAGGGGGCGGGCGGAGCGGGCCGGAGTTTAAGCGGGGCAGGTGGGCGAGGCGGGCGGGGCCGATGGGGCGGGTGGGGCGGGCGGGGGAGGCGGGGAGGGGCGTGACGGAGCGGGACGGAGCGGGGTGAGACGGGTAGGGGCGGGGCGGGGAGAGACGGAACGTTTGGGGCGGGGAGGGGCGGGGCAGGTGGGGCGGGCCGATCCCAGAACGGCCTCCAGCATTTAAATACACGCGGGCCGTTAGTGCGGTAATATTGCAAATTGCGGGCGCGAGACGGGAGACGGGGTCGCGGGAGGGGGGACGAGGGAGGGGGAGGGGGGTCGCGGCGTGGCGCGTGCGTCGCCAGGGCCACGGCGGCCGACGTCGCTAAGCGTCGCGACGCCCCTCCCCCCTGCGCCTCGACGACGCGTCGCGCCGCGCCGCGCGGCACAGTGGTCGGAAATGAGACCACATGGCGCACGCCACCGGGAGAGGTGGCTCAGGGCATCAACTGACCGGGCTGTCCTACGGTTCGAGTCCTGACGGTGGAAGAATTTTCGACACACATCTAGGTCGATTTTGAGACGCTGTCTGGAGGAGAATTCTAGCAGCTCGCTGCTCTGATTGGTAGTTTTCCGTGGTTTCTCCGATCAACACCAGGCGAATACCGGAGCAGTACCCTAACAAACGGGCCACGGACCGTGCGCGACCTTTCCTTCGGCTTTCTCATCCTAGCCTCATCCCTTACTTACACACACTTACACGAACATGCCCTACGATTCCACACATGCCGGGAGACCGGTCGGGAGCTTAGAGCTTGTCCCGAGTGGGGCGGAGGCAAGCTGGTGGGAGATACCTGGTTGGGAGTACCTCGCTAGCGGACGGTAGGTCTGCGTCGCCATCCAGCGGGAGAAGACCACTACCGCCACCTCCTAGGAAAAACAAACTCTATACTTACGGGATTAATGACCCTATCAGTTGACGTGTTCTGGATCACTGATCAATCACATGGCTCACGCAACGCCTCTATGTTTGTTTTGTAGTGCAAACCAACACTTAGAAACTAGCAGTATATACTTTCCGCACACGTTTTCTGGAGCCCTCATTTCACCTGATGCGAGAAGATTACTTTTATTCTAATGGCAGAACTATTATATAAAATCTTTACATCGTTCTTCAATTCAAAATATTTTCTATTACAGGAGAATGAAATTTTCTGGTTATCTGATTGTATCAATCAGGTTGTTACAATCTCTTATTGCTAATTCAGCTAATATTGGTCAAGGCCTATAGGTAGGGGCTCCAGATCTCAAGAAACCGTAAGCGTATTATAAAATAGCTACACTCCGATTTAAATGTCTCTCCTGAAAGCCACGAGCTGGAAGAAGAGGACATCGCAGTGGCGTAGCTAGGGGGCGGGGCAGGGGGGCCGTTGCGCCCCGGGTGTCACCATTTTAGGGGTGACACCAATTATAAAATTTTATACTTCGAATTATATAATTTTATTGGTTTATTTAAAAGTTATATAAGTGTATACAAATTAATTAATAGTTATACAATTAAATCGTATATGCTAAGAAAGCAAAGAAAAATCATGTTAAGAAAAACGCAAAACTATAAGCAATGAGCCCCAATTCTTCAATTGTCCAAGAGTCTCGATTTCGGCGATTACTTTATCTTATGGATAGAGGAGGAAGGGAAGCCCCCCTCTTGGCAGACCAGCCCTGAGGAAGACCACGACAAGATGGTCGAAACGTCGGCAACACAGCCTTCGACGCGGCGTCACCCGGACAGTCAAGAACATTCACATGACTCCGGCCGCGGAAGCCTACAACTTCACATACTTGTATTTTTATTACATAATGTATAAACTATTCAGATATAGATATTTTTATATTTAATTTTTTTGGGGGGGGTGACACCGTTTTGCACCGGGTGACACCAACTTAAGCTACGCCACTGAGACATCGTCGTCCTATCGGGAGCTCCCACACCAAAAAAGAAATTCGTAATGAAGCTTCTGATAAGATGACAGTGTCCCACTCTCCTTCCAGCTAGTGACCTTCAGGAGAAACAACATTTAAAGCGGACAACAAACACCAGAAGTTCGGTAGTATTTTTTATTGCTTCTATTTTATGATTTTTATCAATAGGAATCAATTAATCTTCTAGAGTTGTTTTAGTAGATATTCCTTTTACCAATTTTAGCTTCCAATTCTTATTTTTCATAATTAATCATTTTTGTACGTTTCGTATTTTTTTAAACTTATTTATTTAAGGTCGCATCAACATCTAGCTCATTACCGACAACTATTGGAGTTAACGTTATAGTAACTGTGAAGATGAAACGATATGGTGATGATAAGGGACGAACACAAATACAACAATGCCCGACGCGGGACACGAACCCGCGATCCTTCGGTCCCGTGATCACTACGGCACTACTGCCTTAGCAATCTCTGCCACCGGATCGGCTTTTCGTCATTATTTTGCTCTTGTTCTGCTGGCATCTATCTCGATTAAGCTGGAAAAATACCTACAAGCCTGGACAACATGAAGGCACACGGTCGTATTTTGCCTTTCTGTGAGAATGCAGGCTTCAGAGCCAGGTAATATTAAAAAAACGATGATGCCAGTAAAGATTTTTGATTCTTTTTCATTGATACCGAAAGGCTTTGTTGCTCAAGAAGAATCAAATCCTACTTTTCAGTATGATCTATATCTTATGAGAACAGAGCTCCCTGTACATTATGTACCCTTGTCGGTGCTGGCGATTACACAAGCGAAAAACGAAAAATATAATTCCGTTTTCATTTGTGTCATTTCAATACTCAAAAGAGAGTCTACAATAGCATTTCGAAAACACAGCTTCGCGAGCAAAACAAAATTTGTAGTAATTACACCTGAAAATCAAATGGAATCAATATTATAATGAAAAGTTCGTTTCCTTTTACGTAGTGCTAATTTAAATTTTAGAGTTAAAATAAAAATGTGAATCATTTTAATTATTATTTTTTTACAATATTTTCTTTTAAATGAAATATATCATTCTTTACATGTCCTTTTACACCCTTACTTTGTAAAAAGTAAATGCCTTTCTGCATGCCTATTTTAGTAAAAATGAATAATCTTTTGCCTGCCTAATTTAGAGAAAATAAATGCCAGATCTTCGGAACTCTAATCATAACCTAGATTAGAAGTTGAATGTAATTACATATTCATTTCTTCCTTAGTTAAAATTAAGTATGGGTCCTCGATATTTTCGATACCTCGACACCCTCGACACTCGGATGGTATCGATAGCGATTGATACTTTCGGAAAATGAGTCGATATTTTTCGATACTTTTCAATTATTTATGCCATTCCCCATCTATTCTAATTTTACAGAATAATTGTCTTCTTTACATTCCTCTTTCTCCTATTTTCCTTCTTTAGCATGAAGGAAGTGTCCGTCTGTTCGGATTCACTTACAGTCGTTCAAATTAGACAACGCTGCAACAGCCGGGCGCCGTGCCCCGCTCTTTAAGTCCCCATCTCACCTGTCACCATCTCCTGAGGTAGCACGCAAATCGCGACCAATTTAGCTTTGGGAAACTCTTCCTTGTGAGCTCCCGGCAATCTAGTGGCGACAGGCATGATAAGCAGTGCTCGATGACAGCGTTTCTTCCTGGGATACTCCCCTCCTCAGCCCACCGTGGAGGCATCTGACGGAGCTCTTGAGTTCCGTTCTGCGTTTTAGTGACCGACAGACGACCTGATTAGTGCATTCCATAAACAAAATGAGTGAAGTGTGGAATTATTTTGGTGTGGAAGTGTGGAAGATAACAATCGAGATAATTGTAGTATATGTAAAAAAAAACATTTTCGCCTGGTGGTAAATCACATAATACTTGTAATTAAAAAATCATGTTACATCAATACACCAGGTAGTATTCAGCTCCACCGAACACAAGAGAGCCAAGCCAAATAATACTGCACCGGACGTTGGGAACGTCGCTGATCGTACAAGTGAAGTGGTAGAAGTTAATAACCCACGGTGAGTCCTGTCAAGATCCTCGAGTTCCAAGACAAATAAACCAACACTCGCTGAGTTTTTGGCCACAAAGAACAAATTTAACCCAGGAGATAACCGTTCAAATGCAATAACAAGAAAATTTTCTGATTCTAAAAATTTTCTGAAGAAAAGGTTCTGACCATTAGGGAAACGGTAATTAAGGAATTCGTAAATAATATTGGTTAGTAGAATGAGCCTTGTCAAGGCTGGAGAGGAAATCATTTTCTATTAATAAGTAAATTAGTAAGGAAATCAACAAATAAGCACATTATTAAATAATTAAATTATTACATAGGGGGACAAGTAGTAGTGAGTGCCCGAGAAGTAAGCACAGAGGCGACAGGGCGGGCGATCTTGTGTGTCGCTGTTTGATTTCAAGTGCTGAGGAGGTCAAAGAGAATGAGTGTCGTCCGCGCCAGGAAATGAGAAAAGAAATCGTTTACAAAAAGCCTGAGGGATTTGCGTAGCGAATCGTATTCTAACGATAGGCTTTTACCCATTTTGGGGGTGAGTAATAGAATTCGAAAAGTCAAAATCAAAGAGTCTTAATTTTGCCAATTACATAGAACTTACAATATCACATTTAAATATGATGGGCAAAATAATTAGGAATCCCCTAGAAAAAACTGTGTGGGATCTCCATCACCTTCGTACGCAAAAACAAAATTGTCAGCAGTGAGAGGCAGCTCGCTCACTCACATTAACATGTTAGAATAACAAGACAAAGTTTTTAAATATAATACTTCTGTACACTAACAATATAACAAAAAAACATTCAGATCTAAACATATACCACAATATTAACGAACTTGATACCAACAAAAGTATATTACTGTTCAACGGTAATCAAATAAGATTTTGTAGATTATACAAGATTTTTCAAGAACAAAAAATAGATTTTTCACTTAACTATCACAAGAAAATCGTCAATGTTGTCTTGCGAAAAAAGCCATTTTCTTATACACCCTAAAGTTAGAATGCTTTAGGGTATAGGTATTGTAATGGCTTAATGGCCAAATAGTGTCAGTATATTAACGTAATGTACTGTAGTGTATATTTGTAATAATTACCTATTAAATAAAAAATTCCGGTACAGTACTATACAGTACAGTATAGTACTACCAATTATATTATATTGTAGCCTACATTGTACAACTGAGGGACTCTGTAGAACAAGGTGTGATCCCACATTGATCTAGTTCTGAGATATGGATGGTTTTACTATATATTTTACAATAAAACTCAGTTCACTTTTAAACGTGTAAGCACTGTGCACTTACAGGAAAGTGCATACTGAATTTATATAGAGCGAGATACATAACCTTAGCACCTCCTATAATTTTTGACCGGTTGAAGCTATGGCAATGAGATACTGAGGTAAATTAATGTTTTTCAAATAGAACTATACATAATTTTAGTCTATCATAACGACCGTTAAATGACGAATCCAATGATATACATATTGTCATATGTTAGAAAAGCATTTTTTGAGTAATTCTGATTTTTTGCGACTCGTCTTTAACGGATATTTTGCTCGTCATGATAGACAAAAATATGTATAGTTTCGTTCAAAAACATCAAAGTTATCTCAATATCTCAAAAAATGCAAAGAACAAATGATAAAATAGTAATGAATACATATATTAATTATCCCATTTCTCCATGCATTTCCGTGAAAACTTCATTGCAATAACTTCAACCGTTCAAAAACTACAGGAGGTGCTGAAGATACGTGACTCACTCTGTATAATGTATTACTGTAAAATAATAATGTGCTAATTTGAAGTTATATTAAATGCTAATGATAGAATTTCACAAAAATGTGGAATAGCCCCTTGTACTAAGACCTTCAATTGTAGTTGATACAATTGTGTGTGTGTGTGTGTGTGTGTGTGTATACACAACACATTGTATTTTTCTTCCTGAGGCTTTCCCAGCACCAGGACCTGCCGAATTCGGCTATTCGCGGCAGGTACCTACCATGTCCCTCATGGGATTAACCTTTACACTAGACACTTGCGGGCTCCTCGGCCTGTGGTCAGCAGTCTCAGAAGGCCATCCGCGACAACGCATGAAAAGCAAGGGACAAACAACCATGCCCATGGCGAGACTCGAATCCCCGACCCTTAAGACCGAGGCGCTGAGTCGGTTCTCGCTCTATACTTGGGTTTTTCTTTGGGTGATGGTTGAGTCCAAGATGGAATTCGGCACGACTTTTTGCGCCTTTCTCGGTCCAGCCGCAAGATGCCGCAGTGTAGCTTCTCAGTTAGATGGAATTCAATCTCTGTCTGAGGGAGAATTCTAACGGCCAGTTGCTCTGATCGGTAGTTTTTCGTGGTTTCTTCGACCAACACCAGGAGAATGCCGAAGATGTACTCTCCCAAAGGGGCCAAGGACCGCCGGCAATCTTTCCTTCCTCTTCCTTGACCTATCCTCACCCCTTACACCCTTACACACACACACACACACACACACACACACACACACACACACACACACACACTAACACGTACTACATTACCATACTACCGGGAGACCGGCCTGGAACTTAGAACTTGCTGGGCAGTGCCCTGCACATGGGAGATACCTGGTTGAAAAAATATACCACTACTTGACGGTAGGTCGGCACCGGATCTCGCCATGCAGTGGGGCAAGATCACCGCCACCTCCCGATGAAAAACATGCACTACGGTTACGGGACTAATGACCTCAGTAGTTGACGCGCCTGGAATCACCAAGAACCAATCAATTAATCAATCTGGCACTGTTGGCACACGAACCCAGGACATCTGGGTGAGAGGTACTGCAGTGACATCAGTTGCTGCCCTGAGCCACCTCTCGCGGCGTGCGTCTGGAAGTTTCCCGCAACATCCGCGTTCCCACGCGGCGCCTCACCCCACGGGCGCGCAGACCGCACGGGCTGGCGCGGGCGGGGCGGGCGCGCTCTCGCACGTGACCGGCGCTTATGGCCGTTAATGCGCCTCATCTGCGCCCATAAAGCGCCCGTAATGCCCTCTGTCGGCCCCAGCGCCAGGCAGCGGGCGGCGCGGTGCCGGGCGGTTACCCGGTGGTTAGCCGGCCGCGTGTTCCGGCCCCGCCGGCGTCGATCGCCTTTCTTTCCTCGTCCGGGACTCGCTGCCCCGCCCCCGCGTCTGCCACCGCCATCGCCTCTGCCTCGGCCTCCGCCCCCGCCCCCGTGTCCGATCCGCCCCGCCCCGCCCCCGCCTCCGTCTCGCTCCCGCCCCCCGGCTCCGCTACGGGGCCCCGGCCCCGCCTTCGCCACCGCCTCTGTCCCCACCCCCGCCACTGCCCCGGCCCCGCCCCGCCTTCGCCACAGCCTTTGCCACCGCCGCCCCCGCCACTGTCCCCGCCCACGCTCCGCCACCGCCACCGGCCCCCTCCAACCTCCGCGTACCCCGCCTCTGCCACTGGCCCCGGCCCGCCTTCGCCACCGCCCCTGCCCCCGCCTCCGCCACTAACCCTGCCGCCGCCCCCGCCTCCTCCACCACCGCCCCTGCCCCCGCCCTCGACCACGCCCCTGCCCCCGCTACGGCCACTGTCACTGCCACTGCCCCCACCCCCGCCACCGGCCCCGTACTCGCTCTCGCCTCTGCCTCTGCCCCCGACACCACCCCTGCCCCCGACACCACCCCTGCTCCCGCCACTACAACTGCCACCGCCCCCGCCTCCACCCCCGCCTTCAACCTCGCTCCCACATCCACCTCGCATCCGCCCCTGCCACCGCTCCCACCTCCACCACTGCCCGTTTCCGTCCCCGCCTCTGCCCCCACCTCCGTCCCCGCCTCCGTCCCCGTCTCCGTCCCCGTCTCCGTCCCCGCCTCCGTCCCCGCCTCCGTCCCCGCCTCCGTCCCCGCCTCCGTCCCCGCCTCCGTCCCCGCCTCCGTCCCCGCCTCCGTCCCCGCCTCCGTCCCCGCCTCCGTTCCCGCCTCCGTTCCCGCCTCCGTCCCCGACTTCGTCCCCGCTTCCGTCCCCGCTCTCTCCGTCCCCGCCTCCGTCCCCGCCTTCCGTCCCGTTTCTCTGTCTCTTGCTTCTCTGTCTCTCGTTTTCTGTCTCGTTTCTCTGTCTCTCGTTTCCATCTTAGCTATCCATGCATCCAGCTCAATCCAGCTCTGTCTATACAGCATCTTGTGCTTTTCAGGCTCTTAGCTTCAAGTCCCTGTATGCTTGTTTTACAACCCAGCCAGCTCTGTTATGGCATTTTGCTCTACAGGCTTGCGCTTCTTGCTGCTCAGCTTGGGCTACACTCCCGCTCTGCTTTTCTTCCTCCTCAGCCTTGGTCGTTCGGGCGGAGACAATGCTCCGGCGTTCAGCAGGCGGCCGCCGCCGGACTGCCATTTGCGCGGCAGCCGCCAGAGTGTTGTTGGGATAAAGACTCCTTAGTTCATGGAGAATGACTGTCTCCAGGTGGAGGAGCCAAAGTGACAGTGAGCTGAATACTAACCAAATCACACCCACGGTAAGCCTCACTTTATTAATCTAGGAATTTTACCATTGTCTTGTCTGTTGATTTTCGAATCAGTGGTTTTTGTCAAAAATGACTTGCTTAAGGGCGGGAATATATTTCCAGAAATTGCCGATGTCACTAACAATAACACACGTCGTAGTAATCATATCCATCATGTGACAGTATGAACAGCTAAAGACAAAAAATTCACATACATGTACCTTATTTTACAACACTGTGCTAGATGATATTAAACGATTAAATCCGATATAAAAGTTTAAATCCCAAGTAAGATCGTTTCTGTTGTATAACTGTTTCTATACAATTAGAGAATATACTGAGCATCAAAAGGAAAGGAACATTCATTTTAACAGTGATATTCAATGTATTATTTACCATTTGGACTGTATAATTTTAAACAACCCGTAAGAAATCTTTTAGCGCAGCCGCAGGGTCAATGATTCCCATTTCCATTAGGTTTTTCGTCGCTTCCCTGATCCTTTGAGTAAATGCAGAGATGGCTCCTTGTATTGCTTCTGGACATACATGTACCTTCATTATCTGTGCTCGTCTTCTAGAATTCAGTGGGAAATATAGTTATTCAAATGATCGTTCTCCATGTTGTCGTGGCAGGAAGGATTATTCCTTGACGAAGGACATGATGAGGGATAAGAGTCCAAATTTATTGCTGATTCGCCCTTGAAAACAGATTTTATTACATCGGAGCGAATACTTTTGTTAACAATCCTTGCAAAAAAACGCTGTTGATACTGTCACCTGATGGATATGATTACTACGTGGGGTGTTATTATGGAACCACCACCAGCCTTGTTGACAACTTGGGTCCTTGCATTCGTGGGGTCTTCGCCATATTCGAACCCTGCTCTCTGCTCAACTGAAATCGGAACACATCTGACTAAGACCGGTTTTGCAGTCGTTTAGGGTGCTATGGATGTCACGAGCCCAGGAGACGCTGCAGGCTATGTCTTGGTATTAGCAAAGGCACTCGATGCCTTCGGTGCACTCGATGCACTGGGCCTTCTGCTGCTACAGCCCAGTAAAGGTAAATTTTGACGCACGTTCCTAACGAATAAATTGAAGTCGAATGTCCCAAATTGATTTCTGCGGTTATTACATTCAGAGTTGCTTGTCTGCTAGCACTGACAACTCTACGGAAACGCTCCTGCGCTCCGGCATAAATCGAGTTCGGTCGCCGTCTGGAGGAGAATTCTTGGGGATGGCTGCTCTGATCGGAAGTTTTCCATAGCTTCTGTGATCAATATCAGATGAATGCCACAGCAGTTCCCTAATAAATGGGCCCCGGACCTCGCGCGATCTTTCCTTCTTCCTTGTTCTATCCTCACCCGTTACACACACACATTTGCTACAATACCACGTCCCGGCTGGGTGAGAGATCCAATGGTGGAAATACCTGATTGGGGAAAACCTCGCGTAAGTTCATCTTCTGTTTTTACAAATCTTTAATGATTTCAATTACTACGACGATACCTGTAGTCTTTGTTTACTTACGCGAGGTCATCTGCAACGTTAAAATCACGGAGGATAACTATACAAGTAAGTATTAACGCAGTACAAATATGAACAAATAGAAAATGCACGTAATAAAAATATGAAACTTATGGGTTTATTTGATGAATTATTTATTAAAGACATAAATATTGAATACACAACCATCCATATTTTTCCGCTTTCAACGCTACAGAGCTCACCTTTCGTTTTTATTGAAGTTTTGAAGCAGTTTCCTCTTCGAATTTCTTCCATCCCTTGGGCCTTTAAGTTATAAGCCTGTGAATGTATTAAAAATTAGACAGTGTTCTTTAAAATTTCTTTCTTGTACTCGTATTAGTTTTGCAATTACATTCCATATTGTTTTCAGTGTGTATTCATTAAGTGCTCTTGTGCATTCGATCTTCTCAAATTGACCGCCGAATCCTTCAAAATGTTCGCAATTTCTTGTGTCGTATCTTCTTCTAACACGTAGTTTTACTCCTTACAAAAAATTTTGAAATTGTCTCCAAAAGTATTTTGTTTTATTTTTCTCTGTGTTCCCTGGAGTTGAATAATTTGTTGTATATATTGATAATACTGTGTACCCTGGAGTTGAATAATTTGTTGTATATGATGTTGAATAATTTCATGTATTTCTTGATCGGATGAATCACCAAATCTTTTCACCTTTTCGTTCACTGATTAAGACAATGGAAAAGCGCGCTTAGATGTAACTACTCTGAGGATCGATACATACCGCCTGCTAAGGTGGATGAATCACAGCTAGTGATTGGGCACTGAAGAGGTGATAAGAAAAATCGATAAGAAAAACTGATAATTCTTCAGTGAATCTTTTCAATATCGTATGTATTTTTAAACACTATTCGTCTCAATTTCTTGAGTGGAATAATCTAGATAAAATATTGATTATTACGTGTTTTGGGACGTGTCAATTGCTATGATCATTACTCCAGTAAGTGTAGTGTGTGTTTTCGACGCAGGAAGTGGCGTTGATCTTCCTTGCTCGTTGGTGAGATCCGGCGTCGTCCTTACCCGTCGGCTTGTGGGGTTTGCCCCATCCACGTATCTCCCACCAGCTGGGCACCGCCCCAACCAGAACAAGCTCTAAACTCCTGACTAGTCTCCCGACATTGATAGTAGTGTGTAGTAGTGTAAGTGTAAGTGTGCGTAAGTTTATGGTAAGAATAGGAACAGGGTAGATCGCATTGAAAATTCTGCCACCGTCGGGACTCGAACAATAGTCTTTCCAGTCAGGGGCACTACAGTGTCATCAATTAACGACCTGTGCCACCTGAACCAGTTATATTCTAAGTAAGAGAATGTCCTCAGGGATGACGCATTTTAAGAAATAAAGATATTTTTAGCGTGAGATCGGATATATCATTTTCACTGATATTGTTATTAACATAATTCAGTGTATTTCAATTCACGTTGGCAATTGCATGGTTGTTTGCTTTAATATGACTTTTTCTAATCTTGAACTTGAGACAAGATCCATTAATAATCATTACTGCCAACACTGAAAGTGAATCCTGGAGTAGGCAGCGAAAGGAAATTCCAAAATCCTTCTATTAGGGAATTCCAACGCCACGTTCTACTTCATTTCCAAGGTCATCTCGATAGTCGTTGCCTACTCTGGTCAACAAAGGAAATTACGCACGTGTATTCACGGTCTGTAATAGCAATCCGCAAACCAATTACTTTCAACGTCTTGACAGACCTCAAACATTATTATTTTAGAACATAATATTGAATTCAAGAGCAATAAAAACTACTGTAAATACAAATAAGATTTTAGGACAATCAGAAAATGAACATATATTTATCAGTGCACACGGATTTCTGGTTTATAGCACATCAGTGGATAAAGTAGTGAAGAAACAATGGACAACAAATAACGGTAGTTGCAATATTGCGACTGCCGTTATTGCACAATCACTTGTAATAGTTTATACAATTAGTTTATAATTTTAAGCTTTATTGCATGAGTACATATTTTCAAATTTGTACGAATGCAACAAAGCAAGATTAAAAGCGTGTTGCATACGCTATGTTTTTGCATAACAGCATTATAAATTAATAAGAGGACAAATTTCTTGTGACATCTCGGATGCTTGACATCTGTGCGAGAAAACAGTGTTCGGCTGTTCCGTTTACCGCTACCACCTCACGAGTCTCTCGCTGCGATTGACTGAACGTGCGATGTAATCATTCGTGTCGGAAAATGCCAATACGTAATTTGTACCGTAAAATTCCCGATTATGAACGATTTCTTGCAACAGAAAAGGTTTATAATGCTGGTATATAAAAAAAGATTTTATTATAAGGACAGCTTATCATCCATGAAATAAAACTCTTATGATCTAGGTCAATATATTTGAGTGGTTAAGCCTCTTAAGACCACCAACTTTATTGGAGAAAAGTAATATTAGAAAAAGCGAATTGATTGTTTTTAGATTTCATTCAGTCATTTAGTCATTGAGTAATTTCATTGAATCAAAAGACTTTATGTGTAATTTAATAATGGTTGACTTCGTTTATACAACTTATGAAGGTCCCGTTCATCAAAATCATTCAAATGTGACACACAAGATATCAGTTTCCTTCATAATTTTAGTGACGGTGATGCATTCACCATGTTTTGAGACGGGAAGAAGAAACTTTGCAGTTCTGATCAGAAACAGCTTAATTTGTGTGAAATAGTAAGTGTATTTCGGATTGTCAGAACATATTGCTGAAGCAGTAAATATATATTTTTTGTCGCTTCATTCGGTTGAGATATGAACACACATGTACTGGACAATCTCCACTGCCAACTAATTCCAAAATCGACCAAAAAAATTTTGTTTCATCATGCCAGATACTCATCTACACGCAGCCCTCTGACCCTGATTCCGCATCTACCATCAAGACCCGATTTTACCCAAACATCAATGCATCGATATTTCTATACATCACCAAAAGATTTTCCATGTCGATGAAAACATCAAACTTCAAACATCATCAAACATCAAACAACAAACTTAGATGTAATAAACACCTATGTTTTGAATATGATAAAATAGGGCGCATTTTTCCATTCCTTTTCCTATATTTTATTGTTCAGTCACATATTAATAAAAAGATAAAAAACTTTATAGAATGTAAAGAAAGTCTTTATCTCTGCCCATGAAACATAAAATATATTTTGTTAAAATTATTATGAAGTGAGATATCGTGGACAAAGCCCCAGACGTAGTCCTAAAGAAATCTCTCCGTTTCACCATCGACAACAGTGATCGATGTCAGTGGCTTTTGGTTTTGAACAAAGCACAAAAAAAGTGCCTTTATTTCGAAAATACCTGTATTTGTGGGAAATATATGAATGCGAAGAAAATATCGAACACAAAACATTGATCGATATACATCGATGTTTCTGGTCGAAAATATCGATGTTTTAAAAACAGATTGTTTGCCATCCCTGAGTACACAAGTAGCGTATTCAAATAATACAAAATTCAGCATCATAACCATTCAAATTTTGAAATATTATTCCTTAAACTCTTCTTTCGCACAAACACTTGTTTTCTATTTTCGATCATTCGCCTGATTATAATATTGGGCTGTACACATCCCGTGAATGCAGTACAATCCATTGAATTAATGGATTATTTCGTGTTTCCGGGCGCATAACCTGCTATGTTCATTGGTTGGTTGGTTGTTAGTCCTGTTGTAGGTTCCGGGCGCGTCAAAAGCTTAGGTCATTAGTCCCGTAAGTGTACCACATTTTTTCCTCTGGAGATGGCGGTGATTTTGCCCCGCTGGATGGCGAGATCCGGCGCCGACCTACCGAGAGCTACCGGGGTTCCCCCCCCTAACTAGGACTCTCCCACCAGCGGGGCACCGCCCCAGCCGGTTCAAGTTCTAAGTTCCCGATCAGTCTCCCGGTATGTATGGTAGTGTAGTGCATGTTTAGTGTAAGTGTATGTGTGTGTAAGGAGTGAGGATAGGACAAGGAAGAGAAAGGAAAGATCGCGCGCGGTTCGTGACTACCGATCAGAGCAGACGGCCGCTAGAATTTTCTCCCCAAACAGCGACTAAATTCGACCTAGCTGACAAGCTAGTGTCGAAAATCCTGCCACCGTCGGGATTCGAACCTATAACCTCCTGGTCAAGGACTACCCCAATCGGGACAAGCTCGAAGCTGCCGACGTATGTGATAGTAAAGGGTATGTGTGTGTGTGTGTGTGTATGGGATGAGGGTAGAAGAACGCCGAGGACGGAAAGATCGTGCGCAGTTTTTACCCCTTTGTCAGGGTACTGCTCCGGTGTTCGTTTAGTACCATAATAGATCACAGCAACCTGATACCACGGTTGCGCTTATCAGAGCAACCAGCCACTATAATTTTCCTCCAGGCGACGGCGGTTGAAATAGATATAGCCATGCAGCTCGTGCCAGCCAGACCCAATGGAAGGCAAGGATGCGTAGAGGATGTGCAGCATGTTTTACGCGCGTCTTTCACCTTCGCACATGCAATTTTACTCGGTAAAGACGCATGGTGCGCACGAAGCCTAATGAAGTAAGTTTCTAAGAAGCCTGGACCGCAGCGACAGGTCGAGGGGGCGTGGCGAGGGCATGCAGAGGCCATCGTTCTCCGCGACGTGGGTGGGCTACCTCACCCCTTCATCCTCGCCCCTCCCCTTGCCCCATCAGCCGAACGTGTGCATTTGAGCCACGCCCACACATTTTTCCCTCCTCGATCGCGGTTTTTGCAGAAGCATAAAACAGTTTCAATTTACTTTCTTGGGGTTGTATCTGAAACTATGTGAACACGCTGGGAAAATCGAATTCACAAGCACAGAAAATAAAACTAGTGGTGCTACAACAGCACATCATTCCCACGTTCGATGGAATCAGATACGTAATATTGATATATTGGAATAGCACTATTTATTTTACTGTCTCTCATTACATAAGTGGAGAAAATTTAATGAAAAAATTTGGAGCGGTTTTTGAGAAACAATCGTACATTTCAATCGCAAATTACACAAAAACTACTAGTTTTTTAAAAATTGACACAACCTTTTTTAATGAGATAGTTTTGCATAATACACTTCGTCTGAGGCAAAAATCTCCATCTTCAATTTTGTAGTTTTAATTTGTTTCAATTTTGGATAAATCGAAGATATCAACAAAAAACCGTACTGTTCTCTTAAACGACCTTCGCGCAATTCAAAAACAAAATTTCATCAAAAAATTTGCAGCCATTTTTTTTTTTGAAAATTATGAAAAGGTCTCAGGGGCTTCATGTGAAGTACCCTCCAAAATTAAAATATCGATTTTAAATTCCAGAGGCGGCGACATCAGCCAGAACGATTGCGGAATGTAAATTTTGGAGAAAGTCGGTCTGAATGGTTTATGCGCTATCGTTGTGCACAGAGGGACAGACAGACGTTTTGTCGTCAATCGATTTTTCGGTATGAAGGACGCACAAAACTTGGATTCTGGCTACACCACGTGTTAGAGGATTTTTTCTATATTTAGCAATTGGATTTATCCACTTTTTCCTTCCCAAGTCTCGGGAATAAGTTTTTTGTGTCGAAAATTCCCTGTTTTCCGGCGCACGGTTACAATACTTTCTCTACTTACGTTAGTAAGCGCGAGAAAGTAAAAAGTTGTCATACCCGAAGACTTGATACATGATTTTCTATGTATGTTGACGCGCTGAATCCGAATCTGAAGCCAGAATTGCGCCACTCACTCCAGTTTTTTCTTAATCGCGAAAAACAAGCGAATACTAGTTTTCGGTGTCTTGTAGCATTCGAATCTCTACAGAAACCAAAAGTTGTTTGATCCAAGACTTGACTCATGTTTCTGTTTTTCCACACGCTGAATCCGAATCCAAAGCCAGAATTTCACCACCATCTTCCAGATTTTTACTTTCTCCCTACCGAGTAGAGAGAAAGTTATGTAATGCTGCCCGAAAAGACGACGAATTTTCGGCTAAAAAACTCTTATTACAGGCTCCTGGTAATGAAACAGTGGATAAATCCTGTTACTAAATTTAGAACAAAAAATCATCTAACATTTGGTGTAACCAGAACCCATGTTTTGTGGGTCCTTGATACCGAAAAATCGAATGACGGTAAAACGTCGCGTCTGTGAACAACGCTAGCATCTAAACCGTTCAGCTGATTTTCTTAAAAAAATTGATATTTCCCAATCGATCTAGGTGATGTCATGGCCCATTGAATGTGAATCCAGATTTGCAATTTTGTGTGTGTGTGTGTGTGTGGGGGGGTTCTTGTGTTGGGTCATGTCGATTTCGATGCTCGTAAATAGAAACGCAATGACACGTTAAGTATTGCTTCAACGTATTAATAACGCTACTCGTATTTCGAATGAAGAATCGTTACTGTAGGCAGAAAAAGATTCCCTTTAAAGCACAGTCATCATTTCAAGTAGAACACTATCACTTCAACGTGCTGAAACCTATTTTGATAGTAGAAAATATCTCGATACGTGAGTATTTCCAATCGATATGACCGATGCCTCGGCCCTTTGAATTTGAAATGGATAATTTAATTTTACGAGGTACTTTTACATGAAGCCCCATTGACACTTACAAAATTTTCAAAAAAATTGTTTCAACGTTTTTTATTAAACTTAGTTATTGGATAGTGTAAAGGACATTAAAGAGAATGGCGCAGGTTTCGTGTTCCTTGAAAACCCTGCTTTTTCGAAAATTGCAAGAGTTCAAAATTTTTTCGGTGTCTTCCTATACCTAAATTATCATAGGTATTTTAGTTATATAATATCATAGATATTTTTGTCATATAATAGTTAAACATATTCATGCCCTTACTTTAAAATCTATCATTAGGAAACAGATTTCATTAAGCGATAATATCTCACTAAAATATTATGAAAGAGATTTTTACCTTAATGCAATATGTTCCTTAAAGGTAGATTTCGAAATAAGGTCATCTACAATCTTTTAAAGCATTGATGGTTTTGGAAAAATATATCAATCTAAAAAAAACATCGAAACCAAAATATGGATGTTTCTGGTGGAAAATGGATGTTTTAAAAACGCGGATGTTTTTTGCCATTCCTAAGTGCCCGCCCAGGCTGTGTGCGTGCGGCGCGGGCAGACGTGTGCAGAGAAGATAGATTTTGTAATAAGGTCATCTACAATTTTTCAAACATTTTAGTACTTTTCGCGTAATTTAGCGTGAAAAAAAACGAGCGAAAATGAATGCAATTGTTTAGTACCACTGGTTGTTTATAGCATTGATGGTTCTGGAAGAATATATCAATCTAAAAAAAACATCGAAAACAAAATATCGATGCTAATATATCGATGTTTCTGGTGGAAAATGGATGTTTTAAAAACGCGGCTGTTTTTTGCCATCCCTAAGTGGCCGCCCAGGCTGTGCGCGTGCGGCGCGGGCAGACGTGAGCGGAGATCGAGGCCGTGCCGGCTGCTCTGGGAGTGGCGCCAGGTAGCCAAGCGGAGGTCAGGCGTGTGCGACCCCTGCCTGCCCCTCCCCCTCCACGCTCCGCCATCGCCGTCGCCCGGGCCCCAAGCACCGCTACCGCCACCGTTATCCTCTTCTTCGCCACTGGCGGCGCTTTTTCTAAACACATCTCTTTCCCCTTCTGGTCATTTCACATGCCTGTTTCTTGATCTCGGTTTACTCTTCTCGTTAAGCACTCGTCGCGTCATATTCAGCTTTCCTTTACTTCGTTCGCTGCGAGTCAAACTACAGTTTCACCGTCATAAGCCACTCTTTCTTTCTTTCCTTATTTATTTATTTAGTTAGTTAGTTTACAGGAAGTAGAACAACTGATTATGCCTGAAATGGGCTTACATATGGGTATTATTATCAATCACTAAATGAGTACATAAAAAATCCATAAAATATTCATAACACAAAACATACATGAAAAACTAAATAACCAACAAAAAGTACATAATTACATGGTAGCATAAAATGACGCAATTTTCTGTTTCTACGTTCAAAATTTGCTACTGTCTTTGTTATACCCACCTACGCTACTGACGCCAATATTTTTAAGCATTTTTCTTTTCTTTTTTTAATACATTGATTTCCTGTTCAATTTTATACAATTCTTCGGGATATTGAATAAAATTATGCAGTACTTTTTAGAGATTCCAGAATTCATATTACAACTATTGGTAATTATGATTTTATTTTAATAATATATTCGAGTAAAATTAGATTTTAATAAGTACTAGCTGACCCGGCGAACTCTGTTCCGCCTTAACAGCCGGTCCCATCTTTTCCTCGCGTCGCACTCACTGTGAGAAACTGTACTATCCTTGTTGCACTCGTGATAATAAAGCAATTGCAGATTTGTGTTTTTCTCTCAAACAAAGAAGAATTTAAATAAAATGATATTAATCTGATATTAAATAGATAATTAAAAAATCTATTACGTAGCAGAGCGTTTTTTTAATTGATTTTTGTTTAAGAGAGAAATACAAAGCTGTAAGCATAGGGACCGGCTGTTAAAGGCAATAAATAAGCAGATTTTGTAATTTATTAAGTTAAATTGTTTATTAGAAAATACAAATAAAAAAATTAAGTAGATTAATCATTCATTATTGTTCCTGTATTTTGGTGCATAGGTTGCACCCTTCAGTTAAGTACCTTCACGCGAAAACATGCGAAATCACGCGAAAACGTGCGTTCTCACACAGGAACGCTGTCGAACGGGATAAACAGTATCCTATGTCCGTCTCCTGACTCTAAGCTTCCTACTCACCAATTTTCAGCCAAATCGGTACAGCCATTTTGAGTTATAAATAGTGTAACTAACACGACTTTCTTTTATATATATATATATATATATATATATATATATATATATATATATATATATATATATATATAGAGATAGATAGATAGATTTAGTATTTTTTATTATAAATTATAAATCTCTTTCCTTATCGCTCTATGTTCCTATCAATGGATTTCTGTATTACTTTCCTGCTAAAATTCGTCACAACGTTCTTCGCTGTTGTTAAGACAGTTGTCTTCTCTTAATTCCAAATATTTAACTACCAGGGCTACTAACCTCTCCTTCCTTTCCATATTTTCTCACGTGAATTTCCACTTTCTAACCTCAAACTTCTCTTATGTCATTTTCTGTAACTCCTTTTGTAAGAAATTCTATTCATTTTGTTTTCAATCATGTTCTCATTTTACATATGATTTTAATGGCTTACGTAACATCTTTTCTCTTATTTCTAATTTTTTTCTTTCGGTGTTTTACGGTCACATTCATTTCAGTTTTGCCAGCTAGCGGGGTTTCCTGTTTCCCTTATGTCTACGCCTGCGGGTAAGGGAGACATATGGCGAGCAATACACATTCCTGTCACCAAATCTAGCATGCGCGGCCTGCCTGACCAATTCACAAAGCTTTTAATTTTTCCATTTTAAACATCAACCTAAATGTACAGATCTCCCTCCCCTCTTATATGTTACTACTCTGTATCAATGTAGACTCAGTGGTTAGGCGGAAGAGCAGGTCCTATGGCCTGAGCCTCGCCATTAATAAAGACATTATTATTATTATTATTATTATTATTATTATTATTATTATTATTATTATTATTATTATTATTATTATTATTATTATTATTATTATTATTATCAACTGGGGACGTATCCCTGCTAGCGTTCAACTTGTTGCTCTTTTCTGCTATCATCTCGTAACTTTCCATCATCCACTTTCAGACCTCTTTCCAACACTCTAACTGTATTTCTCGTTCAGCGTTTCTCTAAACATTTCATATGTTCTGAATCACTCGTCTCCCAGAATACACCTTTTTCAATTTCATTATCATTATCACGAACGCATTGTATTTATTTTACCAAATTCTTTTTACTGCCCGTTTTCTCTTGTTTATTTACTCCTATTATTTCTGCTCATAATAAATTTATTGCAAAACAATACTTCACCCATATGGCCGATCTCCCATCCGAAGTGCTATATTCACCCGGCCCGTCGACTGGACATGCGCGAGTAGAGTAAGTCAATTTGGTCTACTCAATTTGGAGATTTCTTTTACTATCTGAACGTTACCATCTCAAGAAGAAAAACTCTTCGAATCACCGTCAACGGCTCAACTCTTTTCACACGTCGCGACGACGATATTCTGGAATATTGTTGAATCTCAAAAAAGTTAAAATTGAGACTCAATGGCTTTTCGGTCTACAAAATGCGGAATAACTCTTTTTCTCAGACATTATTCCAATTGCCGTTTGGAGGGAGATATGTTGGTGTTTCATGGATGGAGATTGTGATGTAATAATGTTAATTAACTTTTCTGATTTCTAGAGAATCCATTTTAAAATCTAAGGTTCAAAGGGACTTAAATATTGTTTTGACTTAACATGCACCCGATATAGTATATTATCGCCGATTTATGGAAAGCAAATTCAGTTGTGCGAAAATTAAATTGAGCTCTCTTGAGTCAAACGTTTTTTCGTTAAAACTGTATTCCAGAAAAGCGACTTGTGTCCCATTCACTTTATTTGTTTGTTGAAAAATATTCGCTTCTCGGCTACACTCGCTGACCACTTAGATCTCAGCCCGTTGTCATTGCAGCCACACCTGTTTTTCTACGCCGTTACTACTCAACTTCTATCACCACCAGCGCACCCAACCCACACCACCACCAGTAACATCACGAACACCAGCAACACAACCACCGCAATAGCTCAGTGCATCAACTGATGTCACTGCAGCGCCTCTGACCGGGAGGACCTAGGTTTGAGTCCTGATGGGGGCAGGAATTTCGACACTAGCTTTTCAGCTGGGTCGAATTCAGTCGTCTGGAGGAGAATTCTAGCGGCCGGCTGCTCTGATCGGTAGTTTTCCTTGGTTTCTCCGATCAACACCAGGCGAATGCCGGAGCAGTACCCAACCAAACGGGCCACGGACAGCGCGCGATCTTCCCTTTCTCTTCCTTGTGCTATCCTCTCCCCTTACACCCACACACGCACTTACACTAACATGCACTAAACTACCACATATTCCGGGAGACCGGTCGGGAGTTAGGAGCCTGTTCCGGCTGGGGCGGTGCCCCGCTGGTGGGAGAGTCCTGGTTAGGGGGAAACCCCACTAGCCGACGGTAGGTCGGCGCCGGATCTCGCCATCTAGCGGGGAAAGATCACCGCCATCTCCCGAGAAAAAACACGCACTACACTAACGGGACTGATGACCAAAGCAGTTGGCGCGCCCGAAAACACGAAAAAATCAATAAATCAAACCACCGCTCCCACCGTCGAGCCATCGTGGCCACCGTTTCACACGTTGGTTGCGTCGCTCGCAGCATGCCACCCACACCTGCTTAAGAGCTGCCGTCTCCGCTGGTCACCGCTCCCACTGCCTCCACGACCGCCGCGAACCCGCTCGGCTCGTCCCCCGTTTAAGGCCTCACCCCCGCCACCGCCGAAAGCGTAAAAACAAATTGAAGCAGCATCGGCGGTAGCAGGACCACTGGCGGCGGTGGCGGTGATTGGCTGCGAATGGGTGACGTAACCGCGACGCCGATAAAGGTGCAATGTCCGGGGTTCACGGCTCGGAGGCAGCAGCGGCGGAGGTGGTGGTGCAGACGGTGGCAGCGGTGAAAGACGCGGCGGTGGCAGCGATGGTGGCGGAGGTGGCTGAGATGCTGGCGGATGACAACGAGACAGAGGAGAAGAAGGAGGCGCAGACGGAGGAGGAGACGGAAGAGACGACGAGGAACGGAGGAGTAGGCGGAGGAGAAGACGGAGGAGGATATTGAAGATAAGACGGAGTAAGATGCGGAGGGGGTGACGGAAGAAAAGACGCAGACGGAGGAGAAAACGGAGGATAAGACGGAAGAGGATACTGAGAAGAATTTGGAGGAGAAACCGGAGTAGGAGACGCAAGAGGAGGAAGACACGAAGAAGGAGACAGGAGAAAACGGAGAAGGAGACTGAAGGGAAGACGGAGACGAATAATGAGACGGAGACCGATGGAGAAGATAGAGGGGGAGATGGAGGAGAAAATGGAGGCGGAGATAGAAGGGGAGACAGAAAGGAGATGGAGGACGAGATAGAGGCGAAGATGGAGGCAGAGACTGAAACGGAGGCGGAGATGGAATGGGATGCAGGTGGAGCCGGAGGCTGTCAGAGAGGGAGATTGAGGCGGGGGGCGACGGAGATGTAGGCGGAGATTGAGGTGGAGATGGAGGCGGAGACGCAGATGGAGATGGAGGACGGAGATGAGGACGGAGGCAGAGACTGAAGCGAAGACGAAATTGGAGGCTGAGGCGGAAAGAAAGGTGAAGGTTGGAGTTAAAGACGGAGATGAGAAAGTCAGAACAGAAGGCGAAGGATGAGATGGAAGGGATGAAGGAGGGGATGGAGGAGGGGATGGTGGATGTTGGGACGGAGGAGGAGACTGAGATGGGGCCGGAGGCTGAGGTGGGGAAGGAGGCGGGGACTCAATCGGAGACGGAGACAGAGGCGGAGGAGGAGATTGAGGGGAAGACGAAGGCGAAGGAGGAGATGGAGGCGGAGATTAAGGGAGAGACGAAGGTGGAGGCGGGGATTGAGGGGGAAAGGAAGACGAAGGCGGAGGTGGAGATTGAGGGAGAGAGAAGGCGAAGGAGGAGATTTTGGCGGAGATGGAGACGGAGATTAAGGGGGAGACAAAGGTGGGGCGAAGATTGAGGTGGAGACGAAGGCGGAAGCGGAGGTTGAGGGTGAGACTAAGGCGGAGGTGGAGGCGGATATTAAGGGGGAGACGAAGGCGGATGCGGAGATGGAGGCGGAAATGGAGGGAGAGACGAAGGCGAAGGAGGAGATTGAGGGTAAGATGGAAGCGAAGATTAAGGGGGAGACGAAGGCTGAGGCGGAGATTGATGGGGAGACGAAGGTGAAGGCGGAGATTGAGGTGGAGACAAAGGCGAAGGCGGAGGCGGAGATTAAGGGGGAGACGAAGGCGGGGGCGGAGATTAAGGGGGAGACGAAGGCGAATGCGAAGGCGGAGATTGAGGGGGAGACGAAGGCAAAGGCGGAGATGGAGGCGGAGACAAAAGCGGAGGCGGGGATTGAGGGGAGACAAAGGCGGAGGCGGAGGTTGAGGGGGAGACGAAGGTGGAGGAGATTGAGGCGGAGATTACGGGGGAGACGAAGGCGAAGGCGGAGGCGGAGGTGGAGATTGAGGCGAAGGCGGAGATTGAGGGGGAGACGAAGGCGGAGGCGGAGATTGAGGGGGAGACGAAGGCGGAGGCGGAGTTTGAGGGGGAGACGAAGGCGGAGGCGGAGTTTGAGGGGGAGACGAAGGCGGAGGCGGAGGTTGAGGGGGAGACGAAGGCGGAGGCGGAGGTTGAGGGGGAGACGAAAGCGAAGGCGGAGATTGAGGGGGAGACGAAGGCGGAGGCGGAGATGGAGGCGCCGATAGAGGCGTGGGGCGGCGGCGCCCGGCGCAGTGTCCGCGTCGGCCGGGGGCTCGTGAGGGGGCGTTCCTGCGGCGCAGAGGCTGCGCTCTGATGAACGGGACGCCGCCGCCCCCGCCAGGGGGTTAACGACTTCGTTTGGGCGAGCGGCCAAGCCGGGCCTCAATGGGAGAAATGAATGGAAGCGGCGTTCCGCCATGCACGCACCGCCCTGGGGCCCAATGCGCGTCGGGAACACAACGATTGAAATTGCTTGTTGCCATTCATTTCTTGCGCTCACTGCAATAATGGAAATCCAGCGAGGCAACGCTTGTTGAAGCGGTTATTCCGTAATGGCACCATCTCCAATCTTTGCCAAATTGAGTGAAGCTCGTCTGTTGATGCAGCATGTGCCTTTAACTTCGTTGCACGTGAAAAAAGTGGCTTTTTATCTACAATCTAATCTCGCGATTTTGTTTTTATTTCCTCCTCCATTTACTTTTATTCTGTTTACTTCGCGGGCGTAATAGCAGACAGACACGCTGATTTTTCAAATTAACAAGTTTAGTTATTTTCCTGTCACGCTATGTTTCGTTTATTGCTACTGTTCCACTTGGAGCGATGGAGATTGAAAGAGTGGAGGAGTATGTAAAGGTAATTTTATTTATGCACTGAAGCTCTAAGATACCTCGTATAGAGCGGTTATAATGGAATGTAGGTTACGGAATTGTTCGTTCAAGAGATATACACATACATCTATATATTATGAGAATAAGATGATAAACATTTATTTGCAATCGTTACTTCATGGCTCGTGCAATAGACCACATATCACAAGTTACAAAGATAGTCTTGATAGCGACGTTTTGACGATACGTCGTAAAGGCAAACCGGTAGATATTTCAGAACGTGCCTGGACCTGCATAAGTAACCTCCTAGGAAACGCAAGTTGATTTGAATACAGACGCTGAAGTCACGATGCTACTCTACGCTAGTTGTACAGTTTATAACACGTAACACTCCGTTCGAGAACAATACACTTAGCCGAGTACCACACTATTACAGATATACTTTGAGATTTATTTATTTATTTTATTTATTAATTTGTTGTCATGACCTTCGTCATGACGCAACGGGTCTCATAACTCCCACTGGGGCGTTGAACGCTTAGGAGTAATTCTCCATTATTATGTTTTTTTAAGTCAAAGTCTTTGGGAGTATTCCTTCATTACGTAGTCCGTTAGTCGTCAAGAGGACCGCCAGGTAGCATCTCCGCGTACGCGCCTCTCTTTTGCGCGCTCCTGCGTCACTACCCAGCGGCCAGAATTTGGAAGGAACTAGGATAGGGGTAGGGTTTAGGGCACTTCACAGGGGGTTGGACTAGCCCTTGTGAAGCAGCTGAACTCGTTTTGTTGAAATAAATTTCAATTGAGATTGCCCGGGAATCGAACCCGGACCTCCTCGGTGAAAGGCGAGCGACTTCGCTATTGCGCTACGAGATAGCATGACACAGAGATGACATGTATACTTGTGCCATTGTCATGTCTGCCTTCAACGCGGTTTTAAAATTGCATAATTCTAGTAAATTTTTGCATAGCGAACAGCATATCTGTGCACCACATAGGGCCGATCGACTCTAAAACAACTTTCTGCTGCGCAAATGGAAGGAAGCAGAAGTGGGGTCTGATCTCCCCATCAAATAAACATATTTCAAATGTTCTGGAAGCTTCCGGAGTTCAAAACTTCTCGGTCCGTTAAAACGCGAGGGGATTTCGCCAAAACCCGACGTAGCGGCATGTGGCGAGCCAAAAGCGATATTCGCAGAAATCCCGCAAACCGTTTGATAAACACATTAGAGGAAGCAGCGTTCTCTGCTGTAAGCAGCACATCCATCAAGGCTTGGAAGTCCTTGGCAGCACTGATACTGGTAATGATTGGGGGATGATTGAGAATAAAATTTTGAATGAAACATGAAATAAATGGTTAAAATGTGACACTCCAGTTTGTCTGGAATCGAGCAGCTACAATCAATGCATTGTGGGAATTCTGATTCAGTGTTGTTGACGTTCTTATGCGAAGAAATAAAAGAGGTCATCTTCGTCAACATAGTACTATACTGCTATGTTGACCAGATTACGTTTTTTATTTCTTCGTACAATCAATGCGTCGCCTGTCGCGACATACCACTCCGGCTGAGGTGGCTTAGAGCATCAACAGACGCCAGTGCCTCTTACCTGGCGGTCGTAGTTTCGAGTTTCCACGGTGCCAGGATTTTCGACAGAATCTAAATAGCTCGGTTGAATTCGTCGGCTGTCTGGAGGAGAATTCTTGCGGCCGGCTGCTCTGATCGGTAGTTTTCTGTTGTTTCTCCGGTCAACACTTGGCATGCGACAGAGCAGTACTCAAAGGTCACGAACCGCGCGCAAAGTTTTCTTCCTCTTGTTTGTCATATATTCACCCTTCAGTTATATACCTACTCTTTACTTTACAATCCTACAACAAATGTCGGAAGACCCGTTGGGAGTTTAGAGTTTTTCCTGGCTGGAGCGGAGCCCCTCTGGTTGGCAAAATCCCGCAAGCCGCCATGTAGATCGACGCCATCGAGGCAAGGAAAGATCACCGCCACCTCTCGCGAGACAAAATATGCACTACACTTAGGGGAATAATGAGCTGAGGAGTTGACGCGCCCAATAAGACGAAATAATCAATCAACCAAAACAAGGATGATGTATTGTAAGATCCTCGCAATAAAACTTTCTTTAATCGCTTTGAGTTAAACCTTTAGTTGGGAAAGGGGGTTTCTTACTGTAATAGCTAGCGCATTATGCTTCGTTCTTAGGGGCTAGTGCTCGATGCCCTACCAATCCATTTGGAATTTGTGGTGGACAAATCGAGCATTCGACAGATGTTTTGAGGCGACCCGTTTTCCCTACCTCTTACACCACTATTTCTCCATCATTCAACTCAACATCATTAAAGGCATCATATATTAACATCAACATCGGTAATCACACATCTATTATCAACATCATTACCGGTAATCACTCATGCACCTCAATTATCTTAGTATTTGAAGGATCACTAAACTCTAAATAAATAAATAACTAATAATTAATAAATAATTAAATAAATAATAAATAATTAAATAAATATTAAATAATTAAATAAATATTAAATAATTAAATAAATAATAAATAACTAAATAAATAATAAATTAATAATTAATAATTATAATTAATTGGATAAATAAATAAATATTTCGAATCTTGTCTTTCCTTGTGATGCCGACGCAAACCGTTTTTGTATACATAGTCCAAATTTTAGATTCAAATAGTTGACAACGATACTGCCAACGTTTTGTAAAGTTTCGTATTTTTGCGTCTTTGTATATCTTTATGTATTTCAATGTTGTCCTGATATTTCCGCACAATGTATTAAATTTCTCAATTTTTTTATCAGCATCAATATTAAAAACAACTTGAAAGCTAATATTGTTTCATGTAGAACACGACTGATGAGAAAAATAGTAGCTGGTATTCTCATAAATTGCATTGTATATGAAGTAATATTAGCTTTAAAATTCGTTTATTGTCTGGTTTGGTACGGTATATATACCAAACTTTCTTCCTTCCTCAGATTGTAATGTTAATGGAAGTTGCCGGTGGGTGTGGTTATTTTAATCCCGCTCTGTGGTTTCTTTAATCCCGGAGGGGTTAAAGTACCCCTTTAATCCCGGAAGTAATAAAGATATGTCAGGATAGGAAAACGTGTGATTAAAGCCGCACTTTAATCACGATTAAAAATAAAATAGTTTACAAACCCTGTACCAATGTACAGTAAATGTGTTCAAAACGAGTAAATGTGTAAACCTTACCTATGTGTTCCCCATTTTTTCTGACCACTAAATTACGCGTCGGGTGGACTGTCAGCCACTCAGTTTGTGAAGGAAGCCGTCCATCTGTGATCTGACTACCTGTGTGGCTTGCCGCCTGTCACTCCAACGGTCTATCTCCACGCCGTCTGCATACCCACATGTCGTTCGACTTCCCGCCCGTTCATCTGTCTGTCGGATGCTTTATCTTCTCCCGTCCGTCTTAGTTCAGTTCTTAGTCATTGCTGCATTGGCAGTATTGTACAGATGGTATTGCAATTTTAATCTTCTCACCCACCTTTTATTACTACTACAATACAGTACTTCCGTAACTGTCATGAAAAGATATCATAATTTTATGTTCATTCCAATAACGTTCCATACCTTATTGTACTGTTCCATACCTATTAGTTTTTAATTTTAAGTTTTTTGAAATAAAATATATAATTTTACATAAAATTAGTCAAAATAAATGCAAAATTTTATTGATGAAACACAAAATAAATTACTTTAATACGGCGAGAGCACATAACTATATTATGCGTGCTTTTCTTCTTGATTTCATTGTTCACTTTACATTACATTGATTCTTGAGAGGACAGTTTATTTTTAATTTGTCAACGCTTTGGCAATTAATCTTGCTTCACCTTCACTCCCATTTACTCTGCATCACCGCAATTATAAATTTATTCTACCATAACAATACTATTCTCACTCATACTCAAATTAATTTATGAACTTTTATGTTTTAAAGTCACTTCACTGTTCAACACTTCATATAACTAATATCTATTTTACAATAAATATTGAAATCAATATTATACTAAAAAATAATAGAAACAGAATTAGTGGTAATAATACTAACAAAAAAGTATATTAGTACAAATAATAACAAAAATTCACTTCGAAATTTAGAATATTTTAAAATGCCATTGTGTAGTGACACCCCGAAGGGTTTCCTCACATCTAATTTTATTTACTCTACTTAATTATACTCATACTTTCGCCTAGATCTTAATTTGTTACTATAAAAATATAATAATTTAAAAATTTATCAAATATCTTCTAAATTTGTAGTAGAAATCGGTCATTGGGAATTTCAAGTTGTGAAATTTAGGAAGATTTTTTTATCAAATTTGAAATAATAAAAAAATAGTTGTTCCAAAATATAATTTGACTTTATAATTACAAATTCTACGCATTTCTTGCAGCTCCTCTGAATACTTTCCATTTTGCTGCTGACACTACGAAACACAAATAATAAAAATATAAGAAAACAAAAAAATTAAAATTATATTAACTTTCATTCCATATTTACAACACATTCACACAAGTTTACCATTCATCTCATATTTATTACTTTACCCATGGCCATGCTATCTCTAATTCTCTCTTATGTTAATAATTATTAAATTTAAATTGCTTCTTCTTTCCACATTGACAGATTCGTCTTCCCAATTAAACAAATTCGTCTTCATACATTAACTGCATGAAATATTTCTTTCATTTGGCTGATCACTGTACTCTTGACCGGTATAAGCGCTGTCAGACTCCGTTCCAATTCCGTAAGTTGCACGACATCTTATTTGGGCTCAACCTCATGGCAGTGAATGGGTTAACTTAAGTCCGAAATTCCGCGACTACCTACCTTAAAATTACTTCCCTTTCTTACTTCAGCGTTCATGTATTTCTATGCACACTTCAACTACTATTTTGAACTAATTCAACAGCTCTTAGCGAGGAAACTTTTCTCTGTGCAACACAAAATACGCTACAATCTATCCACACTTGTTGTGCAAAATACGCTATCTTGCCTCACGTGCTTCAATCCACACTTCAACTACTATTTTTAGCTCATTTAATAGCTCGTAGCGAGGAAACTATTCTCTGTGCAACACAAAATACGCTACCATCTGTCCACACTTGCTGTGCAAAATACGCTACTATCTTGCCACACATGCTTCTATCCACACTTCAACTACTATTTTTAACAAATTCAACAGCTCTTAGCCAGGAAAATATTCTCACTATAAATGGGCTACCATTGTACGTCCGATTCTCAACGTAGCCGCGCATGTTCTCTCTGATTAATTGATTGATTGATTGGTTGGTAGTGATTCCGAGCGCGTCAAATACTGAGGTCATTTGTCTCGTTACAATAGTGCATGTTTTTTCATCGGGAGGGGGCGGTGATTTTCGCCACTGGATGATGAGACCCGGCACCGACATACCATCGACTAGCGGGGTTTTCCCCAATCAGGTATCTCCCACCAGCGGGGCACTGGCATCGCCCCAGCCGGGTCAAGTTCTAAGTCCCCGACCGGTCTCCCGGCATGTGTGGTAGTGTAGTGCATGTTAGTGTGTGTGTGTGTGTGTGTGTGTTTAAAGGGGGAGAATAGGACAAGGAAGACGGCAAGGAAGCAAGGAAGAAGGAATGATCGCGCGTAGTCCGTGACCCGTTTGACCCTGACCCTGACAAATGGTCCGTGGCCTGTTTGTTAGGATACTGCTCCGGAATTCGCCTGGCGTTGATCGGAGAACCACGGAAAACTACCGATCAGCGCAGTCGGCCACTAGAATTCTCCTCCTGATAGCGACTGAATGCGACCTAGCTGAAAAGCTAGTGTCGAAAATCCTTCCGCCGTCGGAACTCGAGCCTAAGACCTCCCGGTCAGAGGTACTTCAGTGACATCAGTTGACGCTCTGAGCCACGGCTCCCGATCGTTCTCTCTCCAATCATAGGACGTGCCTTTCAACTGTCTTCCTGGCCGGAAGTTCTTCAATTTCGCCTCCCTTTGAGATAGACTGCGCATCACGTTCCTTTGTCTTTCAAGCCGCTTCTTCGCATTGACTGTCACTAACTAAACTTTAAATGTTTTTTTTAATAATCTGCCTTTTATATTTATTACAGTTGTATTCCTAAGCACGTAAATTACACACGTGTCAAATTCAGAACTTAAACACCACCTTCTTCACTTCCCCACGCTAGTCACTTCAATTTCTTTTACTCCTTTATTTATTTCTTTTTGTTCGCGTCCTTATCGAACTTCGTTTGTTCGTATTCACGTAATGATGTCCCCAAATGTGTCAATCCCACCATAATTCTTTTAACTTTTGTTATGGTCCCAGAATGGACCAGCATTAACCATCACGGTACATTAGCCATGATATTTGATTTTGTTTGATAATATTTGATTTTATACAAAAATGAAATAAAATAATTTGTGCCAGGAAATGTTATTTATAGAAATATAATTAATCGAAGAAATTTATAATGATAATATACAACAAAATATTTATAAGTTTCTTTGATACGTTACAAAATTGTTTCAGGTGACACCAGACAGAACCATTTCTCTTCGTTACAGGCAGTGAAACCTAACCGCATCCGGTCTCACTAGTGGTTTCACACGGGTTGTACCGCATCTCTTCAGAAACCACATAATTACTTCGTTACAAATAGCCCCGCGTTATATTACACTAATCTTGACAAACAAGGAGAGTTCGTGACCAGAATTAATAGTTTCATGTAAGAAAAGCTGCAACTCGTATTGAAAACGACATATTGGGAGCATCAACGTTCTCGTTTTCACGTATTCTCTAAAGATGAGGAATAATTCTAAAGCGTATTTTTATCTCATTAATCAGTAAACGTTCTAAAACATGTTCAATAATTTGATGGTTTGAGCAACTTTTGTAAAATGTAGAATGTATTGGCGTCGTGAAGCGTTGTATTGCCAAGCGAATGATAATGTAAGCGCATGTACTCTTTATGTTTTAATGGAAATGGAATTGAAACGCGAAACGCCGTGAAATTAAAAATGAACAGAGTAATACCGGTATAATTTTAATTATTCATTCATGAGGCTCAGTTACTAAAAATAAAAAATATTACGAGCTGATATTAGACAATTATGATTACATAAGATTTTAGGAAAAATAATAGTAGTTTATGCAATTAGTTTATAATGTTAAGCTTTATTGCATGAGGACATGTTTTGAAAACGAGCGACGTTAGGAGCGAGTTTTCAAATTTGTACGAATGCAATAAAGCAACATTATAAACGAGTTGCATACGCTATTTTTTTGTATAACAGCATTATAAATTTACAAGAGAATCAAACTTAATTTCGCGAAACAACTTTCTTCTGAGGTCTCGGGTGCTTGACATCCAACGCCCTCTAGAAATCAAATTCAAGATGGCATTGTTGACATCCGTGCGAGAAAACGATGGTCGGCTGTTCCGTCTTCTTCTACCTCCCCACGATTCTCTCGCTACTATTGGCTGAATGTGTGATGACGTCATGTCGCGTTTAATAATGGCGATGACGTCATGTAGCGTGCGATAAAATACTGAATTATGCACGATTCGGGGTATCGAAAAGGGTCGTTTATAATGATGGTATACAAAAAATTCGTTTATTCGTTTGAGTAAATTACTAAAGATCACTATCTCGCAGATGGTGCAGTTCCAAATGGTAAAAAAGATCTTGTAAATGTATATTAATCGTAATATTGGGACGCAGTATCCAGAAACTCAGTAGTTGTGTTGAATGAAACAGTTGCCAAATCATTGAAAGTAGTACATCGCTCTTTTCAAGCACAAAATAATTATTTAAGTTCCAAAATAATTATTCCATTAATATTATTATTAATAATTATTCCATATATTTCCATTAATAAATCAGTCAGTACAATGGTTCTACGGATCATAGACCTGGTCCATAGACTTGATCTGCAGCACTGCTTGACACGATCGCGGTCATGCGACATCTAACGGAACGACCAAGAAAGACGCGAAAAGCCGATAAAATATGATAAAGTTTTGTAAAATATTGTAGAGTCGCTAAGAACCTTTGGTTGATGCGACCATAATAAATAACATATTCCATCGTGAAGACAGGCCACGTTATAAAAACCGAAGTATGGTTACACAAAGTATGCTTTAAAATATCGAGAGTCCCCCAGTCGGAAACCTAAGGCTTGTTTAGACAGAAACGGTGCGGAGTGGAGATACCTGAAGAGGAAAATTCCTCGCGAGCCGACGTGATCGTCGGCACTGGAGAGGAAGTCTGCCACTTTCAGGGATAAACATTCACTACACTAACGGGACTTTGTATCATAGCACTTGACGTGCCCCAAAACATCAATCAATTAGTTTCGATTAGGAAATTAATATGCAGAATGTTCCGTGTACTTGCAAAAAGGCACCCGCGCGATACCAACACAGCGCCCATCAAAAGTTGTTTGTAGTAGGAAAATCACGGGATCGGTCAATTAATGGATTACACTAGTTTGCCAACGTTTCGGAATATTTTATTCCATCATCAGAGCTAACAACCAAAAAACACAATCACAATAAATACGGACAAACTCTTCTGAACAACAACATACAAACAACATGAATGAACATACATGTGGAACAATAATTACACCGATAACTAAATAAATAAATAAATACATTATACACCGTATATCTAAAGGATACACACCTTACTAATACATATAATGGTCAACCATGTTTCTCCACAGCACAACTCCAATACAGAGTTGCTGAAGCACCCACGTCCATAGCAGGTCCGACCATGGCCACGGCCCGAAAGAAAGTGAATGAAAAACCACTGTATTGTCAGGACCACGTGCTCAGCAACTCCGTGCCGGAACCATGCGTATCCGGTTTCATTATCGTATTCATTTATTTATTTACCCCCTTTTTTTATATTATAAAAAATTTTATATCTTTGCATCCGAACCCGTATTACGAAAAAAGAAAACCATGTTAACAATTATTTGTGTTACTATATTATTAATAAGGTACCCTTAATAGATCTCTTGAGTATTGAGAGAAAATCATAGTATATTACGTACTTCCGGTGAATATGTGTTAATATTTATATTCCTTAATTTCATAGGGTCAGTTATTTGTTGTGTTATTTATTTATTTATTATTATTATTATTATTGTTGTTATTATTATTATTATTATTATTATTATTATTATTATTAACAATCAGAGTACATGTCAACTGGAGTTTGCACACCATAAACTCTACAATATTTATCAATGGAACCCTCATATGAATGAGGCCATTGACATCATTGCCAACCCAACCAACCAAATTATTCATTTATTTCATTTATCTATTCATTTATTTATCTCCTTATACATTATATTGATTTTAATATTTTGATACATAAATACCTGAAATGCTGAAAATATATTGTATATATAATATAGAGCCATATCAACCCTGGCTCGGGTGGGCAAAAATATATTAAAATAATAATAATAAAAAACCAATAAATACATAAAAAGTAATATACTAAAAACATTATTAATAAATGAATAAGTTAGTTGAAACCATCAACCTGAACCCTCAGTATTCTGCCAAAGATTTTGATAACCACCATACAGTACTCACTTCTCATGATCCCATTCACATTAAGCTGTTGAGTGATACAATTGGATAAAATTGTGATATAACTGTTACCGATAATTATACTGGGACAAAACTACCAAAATCAGAAGGTTATAATGTATTTTGGTAGTTTTGTCCCAGTATAATGATCGGTAACAGTTATATCACAATTTTATTCACAGTTATATCACAATATTCTTTCGGGCCGTGGCCATGGTCGGACCTGCTATGGACGTGGGTGCTTCAGCAACTCTGTATTGGAGTTGTGCGGTGGAGAAACATGGTTGACCATTATATGTATTAGTAAGGTGTGTATCCTTTAGATATACGGTGTATAATGTATTTATTTATTTATTTAGTTATCGGTGTAATTATTGTTCCACATGTATGTTCATTCATGTTGTTTGTATGTTGTTGTTCAGAAGAGTTTGTCCGTATTTATTGTGATTGTGTTTTTTGGTTGTTAGCCCTGATGATGGAATAAAATATTCCGAAACGTTGGCAAACTAGTGTAATCCATTAATTGACCGATCCCGTGATTTTCCTACTACTTATTAACGGTCGTGATTTCTACAATGGAAAAGTTGTTTGTTCCTCGGAGCCCAGGTGTGTGTCGTTCATTTTGATGGCGTCATTCATTTTGATGACATCCATCGGATTTCTTCCATTCACAGCGATTATGAATGGCTGGAGTTAGAGATCGCTCACGATTTTGTCCTGCGTTCGCGATCTTCGATCTGGTCGTTCTCATGGCTACGATAATGTATTCAAAACGTAGTAGGACAGTGAATGTCTTGCATCAGTTCATGCGTAGATAATCCTAAAGAGGTCAATGACATCAACAAATCGATGTTTCATTTACTTACAAGTTGAGTAGTGGCATAGTGTACACTGTTCTATAATATTTAACAGCAACTTTGCTAGAATGGAAAACGTTGAATAGCCTGAGAACTGCTGTTGGAAGAATGATAGTCAATCAGTCGAATTGAGGTCAGTATACAGTCATACTGTCCATCGGATAAAGTCCAAATGTTTTCTTGTTTTTTTAAATGATTCTTTACCTCAAGATAATTTAATTGTGATCAACTGTTTACCTTCAATGAAATCTAATTAACTCATGAAATACTGTAGTAAAAGTAAAAAATTAGTTCTATGTGAAATAAGTGAAATTGTTGGCATTAATCTCTCTTAATTATAATTTTATTTTGTGGCTTAATTGTTAAATTTGTTTTCTGTGATTGATATTAACCGACACAATCAAATTATTAGATCTGAGGAATTCTGTTGTCATTTGCACGCACATCAAATTATTTTAAACAAATACTCCCTAAATATGGCAATATAAGGAAATGGAGAACATACAATTTAGTTTAGAAAACAATAAATTTCACACTCGTGATGTATTTTAAAAACTTAAATTAAAAACTCATATAAGCGTATATTTGGACTATGTAACGATTTTCTTCATTCAAATCGTGGGGTATAATCCATTTCCAAAAAAGCGAAGAGATTTGAGAGCAAGGGTCCGTGCTGGTTTGCAGTCAGTAGATCCACAGAAATTAGGTCTACGTAAATAATGTCTAATATTTGAGATCTAACGATCTAACTTGGTCTAGTCTAAAATATCTGCATAATAAATGAATATACATCGCGCTAGTCTACATGAAAAAATGTCTAATGCCTAAATGACTCCAGACAAAGGTGTCATACATGCAAAAATGTATATTGCAAATATATGGTACATATAAAAAGGATTTACGTATGAAAGTAAGTTAGACTTGTCAATAAGTGTAATGAAAAATGCATGTTTAACTCGAAAAATATATTTATAAAATATATGCATTACATGAATCGCACAGAGTTTCATTAAAATCATTCACCAGATTCTTCTACTTCATCTGCCTGCAATTTCAGGCGATAACTTAATCCGTTCAAGTACGCGAGAATTTCATTTCGCTGTCTATAGTCTTCATAGCGCGATATCATTATTTCAATTTTGCTCCATATTGACAGAATATTTTAACAGAATACTCGTTAAGACTTTTAGCTAGAAAACATTTCGCTGATAGACTTTGTAGTTAGTAGACTTTTCTTTTGGTAGACATTTTAGCTGTAGGCAGTTTTGTTCGTAGATATTTTAGCTGTGAATGTTTAGTCATTAGAATTAATACAGCTGTAGATCACGTTTTAGTAGACACTATTTCTGTTAGAGCTTAATACAATTATACATTTTCCCTCTAGATTTAGTGACCTTGAAGCCTCGTGCCGTGTGCTTCTCGTAGAAATATGGCCAGCTGTTTTCTTCGGAGGACGTACTGGACACAGAGGTTTTACATTGTTCGAAGATAGGGGCCGGTTCTCCTTGCAGGAGGTAGCCATGCGAAAAGTGGCAATGACCGATCCGAAGACGTGTTAAATTACGCCCTCACACCTGGCCAAACGAACGAACGAACGAACGAAGTTGTGAAAGCAACTGGGCGTTCAGCATGATATCAGAGTTCGATTAACAATCAGAATCAATAATGCATTGAACTATTTGAATTTTCTTTCTGAATAACTTGCACACAGTTCAATTTCAAATTTTTCCACAAATTGAGATAGCACCATCTATTTCGTCATCAGCCATTCGGTTAGTGATTTTTCAAATATTAATAAATGTTGACAAGTTAATGTATAATACAATTATTATGTTTGTCTTGTCATATTTATTTGTATGGGCATTTAGGGGCCCTTTAACTATTTTAGACATTGCGGCACATAAGTGATGATAATAAAGTATAGACGATGAGATGAAAGATCAGAGAAAACCAGCCGGTAGCTCACTTTCTTCATCACACATTTCACGTAAACTAGTCACTAAGGACCTTAGTCAGTATGGACTAGTCATTACGCTCCAAACTAACCGCCCTCAAGAAGTTTCTTATAATTATAATTAGTGGCATGCGAACTCCCCGAAATTCTGTTCCTTCCATGATGTCCTCGGGAAGCTGGTTTGAGAATCCAATACGGCTATTGAAATCATCTCCTACCATTATTGGTCCGTTGTTTTCTTAAAGTGCCCTTCCAGAAAAGCAGTATTTCACGTCTCCCATTGAAATTTTCGTGTCTTCGGGAAACATACCTTATAATATTTGTAATTCGTTAATCTATACTTGGTACAGGTTGTTTTGTATGTGTGTATGTTTTGTTTTTGTTAATTTTGAATCTAGTTTTATAGTATTTAAATTATTGGTATTTCTTGTCTTGATTACATTTATAATGTATGTAATGTGGTAATGCGTTTGTATTTTTACTATTTTAGTTTGTTTTATTTTCATACTTGATGCTCTGGACATCGTGGACTTAAGCGTGTCAAGCTGATTTTGCCACAGAAGCTGATGAAACCGTCGTTCAAATTGCTACCAACGTAAATCAGCTGTGAAATGCTACAGCAGATGGAGAAAAAGGATATAAAACGTTTGCTAGTGTACCTTGAAATAGGTACAAATCCGGAATCATGAAGGATAAAAGTACTATGTCGAAGACTTCCTCAATATGTATATAAAAGAATGGCGCCTCAGCCCTACCAAATCTTTTTGAAAATTGGAAACCTTTTGCGGGCTCCACTACAATTATAATACTAGCTGAACCTTATAAGTAATTGTTTCACACGTCGTATTATTTCACAAGTGGATAAGAACGTGTTTCTTCAATGTTATACTTCTTTCTATAACTTCAAGCAAAAATAAATATGAGTTGGGAAGCGAGGGTGAGGGAAAACTGACTGCGGGATGCAGTCGGGCGATTCCCTGACAAAGTGGTGGACGGTGCGGTGCGATAACAGCTTCAGTGTCTTCTCTCCACCTAGGAATGACAAGAACACAACGATGTTTTTAAAACATCGATTATTTCGGGCTGAAATTATCACTACATCGATGTTTGGCTTTCGATGTTTTCATACATGCCGAAACAAATGTTTTAAAAAAATTGTCTTGATATAAAAAAACTTCCAGGCGGTATGAAACCGTTTACTATTCGCAACCTTTCTCCAGTGTTGTTTATTATTTTGTAATGATGTATCCAACCAAGTCACGAAACGTCGTGATAATTGTTAATATATGATTGTCTTTAAAAAACAGTGGATACGTTTTATTGATATAAATATAACTGACAATCAGGAAGATTTCTTCTATTTTATCTACAAACTTTTAGGACTTTTCTTATAAAAAAAGAGGACACTTCATATAAAAAGTTTTAATACAATATTTTATTTTTCCTTAAGACAAAATACTACTGACAAAACAAATTCCTCAATCATTATCATCACATTCAGAATCACTCAACAGGCCTCCTTCATTATCATTACTGTCTTTTCCATTTTTATACGAGAGGTATTTGGTGGTTGATGAAATCTCCCTAAACTATTAAAAAATTGGTTTGTTTTGCTTTGCTTTGCTTTGAACTTTTGTACGTCGGTAAAGGATGCTTTTCTTTTTGTCATCCTGCTCAAAATATAACACCACAGAGCTGTTGGTAGCACTGTCGCATTTTAAGGAGAAAAGGAGGTAAACGTAGATAGAGTTAATCTATGGATTTTGGCGGCTGTGAGGCGAGATAGTTGAAGTTAAATGCCATTTATTTATTCCACAATGGCATGTTATGGTGTCAGGGACTCAAAACCTGAAAAAAGATCAGCATCCTTCGTACATCATACGTCTAGGTTGCATTTAAAAGTAGTTCCCCCTTTCCAATAAAAAAAGAAGACCATTTATTTCTTGTAAAATCCACCCGGACATTCTTTTTATTCGAAAAGAGAACACGTTCGGGGAAAAGAAGACTTATAGTAACCCTAACTAAACTTTGTCATCTCTATATAATACTAGGTTAAAACAAATGTCGAATATGTAAAATATTGTTGAGTGGCTAAGAGACTTCAGTTGATGCGACCATAATAAATAAAACAAAAAATTGTGATTTTGCTTTCAATGAAAGCTGTGACCTCATATGTCACTAGCTATTGTTCACCGGTTTTATAGTATAAACATAAAATATTAAGAAAGTCGTAAAGTTATTAGAATGAACGCGAAAATACCATCCTTTTCTTCATTTCGTCATTTTCAAGACCAACTATAAAACAATCCAATCCAAGGATATCCTTTCTTCTTCTTCTTCTTCGAGTATTTTACAGCTCTTGCGATCATATCTCGCATCCCAATCTCCATACTCCTCTAACATTCCAGCCATTCTATTCTAGACCTCTTCTTTGCATATCGTTAAAAATCTGCTTCCTCTCTGGGTCTACCTCTTTTCCTTCCGTTTAAAGGAACCCACTCACAAACCTTTCTGGGCCATCTCCAACAATCAAGCTTTTTCACGTGACCGTACCAAGCCTTCGTGTTTCCAATTCATCTATAATTGACTTTTGAACCTGCATTCGCTTAATAATTTCTTCATTTCTAATATGTTCCTTTTTAGATACTCCACAACTCCTTCTCAAAAAAAAAAAAATTTGTAAACTCATTATTTTTTCTCTTTCTCTTTTCCTTAATTCTCATGTTTTTGAATCATACTGGGTTGTACTTTGTATGATAGAGTCAAAAAATCTTTTCTTTGTAGACCTGGATATTTCTTTTCCCCAGAGCAGTGAGTTTAACTTTCTAATAGCTTGTCGTCCTTGTGTGACTTTTGAAACAGTAGGATGATAATAATAATGCCTTTATTGATATGGCGAGGCTCGGGTCATCAGGCTCACTCTTCCGTCTAACCACATCTCAGATGTACACAAAGAGCATACATGTAATTTCATGTACAAATGTAAAAATAAATTTAAGTTGTAAATAGTTAGTAGAAAACCAAGTATAATTTAAAAGCAACGTATAAAAAGATAAATAAAAGATTAAAATAGAGACAAAAATGTTGCAAATTTTGTTTGAAGAATTATAAATTCATAGACGGAATTTAAAAACAATTTGAATTGAATAACATAGCTCCAAATGTTTGCGCGCTAAGCTGCAGCCTGGTATTCACCCCCCAGCGACTGTGATCTTTTAATACAGAAACACACCCTCACTCGCCGCGCGACCCCGGAAGGAAACCAGCTAGTCGGAGAAAACCCACCGAGCAGCCTGCGTCCTAATACTATAGTAAACTAAGCTAAAATGAAGTAACCAGGTCTTTGGGATGTTTTCCTCAGCTGCTGGCCGTGCTGCACGGGACCGTCTTCTTGCTTAAATCCGCCTCTGCTCGTATCGATGAAAATACAATTCCGGCAGTATCAAACAAGTCGCAAGAATATGGATTATCAACAAAGTACATTACGGTTATTTATAAACATATTAGACCTCATTCACAAAGTAAACTTAAACGTAAACGTAACGTAGCCGGAAAACCTACAAATGAGGTACTAAGCAAGACACAATGCCTTGACGTAATTCACAATCCCCGTAGACGTAAGTCCGTAAATTTAAAGAGTTCACAAGCACCAAGCTTTTACGTTAAGTTTACGTCGGAATTCTACCGAACACCAATCAGAGAGCAGCGTGGAAGATCGATTTCAGATTGTGTTGAGGTAGTTCGTGATTTTGTTATTTTGTTACTGTAACGTAGAAAACTAGTTTGCGAACGGTTTTGATGCGTGAAGTGCATTCAAAGTAAGAATTTGGGCAATTTTTATTGTGACTTTAACTTGACATGCGAATGAACTAATTATGTTTGACGAATTACTCGTGAATTTGTTACGAGATAATCCTTGTTTATACGATGAAGGAAATGCGAGCACTACTACAGCAGCTACTCGAATTTATATAAAGACAAATCGATAGAAATGTCGAAGAAAAAGCTAGAAACGAAAAAGCTATTGAGGAAAGACCTTTCCACCGTGCTAGAAACGAATCAAGTTTCAGTACCTTGAATTCTGATTGGTTCAGGCGAAACTTACGTTCCAGCTTACGTTCGTCATTGCGAATGCTTGTTTTTACGTGTAAATTTTACGGCTAAGTTTACAGCATTACGTTACGTTTAAGTTTGCATTGCGAATGAGGCCTTAGTCACTTCCTTGCACCTCTACTAATATAAGGCAGTGATGGCAAAGTTTCGCGAGGCTCTGCCATCGCCGCCTCCAGCGCCGCCGCCCCCCATCGCGAGCCTCGGCGCCCGGCGCGCGCCGTTTGTTTTGACGGTAGCCGCCCCCTGAAGGCCCCCACGATGCGCCGCGCTCACCGACGCACAGACGGAGACAGGGCGAGGCCGGGGCGCGGAGAGGGAGAGAGAGAGACGGCGGTGTAGATTCGGCGCTGGCCCGGCCGGGGCCGACCCTCTGCGGCGCCCCACAGCCACCGCCCCCCCTCCCCTTCCCCCTCCCCGCCCCACGCTGCCACCCACGGCCGCCGCGCCGCGCCGCGCCGCGCCGCACGTTGGGGGCAAGATGCCGAAAAGCTGGCCAAAATATCAACACTTTATCCAAATTTAATCAAACTTTGTGTATAATGGTTTTTGGGCACGCTCATTACCATTCCAATGTCAAAATTGCAAAAAAATGACGGATCTAATATGGCGGATTAAAAATTAAAAAGTCTAAAAATGTTTCAATTTTCGTAAAAGTTTGTAAACAGGGTTTTATGGATTCGCTGATTTCGATTCCAATGTTAGCTTTGCAAAAAATAAAATGGCGGATCCAATATGGCGGATTAAAAATTGAAAAACGTCATTTTTTTTGAATTTTGATTAAAATTTGTAAACCGAAGTTTATGGATCTGCGATTCCGATTACGCTGTAAGCATTGGAAAAAATAAAATGGCGGATCCTATAGGGCGGATTAAAAAATTAAAAAACGTGAAGAAATGTTTTAATCATTAGGAACTTTAGGCTTACACGAAATGCAGAATAGCAGCTTTTTCTTTGACATTTCGATAGCTAAACAGTAGAGATTGAAGCTTTTACAAATTTCGTCGTAGAACTCCGTGAAAATTATAACTGTTTTCCATTAAAAAAAAAAACAAATTAAATGTATCATTTTGTTTCAACAGTAATTATTAATTAATTAACTTTAACATGATTTTTTTAGTATTGGTAATACATGTAAACATTATACTTACCATCACGATTTTCGTCCATTTTGAATGATGAAAATTGCTCTAAACCGAAAACTTTTACGTGTTCAAAGTAACGGCTGATTTACGATATTTGTGGCGTGTAACAGCTGCTCGCTCAGCGGCTGCGTTTCCAAAGATCGTCGCAGAGCGTCGCATTGACGCCTCGGACCTTTCCTAACCCTGGAATTAGACATTCCGGGAACCAATCTCCCCAACGGCGTACTTAAAATTCCGTAAATAAAACTTTTTCCCGACTTTTGGCCAGGTCTTCGGGATCTGGCCCCAATGTGCGGCGCCAACGTCGCCGCCGCCGCCGCCGCCGCCGCCGCCGCCGCCGCCGCCGTGCCGCCGCTGCCCGCCGCCCGGCCCGGGGCCGCCCGGGGGTAGCGGCACTGGCTCTCGCGAGAGCCCGACGGCGACTCGCCACTCATTACGCCACACGTCGAAGGTTCTACTCCAAACTGCTGAGGTGCCCCAGGGCATAAACTGATGGCGCTAGAGTTGCCAACCGTCCTCCATTTGGGAAGACAGTCATCCATTGACGTCAATTGTCATTTCGTCCTTCTTTGTATATTAAATGTCCTCCTTTTAGTACATTTTTAACATTTTTTGTTATTTATTTTCCCCCTTCAGGTTTTTTTCCTCAGCCGTACCTTATGGTCTCTTCCGCAGCTTTGATGCGATGGAGAGACCATTTGGGGTGATCACCAGAATTCGAAAGGTTAGAACGCGGTAGAATGTAGGTATTGTAATGGCTTAAAGGCCTTCAGCCAAGCCATATAGCATCAAGTTATCTAATTTGTCTGTAATAATTACCTATTAAATAAATAAATAAATAAATTGATTTTATCAGATGCTTAACATCTGCTTCGTCGTATTGTTTATTTTTTAATGGAGAATAGAAAAATGAATATCCTTTTTCTGAACGCTGACACATGCACAAGACAAACACATACATGATAACTGTCTAGTAACTACAATAAAAAATAGACGCTCAGACCATCATTATTTGCATTTTGTTAAGGAATCTTTTCAAATTGAATCGCAAGTGGAGAGAAGAAAGAAATGGAGCTGTTGCTAGTGTACATTAATTTTGTATAAAAAAATCTGTGGATACGTATTGTTTTTTAATGTTTTTTTCTTTCTTATCTAGTGTCCTTTTCTCTACCTGAACATTGTTGGCACCCAAGTGCTGCAGCTGCCCGCCGCCCGGCCCGGGACCGCCCGGGGGTGGCGTTGGATTTCGCGAGTGCCCTCTAGTCATTACGCCACACGTCGAAGGTTCTACTTCAAACTGCTGAGGTGCCTCAGGGCATCAACTGGTTACATCATTGAATTGAATTTAAACTGATAAAATAGCTCGAGGACACCCTGAAACTTTCCGTATCACTCACCCTGTCACACAACATTTGTTGTCATTTATTTTATCAGATGACAAACATCTGCTACGTTGTATCGTTTATTGTTTAATATAGAATAGAAAACATATACATCCTTTTTCTGAACGTTGACACACGCATGCATAATAGTGTCTCTGTCTAGCAACTACAATAAAAAAAGAGACGCTGAGACCATCTTCATCTGCATTTTGTTAACGAATCTTTGAACATCATATATAACTGTTCTGTAAAGTGTTTAATCCACTGCACCCCAAAAAATAAACTAATAAAATCGCATAGAGTTTACACGAGATTTCTGTGCACTACAACCCCCTAGATACAGACAGTAGCGCATTCTCCTACACCACCTATTTCGCTACTTCGACTCTTTCGAATAACAAGGTTCCAACTAACACTTCAGTCGCTTTCAGTAAATTGGCGTCAAAGTTTCGTTAACTGATTAGTCAGACATATCTACCTACAGCAGTTACATTTTTACAGTATTGGTATACACATTTGCAGCACGAGTACGTTCTACGTGTGACCAAAGTAAGATAGAACCTTGTCTCACTAACAACTGATTTTCTTCGATTCTCTCAGTTGAAAGTTTATCATTCCAAAGGATCAATTTTATATCAAGTTTCAGGGGAGTTTTAATTCTGCCAGATTATATATTTTAGGAACCACCAATATATTCAAAACCAATATTAATAGCCTTGAATATCTCTATGCCATTAATTGTGATAGTTTATGTGAATTGAACTTCAGAATGCTGCCTGACGATGCTGTTAGGTGAAAAGTTATTAAATGGTGGTGGTTGCGCTACTTTCTATATCTAGGGATTCTTCTGCGCACTAGACGACAGTTAAATTTCGAGCGTTGGCTCGCACATTAAGAAGAATCAGCATGAAAACACCTAAAACGTTTGAGATTTTTGTTTTTGGTGTTCATTTAAAAATGAATTTTTTCCGAACATTTTGATGTATAATTTGTGGTGTAATTTATAACATGGTTTTGCATATTTATTTAGGTGCCTGCGCCAGGCAAAATGGCTGACGAGTTGAACATTTACTTATGTGAATTTGACCATTGTAGAAATTACGACCGTTAATAAGTAGTAGGATACAGGATCACGGGATCGGTCAATTAATGGATCACACTAGTTTGCCAACGTTTCGGAATATTTTATTCCATCATCAGGGCTTACTATATGTTTTAGTAAGCCCTGATGATGGAATAAAATATTCCGAAACGTTGGCTTATGTGAATTTGAAATTCAGAATTGATTCTTTAAACGAACACACCATTAGTAATAAATACATCTAGAAATAATAAATTAGTTTATTTTTATCAAGAAGTTGCATGTCAGAGGTTGCAATCACTGGTTGTTCCATTTCGCACTTTTTAGCGAGGATTTATGTTTCTTCCTCGTTTGTGTACATCTATAAACTTAAAAGCTTATTTGAGGAAAGCTGTAGCTGTAGCTGCATTTGTGGAGATAAACGTTTTTATTACTCAAAACCTACTCTACCAAATATTCTGAATTTATTTCTGTAGCTTGAAATATGAACTGTAAAAATACTGTAACAGATTTATTTATGTGTTCATGCACATATCCCTGTGAGCATTGCTCAGGACATGGTAGAATTAGCGCAGCAAACTGCAAAAAGCAACTCAAAACCCAAGTTTCACCAAACGAAAATAAAAAACAACTCAAAACCCAAGTTTCACCAAACCAAAACAAAAAACAACTCAAAGCCCAAGTTTCACCAAACCAAAACAAAAACAACTCAAAACCCAAGTTTCACCAAACCAAAACAAAAAACAACTCAAAGCCTAAGTTTCACCAAACCAAAACAAAAAACAATTCAAAACCCAAGTTTTACCAAACCAAAACAAAAAACAATTCCAAACCCAAGTTTCACCAAACCAAAACAAAAACAACTCAAAACCCAAGTTTCACCAAACCAAAACAAAAAACAACTCAAAGCCTAAGTTTCACCAAACCAAAACAAAAAACAATTCAAAACCCAAGTTTTACCAAACCAAAACAAAAAACAATTCCAAACCCAAGTTTCACCAAACCAAAACAAAAACAACTCAAAACCCAAGTTTCACCAAACCAAAACAAAAAACAACTCAAAGCCTAAGTTTCACCAAACCAAAACAAAAAACAATTCAAAACCCAAGTTTTACCAAACCAAAACAAAAAACAATTCCAAACCCAAGTTTCACCAAACCAAAACAAAAAACAACTCAAAACCCAAGTTTCACCAAACAAAAACATAAAACAACTCAAAGCCGAAGTTTCACCAAACCAAAACAAAAACAACTCAAAATCCAAGTTTTACCAAACCAAAACAAAAAAAAACAACAACTCAAAACCCAAGTTTTACTAAACCAAAACAAAAAAACTCAAAACCCACGTTTTACCAAATCAAAACAAAAAGCAACTCAAAACCCAAGTTGCATCCCTTTGCTAAAAATACACTATCATATTTTAGCCAACCCACCCAAACAAAAAATATTTCCCACATTCATTAGACATCCTACAACAACCACTGCCCTAACCTCCATAAAATCACATACCGGCTAGCACAGTGTTACTACCACCCTGGCAACACAGAACACTCCCCTCACACTCATTAAACCCCAAAACATATTTTCTTCCCCCTCTCCCCCCCCCATCCTTCGTCTCCAAACAACAGCCTGTCTGGGGTAGTGAGAGGCTCCTTCCCACCTACCCACCCTACCTACCTACCCATCAATCACTCGAAGACTCTCAAAAGTTATTGAACATCTGTCGTAATGAAAATAGTTATTCATGCCTCTAGTTCAGAAAGTGTACCTTTTACTTACGAATAACGTGTGTAAAGTGTGTTATGTGTGTATAATGTTGAAGGCCAAGACGTCGATAGAAGCCGAGTCCTGCATTTTGAAAGAAGTACGACAAAAAGAATTTTGTACGATTTCCCTACATTACATTTTACTCGTACGCATTCATGGATATCTACCAATTGGCTATATACTCTCCAGATTATTCTCAGTTAGCAAAGTGGGAGCCGTGATACTTTTCTTTACTTTGCAACACCCTTGATTGATGTGTCTTTGTCCGTTTGTTGATCACGCCACCGCCAACGCTGCACCACTAACCCACATCGGGATGAGCATTTGATGCAGGCACGCATTAAGACAACCAAGAAGGTGGGCGTATCAAACTGATTTCGCCGCAGAAGCTGATGAAGCCGTCGTTCAAATTGCTACCAACGTAAATCGTCTGGGAAATATTATGGCTGAAAAGGGTATAAAAGTTTTTCCAGTACGTCATGGAACAAGAATATATCGGGTATAATGATGAATAATGGTACTTTCTCGAAGGCTGTCTTGAAATTTATTGAACATCTTTCGTAATGAAAATTGGTATTCACGCCTCTAGTTCAGAAAGTGTGTCTTTTACTTACGAATAACATGTGTTATTATGTTGAAGGACAAGATGTTGATAGGAGCCGAGACCTGCATTTTGAAAGAAGTATGACAAAAGTAATTTTGTGTCTTTGTCTTCTGATTGCTTTTCCATGCATCAGAACTGAAAAATATTTTTTTAATTAAGAAATAAAATACTCACTGCTCTAAGATACTTTTATCAATTATCGTTATACACATCACCTAATAATTTATTTACAATCAAATTATAATTTATAATGCTTATTTCAGCTATTGTGCACGAAAACTATATTTTATCTTTACTCTTTTTATTGTAAAGGGTTCATTTGTGGTAATGATTATTTAACTATTACTTAAATGATGAAGATACGAAGAACCAAATCAGTTCTGGCAAAAATTCCGTAAGTTTCTCGCAAATTAATTATGTTCAAATTAAATAAATACAGAAATATTCATGATTTATGAAATCTAGAATATTAATATTGTTTTAACCATTCAGTAGTTAAACTTGGAAAAGGGACAAAATATTTTATACAATATTTTGAAAAAGTTAACGCTCTTTTATTGTACTAAAAATGTAATGTATTCGTTTAATAGCATTAGTACTCTCTAAAACTAGCAAATTTTGCCTAATTTAAGAGTATTAGGGGCCAGAACATGACCTTTTTCGGGAAGACGAAACAGTAGCAAGAATCCCCGTGTTTGCTCCAACTTGCCACACAAATTATCTACATTTTCTACGAGAACATACGCTGGAATTCAGAAAACAACCTTCATCTTCATTCATTTGAACTATCCAACACGTCCCGTCAAGCATTTATCGCAGACACTTTTCTGAGCGTTTCTTTCAAGCAGTAACGTTAAAGTATTCACGTTAAGCATTTAAGTAAATTTTCCACATTTTTCCGCTGAAATGATTTGCTCTTCTCACAACAGCTAAGTAGGTACGAGCAAATTATCACGAGCAAATCGATATGCCCGCGACCTGACTCAAGGCAACACTTCTGTTTAATAAGGTTAGCTGGAAAAATCTTGTATGTAAATAAACTGGTCATTACGGTTCATTTTTATTTTACTTTTCGTTCTCTTTTGTTTCTAGATATTCTTACCGCTTCCGAACATGATCCTCAGAAGACGATCCAACTTAGTAAGTTCCAGGATGTTTACCATTCAGTAAAAATCAGTCCCATTTCTTCGTAGTAAAATGGCATGCCATACTTTCGTATCAATTTAATTCTCAAACTTTAAGAGTCTTTCAAGGTCAGCTTTGCATGTACTGCATGTGGTATAAACATTAACCAACTTGTTAGTTACATATTGCCAACTGTCCTCTGTGAAGAGAGTCATCCATTATTGAGATTTGACCTTCTGCCATTCATTTGAAAATAATATTATATTTAATAATTAAATATTATAAATGTGGATATTTTATTTTTATGAATGTTTACATGAAGGGGCGAAGAAGAAAAGACGCTTGGTCCATTGTGGTTTTTATGACTAGTTTAGACAAACATAATTTAAAAAAAACTCAAATCTTACACATGATCTTTTAGAGAATTTAGTGAGTCCAGAAAGTGACTAGTTTAGACAAACATAATTTTAAAAAAACTCAAATCTTACACATGATCTTTTAGAGAATTTAGTAAGTCCAGAAAAAAAAGGAAAAGATAATTCAGCTTTGAAATAAGAAATTGGTTCTTTTACCTACGGAAAATTTTAATGCTAAATCCATCACACTGAAAATACAGTACGCGTGATGATGGTAGGATGTGTTTGATATGTTCTCCTGAGTCGGAACGCTATTTCAGAGTTTCTGAAGATGTGACATTGAATTCTTCGAAACATTTTACCAAGATTCAAGCAATACAATGCCCAGAAATGTCTTCTTCGCTGGTGTTTTGTAAAGGCTGACGGACTGGTGTGAACGTGCAATCTACGTGTGTGTGTAATTATTACTTAAATATTTAACAAAACAATGTATTTTAACATAAACGTAATGTGTTGTCTTAGAATTCGGTAAAAAATCGTATACTTTAGTATCGTATTCTCCTTAGTATACAGTCGACTTTGAATTCGTTTGTAGTGAACTCTAGGTTATAGTGAATCAAAGCCACTGGGACCATCCTCACACATTACAAATAAATTCTAGATGATTAGATTATAGTGACCTCTCCGCATCAGCTGCAGTTAACGTAGGAAATAGAACTTTCTGATAAAAATACTTTGCATTGGGTCTATTTTATTTTTTTTATTTTTTTTTATTTTATTTTACGTCAAAAAACAGTTAAAAACTGCGTATGACGTGCTATGGGGAAAAGTGAATTGTGTGCACATTTTCAAAATTCTGTGATCCCTACACTAAGTCATATACTACTTAAATTTTGAATTTTTGAAAGGGAGAAAAAAAAACTCCCATGTAATAAAATCTATTTTCAAGGATAAACAAGCAATAAATTTTGAATTTTTAAAGGGAGAAAAAAAAACAAAAAAAAAACTCCCATGTAAAAAAATCTATTTTCAAGGGTAAATAAGCAATAAATTTTGAATTTTGCAAGGGAGAAAAAACAACAAAAAAAACTCCCATGTAATAATCCGCGAATTCTATTAATATGGAGAGTTTGCTGGCGGAGGATTTTGTGAGTTATTTTTGTAGCATTTATTCATTTATTTTTTCAATTTATTGGTTTTGATGGTAGGTACATAGATTAGTTTTTAACAACTTTACATATATATATTGATTTCTTATTAACTAACTTAAAATTAACTTATAATTAACTTACAATTAACTTACAACTATTACAATGGGAGAGGAATCCCTAGTGGGTCTTCTAATCAGGTTCCAATTCGACGAATTTGATGAGAAATGAATGGTAGGGGTATTTATTTGTAATTCTGGTTTGATGGATGGGATTTTTACCGAGTCTGAAAGGCACCAGGGAGGGGATTTGATTTAAGCTGGAGTAAAAGTTAGTGGAGAGATAAGCTATATGCTGAGATAACGGTTCGAGGTTAAATTCCTTATGAAGTTGGAGGTTGGATACGAACCATGGGGCGTTGGCAATTGTTCTAAGAAACTGATTCTGTATTACTTGAATTCTGTTAATGTTGGTTTTGGAGGCGTTGATCCATATGGGGCAGGCGTACAGTAGTAGAGGTCTTATGACTGTTTTGAGTATTAATATGAAGGAATTGGATGGTACCGAGCTATTTCTGTGAATTAATGGTTTATAGCGAATAGCATTTATAGCGAATTTATTCAACGCCAAACAAACAGTCAAAAACTGTGTGATGTACTACGGAGAAAAGTGGAAATTGGGCACGGTTTGTTGAGTTCTGGGATGTCTCACCTAACTCAAATTCATATTAAGTTGAGATATGAATACAGGTAGCTACGAGCGTTTTTGACAAAAATCGGTGTGAAAATATTCGCTCCGGTGTAAGAAAAACTATTTGTAAAGGCCAATCAGCTACAGATTCTGTGGATTAGACTTAGAGTTCTACACGAAGAAATCAACTTACTACAGCTGGAAAATGGAGAAATATTATTTGAATATCTACATTTTCTACAGAGCTCAAGAAAGCCTGCACAGGTAGTGAAGTCACATTTATACATGAAAAGGACTGAGAAAATAAGCCACTAAAATATTCATCTATAGCCTCTGTGGGAATGCTAATGAGGTGTTGTTGACGTAATAAAATGATGAAATAATTGAAGTCATTTTCGTCAATTTTATAGGTTTATTGAGAGAGCAGGCTTTCGACGGCTTTGCTGTCATCATCAGTCTACAAATAATATAAATAAAATAAACTTGTGGTGCTAAATCAGCACGTACTTTCTCGCCTTTAGTAATCATTATGTAATACTATTTACACCACAATTTCTCTGGGAATTAACATATGTCAGTCAATTTTTGATACAAATTTTGAACAACGCCTTGCACTAGAAAAGAGAAACGCATGGATATGTCTCAAAAATGTGACATAAAACTTTCTAGAAAACTAGTGCTAAAACAGCTCGTACTTTCTCGCCATTTGTTATTTAAGACTATTTATAGCACAATCTCGCCAAATTAACACATCTCAATCGTTATGTTTTGTAAAACTCATTTGAAATCGTAGAAAATTTTGTGTTAAAATTAAAGTTTCAAGCAATATATTTTTTATTCAAAACTTTAAATGAAAATCTATTTCTGTCATTGAATTCATTATACAAGGCATGCAGTGTATTCACGAACATAGCCGATGAGTTTTTAGCCTTACAATATTCTCCGCAATAAGTATGCGAGAAAATAAAATAAATAAAAATTAATACATAATACGATGCTGATAGCGTTGGCAAACAAATGCAAATAGATCGAAAAATATGTAATTGTTATTATTAAACCCTATAGTACTGAAATATTTTCTAAATATATAAAAGTATTAGGTTATATTAACGCGAATAAAAGGCAGCCGTCATTTATTTTATTTTATTTTATTCTTATTTTTATTTATTTTACGTCAAAAAACAGTTAAAATTGCGTATGACGTGTTATGGGCAGAAGTGAATTCTGTGCACATTTTCAAAATTCTGTGATTCCTACACTAAGTCATGTACTACATGAATTTTGAAGAAGAAAAAGCTCCCATTTAATAAAATCTATTTTCAAGGATAAATAAGCAATACATTTTGGGCTCTTATCCATGATGTCCTTCGTCAAGGAATAATACTTCCTGCCGCAACAACATGGAAACGATAATGTGAATAACTATATTTCCCACTGAATTCTAGAAGACGTGCACAGATAATGAAGTTACATTTATGTTCAGAAGCAAAACAAGAGGCCATCTCAGCATTTGCTCAATGGATCAGGGTAACTGGACGAAAAACCTGATCGAGATGGGGGTCATTGACCCGCAGGCTGCATGTACCCTCTCCCTCAGAAAAAATGTCGTTCAAAATTCTATCTTCCACACCGCGCCGACAAACTTGGACACCCCTCGGCCTGGGGGAGGGCAGGGGGAGGGACGCGTTGACCAATCGCTAGCAGGTAGAACCACAGTTGTCTGTGATTGGTGCAACATCCCAAGGGCAGAAAGAACGCTGTCTCAGGGGGAGGGGGCTAGTTCGTTTACGTACGAGACGGAAATATCGTCATATTTCCCTGCCGAAGGAGATAGTTTGCCTGCGCGTACGCCACGACGAAAAAAATATTTCTAAGCGGGGTTTTCCGTCCAGAATGATTGTCCATAGACCAGTAAATATTTATCATTTTAGCAACAATTATTCTAACTTTTAGTATTCGATTTGTAACTCCTGACAAACTGCTATTTTGAGATATTCATTTTAGGCACAATTTGCGGAGCCTTCCCGGCCGTTCTAACGCATATTTCGAATTTGTTTATAAAATTATAAATTGTTGCAAAATTGTTAATTCGCTGTTTTTGGTTCTGGGACATCGGGAGAGTCTCCCCACTTAAGATTTGCAAAATTTGGAAATTGTTTATAAATTTGCAATTGTTGCAAAGTTTTTTATTGTCTAATCTGAATGGCGTTTAAATGTGATGCAAAATTCCGGAATCCGTTCGGTGATATCATATCTCGTTCTCGAGATATATGTAATTGTTTATAAGAAATTAACATCTTAGTAGACCCCATTTGTTTGCGCTTAATTCATTCGCGCTAGCAGAATAGCGTGGGATGGGCATACTGAAAAAACAGTTCTCCAATGCCGCACTTTTGCCTGCCACATACGTTTAAAATGCACTTGCTTGTAAACAAATTCTGTGGCCAATTTAATTATGCTAAATTCGTATTTTTACGGCGAGTATGAGAATAAGTTTTATTTGGTTTTTATATTCTCTTTTAAGTCCTACAATTTGCAAGACGATATATTTATCAAATAGGAAAGAAATTGATTATAAAAAAAATATATTTGAAGGTGCATTACGCCCAAACAATTGTTTCTGTTTTTCTATCAAAGGGATGTTGAGCAACCGAATAACTGTATTATTAATTTTTTTTAAATCCCCTGTTAACACTGAGAGTCAGAAACTATTTGTTCCTCTTGTTTAACCATTACCATTAAAAATAGGGAAACATATTGCTTAGCTGTTTGCTATAAACTGCACTGGATTGGATGAAGGTAGTGTTAAGGTTTTCAAATACAGAAATATTCAATTTTGGGTTTTGAAAGATCACATGAGTAGAATCACACATCACAATATTTACACAAGTATAGAAATTTCTAAATAAACGTATATAAACTTTAAGTTAATATTTTCAATTCAATTCATCATTCCTTTCTAAAACTGTTAATTTGATGATTTCATTGTATAATATTCAAATCAGAGCTTTATGTGCTAAATCTACGTATTGTTAATACATACTTTTAAACAACATTAATATATTTAATATACATTTAAAAGGTTTTTAGATTGGCGAACGTTTCAATGAAATTTCATGAATTCCTAAATGCTTGAAAATAAATACTTTTAAAATTAATTAATTGTAGCGTGTAAAAATATAACAAAATCACGTATTTGGTAAAACGAGTTGATATTACTAAAAGAAAGCAAAACACATGTTATAACAATTCAAAGAGATTTAGCGTTTGTTTTCAGTTTAGTAAATATCAATGCACTAGCATTTCCCAGTGAAAATACATAGAACGAACTTGGTGGTCAAGTGATATGACCTTCCCAACACAGACTACATTTCAGTATCGTCAGAGTTCGAAGGTGGTTTGTTGGCCGCCATTCTACGAATCTATCAAAACCTTGAATTTTGCACGACCATCTGTACAGGGAGAAAGTAGCGGTTTATTAAACGGAAACGGGCCATTCGAGGTATCTAATGTGCACTCTTTGAAAACGTTTAACCATTATAAACTATCCCTAAGAAAAATATCAAATAAACAATGTTAAAGGTCACCAGCTTAACATTGCCTTTACTACTTGAATGTTTTCGACATCCCCAAAACCAACAGAAAACCCATGTTTTTACGGGTTATTAAAAAACCAATTCAATAAATATAAGCATTTATTCACGTTATTATTTTTAAAACACTCAAATATCTACGGTGTTATTTGATTCATGTCTTCATCGAAGATCTGAGATTAAAAAACTGATAAGCAGAGAAAATTAAAGTAATTTTGGGAGATTGATGAAGTTGAATGATCAAATGAAAAACAATGTTTCTTGCTTCATATAATGCTATCGTGTTTAACAGACATGTAATTACATGTGATACCTATATTTAAACATCCAAACTAATGAAAACTTTCAAAATTAAAATCATAAATAAAACGTTGATTCCTCAGCAAGGATTATATTATTAAATACTTTTTTGAGATTCATGTGCTCCTGTGTAAATAACGTAGTAAACGTAATTCGTATGATCCAGTTTCTCAGAATAATACAAAACCTGCTAGACACATACACTAAACATAATAGTTGTCAAATAGTTATTTACGACATGAGTATCATAAGATATCTTATTACAATACGAAATTGGAGTATTATCAAACAAGACTCTTTAGCCGAAATTGTTAACTAATTTAATATTGTAATATAATGTTACCATTTGTATATCTTAGAAAGTAAGACGCAATTTGTCAAAATTCATGTGAACTATAATTTTTCTTTAAATTTTACTCCTTATCCTGCGAAAGATGTGTGACAGTACTTATGTTAACAATTATACTGCCATGGGTTTAATTAATTAGTTTTCAGTACGCAAATTATTGTTTTTGGTTTTAAAGAAGCATGGATATACAGAGTATCGGGGAAGGAAACGTCGAAAGTTTGAAAAAAGCTGTTTAAACAATTTTAATCATACTTTGTCTAATAAACTACATAGATATTTTGAATGGCTGAGCTGCAATAAACACGCAAATTTTGGTTTGAAAATATGATTTCTACGCAAAACTTTGCATTCTAGAATCATGTAAACAGACCAGAAACATGTAACATCTTTATTATTAACAATATAAATTAATATATTAGTTCAGAAAAAATTAACCGAGAAATAAAAAAGCAGTCGAACTGTGAAAATTGGGGGCTTTTTTTATTTCTAGGTTAATTTTTCTTTCTGATCAAATGTATTCATTTATTTTGTTAATCATAAACAATTTAGATATTAATGAAGTGTTTATATGCTTCTACAACGCAAATAGTTGCCTAGAAAACATATATTCAAACCAACGTTTGAATGTTTATTGCGGCTTAGCCATTTGGAATATCCGCGTAGTTTATTAGACAAAATAAGCTGAAAATTGTCTTAACAGCTATATTTCGAAGGTTCGACATTTCTTCCCCGAATATCCTGTATATAAAAGGCTTGATTTCTGTTGGTACGCGACGGAAAGGCGTTCCGGTTCTTTGGAAACATTTATGAAATTATATTATATATAAATAGCTATTGCTATTATATTAATAATTAATTTGAGACGCGTTTCGGGGCCTAAGATTTTAAAAATAAAGGATATATGTATCATAATAACTCTTATGTCGACACTGTTCTCAGTTACATCAAGTTTTAATTTAGAGAATCAAAGTGAATGGTCTAAGTTTGCTCACCTAAATAAAGTTTATCTTACTATGCATACTATTTATAAACTGTTTTATGTTCAAAACAAGTGTTGCCTCAACAGCATATATTTTCACGTATTATTCGTAATTGCTATGCAATATTCAATACGGACTATGTGAACCTGCAAAAAGGGGGGAAAAACACCTACTGCAGCAGAAAATATTTTCTACTCGTCGGGATTCGATTTCGGGTCTTTAAAGTTAACTCACCTGACACGGTTCCCCCTCACCACCAGGTACACGACAAGACTACCTCTTTGCCGATGCGAAAAGAAAGTGAAGCATTTGCAGTTTAAAAAAAAAACAGGGTGTTCAATTTATCTTAATACAAGATCTATTTTTAAAAAGAGATTTCATGAAACAAAAATCTCTGGCGTTCATATTGTTTTTCGACAATGTTATAAAGATCAGTCGGGGCTAATATTATACAGTAGAAAATTGGAGTTAATGTATTACACTTTAAGAGTTGTTGTTTATTTATTTATGTCCAAAAGTAACAAGAAAATGACAAATGATAGGAAATATATTCTATTCTAATGACCATATAGCAAACACTCAGAATGTAACAATATTTGGGAGGAAAAAAATCAAAACTAAAATGCCTAATTTTTCCAGTCAAAAACTTTACCACCGTGATATAAATCTTTTGATGTTACTTCGTTATTTTTTATGACACGATATTTTTGAAAATAGGTAATCATTAAGAAAGAATTAATATTCTTTTCTGTGTTAAAATAATGCAATAATATTAATCGTGTCATGATATATACAGCCTCAAATTTGTGGGGCTAATATGATACAACTTAAGAGGCGGGCTATTTTGATACACTAAAAATTAACACGCAGACAACTGGAAGGGATTTTTTTATGTTTAATATTACATCAAAGGTGCTAAAATTCCGATTTGATGTTGATAAACTATCCAAGTGTTTATCTGAGAAGGAAAGAGCAGGCGACAATTCATATAGATTTCCTCGTTCTCCTCCCTACTCAGTACATGGTGATTCACTTATTATTATAAATTGGCGGAAGCTTCTTCTGTTTCTGTGCAGTTACTGATTTTTCACTGGAATCACAAGGAACCAGGCCTACAATAGGAGCTAACACCATCCCTTCAACTCCAGATATCAACTGTTCTCATCCAGTACTTTTGAGATAATACTGTTGGAAAAACATTGAAAAAAACAGTAGCCCTCCAAAGAATAAGGAAGCGGTTAGACCCAATAGCAGCAATCATTACTAGTGAAGAGTGGATCATTACTAGGAAAGAGTGGAGTTTTTAATTTACATTAATTTAATATCTCTTTTTAAAAAGAGATTTCATAAAACAAAAATCTCCAGCGTTAATATTTGTTTTCGACAATGTTAATAGGTATTTGTTTGCAATTTTCGAAAATTCAGATCGTTCGCCCAAAATTGAACGTACGCCACCTTTAAACATCTTGTGCTTCGAGGAATAGATTTACAGAAAAATTGGAGCTCTTTTTGAGGAAATTATGTAAATATGATGGGGTTTGGTGTAAAGTACCTTCAAAATCAAAAGATTCGTTTCAAATTCGAAGATTCTTAATATTAGCCAGATCGTTCCAGGAATATCCATTTTGGTGAAAATCGTGTTTACTTTAGGCTCTAGAATTACTCACACGAAGACGGATTCACAAAGAGGTTTTTTGGAAAATCACTTTTTCGGGTTCAAAAAACAAGCGTTTTGACAGCCTTGTGTATAGAAAATAAAAGAACAATACCAACAATCCACTTTTTTCGAACTAGCTACTTACAAAACGTGTTTTCTGTGAAAATTTCGACACTTCCTCCTACAGCATTACGTAACTCTCTTTACACGTGGAGGTAAAAATATTCCAGCGTTACTGGGATTTGAACTCGGATCCCTGTAGTCCGTAGGTCTGGCTCGACCGCACTGTGCTATCACAGATATTTCTCAACACGCTGTCCAAGCACACTTATTACGAAAAGAATAGTTACGTGATATTCATTGCACTTAGATTTTTTATTAGAGGAATGTTCTACATGTTTAAAAGGTATCAAATTCGCAATAAGAATTTAAACGATTACAACCCACGCAACTACATAGCTCATTTTACTTGGAAATATTTTCAACCAGAAGCCGTGGTTTTTAGAACCCTCTGTGGAAGTCGTTGCCGGTCTTATCTTTCGGCGACTGTGGCCAAGGTTGAATTACGTCACAGATGAAAGTTGCGATAACGCTAGAGCTCAACACGGGCGCTTGCAGACGTTCTGAAGCCAGAATCGCAATAGGGGCATATTTATACGTGATTCTTAAAGACATTAACACACTAAAATAAGTAGTGGCGCCTCAAAACACATGCTTTATGTGATATTTATAATGGATACGAATGATTATAACTATACAATTAACCGCAAAATTGTTTCTACCCGCAAAAATTATTCGCCGTGGATGAGATTCGATCTTACGTGCCTAAGCTTCTCCAACAGTGCGCTTACCTGCTATACCACAGAAACTCTTATAACTTTTTTTCTCTCACAAAGATGATTTTAAACTGTCATGTATCACAGATTTGACTAAAAAATAACGTGCGGCGTTTAGATGCTTGTGTTAACTACAGACGGACAGACAGACGCCAACATGAGATCTACACCATTCTCTTAAACGTTCTTGAGATTATGGAAAAAAATTAATCAAAACCGATGACGCCCCTTTTGAGAAAATTTTGAAAATATCTCTCGGGCTTTATGTAAAGTACCTCCCAAAATTAAAATATCGGTTTCGAATTAATGGAACCGTGATATCAACAAGATCGATTGGGTATTATCAATTTTGGACAAAATCGGTTGAACAATTTAACCCCTAGCGTTGTTCGCAGACGAAAGACTGATAGACAAACGTTTTGCCGTCATTCAAGTTTTCGGTAACAACGATCCACAAAACATGAATTCTGGCTACACAACGCGTTAAAGGATTTCCCCCTAAATTTAGCAAATAAATTTATTCACTTTTTCGTTACCAGGATGGGACGGTTTTTAAGCCGAAAATTCGCCGTATTCTGGTGCACGATTACAATACCTTTTCTTCTTACGACAGTAAGTGCGAGAAAGTAAAAAATCAATAAAAACATTTAATCCTTTTTTCCACCCCCATTTCCGTCTTTTTAAAGGCCTAATAAAATAGCCTGTCCAACATAAAATGTATAAACCCCTATGTTATTTTTCCTAGTTTACCAATCCCCGTCTCAGTACAGGGGAGTGGAGGCAAAACTAGGAGAAGAAAAATCCCACACCACTAACACCTGGCTGTAGAGTCCCAACTGGGACAGGCAGCTGAAGAGAGCATCAACCTCAGAAGCGTCGGTAATGAGCGCAACAATTGATGCTGTGGGCAGCAACAATTGACGCTGCCAAAATTGGACACATATTTGCTTATCAATTCCTGTTATAATTTTTTTTGTTTTTCACTTAGCATTGCTGTGATTAAATGTTCTTATAAGTCTTGTTTATGGACCACTAATTCGTGTTTCGAATACATAAAATTATTTTTGCCCGATCTCAAGATATTCTAAAATAATTCTTAAATATTATACTTTCTTTTAAATGATGAACTACAAGTACAACCAAACAAATCATAATTAGTCGCTTCATAAATAATTAAGAAATTAAACAGTTATTGATGCCCCGGAAAGCAGTAAGCCCGCTAAAACATTTCATTTTCGCTGCGAACTCTATTTCAAAATGTATTTTAATTTGCTGCTTTAGTTAGTGAAAAAGGTAAAATAATTTGGAAAGTAAATGAATGAATACTATTATAAATACGTATTGCCTAATGCATATCTGCGTATATATATATATATATATATATATATATATATATATATATATATATATATATATATATATCGACTTTAAACTCGATTACAACATTTTATTGAACGTAGATATATTCTAACATTAACGTTAAGTATATAAAGGCCGGTATTACACTGTAAAAGATCTTTGTCAAAGATATTTTATAAAAGAAATATGACAGTGTAATAGCCAATATTTTATAAAAGATTTCTTTTAGAAAATTTCTTGGATAAAATGTAGTCTCCGGCTTCCAACTTTTATCATATTTGGTAGGGGTATTGCTTCAACCAAAGTCATAATTGCTGAGTGCGAGTAATTAGAATGTTTATATAATACTGTCCATCCGAACTACAAAAGTAAAACCAAACGAATTAACGTTTGTAGGACACATTTTCCCGGGAAGTGGAAAATATGGTGTTTGGAAAATGTTCAGTTCAGGAAGATAATTTTTTTAAACTTCCCTATCAGAGGACAGAATTTCGAAAGAAGGAAGAACGACAAAGAAAATTGAATGTTTCCTCATCCATCCTCAAATAATTCTTCATTTCGAAGGTCTTTAATCAATGCTTCACAATGTGCGACCCATAACCTCACCATGGCGTTGTTCTAAAGCCTCACCCTCAAACGTTTTCTTATTTACCTTTTGCTACATTAGCATTAAACATAGATTAGTTATAATAAAACATAAAGTAGCAAAACACAACTATTTGTGCGTAATTGATTGTAAATCGCGAGCAAACCTACATAAAATTTGGACGAAATGTTATACTCTCATCAAATTTCTTTGTCAAAGTTTTCTCATCAAAGTTCAGAGACTGCCACAAAGTTCTTTAGCAAAGATATGTCATGAAACTTTTATAGTGTAATACCGGCCAAAGCCGCCGTATGTTATATCTTTCCCATTCCTGTCGCCAACAATGAACTTCTCGGAAACACATCTCAAATATCCATAGTTGAATATTATAACAAGAAAATATCAAATTTTTGTAATAAATATTCCTTCAAAATTACGGTATTTTCTGTTTTTCTTTCATGTTATATTTAAATACTATTATTAAGAGAGAAAACCTCATTGAGATAATTTCAATTAAATCAATGCAACTCGAAGAGCAAACGCTCGTGCGATTTGAAGAATAAACGCGTTTTTGTGTACTCAGAATTTGTGTTGTATATGAGTTAGGGCAAGGGGATACCAAAATTTAAGAAAACGTTCACAGAATACATTTCTCCCTACAGTACATTACACACAATTTTTAACTGTTTTTGACATTAAATGAAAAATACAGCGTCGTAATAGCGCCTTGTCCGTCCCGACAATCATCAGAATTCAAAAGAAATTCCGAATGACAGCTCGTCAAACGAAGCGGGGGAAATTCAAATTTGCTATTTCAAAAATTGTAAAATTATCTAAAGTACTTATATTTTTAAACAATTGTACGTGATCTTTATTAAATCCAGATTAATTCCATTTATCAATTTAACCAGAAAAGTTCATGCCATTTTAAAATTTAGAGTCGTAACTGGGACAGTCAGCTGAACACACGCTTCTGAGGTTGATGCTCTCTTCAGCTGCCTGTCCAAGTTGGGACTCTACAGCCGGGTGTTAGTGGTGTGGGATTTTCCTTCTCCTAGTTTTGCCTCCACTCCCCTGTACTGAGACGGGGATTGGTAAACTAGGAAAAATAACATAGGGGTTTATACATTTTATGTTGGACAGGCTATTTTATTAGGCCTTTAAAAAGACGGAAATGGGGGTGGAAAAAAGGATTAAATGTTTTTATTGATTTTTTACTTTCTCGCACTTACTGTCGTAAGAAGAAAAGGTATTGTAATCGTGCACCAGAATACGGCGAATTTTCGGCTAAAAAACCGTCCCATCCTGGTAACGAAAAAGTGAATAAATTTATTTGCTAAATTTAGGGGGAAATCCTTTAACGCGTTGTGTAGCCAGAATTCATGTTTTGTGGATCGTTGTTACCGAAAACTTGAATGACGGCAAAACGTTTGTCTATCAGTCTTTCGTCTGCGAACAACGCTAGGGGTTAAATTGTTCAACCGATTTTGTCCAAAATTGATAATACCCAATCGATCCTGTTGATATCACGGTTCCATTAATTCGAAACCGATATTTTAATTTTGGGAGGTACTTTACATAAAGCCCGAGAGATATTTTCAAAATTTTCTCAAAAGGGGCGTCATCGGTTTTGATTAATTTTTTTCCATAATCTCAAGAACGTTTAAGAGAATGGTGTAGATCTCATGTTGGCGTCTGTCTGTCCGTCTGTAGTTAACACAAGCATCTAAACGCCGCACGTTATTTTTTAGTCAAATCTGTGATACATGACAGTTTAAAATCATCTTTGTGAGAGAAAAAAAGTTATAAGAGTTTCTGTGGTATAGCAGGTAAGCGCACTGTTGGAGAAGCTTAGGCACGTAAGATCGAATCTCATCCACGGCGAATAATTTTTGCGGGTAGAAACAATTTTGCGGTTAATTGTATAGTTATAATCATTCGTATCCATTATAAATATCACATAAAGCATGTGTTTTGAGGCGCCACTACTTATTTTAGTGTGTTAATGTCTTTAAGAATCACGTATAAATATGCCCCTATTGCGATTCTGGCTTCAGAACGTCTGCAAGCGCCCGTGTTGAGCTCTAGCGTTATCGCAACTTTCATCTGTGACGTAATTCAACCTTGGCCACAGTCGCCGAAAGATAAGACCGGCAACGACTTCCACAGAGGGTTCTAAAAACCACGGCTTCTGGTTGAAAATATTTCTAAGTAAAATGAGCTATGTAGTTGCGTGGGTTGTAATCGTTTAAATTCTTATTGCGAATTTGATACCTTTTAAACATGTAGAACATTCCTCTAATAAAAAATCTAAGTGCAATGAATATCACGTAACTATTCTTTTCGTAATAAGTGTGCTTGGACAGCTTGTTGAGAAATATCTGTGATAGCACAGTGCGGTCGAGCCAGACCTACGGACTACAGGGATCCGAGTTCAAATCCCAGTAACGCTGGAATATTTTTACCTCCACGTGTAAAGAGAGTTAGGTAATGCTGTAGGAGGAAGTGTCGAAATTTTCACAGAAAACACGTTTTGTAAGTAGCTAGTTCGAAAAAAGTGGATTGTTGGTATTGTTCTTTTATTTTCTATACACAAGGCTGTCAAAACGCTTGTTTTTTGAACCCGAAAAAGTGATTTTCCAAAAAACCTCTTTGTGAATCCGTCTTCGTGTGAGTAATTCTAGAGCCTAAAGTAAACACGATTTTCACCAAAATGGATATTCCTTGAACGATCTGCCTAATATTACGAATCTTCGAATTTGAAACGAATCTTTTGATTTTGAAGGTACTTTACACCAAACCCCATCATATTTAAATAATTTCCTCAAAAAGAGCTCCATTTTTTCTGTAAATCTATTCCTCGAAGCACAAGATGTTTAAAAGTGGCGTACGTTCAATTTTGGGCGAACGATCTGAATTTTCGAAAATTGCGAACAAATACCTATTAACATTGTCGAAAAGAAATATTAACGTTAGAGATTTTTGTTTTATGAAATCTCTTTTTAAAAAGAGATATTAAATTAATGTAAATTAAACACTCCACTCTTTCCTAGTAATGATCCACTCTTCACTAGTAATGATTGCTGCTATTGGGTCTAACCGCTTCCTTATTCTTTGGAGGGCTACTGTTTTTTTCAATGTTTTTCCAACAGTATTATCTCAAAAGTACAAAAAACTATATTGGTTATAATAAACATGTTACATGTTTCTGGGGTGTTTACATGATTCTAGAATGCAAAGTTTTGCGTAGAAATCATATTTTCAAACCAAAATTTGCGTTTTTATTGCAGCTCAGCCATTCAAAATATCTATGTAGTTTATTAGACAAAGTATGATTAAAATTGTTTAAACAGCTTTTTTTAAACTTTCGACGTTTCCTTCCCCGATACTCTGTATATCCATGCTTCTTTAAAACCAAAAACATTAATTTGCGTACTGAAAACTAATTAAACCCATGGCAGTATAATTGTTAACATAAGTACTGTCACACATCTTTCGCAGGATAAGGAGTAAAATTTAAAGAAAAAGTATAGTTCACATGAGTTTTGACAAATTGCGTTATACTTTCTATGATATTCAAATGGTAACATATTACAATATTCAATTGGTTAACAATTTCGTCTAAAGAGTCTTGTTTGATAAATCTCCAATTTCGTATTGTAATAAGATATCTTTTGATACTCATGTCGTAAATAACTATTTGACAACTATTATGTTTAGTGTATGTGTCTAGCTGGTTTTGTATTATTCTGAGAAACTGGATCATACGAATTACGTTTACTACGTTATTCACACAGGAGCACATGAATCTCAAAAAAGTATTTAATGATATAATCCTTGCTGATGAATCAACGTTTTATTGATGATTTTAATTTTGAAAGTTTTCATTAGTTTGGATGTTTAAATATAGGTATCACATGTAATTACATGTCTGTTAAACACGATAGCATTATATGAAGCAAGAAACACTGTTTTTCATTTGATCATTCAACTTCATCAATCACTCAAAATTACTTTAATTTTCTCTGCTTATCAGTTTTTTAATCTCAGATCTTCGATGAAGACATGAATCAAATAACATCGTAGATATTTGAGTGTTTTAAAAATAATAACGTGAATAAATGCTTATATTTATTGATTTGGTTTTATAATAACATGTAAAAACATGGGTTTTCTGTTGGTTTTGGGGATGTTGAAAACATTCAAATAGTTAAGGCAATGTTAAGCTGGTGACCTTTAACATTGTTTATTTGATATTTTTCTTAGGGATAGTTTATAATGGTTAAACGTTTTCAAAGAGTGCACATTAGGTACCTCGAGTGGCCCGTTTCCGTTTAATAAACCGCTACGTTCTCGCCTTACAGATGGTCGTGCAAAATTCAAGGTTTTGATAGATTCGTAGAATGGCGGCCAACAAACCACCTTCGAGCTCTGACGATACTGAAATGTAGTCTGTGTTGGGAAGGTCATATCACTTGACCACCAAGTTCGTTCTATGTATTTTCACTGGGAAATGCTAGTGCATTGATATTTACTAAACTATAAACAAACGCTAAATCTCTTTGAATTGTTATAACATGTGTTTTGCTTTCTTTTAGTAATATCAACTCGTTTTACCAAATACGTGATTTTGTTATATTTTTACACGCTACAATTAATTAATTTTACAAGTATTTATTTTCAAGCATTTAGGAATTAATGAAATTTCATTGAAACGTTCGCCAATCTAAAAACCTTTTAAATGTAAATTAAATATATTAATGTTGTTTAAAAATATGTATTAACAATGCGTAGATTTAGCACATAAAGCTCTGATTTGAATATTATACAATGAAATCATCAAATTAACAGTTTTAGAAAGGAATGATAAATTGAATTGAAAATATTAACTTAAAGTTTATATACGTTTATTTAGAAATTTCTATACTTGTGTAAATATTGTGATGTGTGATTCTACTCATGTGATCTTTCAAAACCCAAAATTGAATATTTCTGTATTTGAAAACCTTAACACTACCTTCATCCAATCCAGTGCAGTTTATAGCAAACAGCTAAGCAATATGTTTCCCTATTTTTAATGGTAATGGTTAAACAAGAGGAACAAATAGTTTCTGACTCTCAGTGTTAACAGGGGACTTAAAAAAATTAATAATACAGTTATTCGGTTGCTCAACACCCCTTTGATAGAAAAACAGAAACAATTGTTTGGGCGTAATGCACATTGAAAAATATTTTTTTTATAATCAATTTCTTTCCTATTTGATAAATATATCGACTTGCAAATTGTAGGACTTAAAAGAGAATATAAAAACCAAATAAAAGTTATGCTCATACTCGCCGTAAAAATACGAATTTAGCATAATTAAATTGGCCACAGAATTTGTTTACAAGCAAGTGCATTTTAAGCGTATGTGGCAGGCAAAAGCGCGGCATTGGAGAACTGTTTTTTCAGTATGCCCATCCCACGCTATTCTGCTAGCGCGAATGAATTAAGCGCAAACAAATGGGGTCTACTAAGATGTTAATTTCTTATAAACAATTACATATATCTCGAGAACGAGATATAATAGCACCAAACGGATTCCGAAATTTTGCATCACATTTAAACGCCATTCAGATTAGACAATAAAAAATTGCAACAATTGCAAATTTATAAACAATTTCCAAATTTTGCAAATCTAAAGTGGGGAGAGTCTCCCGATGTCCCAGAACCAAAAACAGCGAATTAACAATTTTGCAACAATTTATAATTTTATAAACAAATTCGAAATATGCGTTAGAACGGCCGGGAAGGCTCCGCAAATTGTGCCTGAAATGAATATCTCAAAATAGCAGTTTGTCAGGAGTTACAAATCGAATACTAAAAGTTAGAATAAATTTTTCTAAAATGATAAATATTTACTGGTCTATAGACAATCATTCTGGACGGAAAACCCCGCTTAGAAATATTTTTTCGTCGTGGCGTACGCGCTTGCAAACTACCTCCTTCGGCAGGGAAAATGACGATATTTCCGTCTCGTACGTAAACGAACTAGCCCCCTCCCCCTGAGACAGTGTTCTTTCTGCCTCTTGGTATGTTGCACCAATCACAGACAACTGTGGTTCTACCTGCTAGCGATTGGTCAACGCGTCCCTCCCCCTGCCCTCTTCCAGGCCGAGGGGTGTCCAAGTTTGTCGGCGCGGTGTGGAAGATAGAATTTTGAACGACATTTTTTCTGAGGGAGAGGGTACATTACTTGTTACATATTGTTTAGAATTATACAGTCCAGTGGTAAATAATACATTAAATATCATTGTTAAAATTAATGTTACTTTCCTTGTGATGCTCAGTATAGTCTCTAATTGTATAGAAACAGTTATGCAGCACAAACGATTTCACTTTGGATTTAAACTTTTCTATCGAATTTAATCGTTTAATGTCATCTGGCAAAGTGTTGTAAAATAATGTACATGTATGTGAATTTTTTGTAATGAGCTGTTGATACTGTTACCTGATGAATATGATTTCTACGTCGAGTGTTATAGTAATAGACTTCAGCATTTTCTAAAAATATATTCCCGCCCTTAAGCAAGTCATTTCTGACAAAAACCACTGATTCGTAAATAAACAGATAAGGTAAGAGTAAAGTTCCTAGATTAATGAAGAGAGGCTTACAAGAATCACGTGGGTGGGATTTGGTAATTATTCGTACAATTCTTTTTTGTAATCTAAAAGTCTGGTAGCTATAAGATGTATTTCCCCAGAATATTATGCCATATCTCAGGCGGGATTGAACATTCGCGAAATATACACAACGAGCAGTACGAAGGCTGACTGAATTTGCAAGAATTCTGAACGCGTAGAATAATGAACTTAATTTTGTGTTGAATTCATTTAAATGGACGTTCCATTTAAGGTTTGACTGAATTGAGAGACCTAAAAATTTTGTTGCCTTAACATCAGTCAATGGTACACCGTTCATTTTCGATGGAGCACAGAATTGTTTATTTGAAATGGAAAACTGCATTAAAGCCGTTTTCTTTTCGTTTACTATTAATTTGTTATTTCGGAACCGCCGCCTTCTGTTATCAGTGCGGTGTTACAACAATGGGTTACAACAAGCAATAATGACCACTAATTCATTGGGGATTCACATTATGCAATCATCATTGTTGATACCGCTAGCAAAAAAATGAAAATGCATAGGGAAATATAATAATTAATTATAAATATTTTTAATTTCATCAAAAATCAGTTATCGTTTACAAATTAAAGAGATCGCGAGATCAGCCAGATCGACTGGAGAAAAATCAATTTTGGAAAAAAATCGGTTGAACAATTTAGCCGCAAGTGGTGTTCACAGACGGACGGACGGTCTGACAGAATGTTTAAGAGTTTTTCTGTAATAAGTTTTTCTGCCGAAAATTGGCCTTTTTGGCGCAGCATTACATAACTTACTCTCTACCGCGGTAGTCTTGAAAATTTCTTTCATACTTCATTTCTTTCTTGCCTAGCCTTGTTCAAATAAGTTCTTACCGTCTCTGGCATTGGACATACCAATGAATCGTAGTAGCTGATAGTGTTATACTCCCGTTCATTCCCAACACCCAATGTCCTTGTATGTTACCTCAATACGGGATATGAACAGGTAATATTGCAATTTCAAAATTGCAATAGCCCTAAAAAATATTTGTAGGAATGGATGATTTGATAGTTAGAATTTAGTACAGCTACAAGATCATTTTCAACTAGTGACGGAAATTATAACGCAAAATCTTCTACAACTACATTTGATTTTTCCCTGAATCTGCTTAACACTATATTCTTGTTCTCTAATTTTTGAAGAAATTAAAACTCATCAAACTGAACCTAATTTGTGTTCACTTGTACTTCTGCAATTGCTCTATTGATCGCTTTGTAGGCGAATCTATATAAACATTAAAAGGCTACTGTTTTTAATGTTAATGTGAATAAAGTATTAATTAAATTTAATAAGATTTTTGAAAAAAGTTAAAAGTTACTTTATGTAGCAGAATGGAAGGAAAACTCTGTTTTGGAGATATTTCATTGAGGGAGAACATTAAATTCCTGATCATGTGTTTATAGGTACAGTCTTCGAAAAGTTTGAGACCAATGCCCATCTTTAACATCTCTACAATACTTCAGAAATTCTGTAATTTTAAAACTAACTTTTGAAGAAAGGAACTTGTGTTGGGTGCCAGGTTGCTGGGTATAAGAATCGCAGAATTGTTGGTTATTATTATTATTATTATTATTATTATTATTATTATTATTATTATTATTATTATTATTGATTCTAATAAACAAAGTGAATCAATCTCATAAAAATATTAACCAAATAGTTATTCCATGAACCCAGACAATGAACACAGATCACATTCAACCAACTTAACTAGCCCTTTTTGGGATTGGATTAATCCAACATTTGTCAGCTAGCGGTGTTCTTGGGCAAGAGCGCTGTTTTTATTTTTCCCCACATCTCGGATTAAGGGTGAAATGTAGCGAGCATGATGTATTTCAATCACAGTATCTAGCATACTTGGTCTCCCTGAGATTTTCTTTCGTCACACAGCTATAGAAACTGAGACTATTGTAATGGAAAGCTACAGAAGAATTTTTGCCCCGACTGGGAATCAAACCTGGGACCGCATCACGAAAAGCTAGCACACTGACCCTGAGCCATCCGAGGGGCCGCAGGGGTAGCAAGCAAACAAAAATGAACACACATAAATAATGTATATATTATAGTATTCTTATAGTACATATTATATTATAGTATAATAACTAAAATGAACACACACAAATAAATCTGTATTGCCATAACATCTAAGGGCGTTCTGACAGCGTTGCGGACGTCAACAATCAACGATATTCAACAAAACATCACGGCGTAGCAGACAAAGAAAATCGATACTTTCCTGGCGCACATTTGCGTAGCTATCAGCGACACTTCTCCGAATCCTACGTCAACCTGCAGCAAGTCGAAATAAAGAACACTGTGCCATCGTATCTAAGCGTAGATCAAACGTGCGGTTTGGAGTTGAAAGTCCGAGCTCTCTAACAGTGTTGTCAGGCATATGACGACCGGGTTTTACCCATGTCGTGACCGAGAACATATCTAAAATAGACGCGTAGGGGGATAGAATGTCTAATGCAGTTAAAATCGCAAAGATAGCCAAGAGGCCGATAAACGTTGAGTGATTGCCTGCAAGGCGACCGAACTCAAGACTTCCCACAGAGGGAATTCGAAGAAGTAGTTCAAGAACCCAAAACACTAAACTCTGTGAATTTGATCTCTGAATAGATTTCTATATGACCAATATTTAATTCAATGTGCTGACCCACTATTAATCCTTCGAAAAGGATAAAAATGCAAAGATTAATCAGGAAATTTACTTGAAAAATATCTGACAATAATGAGTAGAGACCGTATTTTTATGTAATTACATTTTTTTTCTTTCTCGTTACCGCTCTCAAAATTTTAATCTTAGCGATTTGTCGCCGTCCTAACACAATATCCAATGTTTTCGTTACATATTCTTACATATTCGGTACTATATTACATATTTTACATATTTCGCTATTTTCTCAAGATATTTTATACTATCAATTTTCTTACATATTTTTATGAAAATAAGTATTTTCAATAAAAGTCAGCAAGTTTTCCAACATTATTATTGGATGATACTGCGTACTCTACTCGAAGTACATGCGCTACGTGAAGACGCAGTCCGATATCCTCAGTTTGGCGTTACTGCGTCAGTTATCTCAGGGTGAGCAGTACGCATCATTTTCAACTTTAGGTGTGAAAAGTATCATTGATGCAATGTGTGGCGACCTTTGTCCTTCATATCCAAGAAACTTCAGTGATTGCCGTCGTGAAACACTTTGATGAGAATATTCCATGCTGCAGTGATTGTTTGTTGGTCGTAGATATCGCCAGTTTGTTCGATGGCTTTTATTTCGTCTATTCTGGGTGATAAATTACAACCTTGGACAACAATTCTTGAAGATTTTACTACCGATGGATGGCGCAAGTGTATGGAGCTGCATGGTGCAAGTGTCATCACTCGTATTATGTAAATGTATTTGTAAGTAGAATATTGTAATATTGTATCAGTTTTCACATATTTTGTACACATTCTTACTCTTTTCGTTAGATATATATGTATTTGATTGATTTTTTCGTGTTTCCGGGCGCGTCAACTGCATTGGTCATTAGTCCCGTAAGTGTAATGCATGTTTTTGCTCGGCAGATGGCGGTGATCTTCCCCCGCTGGATGGCGAGATCCGGCGTCGACCTACCGTCGACTAGCGGGGTTTTCCTTAACCAGGTATCTCCCACCAGCGGGGTACTGCCTCATCCGGGACAAGATCTAAGCTCCCGACCGGTCTCCCGGAATATATGGTAGTGTAGTGCATGTTAGTTTAAGAGTGTATGTGTAAGGAGAGAGAATAGGACAAGGAAGGGAAGATCGCGCGTGGTCCGTGGCCCGTTTGGTAGGGCACTGCTCTGGCATTCGCCTGGTGTTGATCGGAGAAACCACGGAAAACTACCGATCAGAGCAGCCGGCCGCTAGAATTCTCCTCCAGACAGCGACTGAATTCGACCTAGCTGAGAAGCTAGTGTCGAAAATCCTGCCGCCGCCAGGATTCTGACCTCCCGGTCAGAGGCGCTGAAGTGACATCAGTTCATGCATTGAGCTACCGCTCCCGGTAGATTCATGTCTATTTTTTGACGTTTCGTACTATATATTTTTCCAATCGCTAATAATGAGGAGCCTGCTGATCTTGCATTATTAAAAAAAAAAAAATATTTAAAATATTTGTCTAAAAAATAAATGTAATTTATGAATGATATCATTTTATTCCATTATTAATTGAACAGTATTTTCTTTTTTAGTTATTTTCTTTTGTGTGTTTGAATTTGAGTTGTTATTTAGTTTAAAACAATCCCTGTAAGGCAGACGTGCTGGCCTGAGGAAAAGAGGAGGAAAAAATGATTAGGGGAAAGTATCACGTTGCCGTCCCAATATAAGTTGAGTCTCTGCATTTTGTCAACACGTCTATTTTTGACTTTTCCTACGTCAAGTGAAACGAAGCAAAGCGAAAAGTAAATACGCGTGACTACAGGACGGGTTTCATCGGAATAAGATAAACTAAGTGTCTACGTCAAGAAATTTGATATATACTATATTTACTGAGAAGAAGGGATAAAATGTTCAACAAAATATGCGTTGTGATATGATGCGAGACTGATTTTTAAAAACTGCAGTTTAAGGTCAGTGAAGGAATATCTATTTAGTGAAGTTTTGATTGTAAGGAACCAGAGTAATTTCTTGTAAGCAAAGTTACCCTTACCTACCTGTACATGTCTCAAAACGCCGAAATTGTGAATACCCAGCTAAATGTAAAGTTTTAAGAAAAGGGAGTGAGATAATTTGAAACAGAACGAGAATAATGATGAAATAAGAATTAAGATTTTGGATAACAAAACGGCATATATATATATATATATATATATATATATATATATATATATATATATATATATATATATATATTGAAACATGCCCCTAACTGGTACAATTATTGGGCGATTCGTCGTAACCTGTTTCCAAATTTCAAGAAACATGGGCGCCAGGATAAAGGTTACGATAATATTTTAACTATTATTACTCTAATAAAAAACTGAATATTATCCCGCTAGCTGGGTCGATGGGTCACGTCAGAAATAATCGCTATTATCTATTAATAGCCGATTACCCGATTTGCCATCTATACAGAATGGCGAGGAATCTGAAAACAGAGATTATTTGATCTAGCTACTTATTAGCTTGAATTGGCCAATGAAAATCATTTTATCTTTCTTTCAAGAGAAAATTAATGTTTATTTCTTATCAATGCAGCAAATTAAAGTGAAAAAAAATTACATTGAAGAACTTTCTTGGTTCGAACCTTATACGGCGATTCTGGTGTTTGCATGCCCTTGATTGGTACTCCCTCGAAAACACGCCTTCCCTTCTTGTATTTGAAGCTCCAAAGTCCCGCAGTCCAGTTACCACGAATTTTCTTCTCTTCTTTCTTGACGAACACCGCCGATTCACCGCTTCGCACCACTCAAATATTTGTTCCAGCTCCACTATATTAGGTCTGATGCCCGTTCTCACCGTATAAATATCTATTGCTTTTATGCTTACACCGCACAGAAAAATCTCTCAGTTTTATCTTCCGTTTATAGCAAGAAAATATGCAAGTTCCTAACATGCACAAATTAATCTATTCACGAGCGAACTGCTCACCGTCACGACATGCGACCGAATGAATTTTTCCTCCCTTTTAAAAACCCATAATGCCTCGCCTTGCCTCCACGGTCAGATGAATGTTTGTTTATCTTGACAACCACGACGTCGTTACTAAGGCGCCATATTGCCTATTATTTGCCCTGCCCAAATATTCTGTAATAAAACGTCCCCATATTGGTATGTCACTGATTTACATTTCTCGTTTATTTGTGTTTCATTACAGGTTGTTTCATTATAGAAATTGTTTATATCTATAGGTATATTATCGACAGCTATACTAAGATGTTACTCAAACTTCAATGCCTGAAGGTGGTGATATTTGAAACGAAAAAGCAAAAATTGTTCACCTATGCAAAAATCGTTGCGATAAAAAGAAGATATTAAATCTTCTTACAAGCAACTACATTTCTCACATCTATAAAAAAGAATGCTCTTGCCCGCACTTTCTCTACTGTCATTTCAAAAACCTCCATTCCAAAGTTTTTTTCCTGGATCCAATTACTTCCATCAGAAATCCTAATCAGTCTCCAAAAAAGTGGACTAAGAACGGATGGGGGTGGGGTGAAACAGCTGCAGACTAGAATACCCAATCTACCAGACGAAAGAACTAAACTAGCTCTTCAGTGGTCGCGCTCAGAATTGGAACGCGAGTGGTCACGTGGACTACAATTGTAATCCATTTCTAAAAAAATCGTATTAACAATATTTTAAAAACAAATCGTCTTTAGATTGAAAGATGGGCGAGTAATGGAATCTAAAACACTGAACATTTACAAAATACTAAATAATTTATTAGAACATAGATATATTGTCAATTCTATGAAATGCTACACAAAAATGCGTGTATTATGGCTTTAAACAAATGTAGTCAAATACGTGCGCGTAGATACTTGTTTTTGAAAATTCTTGTGTTCTATATGTGTTGTGCACTTGTTATAGTTTGCATTACGATTCTTAAATAAAGCAGTTTGACAAAATAGTTTAAACAGTAGGAGAATCTATTCTGAAGTGTTTTAATGTCAAAGTCAGTTGAATATCTCATAGATTTTCTGAATGTGGCACACCCATGGACACAATTTTCGCACTACTTTCGAGTGATCTTGTTTCGTTGATAACCACAGAGATAACAACATCCACGTTACCCTTTGGTGACTCCGCTGAACCGTCGGCCCCTTCTCGGATTCCCAACAGAAGTCTCCCGCATGTTCTTATTGCTGTAGTCATAGATTTTTCTCTCGATTTTCTTTTTCGTTTCTAGTTTCATAAAGAACAAAGCAAGATCCTTTAGAAATCCTCTTCTAGTCAACCTTTCTCTACTGTAGTACTTTGCATAAACATTCTGAGCATCGTTTGCAGTGATAATCATGTTGTCACGTTAGGTCAGAAACTGAAACGCGAGTGGTCGCGTGGATTACTATTGTAATCCAAGATGTTTCCGGCGCTTATCACCAGTGCAGCAGTTATGACGAGTCATATTTCGCTACAATTCGGTAGCTGAGGCTTTCTACGAAAGGTGCTGAAAAGTCCGTGCCAAAAGGTTGACAACACTCGCTGTAAACAGCGATGAATACGACTGGATTACAATAGTAATCCACGCGACTACTGAAGGGTTAATGGTGCTATAGAGTGGCACAGACTTTCACGTTCCGGTTAATTACCTAATCATCAGTTGGGGGCGAAATTTTCGGCATTGCCCTACCCTCTTCTCATTTGTTACCTATCAACCCCTAAACTACATTTATTCACAATTTCTATTTTTTCAGGATAACAGCATTTAAATATGACATTAAGAACATTGTATAGAAGCAAAACCTGGTCCCGTAGACAAACTTTCCGTGAGAAATTTCGACCCAAATGCTTTTCTTAATTCATTTTTTTAGAAAAGGTTTCAGCGTTTCTGAAAATGCAAGCTCATGCCACCAAAAAAATGAGTTTTTGAGAAACTTCTTCAAAAACCGTCTGAAGCACTCGTACTCACTAATCCAACAATGTATTAAAAATCACCAGTAATGTAAATATTAAGGTTATATATATATATATATATATATATATATATATATATATATATATATATATATATATATATATATATGTCGTCTTAAGAATTATAAAAACTGGTAATTATGTTTCAGAATAGATACAAGTATTTTCATTTATGTTTATGATTATGATTCATCAATTATGTTATTACATCTATGCCTATTACTCCGTGTCTACCTACTACTGTACCCGAGCATAAACTTCCGGATGTTATTGTAACGTATTGTAGGGCTACAGTTAGCAACCGCCGGGGCGCCACAAAGGTGCGACGGCAAAGGATTAGACGCCAGGGGCCAGGCAGGATGTGACACGCCGAGGTATTCTGAGAAATCCTAAGAGCTAGGGAAAGGGATGCCCAAAGTACGGGACAGCGCATTTTTGCCGCGTGCCGCGTGTCAAATTCTCGGAATCCAGGGAAATGGATGTCCAAAAATGCCTGGCAAAGCGGTCCGTGTGGGCCGTGTGCAAAACCCAGTGACGTTTCAGGTCACGTGGGTGGCAGCTATATAAGAACCAACGCAGAGCGCGGGGGTGGGGTTTGTTGAGCTGAGAGGGAACCCTCGTGCGAACGCACAAAAACTTGCGCCCAGGGCGGTGCGGAGCCCAGCTAGGCTCGTGCGGCAAACCATGTGTTGGGACGCCGTTGTGGACTATATCCACGGGTGACAAGAGGTCGCCGGAGCTGTCTGCTGTGTGCGGGAGGCTCGCTGAGGAGTGGCGCGGGCCACGAGTCAGTTATTCTTTTTTAAGGATCGCTCCTGCGATCAGGGAAGTAAAGATCTACCAGAGCTGAGTAACTTAAAGTATTATTGTACATATTGTGAATAAACCTGTACATATTTATCATCGAAGCTCGTGTCTGTGATTATTGTGTATTCCCACGACGTCACAGACGGGTAGACATAATTGGTGGCAGCGGTTATAAAGAAGCCCACGGGGGAGTACGTGCACCCACCAAATAGCATAATTGGTGGCAGCGGTTAAACGAATTCCACGGGGAATATCATTCACCAAATAGTATAATTGGTGGCAGCGGTTAAACGAATTCCACGGGGAATATCACCCACCAAATAGTATAATTGGTGGCAGCGGTTATAAAGAAGCCCACGGGGAAGTACGTGCACCCACCAAATAGTATAATTGGTGGCAGCGGTTATAAAGAAGCCCACGGGGGAAGTACGTGCACCCACCAAATAGTATAATTGGTGGCAGCGGTTATAAAGAAGCCCACGGGGGAATACGTGCACCCACCAAATAGTCATAATTGGTGGATGCGGTTATAAGAATTCCACGGGGAATATCATTCACCAAATAGTATAATTGGTGGATGCGGTTATAAGAATTCCACGGGGAAGTGTTGCTCAATTGTGATAATTAATAGCAGCAGTTAAAACATTCACGCCGGAACGGCACGGCATTGTTGCACCATACTCATACGTGGTCGCAATATTACGAACAGTGGGTGGGCCAGTGCGTGGGTGTGTCGACGGGCAGACATAATTACGACGCACGGGAGCAGAGAGGGTCCGCTCCTAGCCAGACGCCCACGTCTTCACGGCAACGCCGGAAGGAAGGAAGGAAGGAAGGACGGAGAAGGAAGGACGTCTCAAGGCCAACCGGCTTTGATAAAATCAAGAAGTCAGCAAGGATCTGGTGTAAGTATAGCTATCTGCATTGTAAGGTTCGGTTCAGGTTTCAGTTATGGCTTACTTACCGAGATTCGGGAAAGATTGTGTAGTGCACGTGGCACAGGAATTAGGACTCCAAATTACAGGTGGGGAAACTTTGGTAGTACTAAAAAAATTGATAGAGGAGCATTCTGATTACGAGGAGGAATTTGTGAAAGGGATAGCTCAGGCATATAAGGATGAACGCGAACGAGAAAAGATTGAACGCGAACGAGAAAAGGCCGAACGCGAATTAGAGAAGGAACGCGCCTATAAGGATCAAAAAGCCGAACGCGAAGCAGAGAAGGAACGTGCATTTCAGTTAGAAAAACTGAGAATAGAACAGGGCCAACTGGCGGGTAGAGCTAGTCCGCAGTCCGAAGTAAATAGCAAAATGCACATTCGATTAAATCAAGTTATGAGCCGATTCAAAGGGGAGGACGACGACATAACAGCATTTTTAAGTGTTTTTGAGAGTCAGGCGGAACAATTAGAAATTCCAGAAGAAGAGTGGGTGGCAAATCTTATGGGACTGCTCCCACACCAAATCAATGCATCGCTAACTTTAGAAGGGCAAGGTAGAAGAACAGAATATGCCGATTTAAAGAGTAGGTTATTAGAAATGTATCGATTCAATGCCGAGAAGTTTCGACAATTGTTCGCGAAACATGTAAAAGCCGCGAATACTACCTGGAACGTATACGCGAGAGAGCTGAAAAATTATTGCAAAGAATGGGTAGCAGGACTAGATATTCATACGTTCGAGGACTTAATGAATCTAATTGTAACCGATCAATTGAAGCGTCGTGTGCCTATTGATATTAAAGAGCACTTTATTGATGAGTGGGGGGAATTTAAGATGCCGTTAGAACTAGCTCGTAAACTAGACAACTATGAAAACAATAGGGCAGGCTGGAAACGGTCTTCGTTCAAGCCTTATAGGAAATCGGAAGCCGTAGGGGAACAAGTTGCAAGCACGAGCAAGACGATGCCGATAGTACCGGAAATTCAGGGGAAATCGAGCGGTAAGAAAACCGATGTTAGGGCAGCATACGAGAAGCCAGACAAGCGGAAATGCTACGGGTGTGGTGCCACAGACCACATGGTCCGTGAATGCCCGCAGCGCCGCGTGGCCGAAAAAATGAATCATGTGGCAGACAAAACAGCTACGGAATTGTTTTCACCGTACGTGTTCTTTGGAAAAATTAATAAAATTCCCGGGAGATTTTTGCGCGACTGTGGTGCCAGTTTCGATCTTGTCCATGAGAAATTTATTAGCGACGAGAATTTAACGGGAGAAAGCGTGTGGATTTTGCAACCGCTTGATGCCTCACCACGAAATCTCCCGGTGGCAGAAGTCACTATTGAAGGGCCATTCGGGAAAGTAGTAACTAAAGCCGCAGTTGTGCCTCGGGAATGCGACAGCGGATATTACTTATTAAGTAATAGAACAGCTGCTCTGTTGGAAGAAGTAAAGGCAGGATTTATTGAGCCACAATTAGTTGCAGCCGTAACGACGCGGGCAAAAGCCGCTGAAACGTCGCGGGTGACTCAAGAGTCGGGGCCGGCTGACCGACACGCAGGCGAGTTTGACGCGGACGAGCAGGTAGAAAACCTTGAACAATTGAGGCAGCAGGGAGCCGTTAGTGAAAGGGACGCCAGTGCAAGTGTACTAACGCCCGAAGTGAATGAACTCATAAATGTTACCCAGACTGAGTTCGCAGCTTCACAACAAAGTGACCCGGAAATCAAAACACTATACGACACGAATAAGCACAACGTAGCAGATCGTAGCTCAAACTTTGAAGTTGAGGAAGACGAGCTGGATAAGTACGCTATTAACCTTGATAGTGTCGACTTCGATGCGGAAGCTATGCTCGAAGGAACAGAAGTCGAAGACGAGTTCCGCGACAAACTGCTCAATTTAATTGTAAAGTACAAGCATATATTTTCAGACAGACCAGGGTTGACGGATGTCGTCACCATGGACATTGAATTGACGGACGAGTCGAAAAAGATAAGAAGTGCGCCTTATCGAATGTCGCCGCGTCAATCAAAAATTTTGCAGGAAGAAATCGCGAAGATGTTACGGGATAACATAATCGAAATAGGCGACTCTGATTATGCTTCCCCTATGATTCTTGTAGAGGCGCCGGGACGAAAACCAAGACCGTGCGTAGATTATCGCAAGCTAAACCAAATTATAAAATCAGAATATTTTCCGTTGCCGAACATGGAGGAGAGGATAGAAGCAGTAGCGGCAGCTAAGATTATTACTACATTGGATTTAGCAAAATTTTATCATCAGATACCGCTCACTCCGAGAGCGCAAAGATATGCGGCTTTCTGTACAAGCTTTGGCACGTATAGGCCATTAAGATTGCCCTTCGGGCTAAAAAATGCACCTTTTCAGTGTAGTAGGATGATGGCAGCTTTATTAGCAGGATGTGCAGAATTTGCAGTCCCATACTTGGATGACATCGCCATTTATAGCGACACATGGCAAGAACACCTTAGACATTTAGAGCAGGTGTTTCTAATATTAGAGAAAGCGAAGTTGCATGTGCAGCCAAGCAAGTGTAAATACGCGCGTAAGAATGTGCAATACCTAGGCTACATGGCTGGTAGTGGCATGATGCGGCCGGTAGAGGCCAAAGTAAAAACTATTAAAGAGCACCCCGTACCTCAAACGAAAAAGCAAGTGCGTGCTTTTCTCGGATTAACGGGTTACTACAGGAAATTTATTCCCGATTATGCGGGTATATCAGCGCCATTAACGGACTTATTGCGAGGTCGCGAACGGCAAGGCAGGGTAACGTGGACGCCAGCATGCGAGATGGCATTCGAGAAACTGAGGAACGCTCTCTGTCACGAACCCGTCCTTCACGCGCCAGATTTTAATAAGGATTTTATAGTGCAGTGTGATGCGTCAAAAAGAGGTATTGGCATCATTTTGGCACAGTATAATGATAGAGGAGAAGAAAAACCGGTGTTATACTTAAGTCGTAAATTCACAGATTCGGAATTATTACGATGTACAACAGAACAGGAGTGCACAGCCATAATATGGGCATTGCAGAAATTAAAGTACTATTTGGATGGAAATGCAAAAATTAAAGTGGAAACAGACCACAACCCATTAGTATGGCTAAATAATTGTTCAAGTAAGAACCCGAGATTGATGCGTTGGTCATTAATGATCCAAGCATACAATTTAGAAATTATTCATAAAAGGGGTAAGGATCACGTAAATGCTGATGCCTTAAGCCGTATGTTTTACTGATACATGGAACCTGAACTGAACTGGGAATGCGGAGGGCTACACTGAACCGAATCACTTGATTGCATTGTATAAAATCAAGACAAGAGAAGAATCACTGTATATATGTAACAAATTGTTGAAAGTGTATTGTTTGTGTATTCTGTTTGTTTCATGTGTGTCTTATGTATGTGCAATTATGGGTACAAAGTGAAGCTCTGAAGACATTGTTGGTTCTGGGGGTATCAGGGAAAGTATCACATCATTTGATTGTGAATACTACGGATGTAATTGCAGCAGACTGTATGTAATTTAAGATGGTAGAAAATTGTATATATTAGAATGAAAGGAGGTACGTGAAGTAGGTTAGTTATTTATATTAGCTAGATTTTGATAAAAAAAAAAATATGTTGTAAATATAGAGTAGGTTAGAGAGATCAATAGAGTGTGAGCCCAATGGCCAGGTAAATGGTATAAATATATCCAGATCCACAAATCTAGTTGCGGGACGAATTTTTTATTGTGGTTATATCCTGCATAAAAAATTCAAAATAGGGTATGGAGAAGTATGTAACGTATTGTAGGACTACAGTTAGCAACCGCCACAAAGGGCGGCGGCAGAGGATTAGACGCCAGGGGCCAGGCAGGATGTGACACGCCGAGGTATTCTGGGAAATCCTAAGAGCTAGGGAAAGGGATGCCCAAAGTACGGGACAGCGCATTTTTGCCGCGTGCCGCGTGTCAAATTCTTGGAATCCAGGGAAATGGATGTCCAAAAATGCCTGGCAAAGCGGTCAGTGTGGGCCGTGTGCAAAACCCAGTGACGTTTCAGGTCACGTGGGTGGGGGCTATATAAGAACAAACGCAGAGCGCGGGGGGGGGGGTTTGTTGAGCTGAGAGGGAACCCTCGTGCGAACGCACAAAAACTTGCGCCCAGGGCGGTGCGGAGCCGAGCTAGGCTCGTGCGGCAAACCATGTGTTGGGACGCCGTTGTGGACTATATCCACGGGTGACAAGAGGTCGCCGGAGCTGTCTGCTGTGTGCGGGAGGCTCGCTGAGGAGTGGCGCGGGCCACGAGTCAGTTATTCATTTTTAAGGATCGCTCCTGCGATCAGGAAAGTAAAGATCTACCAGAGCTGAGTAACTTAAAGTATTACTGTACATATTGTGAATAAACCGGTACATATTTATCATTGAAGCTCGTGTCTGTGATTATTGTGTATTCCCACGACGTCACAGCATTTATCGCGTAGATCAGAGGGATATGGAATAAATAGAATAAAGACATAATATCTACAGATATGCTAATTTGTCACACATTGAAACGTCAACAACTCTTCAATATTTTAAACTAGTGCCGTTCTGATTACTGAACGTATGCAAGGGAGGCGCTTACACCTTAATGGCCTCCCCCTTCTGGGCAGGTGGGGACAGGGATGATTAGCCCTTGTCATCGCATGAATTTATAATGGCAGGAGTGATCATGAGATATGAATGAGATTGGACAATTGGGCAGATGGATTACGTTGTGGTAGGAGACGCAAACCAAAATTAAAACCATCCAAGTGCTACTACATGGTGAAATGCCCCATGCTAGTCTCAAACACGCAGTCTTCGGTTCCGCGTATTTGGATGCGGTTCCAACCCACTGCGCCACCGAGACTGTCCAAAATTCTAGGCCCAGGTGGATTTAAAGGTTGCCTATAACATCTATCAATACAATTACACAATATTTTTTTTGTGTGTACATTTCCAAATACGAATGAATTAGTTTCATGAATTTACTACAGAATATCATTGAGACAAATACCTAACATCAGAAATATGTGGCTTGGAAAACGACAAGCTATAACGGAAAGCATGTAAGAATTGCATCGTGAGATTCTACAAATTGCCGTAGTTAGTCATTTAATGAGTTATCGTTTCTTATTCGACATAGCTATTACAATCGTCGGTTTCTAAAGCGCACTTCAGAAGAGGAGAATCGATACTGGAATCTCGCAAGCAAATGGACTGCAAAACCCATGTAGAGACTTACTGAAGCAAAGAAGTCAATACGATAAACCACTCACTTTGATCAAACTGGATCGTAAGTTACGTAAACCGACGTTTTATTCTAGTAATACAGGCACTCGCGACCACAAGCAGAAGTTTAAGAATAAGGTAGGACGCGGCTCTCCGCCAAGAAAAATGGTCTTAAAAACCACTGTAAGGCTACTAATCAAGGGAACATTCGGCGAGTCTGGGCCAATTGGAGGACCGCCAAATCATACGGTGAGGCTACAAGGCCATAGCCTAAGGCTCCTGTAGTCAGCTGCCACCCGAAAACGGTAGTTTAGGAAACGCCGCCTTGATGGTCCAGCCCCTCGCGCGTCGTTTAAGCTACCATTATATGTGTTCGCCAAATTTTCGCCAAAATGTGTATGCCATGTGTTCGAGTTCTTTTCGAAAACTGATGGAAAGACTGGCATGTCACGTACAAGAGTGCTATGAACTTCAGCCAGTATTAAAATGTGATGAAAACGTATTAATTTTTTGTTTTGTTTGTTTGTTTGTTTTTTGTATTCTTTTTTGTTTTTAGACAGCCACCAGTAAAAAGCGGTTCTTTCGGGGGTATGCATAGCTGCTAAAAGTTCAATTTTTAGCATTAGTACTGCGATGCTCAAAAGTTCAGATAACTCTGAGAATGTAACAAAGAAAACAAAATACGTTCGTCTGACCGCATCAGCTACTTTCATACATACTGACATTCATCAGCTACGTTCATGTAACATTAAGCGATTTGTATATTTGAATTAAAAATTTAAAATAATATGAAAGTCAGTAAGGTTGTGCACAAAATAGTGTATGACACACGTATGGTGAAAGTAATTTTATTTTGCTCGAAGGATTGAGACACGAGGCTAATAGGTCGAGCGAATTTCCTACTCTCAAAATAAAATGTCACTTTTACAACTCGTATCATAAATTAACCATTTTTAATGGTATAGTGAATGTAAAATATATCAATGGAGTTAATAAGTGCATTTAGATAAAATACATGTGTAAACTCAGCGTACACTTTCCAATGCGCGGGTATTCAATTTTTCTACGAGAGTTAAGTACTTCGATTTAGTGAAATTTACAATCATTAATTAACTTCATAATTATCACTTGAAAGTATATGCTTTCATTCTATGTAAATGTGTATGAGTCTTATGTATTTGAAAATGGAGAGTGAATGTATGTAATTTCTTTTCAATATATATATATCCACATCCATTTTGGTTTCATTAGATTGTGGCAAAATAAAATTAATAAGTAACTATCAATATAAAAGAAATTTTTTTAGAGGAGAAAGGGGGGGATCGCCGAACCATTAGATTCCGATAATACAAAAGGATTGCAGTACGTAAGTTTCCTATCTTAACACCAGTAGAACAAAAAATGCTCATAAAAGAAGATGAACACTTCTCCGCAAATGGTTCCTGAGATTTGTACGAAAGAATGTTAAATTACTCCATGTATGAGACACTAAGAATATTCACTATTACTCCTCACATAGCATTCAGTATCATGTTGGCATGCTTTTCGGAATGTTAATACAGTTTTGGTATATATAGTTTCGGGAACGCTAATTCACCAAATACATTCCAATGTCGCGTTCAGCGCATATCATGAGAACCATCAGTATCTAATGTTGCGGTAGCATGAGAAGAATTTTACTACACTCTCTCTCTCTCCAAATGTAACAATGTTCTCCTCATTACTTTCTGCAATGTTCATCAGCTCTCCTGTAAACCGCGCGTTTTCATTTACCACGAGAATTATATGCTATTATAACAAATGAATTTCAATTATTACTAAAAAAAGAAAATTACTGACAATGATATGAAGGGTGTAATATCTACGCCCTCCATAACTACAAAGAGACAAAACAAAAGATAGTGTGTATTAACTCTTTAGGATGACTGAGGTAAAACAGCCATGAGCAATTTATAGAAGATATATCGTCGTAGAGCCATACCAATACACCTCGTTCGATTCAAAACGAAGAACAAACAACAAGGACCCCAACATCATTCAACCAATGGTCTTTCCTGGACTTCTGATTCTATTCGTTAAAACGCAATAAATGATTTCTTAATTCCCAAAATTTTAGGTATTGCTGGTACTGCTACCAGCAATAGCAGCCTTTGAAGCCTATTTACAAACTTGCTTTCACGGAGCACGAGCTCACTTGCGCGATGTGCGTAGATGTAAGGCAAACCTCTTTCTCGGCTTCACCTGCTATTGATCTGGATATTGTTGTCAATTGCTATAATGCTTCGCTGTTCCAAAATTCTGATAAGTTGAGGAAATATCACATTTCGGTCATGAAATAGGCCTCACCTCAGAGTACCAACCCTTGTTGTGAAGATTTACTGCTCCCGAATTCCTTACATCCTACTAACCTCTCGGCAAGACGAAAAAGCTTTATCACTGCCTGTATAATTACTTTGCATTATTGTCCATCATTGCGCTTTCACAAGCTATATTTCTCTATATTATATGTCACTATTCTTTACAACTTAACAGCAGCAAGCACTTCATTTTTGCAATACAATAAAAGTCCAATCACGTTGTCTTCCTAAAACTGCACATACTACATTGAGATCTCAAGACCTTGAACGCATTTCTCACGCCCATATCATTTCATCTTTAACTCAACAAGATGAAACTGTTCTCTCATTGCCAGATCGGCAACACCCCAACTCGCACACCAGGCACGAAGACAGAGTGGTAGCTCTGTAACTTAAGCCTTTCTTGATATGAAATAAAATTCTACCATTGTGCGTCCTATTCATGGTTATGCAGCTCAGTAGTTAGGAATATTAAAACAACTAAATTTTTCCATTTACTTTTTCTGAGGATCACCAATAATTTACTTCGTTTAACTTACTTCGATTATCAACGTCCCTTATTAAGGAAAATGTAAGTCAGGTTCGTGAAATTTACGTGAATTGATCTTCGTCAATTTAGTTTTCAATGTTCGCGGAGCTTCTCCCGTAGCATATTTCTGCCTGCTGCATCTAACTCGCACCGTGGCATCTAGCCATGCGTTTCGAGCGAGTATTAAGTGTTCCCAGTCCCATCAACTACGTTAGTCCTAATCGCATGAATACAGGAAAATATAGCCGGGACCTGGCGATGATCCTTCCGCGCTGAGACGTGAGATTCGGTGCCGACTAACATGTCGTCTTGCGGCGATTTTCTCTTATGCGTACCGCCCCATCCTAAGCCCGACATAAATGCTAATATGTTTGTCTGGGTAATTGTGTGTGTGAGGTGTGTGTGTGTGTGTGTGTGTGTGTGTGTGTGTGTGTGTGTGTGTGTGTGGAGGTGTGTGTGTGTGTGTGTGTGTGTGTGTGTGTGTGTTTGTGTCAGGGGAGACGAGGGGACAAAACTACCAAGGAAAAACCACGCGCAGTCCGTGTCCTGTTCGTTAAAGAATTTCGTTTGTTTCGGCATTCACCTGGTACTGGTCGGATAAACCATAGAAAACCACCGATCAAAGCAGCCGGTCGCTAGAATTTTCCTTCAGGCGAGTGAATTCGACTTCTCTTACTTCGCCAGTATTTATAATTTGTAATTTGAACTGCTATCTATTATCTACATTAATCCCCCCTGTTGCATTTCATTTTTTGCAATTTTATCTGCTATTTGTTCTGTATCGTTTGCAATCCCATAATGTGTATTTCGTTATTTGTATTTTATATTTTGGAATTTGAACTGCTATCTATTATCTATATTAATCCCCCTTTCCATTTCAATTTTCGAAATTTTATTTGTGTGCAATATTTAAAATATAAATGTATCTATTAATTACATTAACACCCTCTCTTTGCATTGTATATTTTGTAATATCATTTGCTACTGGTATGTATATTAATATCCTCTTTCATTTCACACTGTGTAATTTAATTTGCCATCTTATTTTGTATTTTATTGGTATTTTATTTATATTGTCTTTTCTTTACATTGTAGACTTATGAAGACGGCAAAGCCGTCGAAAGCCGGTTATCTCAATAAATCTACAAAGTTGACGGAGATGACCTCCTTTATTTCTTGGTATAAAACGTCGACAACACCACACCACAATTCCCACAATACTTCGCTAGTGTTGAAAATCCACCACGCTCAGTACAGGCAACCTAGGCCGTCCCGGTCCGCAACGCAGCAGAAGCATCGGCAATGCTGCCCACGAGCTACCGCAGCGGACACCATGTGTCGAGCCCACGCGTTTCGTTGCGGCGCGTTCTTTAACGCCCTCCCTCCGTCTCCCGCGTGGGTGCGGGGGTCCGCGACGGCGGCGGTGGCGGCGGTGTGTCGGTGCGACGGCAGCGGCCAGCAGCGTGCCTACGGCTAATTAGGGCCGGCGCGCGGCGAATCAATAGAAGCGACCCGCCCCCGCCCTGGCCCTCGCACAACGCGCCCTCCACCCCACCCCCGCTCCCGCGCCTCTCGCGCGCGAGATAGTTCGGCGAGGCGCCGCCGCGCGCCGCCTCCGGCACCGCCGCCCGCCATCTTGGCGCGGGGGCGCGAGCGAAAGAGCGGCCGCGGGAGGGGTGGACGGACAGGGTGCGGGGCGCGCCGACGAAAAACACTGCGCATACGAAGCGACGGCCGACGAGGGGAGCCGCCGCCGTCGTCGTCGTCGTCGTCGTCGTCGTCGTCGACGACGACGACAACGACGCGTCGGGGATGTGGAGGACGAAGGGGAGATGAGATCTGCCTACGGAGACGCCACGGAGATCGGCGCGTACGAATTTTCTTCCCAAAAATGTGGTACAGGCAGATACACGAGTGTTTACCATCTTGAAAGCACTTCTGAATAATAGCACTAAACCTGACATCAATATAATTAGCGCTTTTCGAAATGTGCGTATTGAGAAATAATTAACATACTTGCTCATCTTTTACGGTTTTAAATTTTCGTTTAGGACATGGCATCGTATTCCTAGTCGTCACTTATAATAAGGAAAACCTTAGAGAGTTCCAATTAATGTTTTTCAATTCATAGTAGCAACTTATCCACCCACGTAAGAAAATCCTTATGGCTATAAGTGAAGGCTGGACTTTCCTTATAAGTGAAACCTCTCTTGGTGCGCTGAAAATTGTCGCAATTTGAAAGAATGGAAATGGACGACGATTTCCAAAGATTATAAGGATTTTTACGGTGGCATCTTTCTTTGTAGCCACAAGCGATATTTACGGGACATGCAAAACACGTTAAAAATACATAATGATCAAAAATGTAAGAAAAAATATTCTTTTAAAAAGTTTTGTTTTACACTTTTTGGTAATATTGGTGACCAAAGCCACCTCTAAGTAAGAGAGGTTTACTGATTTCACTTTTTAAGTCCCTGTTTACGATACTGCCACTATTTAAGAAACAGTGTAGCTAAGGTTACCCCACGGACGCACGCATAGTTCACGGCCAGTTTGATGGAGCGCTTCTGGCAGGATTCAAGTGGCTGTGAAACAAATTTATCTACAGAAAAATTTTCTATGAACACGGCCTTCAAATACTTTTTGTAATTATGGTTATATATATATATATATATATATATATATATATATATATATATATATATATATATAGACAGTGAAATTATCGTGGGTAAAATGTCAAATTGGCAAAATAATTTAATTCAGGTAATTACTAAAATATTATCTTATTCTTCAATATAGCAATGTTTCGGGAACCTGTCTTGTTCTCATCATCAGGTACTAGAAAAACAATTTAAAAACAAATACTTTTTGAGATCTACTTTATCACCTCTGTTCATACCCGTGGGTTCATTATTATATTGAAAACAATCACTATGGCGCAATTAATTAACACAATCGTTAATTATATGATATGAATTTTTGCGCATTAAAACGTCCTCTCAGCGCAGTCAATTACACGAGACAATTTTTACTATCCCCATCGCTCAAAGCAAATTATAGTTGCTGCTCGCATAGATGCTAATTATATTATTCATACGGCAGGTAACACATTTTTGTTCATATGCTTTGCCACGAGAAAGGTGAAACTACCTGCAGGAACACAGTGACACCTGTTTTACAATTCCATACGAACAACATGTCTCACAGTATACATAAGCTGTCTCTTTTTTTCGGTCCCAAGCTATTAAAATTTACACTTGCGAAATAAATAAGTAAATAAATAAATATCTTTATTGCTGGCGAGACTCAGGTCATTTAGCCTACTCTTTCCCCTGGCAAGTTTCAAAATTTATATTACCATAGTAGATAATAAAGGAAGTCATTCAATGAAAAATACGCACGCAATTTGGATGCAGGTTTTCACATGGATGACAGGAGTGAAAGCGAGGGAGGACGAGTTTGATAGGAAATCGGGAAAAAATCGGGATGAAAGGAACGATAGAAAGAAAGGGGAAAAGGGGGGGAGGAGGAGATAAAAAAATCAGTGAAATAATAATAAGTTCTGCTAATTGTTTCATGGAGGGTTTGAAGAAGCTAAAATTGCGTACGTATCATTTTACCCCTAGAAAACTAGAAAGGGAGGGAATCTCGTCAGCATACAAGCGAAAACACATCAAGTCAAGAGTTCAAGCCCTGAGAGAAACTGAAAACATTGCGAGATAATGGTAAATGATTTTGCGTGTATTTTATAATAACAATAATTATTATTATTATATGATAAAGCGTTGTAAAACTATTTGGTTCTTAAATAATGTTTAAAAAAATTAATAATGTGGATATAATCAATTCATTTTTAGGAAATGTTAACAGTTCAACATTCCACAAACTAGCAATTTGGAAAATTTTAAGAATTTAGGAAATTTTTCCTAAATTCTTCCTAAATTTTCCCAAGACCCGAAAACTCGACGCAACATCTCTCACCCGTAAGCTAACGATTTATTCTACATTTATTCCTGAATTAATGAAATGTTAAAAATCTTTTTAAAGTTTTAGATCACTATCACATCTCCAGTCTAAGCTAGACCCATTCCAGCCACCTCCAGTTTCTGCACTATTCGAAATGCCATCCTTTTACACTTATTCCTAATTGGGATGAATGATGGTACTTCTAGACGTGAGCAGCTTATAATAAGAGGGAGGGGGCAACTTCATTTTGGATCTCCTTACCTATTGAACGTTTTTATTTACATATGACATTCTTTACCACTAAATGAAACAACTACTACAAAGGGAAGAAAATTATAGCTTAAAACTATTAATAAACACAATCGATTTTTTGTTCAATTTTTATGTGTTGTCATAACTTGCAGAATCTCTTCCCCAAATGCCCAATGACAATTTCCCAGAATGTCAGAAAAAAGGGGGAAACCAGTGATTTGGGACATTCTCACCAACAACATATTCTATAAATAGATAGTATTGGGATTTTAACGGGGAATAACTAAAGAAATCTAGGTCCAAATCCATTCCACACGTAAGAAAGTGTTAAATGTCCCGCAAATACGTTCAAAATACTTCGCTGGTATATCAAATACATTTCATCGAGTTATAATAAAACTAATGGTGCTAAAACAGCACGTACTTTATCGCCCCGTACTTTCACGCAAAATTAACCGAAAAGCACTAAATTTTTCGAAAAATTGTACATGACCTTATTTCAAAATCTATCTTTGAGAAATAGATTTCATTAAGGGAAAAGAACTATCTTCAATACTTGTAGGAAGACTCCGAAAAATTTTGAACTTTTGAAATTTTCGAAGATTCAGCGCATTGTCACGAACGTGAGACCAGCACCATTCTCTTAAACTTCCTTCACACTATCCAACAACAAAATTTTATCAAGAACGGTGGAACCTTGTTTTGAAAATTTGGAAATGTCCCAAGGGCTTCATGTAAAGTACCTCCCAATATTCCTATATCAGTTTCAAATTCAAAGAACCGCGACGTCAGCCAGATCGATTGAGAATATCGATTTTGGAGAAAATTGGCAGAACGGTAGTGTTGTTTACTGACGGACGGACAGACGGACATACAGAGGGACGGAGCGACCGACAGACAAACGTTTTACAATCATTCGATTTTTCGGTAATAAGGATCCACAAAACATGGATTCTGGCTACACTACGTGCTAGAGGATTTTTTGTTCTAAATTTAACAACTGGACTTATCAACTTTTTCGTTATCAGAGCCCTGTGATACGAGTTTTTCTGCCAAACCTTCGCCGTCTTTCACGCAGCATTACACATCTTCCTCTCTACTTTATTGGGAGAAAGTGAAAAGAGTACACGTTTGCCTATTTTTCAAACTTTTTTTTCTCGTTCTTGCATTAACAACTAAATTGAAATGTTTCTGGTGTTAGACACGATCAATCTTTCAATAGAAACTATTATTTTTTTAAATATGTGTATACTTTGAGCTCCTAATTTCAAGCGTACATTTGGTAAATGTGCCGCATCGAAGTTTCACTTCCCATTCATTTCACTTCATATTCTAGTTTATTCTCAAGAATGCAACGTTCGACATTTCCCTTAGGAAGCCTTCACAAATGACCTTCGTCAAAACTTGTGTGTGTCTAAGCACTGCCATGTCATTACTTTTGGGTTACATTTACTGAATGTAGTCGCTCTTAAAAACAACTCGGTCTAATCGAATTAGTGGTGTTAAGAAAAATGAATAGGTTAAAATATTGTACCTTTATTGAGAAAAATTGAGGTATCAAGTTTAGTATAAATGTATTTTCAACACAAACTAAGGAGTTGGGTAAAGCTGCGGTTCTGATGCGTTGTTTCCGCGTTTCCTCGCAATGAACATCCGACAGTTGCTGGAGCAGTTAGTGAACTCAATGTATTCTTCTTCTTGGATCTTTTCTCATAGTTCTTCCATACACTGATCATTCGTTGCCAATAACCTTACACTCGTATTGCTTCTGTCAGATAGTATGGAATCGTAGTTTATTTTCCACATTTCAGTAAATAATAATAATAATAATAATAATAATAATAATAATAAGAAGAAGAAGAAGAAGAAGAAGAAGAAGAAGAAGAATGTAATAAACATGAATATTGGTTTAAAGAGTACTGCCTCATAATGGTTTTTCATTTCCTATTCACGTAAAAAGTGCCATGGCAACACTCTGCATACCCAGGGTTTTCTACCCGTGAAGAACTTATCTTGTGAGTTGTCTTTTATATTTACGGCTTTTACTAGGCCTTCATATCTTCACTTATAATTAGCTAAAACCATATGGACGTAGATCAAGAAGATTACCACTGAAGAGGCCCATTCGAAGGCCTTCGAGGCACAGAAAAACGTATGAAACCATGACGCGTATCCATCTGCAACGTGAAACGTTATCTTCGACATACTAGCTTCTCAAGAATTTTTCTTTCTTTAGATTTTAATTAATATGAAAAGACTGTCAGTCAAGGCCCATGTATTCCGCTATGAAACGAAATGTATTAAACATCATCGTCACAGATAAGGCAAAATTACGCATAAGCAATGAATATTCGTTTCAGATAATTCGCTTTCAAGGCCTCGCTGTCCAATCGCGTTAAGCCGCATGAGAAGCAGCCGCGAGTCGCAGCGAATGCGGTCGTGGGCGCGTTGCGTAACATGACAGAAGTTGAGCGTCACCGCTGAACGCTTCCTCGAGCGCGCGGCGCAGAGTCAACAAACAAAAAAGCGCCCGTGAATGAAGCGGGCTACACGCACAGCGGCGCCGCGTCAAGCCGCGCCGACCCGCGCCGCACGCATTCGACGAGGAACAGCCACGGCGGCGCATGGCCGGGGACGACGACGACGACGACGACGACGACGACGACGACAACGACGACGACGACGACGACAACGACGACGACGACAACGACAACGACGACGACGACAACGACGACGACGACAACGACGACGACGACAACGACGACGACGACAACGACGACGACGACAACGACGACAACGACGACGACGACAACGACGACAACGACGACGACGACGCGATGGCGGCAGTGACGGAGGCGGGGGCGTGGAGTAGGGGTGCGACATCGACGTCGATGATTTGAAAACATCGATGTTTCCATAAAAACATCAAAGAGCGATAACTGCGGTCGTGAAAACTGTTTAAAAGGTTGGTTTTCTCGGTAGCTTGGTGGTTGGATCAACTGGGGGTAAACCAGAAGGCGCGTGTTCGAATCCCGGTCTAGGTGACCAATTCTTTGAACTCTAATATAATTATGAAAATACTTTGTTACTTAGTAACAAGGTCACAATTTGGATAGCTTTACGTATGCGGAACATATTCACCGATTGTAAGGGCGTCCAACAAGGTGACGGGAAAGGTGACAATTATATAAAAACATCACTATAAATATTGATTATATGAATTATGTTGTTTTAAACATCGATAAAGTGAATTTGATTTTTCTGCTCGATGTGTATACGTTTTTAAGCTAATTTATACATGCATTTTCATAATCACATCGATGTTTCTATAAAATCATCAATATAAACATCGATCATACGCATTACGTGTTTTAAACATCGGTATAGTGAATCCGATGTTTCTTGAACATCGATTTTTTTCTGCTCGATGGTGATACGATTTTTAAGCTTAATTTATAGATGAATTTTCATAATCACATCGATATCGATGTTTTGAAAATATCGATGTTTCAATAAAATCAAAATAAACATCAATAATATGAATTATAGTGTTTGAAACATGGAGATAGTGAATCTGATGTTTCTTGAACATCGATGTTTTTTGTGCTCGATGTTTTTACGTTTCTTGAAGTTTTATTTACACATGAAGAATTTTCATAATCACAATTTTGTAAAAGTTAAAATATGAAATAATAATTAACTACTTTCATCTAGCCCATTATCCCTCGCCCGAGATGGTCCTGATGATCTTGTTTCCTTCGTCTTTCATCGTATTTTTTACATTGAGAGGCTTTTTATAAGTTCATTTCGAGTTAAATTTTAATTATAAATTAATATACACAACCACTATCGAATCAATTTTTTTTCCACACGAATTGAATATTTGAGATTATTAAACAAGATTTAAAACATCGATAGATTTTGGTCCAAGTCCACATTTTAATTTGGAACATCGATGATTGGCAACGTCGATATTTTGTTGTCGATGTCGCATCACTAGCGTGGAGACGACAGCTTTGGCGGTGGCAGGAGCTCGAGCAACCAAGTCCGTGGGCTCTATAGACGGGACGCAAGAGTCGGTAGGCAACATAATCTGCTGGGAACAGACGGTTAACAACAAAAACGACGGCGGTCTGGTACGGTCGTGCGGTGAGTTTTCTCCTAGCATGATCAACCCGGGTGCATTTCATCGTGCCTCTGATTATGTAACCCAATGGTCCACAGCAACAGAGCGCCCATTCTTCTGACCCCTGAGTCATCGAACACCCTTGTCCTACATTCAGGGTCTTAATTCGTTAATTTGTCAGTTTCACAGAGGTTAATGAAAATCAAAGTTACAGTTGTAGTCTCTAAAAAGAAAAAGAACAACAAAAACAAACAAATATGCAAGAGGCCATTCGCAAAAACGTTTCGGGGGCGCTGCTTTAGGAAAGTGAGTGCGACCTCTGCGCAGCAACGGGGCAGCGAATGAGGCTGCGGTGGCGGTCGAGGTCCCCGGTTCGCGGTCTGGGCGGCAACGACGGGGAGCGAACAGCTGCCGCTGCCGCCGCGCCAGGTGGAGCGGCAGATGGTGTGGAGGCGGCAGCAGTCCCCACCGCCGCCGTCGCCGCCCTCGTTGCGCTCGTACGGCAATTGCCGCCGCCCCCGCCTCACTATCGCTTACCTCCCTAACTCCAACCCACTGCCACCACTGCTGCTGCCGCCCCCGCCGCCCCCACCGGAATCTGCCCTTGGCCATTCGCACCACGGCAAGCGTCACGGCAGTGACAAAATTCACTTCTCGGCCGAATGTTTCAACAGATCTGCGTGGCACGAGTCATGAATACTTACGACAAAATACGGACATGGAAGGTGCGGTAATCCTCATACGGCAATTCGTATTCATTAAGGTATTTTAACATGTTATTAACCGACTTTTGGAAATTCTCCACAAAAAATAAATTTTTAAAATCATTTTGACGATTAAAAATATACAAAAAGAAATATTTTTCTTTCTCCAGTGTCTTACTTTTTAGAGGATTATTGTAAGTGAAGCGGTGTAACTTGTATCCCAGACATACAACTAAATGGTAAGCACGTCGCAAATATTTCCATTCGTACAACGTTTTGAATCGCTCCCGTCTATAGACAGTACGGTAGGCTCGAAAGAAAAAGAAAATTGCATTTAGTAATTCCAAATTATAAAAAATTAAAGAAATATTTAATTTTTACTTCTAATTAAATTTGGATTAGTACAAAAAGAGTAAATATATGCCGATTTTAGACGTTAATAATATTGCCTTCTGAGTAATGAACACCAAAAGTCATTCTCCCAACCTTTACTTCAACTGTGAAGATTATTCGCTATAGACCACTTCAATGTTCGTAAAATAATATTATAAAAAAAGCTACCACAGGATCTAAGATTAACGTGGTTAGATCCTGTGGTTTTATAATATTATTTTCCGAACATTGAAGTGGTATATAGCGAATAATCTTAGATCCTCTACCTATGTATGTCATTTCCCCACTCCACCCCTTCACGGCCTCCAGGATCAGCTGCTGCACGCCCGCCGTCCGCCACCCGCCGATCACCTGAGCGACTCGCTCGCATGCACTCGACCTCGCCCCGCGGCGGCGGCGGCGGCGGCGGCGGCGGCGGCGGCAGCGGCGGCGGCGGCGGACGGGTTCGCCGCGGGGGCGCGAGGGGGGCACGACGAGGGGAGGCCCCGATGCGGGCGGCGGCGGCGGCGGCGGCTGCTGCAGCCGTTTTTTCTCTTTAGACGTCACCGCGTTTTTGTTTCCGCCGCCTGGGACACAGGCCTGCCGCTCGCGCGTAACAGGAAGACAATGAGCGGCGCACACAGGCGTCGTCAAACGCACAAGCGACTGCTTTGGAGGACTGAGCGGGTCGGGATTTCACGACGTTTCAAATGGGCGCAGAGATTTCTCCGTCAGTCGGCATGTCACGAAATAAAACGTTAGTGCAACGCGGAAGTAAGCGCAATAATATAATTACCGTTGCTTTATTGTCAAATACGATCTGATTTGTCTGCATCTTGCGAACATATAGTAACATGCGCTAGGAAATTATCTCCGCACCGTCCCGAATCAGTGGCTTCTATTACAATTTGCGTTTGTGTTCGTAGCAACTAGATCACTGGGTAATAAGTGAAGGGGGCAGCATTTACAACATCTATTATCATTCTAGTGAGTAAGCAATTTACGTTTTCATTTGTTATAAGCTGCAGTTTGCGCTAACAACATAATTTATCTTCCTAGCACTCTCACCAGCCACTGTTGCCACTATGTAGAGACTTTCCTGGCACACTTTATTAATATTATTATTATTATTATTATTATTATTATTATTATTATTATTATTATTATTATTAGCAGACAATATTTTAATTTAGTATTTCTACAAACAAAAGAGAAAACTTGACAAACTAACAAACTTAAGACACAACTGGAAGGGGCGAAGACTGCTGTGATGACAGCGTTTTAACAAACCGGCATAATACGTTATTTACTTTCTAGAGTAATAGTTCTTCCATTAACGTATTCACACAGCGGAAATGAAAGAACAACAATGTTGCAATAGAAAATCTACTCCTAACCAAACAAACGTGAAAAATAAAAAAAAATACATTTCATCAAACAAAATAATTGAAATTCGGATGAATACAAAAAACAATTTATTTTGAGAAATAATTAACACGATAAATTATCATGACATGTAGGTTGAAAAAAATGTATAAAGAACGTGTTTGTACGAAAATTACATACGAAGAGAGAGACGCGGCAATCTCGAAAAAGATCCTTCTTCGATACCAGAGACGAATAAACTGGATTATTATATAACAGTTATTTTAAATGATTGTCCGTATTATGTTATAAATAAATGTTCTTCTTTCGAACTAAGGACAATCAAATTTCGTAAATTAATGCTGTTCTTTTCATAAATTCCTTTTTAAAATTACTTACACAACGTTCCGAAAGCTTTTTCGTTTATTCTTCAGATAATGTGTACGTTTTTTTACATGAATACTAGATACTATATCAAAAATAATCAAGTGAAAGACAAATTTTTAAGGAAATTCTCTTAGCTACCTGCTATGTTGCCCGGATTGCCTTCTAGAAGACTTTCATTTGATACGCATCATCCTAGCCAGGTTCGATTTGGTCGCCCGGTCGAAGCGGCAGGGCAGTCGGAATGCAGGTGTGCGCGACGTTTCTCTGCATCGCAGTCACAGGTTCTTCCGAGACATTCCCAAGCGGTCTGACTCATCGGGTGGAGGCGTGATGCAAGCGTCATCCCAGACTCACGCCCTTGCATGGCCCTCTCGGGAACACGAGTGTTTGGAGGAAACGAAATATTTTTACCAGCCCATACACAGTATGACTTGGAATAATTTAATATTACAAGCTTCTAGGGCATGTAGTACAGTCGAAAATTGTACCTTTTTGCCAATAAACATGTGCTGGAAAATCTATAACGAAGTTAAACAGGATATTTACCCTGAAGGGAGAAAAAATGCTTCGCACGTCCTTCTTCGGAGGGAAAGTAAATCCGGTTGTCCCATGTTGTAGATTTATTGCATGTAAAATATTCACAAGCTTAAATGAAGCCTCTGAGCAAAATTTAGATCGCCTGTTTCGTCGCCCTCCTTTCTCTGCCAGAGGGTGAAAGGAGCTTAGCGGAATTTGCGTGTTCAAGGGTAAGAGCAGGCCTCATGCCCTGAGCCTCACCACGGGAAATAAGACATAACTGAATTGGATTGCTGAGCAATTCATGGAGCACCTGCATTCGGCAGGAACACGTTCCAGGCTAAGATAGTGAGATGAGTTGCACTATCTTAGTGCAACTGTCAAATGTGCACCTTCGTTATGAGTTATCCAGACAGATGCTCCGACCTGTGGAAACTAACATTGCATTCAAAACAATTTAACGATCTTGAAGCGATTAGCAATCTATAAATGGCGCAAATGGTATGAAGGGTAAAGACGAAAGAAATGGGATGACTCACACACTGTAGGCTAACAACTGAATCAGAAGTGTTTCTATTGTAGTAGTTATGTGAATATTGTGGTGTTCATATATAAACTTGCACTCACTTTTAGGATATTTTTTCAAGTTCCAAATGCGCCCTTTCCAGTAGATATTTTAAAAGTATTTATGACAAAATTAAATTGTTACTTATAATCTCATTCGCCTGTCCAAAATTTTCTTTCATTTTTTAGGCTTCCAAGTTGTAGTTCATAAATAAGAATGTTAAGGGACCTTTATAAACTACTTTATCTGCCAATATGGGCAGCCGCGTTTTTAGGTACGCATAAAGATGATAATAAAGTTTATTAGGGAATTACAAAGCCATAAACTACACAAATATTTGTGTTGAGTTTGTATCATCCTCGAAACATGACGCGTATCTTCTTCTAGAAGAAATTTTGCATCGACCCTATTTTCATCACATTCGTTGAAGCCTAAAATACTGAGTTCCCCTTCAATTTCATCTTCAAATCCCATTTCAATCGCACACTGTTTACTTTCAGTTACGTAGAACCTTCATTAAACAAATATTGAGGCAGTCCTGTGTATGCATAAGAACAAAAAATAGATCCATTCCCCCTCTGCACATTCTCACCCTTCCTTCATGCCTTTCCCCTTACACAGAAAAACAAACGTTTACAATTTAGGGCGATCGAGAATTCAAAGACAGTCGGCAGCCTTGCAGTGAACCCCAATCAGGAAGCAGACGTAACTGGTGTGGACCACGCTGGATTGAAACATTGCAGGTCCACAGAAACAGAATTAAGCAGTAGTATATACACGAATACATACGAACCCACATCCCGAAGGACTACGACTCTTCTTTGGATTATTTCTGAATGTCAGGAGAATTAAGAAAAATCAACTAGTCATTTAATCACGGACGCAAGCGTATATTCCAGGAATCTTGACTTTCAAACAGTCTGACTTATCTCTCCAACCAAGTCAGTCAATCTGTGATTTGGAGATTCTCACAATATATTCTAAAAACAAATGTAAAAGTGTTATAAATTGTATTTTTTTAAATTTTAATATTATTAAAGTTTTTTTTATTTCAAAAGGTGTTCAAAAAAGTATTAGGTCTCCAGGATTCTTTACATTGTAAGCAAACAGACGTATCTTAATACCGAATAAAATCGTCATCGCCCCTATTTAATGCTGCTTTTTCCTCAAGTCACCAGGCTGGATTACACGCAACACGCTGACTGTGGGAGGGGCGTCGGTGAAATCCTGAATTGCCTGGTCACCTGCGCGAAATCCGTAGAACGGAGCGCTGCAGCGAGCAGCGCGCAGTGGAACAGGTCGCGGGGGCGTGCCTCCGTGCGTCACACCCCCACGCCCAATCCACGCGCGCCGCGCCGCTCGGTGACGCAGCCGCTGCCAGCGACTTCTCTAGCTGGCCCTCGCGCACGCGGAGAGTACCTCACATGCGACGAGTCGCCGGAGAAATATCCATCCGTTCGCCAAACCAATACAATATCAAGTAGATTAAAAATTAACACTTGATGAATTAAATCATTTTCCGGTAAAAATATAAAAGAGATTTAACTCTTTCTTACAATCAGTCAGAATCCACGTTTTGTGGGGTCCTGATGCTCAAAACTTGGACGACGGTACGTAAAACGTCTGCCTGTAGGTCTGAGTGCGGTTTCTTCTCAACGCGAAACCGTTTCGCCCAAACTATTCAGACGCTTTTCTCCAAAATTGATTTTCCCTCAGCGATTTAGCCAAACTCGTTGCTCGATGCTGATTTAAAACTCATATCTTCATTTGAGAGTACTCTACAAGAAGCTTTTACACGTTTATTTGTTCTCAAGAATAAGTCAAGTGCCATTTTTTTTCTTCAAACGAGTAGTTTTCGGGTAATATTGGCTTGAAGTTAACGCAATTATTTCGACTGAGTTCTCATTTTCCCTAAACTCTGAATTTTCGAAACTTGCCAAAATTATAAATAATCCGAGACAGTATATGCTGTTGTAGGACCACTAGTTTCTACAGTATAACACAAAATAAAAAAAAAAATCAAGCAGTATTTTCAGCGATTTAAATAAATTTGGTCAATTCCAAATAAAAGCATGGTATAAAACAGGTCCACATCCTCTTCACACATTTTACTTCACAAGTGACACAATCTTTAAACACTTGCAGAAACGGAAATCAATACTCGAAGTTTACACGACGTTGCTACACTGTATGGTCTCTCCCACACAGAGAATCTCTCCAGTACTTCCGCGTCAGAATACCAGGGAATGGGGGCGACCGATAGCAAGGCACGCGTCTGTATTTCCCAAAGGGACTGCAATATTGCGACGCGTCTGGCGGACAGATGCCTACACCGCCAATATCCTCTGACGATCCAACAACCAAGAGCACTCCGGATCCAGAGGATGTCCTAAATGCTATCTATGCCACCGCGGCCTCCGCGGTCGCCGATAAGATGAAAACATGTGGATCAAAGGATGTCCGTTGTTTTTCAACCCGCACGGAATCAGAGCGTTTCATTCAGTTTCGGTAGTATGTTTTAGGAGGCATTACTCAAAAATATTGTTAGCTTCTTGTTATATGAATGTCGTAAGAATGAAAAAAGATATCACTCTGATCGCTTGATGGTTATCAAAGCAGAATTACGTATGCGACTATCTTATCCTCTACAATTACGATTGTACTTACTTCGGCAAATATCCCAGAACGTTCTAAAATTCGTATGATGCTAACACACACACGTGTGTGTGTGATTCAAATAATTTTTGGGTGTTTCGGCAATCCAGCAAACGTAAACTAAACTCTCAAAATCAATACATTGGAGTTACTAATACATACTACTAATATCTAATACTAATACCTACGACAATATTATTTTCAATATTAGTAATACACATCTTCTCAAAAAGCCAACACTGATTTTCATTGCATTTACCTGCTCTGCTTTTCATTGTTACACATTTTAAAAAACTGCACCAACCTAGGAGTGTGAGAAAGTAGTACACATTCTACTCCATTTAACCACCAACAACAAAGCAATAAAACCAAGCGTCGACCCGAGAAGTAGGATCGCAAGAAAAAGCACAAGAACAAGCGTTTCGAAGGCGCCGCCCAAGCAGATACTAGAGCAGTGAAACGACCTCACCGCCCTCCCGGACGCCCGAGAGCGCAACTTTCAGCAAATTAACGCGAACAACGCATTCATGTTTTTAAAAAGTCTGATATAAATTTTACACACAACATTCTTACATGACAAATTCAAAAACATCGCAACAAATTTTGAATTTTAATAATATTATAAGTTTTAAGGACTTTTTAATTTATAGAAATATCAAAGTAACACTAGTTAAAAGAATTTGTTAAATTTTCCTACTCCGGTATTATATATTTTAAGCTGTTATTTTTAAAGGGGCAGGACTGGGCGAAAATAAATTTATTTTATTTACCTTATTATTTTTGTTGATGAATTTGATGTACTTTTTGAATCACTCGTCACAGTTAATTAATTTAAATTTACTTCAAACACATTACAATTTTCATTGGACAGTAGATGAATTCAACTTAATTCAAGGACAATATAACATACTTCTTTGAAAATGTGTTTCATTTTACAAGCTAGACAAAATTGTTTAAAGTCGACGCAATTTTAAATGTCATAAGACGAAAAAGATATAAGCAATCGAACATTTTTAATGGCCCAGGTATTTTGACGCGCCAGCCGAGTAGTGGTGCGATTTTGATTATAAAGCTTCAATGATACCAAACATTGATGTTCAAAATTAAAACATACTTCTTAATAATTAGGGAGCGAGTTTTAATGAACGTAATTTTTTTCTTTTCATTTTAGAACGATGCCTTTTAGTATAGGAATTCATTTTAGGTTGTGACAAAATGAAATGACTAATTTTTATACAATTTTGTGGTAATTTTCTTCGATTTAGACTAATAAGTCATTTTTTACCTTTTTTCGTCATTTTCAAAGCATTTTTCACGAATTTCAACGATTTTGATATCATTTTAATGGTATTCAAATAATATTGCTTCAAATAATATTTACGAGATGCAACAAATATTCTTCACAGAATTTCTGAATAGTATATTCAGTTTCTTCACTCAGAAATTGTAATGACAGCAATTGTGAGTACGTAATCTAAGATTCCTGTGACACCTTCAGCACCACTGTCGGTTCGGCGGATTTCACGATAGCTAAAGACAAAGATTTCCTGGTCCAGTCCAAACCAAAAGTTTGCAAACTGAGCTCACTTGAACGAAAAAAAAAGCCTCGATTACTTCAGTACCATCCAACAGCTTGAATTGATCTTCTGAACTGGCTTTTATCGAATTTTTACATCATGTTCCTTTGCTTTCAGAGCATTTTAAAAACATTCTAAGCGCATTTTATTGATAATTTTTTGGCGATGTTTTAGGTCATCAAAATCAGCCCTTATTAATAATACATCAACCAAAAACCGTTGATGTTTTTAGAAGTGGGGTAGTAACATCTAACATTTCGTTCGCGCGTGGGAGAATTTAATTTGACAGAGGCCGTTTTCATTAATTTTGTAATTAAGATTTAACTGACAAAAAATAAGAACAATATTTGAGCTTCAAAGTCTGAACGCGAAAGGAGTCAGAGCTTCCTCATTTCACCGCGAGGTTGGGAGAGTAGGAGGCTCTACACCTACTGCACATGAATTGACCGCCTCTCGGCGTGCGAAATACCAGGAAAGGCGTAGGAAATGCCTGGCCCTCGGCGTCATTCTTTCAATGGAGAAAGAGTCCGTCCGGTCAAGGTAGAATAAAAAAGCGTTTCGCTCGAACATCTGAACTGACTGGCATCATCAGTTATTACTTCATATTTCAACTTTGACTAAATTGTAAAATTGGGAATTTTTCATTCACAGACGAACAAACATGCAAAACGAACAAACACTGAGGACAATTCATCGATGTTGAAATAACATCGCCTTTAATCTATCGATGTTTTCAAAACATCAACGTGGCATCCCTTTCGAGTTCCGGAGCCGCGTCGGCAGAAGAAAGGTGGGAATCTGGTGCGGCGGGCCACGCGTTGCCGCAGGTCGCCTCCCCCCCCCCGCGTGGAGATTTCTCACTGGCAACCACCTAACCCACTCTCCCACTCCAGTTACATCCTCATGGAACGCAGGGATGTATTTACAAGGTCGGCCTAAATCCAATGGGAGGGGTCGCGGCCTGTGGCTGGAACACGATGCACGTCGAGGTTGTAGTTCTGTTGCACCGTTGTCAGTTCACTCATTCTCATCCTTTATGGTGCAAGCATATGTATTTTCCGCATTGCTCGCGATGTCTTCCAATCAACGCACTGAAAACCTTTCCTTATAACCAATATGATATTCAAATGCAATTGAGAGAGAGGGCAGGGTGAGAGACATCCAATGGTCGAGAATAATAATTAAACAAAAACATAATAACGTTTGAGGTGGTGTAATGAGGATCGTTTCACATCTGATTTATATAATTTTTGGTTATCGTTATCAATAACATTCGACACAAATTCTGAGAAAACAAGTGTCGTGAATACTAGGAAATAGCTATTACGATTCACCAAAATTACACAATTTATGTATCTGCATAGCAATTCAAATTCGTTAATATTCCATTAATCATAATTTTTAATTTTACTTAACATTCAAAATAAATAAAAAAAGCTAATTTTGTGGAAAAAAGGAGTGGGTGGATGCTTGTTCAAGGCGCGTCTCCCATCCACTCGAAACAAAATTATCTTATTAACTTGATACTTCTGCAACTGAACTCCCTAAAAACGCGAGGTATCAAATCAATAGTTGTGATAAATAATTCGTATTTAGCCAAGTTTTTATAAGATCTTTCCTAAATATTTCAGTCTCACTAAAGTTCGAGAAAGAAATTTTAAATTGTCCATTTTAAAACACCTATAATATTAAAGAACTGAAAAGGTTTGCTTGAAATTATTGGAAACACCCTTTTGTTTATATTCAAGTACATTAAATTTATTCCTGCAAATAATAACAATACTTCCAAAAGGCATAAGAATAGTATTGTTTTCATAAATTCGTTGTACAATTTCCCTCGGTACGTTGCATGAATCTGTAGCTGTTACATCGAAATTCATTTTAATTAATCAAGTTATTTCGACTTCAAAACAAGTTACTCTTATCCTTCACATAGTTCTCTTTAAACAATATCATAAATACTTTAAGCTCTGTTAGTTTTGCGTCCGAGTTCTCCTTGATTTACCACAGACTGACAACAGCGAAATGAAAAATATATGCCTCACGGTATTGGATTTTTAATTTTCATTAGATATATGACAACCTTTACAAATCACTCTGCGCATTTTCGATAATTATGAATTCACAACAGATTTTCATTCTTTTTCCCACATCATAGGATGAGCACGTCAAATAGTGTGTTAAATGAAGTGCATTATTATTAATTGCCATTTTCATGCTTTTTATAATGCAGAAACCTTTGTCGGAAATTCACACGTTAATGCAGACATGTTAGCGTTTACGGGTAAATCGCACCAGAATATGATGGTGCTACATAATGAAGGAAAAATACAAGTGCCAGAAACATTAATGCACAAAGATTCATTCGGGCACAATAAGATAATGCAGTTGCCAACCTGTGAGTCAACATATAACCATTAAATAAATATTTTATTGTAACTTTAACTTTGTAATTCCCTCTAAAAACCACTGAACTGATGAAATCAGAAAATCATAATGAATATTTTCTTGTGATGTTGAGAGATAACATCAATTACGAAATTAATACGCCAACTCTTGAATTTAGTTTGCATTAATTCGTAAGAAAGAATTTCATATCATTTCATATCATGAAGAGATTTACAAATCGTTTTCTGCGATTAATTTACCGAGGTGTGAACTCGCAGTTGGCTTCTCTTTTTACAATTCCAAATTTGGCATCATCTCCAGTATCTCTTCGAATTTACCTCTCGTGTCTGGTTAAATTGAGAACAAAAGTATCACTATTTCTTCTAGTTGTTTGAGTAATGGAATCTCTATGGCTCTTCATTTAATTTGAATTAACAAGAAGTCTCATGTCATGCAATGAACAATTGAAGTAAATCTAAAGCAAGAAAATATCTGACTAACGGCAAGTCTAAGGAATGAAGAGAAGTATGACGTATAGATGCCGTCGGTAGACTCGAGGTTAATAAAACCTCTCTGTATTGACACACGAAATGAAAAGCCATTTAGCATGGAACAATTTTAAAAAACGAAAATCGATTGAAATATTATAGCAAAATGATCCTTAGATCCTTCTGAAGAAAATTTAAATATTTATGACATGTACGGCGAAAATACATATTCTTTACATAGTTGACTCCGGTTATAGTGAACTCGTATACAGTGAACTTTAGTTACTGGTTTCACTTTCATTACAAATAACCATAAAAAGATTCCGTTACAGTGAACCACGGCTATAGTGAACATGGGTAATACATCCTGGAAATTAATTCCCTCCTGGAAGAGAATATATGACCTCAGTGCCATAAATTCCAACATCACGCTTGAATATCGTTGGCCAAAGGTCATCATCTAAGAAGTCTCCCCAGAGGTGAAGGTAGTAGACCCGAAATGGAGACCTGACTAATGACCCTATACCAGCTAATTTCACTGCAGAAAAAAAGGCCGTGTCCTGCATGGGCTACAACTGGTGGCGACGACCCCCCCTCCCCCGTGCACACGTCTATCATTCATCGAATTTAGCTTCTCTCTAGGGATTTTATCTAGCCGGTTACCTTCTACGTCCCGAAGAGACGCATATTCGATCATACACTAGACACACACTTGCGGGCTCCTCTGATCTGGGGTCAGCAAAACGCGAGGCCCTCCACAAGAACCCATACCTGTGAGACACGGACAAACAACCATGCCCAAAGCGGGCCTCGAACCGCGATCCTTCGGACCGAAGCCCTGGGTTGGTACACGCTCTTAGCGACCTCGGCCATCCTGGTCGGCTCAAATTTAGCCAATCTTTGAAATTAAAAAGTTGCTATAGACGGCAGCTTTCCCTAATACTAATATTCCAATATCAACCTCTCACCAGTAAATCAATACAGGATAAGTCGAAGATCGTGATGACCAGTAAGCAGGAAGTACTAAATCAGGCCTTTATCCAGAATATTCGACATTTCCCTTTCTTCCCATTCAGCGCCCGAGCACAACTCGCCTACGTCCACGCCTGGACCACAACTCCAGCTTCCGAAGTACCGTCCCGTACGGCGTCATCGCCGTCGACTTGGTTGTCCCGAAGGTGCAGCAGCGCCGCGGACCGAATCCTGTTATGAATGAGTAATTACGACGCACTGGAAGTTGTCCCGTCCGGGCGGCACGTCGCTTACCAAACACGCCGAGAGGAAAAGATACGCCGGGGCCAGCGCGGGTCACGGCGTCCGGTTGGGCGGATAACGGGCGCCTTGAGAGTGCGGGCTCGGCGCGGGGGCGGGGCGGAGGGGGGAGAGGGCGGACGGGCAGCGGGGCGGGGGACAAGGGGCCACGCAGAGGCTGCGGAGGAGCGCACTGGGACGGACCGGGATTCTGGCACGACAAAAGACGCGCCCGACCGCCCCCTCCGCACAATGCGGTGCGTTCCCTTCGCTAGGGACCCACCCGTAGGGCCCGGTTTCTAGGCGGGGCGGTGTGTTTGCCTTCGCGGCTCCTTGGGCAATTTTGTACGCGCAGCGGAGGCCTTAACCAACAAGGCTACATCGCTGGATCACGTAGAAAAACTAGTGGGGCTAGAACAGCACGTACTTTCTCGCCCATATTTTCACGCAAAAATCACCCGAAAAGTGCTCAAATTTTCGAAAAATTATACACGACCTTATATCAAAATCTATCTTTAAGGAATGTATTTCGTTAAAACACAAAATCTCTAATACTTTAGTGGTAGGAAGACGCCGAAAAACTTTTGAAAGTTTTGAAAAATTAGGGTTTTTAACGTACACGAGACCTGCACCATTCTCTTAAACGTCCTTTACACTAGCCACCAACAACATTTAATCACAAACGGTGGAGCCATTTCTTTCGAAATTTTGAAAATATCCCAAGGGCTTCATGTAAAGTACCCCCTAGAATTGAAATATTGTTTACAAATTCAAGGGTCCACATCAGTCAGATCTATTGGGGAATATCACTTTGGAGAAAATCGGCTACACGGTTTCGCCGCTAGCGTTGTTCAAAGACGGACAGACGTTCGATTTTTCGGTATCAACGACCCACAAAATATGCATTCTGGCTACACCGCGAGTTAGAGGATTTTTTTTTTTTTTTTTGGCAACTGGATTTAACAACTTTTTCGTTACCAGGGCTCTGCAATAAGAGTTTTTCTGCCGAAAATTCGCCGTTTTTTTCTCGCAGCATTATACAACTATCTCTCTACTCCGTAGCGAGAAAGTAAAAATCTTCCAAGCCTAAAATTGGAATTTGCTGGTGGACCACAACCATCGGTTATCAACAAGCAGCAGGCCTAAACTTCCCTCCGCCGCTCAACATTGTGTCGCCACGCGTTCGGAATCTGAGACAGTTAATGCATGGGGGAGTACGACGGCCTCACGCGGCAGGGCATCAATCGCAAGACAAAAGTTGCACGCCTGCGTAGCCCCCGAGCCGGAAGTCACTGTTTTGGAAAGGGGTTTCCTGCTGTCAGTGAGCTCTTCCTACTCCCAGCTAACTCTATAGCATATTTATGAATGTTTGATAACAAAGACAATACTCATTGATACGGATGTTAATGCAATGCAAGTCTAGGTAGGCCATGAAGACAAAAAATATCCTTTGTACTTTGTAAAACTAGAGTCAATATTATTGAAAATACTTTCCAAATACGCGCTACATTAGAAATAGAGCATAATGTCCTGTTTTATTTTATCATGCACATAGAGCACGAAAGACTAATGATGGAAACTGAAATGCAATCATGCATTCACTCAAATGCGAAATCGATCGCAAAATCGAATCGAAATCACATACAATGTGCAAAAAGGTCGTAAATCTGCGATATAATGGCTAAATTGCATTTAATGGTTTCCTTCCTGTTCGCTCTCTAAATAGGAATGCGATGTCGACAACACATCAATGTTTGAAAATCTGTAATTTGAGATTGACAGGGTTTATTAATTTATAATAAAAATTTATGTGACAACAATGTAAAAATTATAACAAAAAATTACTGATCCTGAAAGCTTGAACGTTCAGGGTCATTTCAAGGCAGGGTTGCCATCTGTCCTCCTTTCTTTTTAGATTTACATGGATTGTCCTCCCTTTAGTCCTGTTGAACTAAAAATACTGGCATAATTTTAAAGTGAGTTCATTCATTAAAGGAACTTAACGTCTTGAATATGTACATTTTTATTCAAATAAATGGCAAAAAACTAATAGATCATTCGGCTTATTGTAATATAAAACATTTACGCTTATTGTTTGGTCGATAACGAAGGTGATTGCGAGAGCGAAGTTATCCAATCGGAAGCTTTCATTTTTAATGACGCAAAGTCTAATACAATTTTTAAAGACTATTATGGTTTGAAATTGTTGAGTACATTGTCTATACATCGTGGAGTATAAAAATGTAAAATGTCCTCTTTTTCATTGAAATGATCTCCTCTTTTTGGTAAAATGTCCTCCGCTGGGGAAAAAAACTTTCTGGTAACCCTGTTTCAAGGGATCTCAGATTCCTCAATTCGCTGTACGGAGAAAGTCTCGGGAAGAAGAGGAAGGCCCTACGCCTACGGCGCACGCATTACTTTTTTTTTTCTAAGGCTTTTATCCAGCCAACAGCCAGTTAACCTTTAAGTCCCGATGAGACGCATATTCGACCATACACTACACCAACACACTAGCGGGCTCCTCTGATCTGGGGTCAGCAGAACGCCAGGCCCTCCGCGACAACACACAAAAAGTCAAGGGACAAACAACCATGCCCAAAGCGGGTCTCGAACCCGCGACCCTTCGGACCGACGCGCTGAGTCGGTACTCGCTCTTAGCCACCTCGGCCATCCAGGTCGGCACGCATTACTTCTTACGCTTTTATATTTGTTGAAGTTCACAAATGGCGAAATATTAAATTAGATTCCCGTATTTACTGATGTTAGTGGGAAAATCTAAAAAGCATCAAAATAATTTCATCTCTGAGAGTTCCTAATAATAATTTTCTCAACAAAATGCTAAATATTCATTTTTCTTATGCTAAAAAATGCTTTAGTCTTGTTTTCAGAATGCAATTTTTTTTTTAACTTGAAGTGAAATTCTACCATCACTAATTACACCCTTTTCCAACTGACGTGGGTCATTTCTGCTTGATGCAGTTTTCTGTATAAAAAGTTTCAATGCGTCTTGAGGCAGCATTGTTTGTGCTAAACACATTTATCCCAGAGAACCAAGAATCTCCTCAGTAACATGCATTCAGCTATTATTAGAAACTTTTAACACAATGTTCGTTTAGATCCTACATGCAGAAAGTTTAGCAATTTTTCAAAATCAACGAAAAATCTCCTCTGAACGGAAGTTAATATTATCCTAATTTACACGTCCAAAGGAGAGTTAAACGCTTCCACAAAAATAATTAATTATTGGAACACCCGCGATTAATTTTGTAGCCTGACAGCAAAATAATGATCTACGGACAGTTAATACTTCTTAGGTTTGAAACTATCTTCACTTATATTCGCAAATTATCAAAGTTCTTTCTCGTTTTATGGACCAATATACAACAAATGTCGGTGCACAATAGACCAATGGTGCGGTGCACTCGTATGGACCAATATACAACAATTTGCACAATAGCGCCTACTTCTCGAAAGTATATTGGGATATTATTAAATAAGTAAATCTGCATGAGCTGAGTTCTTTCAGAACATACAAGAACAGTTGCGCTGGAATCTCTAAGAAATAGTCAACGTGAAATTTCCACCTCAATGCATGTAACTTGAGTTAATTTTTCATATTCGAGAGGAGTTTAATGAAAAACAAAAATGAGTTTACTATTAAAACCGTGAGTATATCAGCATATTCGAGTACGTTGTAATGGAAAACAAAAGCCAATTTACTACTCAAACCATGAGTATATATATCAGCGCCATGTAATATCGTGAATAGTTTTCAATTGTTCAATAAAGTCACTGAAAGATCAGTAATCACCTATTGTTATGGTTTCACATTTTTACATGAAAATCTACTTTTCCGACATGAAAGTTTTAAAAACTCCAACTTTTACCGAAAAAATAAATTAAAATTACGTGCAGCTGTGGCGAATGGCATGCCTACGAACATGGAATATGATGCAAGCAATTAAAAAAAATGTTTTCAGTTGATATTTCTGGAGAGTCTTTGAATTCCGGAACATTTACACATCAGTCGTACTCTGGTCCCTTGACCGAACCATATTTCCTAATTTTGAAGGAAACTCAGTTTTAACACTGGGTAAAATTTACACTAGCATTTACCTTTGAGTGATATTAGCGATATTACGACAGTCTTCGTTGTACCTATCTAAATTTGGAAAAGATGTAGACAGGTACAACGGAACACGGAATATGATTATACGCGCAGTCACAGTCACAATTTTGCATCGAACTCGGAATTCTGAACGACCATTCAAACTTCGGCAAATTATTCATGAACAGCACTTCCCCCACAGTCTGTGAGACCTCCAAACCTCTAAAGATCATTAGGAGGCGTGCAATTGTATATTTAATTTTCACTGAAGGTCACGAGATTAAGTTGGTACCAAAGAAAGCAAACAAATGACAGATCCCACAAACCAGTCATAAGAAACAAATGGCCTGCCAATCGCTTCAGCGATTCAGCTTCGAACCAGCTAAATTGATTCAAGGCTGCATGACTACCCTCGCAATCGACTCATCTCCATCTGCATCAGATTTCACTCGATTTCATTTGGTAGTGGATTAGTGTCTTAGTAAGTTGTGTGCTTCGGCACGGGACGAAACAAACGCCTCTATGTCTTCATTGCTGGGCAAGTATTCTGAGCACAGTAGTTAGCCTTTACCTTCCTCTGTACTAAGGATGGTATCGTGGTCAATAAGGGGGAATGATGATACAAGATAAATAATTTTGTATGTTACGATGATCAGATGGAATACAACCAACCGTGCCTAATGAAGGATTCGAACCCCCAGCCTTCGGATCTGCGAACTTTAACTTTGCCCCAAAGCCCAAGCACTAGAGATACTCATTTAGCTATATTAATGCGAATTTGCTTATTGCTCCAGTCTGTTAGTCACCGAAGAGGTAAGAACGTCTATAAAACGTCTTAAATGCCGTGAATAATTCACACGAAATCCCAACGAATTTCGACTGCCCTACTGAAATCCAAGCCGGCAATACAGTGAATTATAATACAGATTTGATGCATTTTCCGTCCCCGGACTTTCAAAGCGGTTCCGCTGAACCATAAGTCTTCAATAAAAGTATGGGAGAAGTCGATCGGGATAAAACACTTCGTTTAGTGTTTTGAGAATGTGAACACGTGCAAGACATCCTTTGATTACCCTTCTACAGGAACATTCTTTCGCCCCTCCACATTGCAACTCAGACCGCTCCCGTCAACCTTCACGGAAGCTATTTGTGGAACCTTCACATATGTCAAGAGTCAGAACTATGTGTTATGACAAGTGAAATTTATCATCTAAAAATTGATGTCAGTGGGTCTCCCAAATTACAATTTTGGTCTGCTGATTTCAAGATAGCTTTGCAAGAAACTACATGGTAACAGAAGTCCATTAACAGTAAAGTGTCGAAATGAGTACGGGCCCGCCCGCAAAACTTCTGGACCCCCTTTATAAAAGTGTATAGCAAACATAAGTACTGTTAGTACCTTAAATAATAAAAGTATCCTTTAATTCATTTTCGCAAAACCTTCGGCCTAAAAATAGGCCCTCTTTCTCCTGGTCCCGCCAGGACTGCGGGCCTGTACGTTACGCCATCAATACACAAATTCTGTAAATGTCTCATTATTATCAGCGCCGTCCATTCAACTTTTACCGTTGACAATTTGGTTGATTTACAAGGCTGTCTCTGAAGATACAAGTAAAGCATTTTCAATTGAATAAATAAATTTGAGAAGCCCCAGTTCACAGTAGAAAGATAACGGGTGTGATTAGAATCGACTATCTCATAAAGTAAACGATACGTTGCTTTCCGTCTTTTTACGTCCTTTCAGATGCTGTATGCAATCCGTCTCTTTGGACTCCACTGGGTTATCTCCCGACTTCGCCTTAACCCTAAAACCAGTGTACAGAATAAGAAGCAAATAATCATTATCCGCGAACTATATTTTTATGTCATTCGTTTCATACTAGCTAAGGAAACTATTGCGCATTATATACTATATGTACATGTAGAGCATATTAAAGCCTTTATGAAGGAAACATTAACAACTTTTTAAATTCAAACTTCAAATTAAATCACTCACCTATCAATTTAAAACATTGCAGAGAAACAATGACATCCCGAAAACACTACTCTCTACAAAATCCAGTGTACAAATGCGAAATAAATGACAACTACAGGAAGAAAAGAGGATTCACAGTAATTTTTTTTTAAATTCCTAACATCGAATTCGTTTAAAACTTTAAATCTGCTCTTCTTTTCTGAATTTCTTTATTTATTTATTTATTTTTATTTTTTTACATCATCGCATTTCTTCTTGAGGTCTTCAATCATGCGTATTAATCGTACTAATGTGGGACCGTTCTCTATGATCTAGGTTTGGTGATATAACATTCATCAGGATTGCAGGTTTCTTCCCGGGGTTTGAAGCTTCAGGTGAACAATTACAGGAAAAGTGATATTTCAAAACAGATAAACTGTTGCATGATGTTCTAAGATATTTTGTGCAGAGTAAATTGACAATCTACAATTCCGACTGTAACAAATTGCGTTCACACAAGGCCCGACGCTCCAGTATCTGGAGAAAATATCAATTACTTAAAAATTCCCTATGATAGAGAAGGCAGTTACTCTAGTATTTTTTCTTGTGCTCTATCCTCTACATATGGCTCTCGCCACGAATTTTGGGGAAAAAATTGTTTCGATTCCATAAATAATTTCTAAAATACTTTGAATATTTTTGTGCTAATACAATACGCATCTATATCATTCACTTAAAAATGCGGAGGGCATGACTACCTTCTTCATGAGAAAATTATTGTGTCCATGCAGAACAGTTAATTGTCAACATACACCTTTCTATTCCAAGCATCCACTTCCGGTAATTGAGAGGGAAATGAAACCAACACTTTCTAGTACTAGATGGTCTAATATTTTTCACTAGTGTAATGCAATGTTTTATCGCATAGTGCAATAGACAAAAACTAATTTAGTCTGGAGTTTCCTTGTCAGGCCACAAAATGTACGGACTGCACTTATTTTGACTTATTTTTCACTTATCAATGGTCACCAGTGAAGTTGCAAATTGATCTACATAAAACGTCATCGTACTTTAAGCGTCTAGCATAACCAAGAGGTTAATTAAGGTCATGTACACAACATTCTATTGGTATCATTGTTTGTATAATAACAGTTTTGATCAGTATCAGTAATAGCGTAACTGAACTGTGATTTCCATCTTCAACCTTCCTGAAAAAATATTTTTTTTATTAACTCGACTTAAACTCGCACGCGAGCAAAATGAATCCGGAATTCATGAAAAATGCCTCAAGACCCCTGGATAAGTGAAGATCCCTGAAGTTTTCGGACCCCACCGGCCACCCTCAATATATAAAGAGGTTACTCAAAGAAGGGACCACTTTGGCAGGTCGGGAAGCAAATGAACGTCATGCAGGGCAATGACGTTGCAAGAGATAGTGATGAAACCCTTTATAAATGAGAAATGTAAACGAACGCACTGACAAAATGAGTGGATGGGCGAAACCTGCAGTTATGTGGCCAGAAGTGGTCAAAGCGGTCCCTTCTTATAGTAATCGCTCTATAGCAATGTTCGTGTCCGCTTCGCAGTTCCCCACGCGTGGACGTTTCCTCGCGTGAGACAAGCAGCACAGCCCAGTGCGCGGCGCGGTGGCAGCGGGCAGCGGTCGGGCGGGGGGCGGGCCGGCGAGCAGCTGTCAGACGGTCGCGGCAGCGGCCTGAGGCGCCGTGGGCGCGCGATCAACGCCCGCCACCGCCCGCGCCGCCGCCGCCGCCGTCACCGGCGTCCGCACCTCGTGCACTCGCATGCCCGCGCCAACCCAGCACGCGCCGTCCTATCCTCGGAGCCCACCCGCCCCCGCGGACCGGAGCGGCGCAGACACCCTCCTGCCTCTATTGTGCGGCCTACGACGGGCCGCAGGGCGTCGCCTTGCCACGGACAACCGGCACAATGGGCCTAGCGCAGAGGTCGCGCGATCCTTCGGGCTCGAGGTCACTTGCCCCGCGCGTGTTGTGTTTACTCGTGGAAACGGGGAGGTTGACAACGCTCCGGGTGGGTGTTGCACAGAAAGAGAAAAAGTGAGGGCTAACCTTTAGATCGTGGAATGAAATTTCCACGTGCATAATTAAAAGGAATCACAAAATCTTACATTGTGTCTCATTCATAAAGAATCAACTTTTCGAACAGCTCAGTTCTCCAGAATAACAGCACTGATGTGACATACTCTTCTTTGAAAATAACACTAAAAAATCACCAATATAGCAAACAGTTATAGCTTGAAGAACATTTCTCACAAAACAATTTCGGTGAGGTCTTGTCAAAATCAATCCTCTGAAGGCAAAAGAAAACAAAACAAACACGGTTTTCTCGCGAACGCGTGAACATAACCATCACTGTGGCGCACTTCGGCAAGTATTTGACCTGTTTGTCATCATTTCATTGATAACATCTGCACACTCACCTTAACTTTATCACGATATCTTCCTATACCAAGGGCTAGTCGTGCTGGGAATGGTCCAACCTTTTAAAACACAATAGCATGAATAAATACGAGGCAATTGCCTCCAGGCCACGGCGCTCCCACGTTTTGTTCACATGAATCACATAATAGAATATAATGTCCACACTACACCGTCCACTTAACTAGTAACTACGAGTTCAAAAAGCGCACAAAACAATACCGTAAATAGAGCCTCACGAGAAAAACGCTCCGAGACTTGCATACGTGAGTATCGAAAAGTAATCGATATCAGACTACAGTGACGGAAGTGACGTAATGTTGTGCTTGACGTACTGCCATCTGTAGAGAATAATAGTAACTAAGTAACAAGAGACTAGCAGATAAACTGTGGGGAATTTCGAAAAAGTGTATTTGTTTCGTGATTCTGTGTTCTCTCAGGTCAGAAGTTCCAATATAAATATTGCTTTAGTGTTTGTTTCGCTACTGTTTTTTAATATTTTTTTTTGTTTCACCTCATAACCTCACAATTGTGCATACATGCTAATGTTTGAAACTATTACTTTATTTAGTCAACTTACCATTGAATTTTCCATAACCAATTCTACTGCGTACAAATGTGTATTTGTTAGCACTTAATAAGAGTTTGAAAATTCCTTACCTCAAAAGGTTTTACACAGTAACAATGCCAGCAATAGAAACATTATTTTTATTGTAGAATGTTCCTTATACATGTCATAATTTGTAGCAGAATATATTCATATAATTTTCTTCATACAAAAAATTCTACACACTTCATCAAACAAATAGCAACATTCCACTTAAACACTAAAATCATTAGCATTGTGTATTACCAAATACTTAATAATATATAGAAAACTTTGAATCAAACATGACATTCAAACATTGATGTACTGTTTCTCGCATCAAATTCATTACAATAAATGACTAGTTTTTAAATTTCAGTGCTTTAAATTTTGTGTTTATAATCATAATATTCTATATTGGATTAGTTAACATAATTTTTAAAATATAAATGTACAAAGGTTTTAAATCCGTTGATACAATGACATCTTAAGTTACCCAATGTAAAAGAGGGAAGAAGAGTGTCTTGAAAGAATGTTTCCAAAAAATTACTCACAATTGCATAACTAGGAATATTTAATTAGACTAGAATTGTAACAGAAACATTTCTCCGAACTTGAAAATTTGTTTGGCAATAATTACTTCTATTATTTCATGTCATGTAGCACATTTTTAGAAATTAAATTTAATGGCAAAGGATTGCATAATCATTACAAATAAAAAGAACTCTTTATCCCAATAAGTATTAATTTAGGAAACATTTTCTCAATGATTTTCAACAAAACATAACACAAAAGAAAATAATTTTTAAACCTTTAAAAAGAAAAGATTTTAAAGAACATAAAATTAAATTATAGTAATAAACATCACTTAATTTGGTATTAAAACAAAATCTGTATCACACTTGTTTCATTCAATACTCCAAAATAACATCACACTAAAAACAATAAGTTGTACCTTACGTCTTTGACGTAACAAATACCTTTGATCTCCACTATTATTATATAACAATTAAAGCTTGTTGAAATGTTACAATATGTTAAAATTAACATTTAACAATATGTTAAATTTTCCACATTTAACAGACAAACGATTTTGGTTTTCCATGACATTTCAATCTTTTATGAAGATTTTCATAAGATTGATCTGTAAATATTGCGGTAAACATTACATAGAAAACAACTGAATATAAATAAGGACAGTATTACATGATGAAAATCTTTATAAGGATTGAAATGTGGAAATTCAAATTCTATTAGTATGTTGAATTTGGTCAATTTTTAACATTCCATCTACAAAAATTAATTTGGTCATGGTAAAGGAACCCAACTTTACCTAAAAAAATCTCTTGCTATCAAATGAATCAACAAAATTTCAAAAATTGTATAAACAGATCATATTGATAGAAATATGTTAATTGTTTTTAAATATAATAACAAAAACTGCAACAATTATTAATTCAAGATTTCAATGATAGAAAAAACAAAAGTCTTCACCCCATCATTCACAATAGCATAAAATAAGCAATATTAAAAACGTATTTGCAGTAAAACTGGAAATTAACACCAATATTTCATTCTTCACACCCACATTTCCTAATCAACACCTTCCAAAGTAGGATTTGGCTGCTCTAAAGTACTGGAAGCCTTCACAGACTTTGATCCTTGAGCTGAAAACACATAAATTATGTTAATGTCTAAATAAAAGATATACATTCTAAAATTTTATTATTCTCCCCTCCTCTTATTTTTTTCACGGAAGATATGGAAGTCCTCCATGAAAATTTCCAACAAGGACAATAAAAAGTTCTGTCAAGCAAGATGTAATACACCTACAATGCTTTGCTGGGGATGTAGCACAAATATTTTTGCAGGTTTAATACGACAAGACTATATTTAGTAAATTGAAGTGGGGGGAGGGAGGCATATATACATGTTCCAATATAATTGGAATCACAAAATCGCAAGGATCAAGGAAGTTCAATGTTCAACTACTTGAGGAGGAAGAGGAAGAAGTTGATGTTCTGTCCATTTATACTGGTAAAATATTAAAGATCAATCTCATTATGTATGAAATCATTACAATAAAAACAACAATTATGTATTGAAACAGTAAACCAACAATTCAAATAGTACATGCCAATTTCAAATTGTATACGATTTAAACAGTTTGTGTCAATGAATAAAATAGTAGACAGAAGCACTTATCAGTAAAAATATTCTGTAGTGAACAATTTTAAGTACTAGGTATCAATGAAAATATTTTATTTTAATTTCTTACCTACAACAGAACAAATCTCTACATTGGCATTAATTTTCACAAGAAAATCCAACCATAATTTTTGATTGGTGCCCAGAGTGTCATTAGGTCCTTTAACCTCCACAAACTTGTACTGTAACATAATGAAAGCAGTGACTTTCACATCAAAAAAGCAAAATGCCATAACACACTAATTTGTTGATTCTAAACATATTATGACCATATTCATACAACAACAATAAGATTGCTTAATAATTACACATGGTTTTCAAAATAGGTAGAAACTGAGTAATTTGCTTTTATTACAAGTTACTAATGAATTACTAACGCTCTCCAGGACTAGCTCACCTGAAAGCGGTTACAATTTTGAGCCACCCACTATTTAAGTGGGAGGCCTTGCCCAACATTGGGATCAATGGCTTTATTCTGTTATATAATGAATTGGTATTAACCATTAGGGCAGAGAGACTTGGGGGGACCACATAAGAAATGGATAGATTAGGTATACTTGGAGAACTAAAAATCCACTAGTTCTACTGTGGAAATTAACACCGATTAAGAACAAGCGACATGCCTAGCAACCTGCGGTATATGATTATGATGATGTCGACTAATGAATTAGACATTTGTTTTGTAATGAACCTAAATAAGTTCATGAAAAGTACACAAGAAATTCTCTCTTGTGTACTACTTTGCAAGAAATAGACAATAATTCTGAGGTAAATTTTTCTAGAGTTTACTGCATTTATTAACATTAACTATTGGTACAAATAATGTGTTCTTAAATTTTTTTATCAAATGTAGGAGAACATTTACCTTGTTTTTTTCACCTGGTGACCACAAAAACAAATCAGGAAAACCACTGCGCACACCACGATACTTTTTGGCATACCTTTCACATACTTTTGAAAGAACTTGCAAACCAATGCAGTTAATGATATTCTGAAGAAAAAATATGCAATTTATCATGTCATATTAAGAAGTTAAAAATGTATATTAACTACATGAAAGACACACAGGAATCCAGAAAGGGATGTTTCCTCAAAATTAGATATATTTCCACAATTTTTTGAATTGTGCAATTCCACACTTATTCAAATTTACTATTTAAACTTATGCATTTTTAATACATGTATTAATTATGTAAGTAATTAATAATAATAATAATATATGAAAAGGAATAATAGGTTAATTACCACAATATCTGCAGAACTACTGAACCATCTCCAATACACAACAGACGATTTTCCATAATTTTTATTATAAACATCTGTCACCCATGAAGATACATCATCCTCTGTCCATTCTGATATCTTAGCCAATTTAGTATCGATTGCAGCCTGCCTATTCTTATAAAATTCTCCTGTGCTTAAATCAAGGGGCCTTGTTTGATATGGACTAATGAAAGCACACGGAACATGATGCTCATAAATGATATCCCAAAACAAAATTCCAAACAATGATGATACTAAACTGTTTTCAGAATGCATTCCTGAAACATACATTCACTGTATTAAAGAATATCAAATAAACATATAAACATAAAAAGAATAATATCTGTATATTCTAACCTTGTTTAAATTTTCTGGGACAGTAATGACTTTTAACAAGTTCTTCAACAGACGAAAACATTTTACCATCTCCTGTTTCATCATCTTGAATATAAACTCTCTTGTAACCAGATTTTCTGTGAATAAATGAGAGATGTCATCATTACTATGTAAGTTAACCAATACTATTTTTTTTTTGCTAGTAATTTTACTGTGTACTTTCATGTAATTTACTAATTGTTTTGTGAATGTTATAATAAAATTATTATTTAAATTACTTAAAAAATTAACAACTCTTTCTACACATAACAACCTTGGAAGTACTTCAAATAAACCTGTGTTCTCAAGAAGTCACTTAAATCACTTGGCAATTATTGTTCAAACAACTTCTTTATGAATTACAGAAGACTCACCACTATTCAGGTCAAATGGGACCAAGAGACACAGATTCGAAAAAGAAACTTTAATATGTTAATTTAGTAAAGGACCCTGTAGAAATTTGTTAGATAAGCTAGAATAGCCTACAGTAGAATACACTGTAGAAATGTAAATTATTGAACACAATATAAATAAACATGTTGACATTTAAAACAGAGAGGCAATGACAAACACAATATTTGATGAGCAAGTCTGATGATTTTCAAATACGGAAAGCCTCAATATTCCTACATTAAATGATAGCACTTTCTGGTCAACATAAAAGCTCAGTATTACTGCAGCAGCTAATTTATGCACTTATGTGTTTAGTTTACCAATGGATTATTTTGTTTTTTTCTTTTAAGGACTGTCATGGTTAACTCTGACTCAGATAATTGCAAGTCTACTGTAATATAAAGTACTAAAAACTTATATTAATAGAGATATTTATAAAAGAATTATATATTCACAACCAAAAGGTTATCATACCCATCTAGTGCACATGCTCTTATTTCAATTCGATCCACATACTCCAGTTCAGGAAACAGAGGTACATCAATAAGCATTAACTTAATTTCCTGATCGACACCCTTGAATTTCTTCCTCATTAATTCCCTGCTGCGACATGACATCACATAGGAACCTTGATCATCCATGTGAGGATCTCTCATTCCAGCACAGATTGCTTTTGCAACCTGAAATATCAAATACATTGTTTATATTAAAAACATAATGCAATGAAAAATATTAAAATAGTCTTTACATAGTAGTAATATGCTCAGACCGTAAAACCTACTCTTCCCCTTGATCACAACAATGTGTTAATAAAATAAATTAAAGGAACTATTCTGAAAAGCCAACAAAACTAAAACACTACAGTCTTTCACCAAAAAGTTATTATGTTTTTCATCTTCTTTTCATACACCATAAGTAGAAAGTAAAGTGACAAGCACATCAATTTACTTATAGTCTACAATTGTGTTTAGGGAGTGGTCAGGGTATTAGAAATTTTTAGATTTTTTCTCAAAGTCACATTTTAAACACAATAAAACAAGTAAATAAAGTAACTAAAATTAATTAATCTGGTGAGTTAAAAGTCTTTGTGGAAAACAAAGACCTTAAAATGGGTTCAGAGAGACTGAACAAACATTTCTGCATCTACAGAAGTAACTGAACACAAGTATTCCTAAACAATATAAGGTTATATGAAACCAATCAGATATTTACAATATACAATGTGTACATGGTCAGATTAACTGCATATTGGGGGAGGAGGACTAACATTCAACCATAAGTCAACATTACTTATGCTGTGTCTTTAGCATTGTTGACTGTGAGGTCCTAAGTAACAAATCACTAAGGAGGCAGATTATCATCACTAGCTATGAGTACACATTGCTTGAGGGAATTCAAGCAATCAGGTATATAGTTTTTCATATGACCCTGACCAAAATTAGGTTAATGTCCTAACTTACTACAGACCATGTGCAATCTTCCCATCCTCATCCTGATCCTGATCCCCATCCTCTTTCCTCCCACACACACACATTTACAGCTGCACCACACTACATGTTGGGGACGTTAGAGCTTGTCCTGGATGGGTAGTGTCCCACTGAGGGTCCTGAGGGGAAACAAAGCTGATGTATAGGTCAGCTCTGGATCCCGTATTCCAGCAGGAGAGGAACATCATCAACTACCTGGATATTGCATGTTCTACACTTATGAGACTAACGATAAAAGAATTGAACATGCCCAGAAACAAAACTCACTGACTCCAATTGGACAGTAATTGAACTCCATTTAGTGAAAACAGTGCCACCTACTGATAGCATTTTTTTTTCAAAGGAGTATTTACATTAAGCCTGAGTGAGCAGGATTTAACAATTTGGGTTCGAATTCTACATCCCTGTCACAGGGGTTATATTTTTTAGCATGGGTACAGGAAGGGCGTAAGACAATCTGGAATGTCTGTCAGATGTTGATAGATTCTGAGGGTTCTATGAAACACAAGATAGCACATGGATGCAATTACTTCTGCTTTGGTGTTCATCTTTGATTCAAAGATCACAATTTCCAAGATGTAGGAACTAGCCTCAGTTTGACAATGCATGGCAAAGGTCCAGAGGTCATAAAAGCACAGCATTACTTTGCATGCCCTTATATGAAATATTTTGTTTTGACATGTAAGGATATTATAAAGTATCAAAATATGAAAGAAATGTGTAGTAATAAGTAAAATATTCAAAAACGAGTAATTATACCATAATATATAAAATAAAAATTGTTTTAATTCATTCAGAATGCCAGGCATACTCAAAAGAAGTTATTCACTGAGGGTATCTTGAATCTACAAAATATGTGCTAACATGTAAATCTGTTCTCTGGGCAGTACAATGTTTCTTTGGCATTTTAAGAATTCAGCATCAATAATCATTATATATCATACAATAAAGCTTATAATACACCATTACACTGTTAAATAGAAAGCTCCACAATTAAAAACTAGTGGAGCTACAATAGGACATATTTTCTCACATTATTTGTACCGGTTAAGTAATATTACACCACTAATTGGATCTGCAAAACTGTTTCAGACCTACAATTTTTGCCCCCACTAGTATTCTTACTATGGTACTTAAGTTTTGCAAGCTCTTCTCTTAATTACTAGATAAAAATGTTGACTGGGTTGTTCCTGATGCATCAAAACAAACGTTACGCAATTGTAATTTGAGCAATGTTGAGCATTGCTAAAGCTGATTTTCCTGGACCTATTTTTTTGTTTCAGTGATATTTCTGAGTAATGCCACAGGTGTTTACCATTGTAGAATCACTAGCTATCAATTTTACATCCCCATTAAATTAAAATAAATTTCTTCCCGATTAAATTAAATAGAGAACCGACAGTTCTTTGTTCTTAATCTTGAATGTTCTATAACAATAAATCTGAAGCAATCCAGCATAAATATCTAAAATTTCTAACTTGGTAACTTCAAGAACTAATGAGCTGAAATACCCTGCATTGCTCCAGTATTTATTAATCACCATCATTTATTAGACAGGTAAACGCATATATTTTATATATCACGCAGCCCCACCTGTCCCATGCCATCATTCTCACCCTACCTTATCCCATCTGTCCAGCTCCACCCTCACCCAGCCTTCCACAGCCTACCCTGTCCCTCCCCACCTAGCCATGTTTGCTTTGATCATCTTAGCTACCACCATCATTGCTATAAGAAGCTATAAAGAATTGCAGTGTTGCATTCTTTTAGCAAACTTCCAGTAACAATTGTGACCTTCAATTAATCGAAACCTAATAGGGCTGTCAGAATTGCTGAATTTACTTGGGTGAATTTTGTTCTAGGGGTAGGAAAGGGGCATAGAAGATATTTTTATGAAATATCATACAGACAGTAATTTTTTCTTGTTTTGATAGTCACTTTCATGAAACTTCATTAAAATTGAATTAAAACTAGATTTGCAAAAGAAAAAAAACAACAAACTAATCTTCTTTACATAATTGAAGATAATAATTTGAAAAAAAGTAGCTTAAGTTATTTAGCCTAACAAAATACTCTACAGTTGTGTGAAAACCACATGAAAATTGGTTCAGTCATTCCTGAGATTACTGCCAATACAAAAATCGTAAAAACATTTGAAATGGTTTTTATAACATCTAAATAACTAAAAGAGATACTAAATGACAGAATTTTTGAAATCTCTGACATATACACACACACATAATCAATATTATGGCCACTTTAATTGTATAAGCAATTAAATGATCTTACATTAATTTTTAAACTATGTAGCAACATAACTGACTATTGAGTTATTCGCAAAGACCTATACCTATTGCTTAGTATCGATTGCTAGATAAAATATCGGGAACCATGCTTCAATATAGCAAATGTGCAGACTTGCTATTACATTTATAATAGATACTAAAATTACTCTTGATTCACGGCCAAACATTGGGCAATTGCTTTAAAGTTATTTGTTAATCGACTTTAAACATTACTTATGTACTCACTGCAAACGTAGTTCATTAATATTATATTTATTTTCGGCATTTCCTATTCAGATGTTCTTTAACTTTTCTGTCATAAGTAATTTGCACAAAAACAAAATGGAATCATATTGGAGGCTTTCAATATTCTATCTCTGTCACATCTAACCCTCTATTTTTCTAGCTTTTTTATTTGATTCTGTGTTTCCGATTCTTCTGAAGTGACATTTTTACACAACATAAGCTATTCTTTTTAGTAATCAGTGATCTGATCCACAAGAAGCACCTCTTTGTATCAGATCATTGCTCCACTTACTTGTTGACTTTTGTTTAGTAATTATGAAATCAATTATTGACTGCAGTTTTCTAGTGGGATGGGTCCATGCGAGTTTAGGTATTCATTTTCATGAAAAATAGCCATTCAATATTTTAAGATCATATTGCTCATAAGTCTTTAAAAGTCTTTCTCCACTGTAATTTATTATACTTTCACCACATCATATCACAACACTATAAGCTATTCTTTTCCAACCCGTCCATTAAAATCGCCAAAGGGTTCCACTTCTTTGCGATTTCCTGCCGAATTCAGCATCATAGTCAGTTTCTCTAAAAACACTTTTTTTGCATCACTTGCAGTGTCTGTTGTAGCATAAACTCTGATTATAAAAATGTTGGGTCCTCTTAATGCAGGATCAAGATATGCTATTCTCTCATCAATTGCTTTGCAACTATGAATATTTTTCTCCCATCTTTTATGTACAGCTATGGACACTCTTGCTCTTGCTCACTTTTCTTTTTCCACTCCACTAAAACAGTGTGCATAGTTTCCTTTTTTACCTTTTCCTTTCATTCCCATTTTCCTTCTTTTATGTTTCACTCAACATTGTGACGTTAATGTTAAACTCCTCTATTGCATTAAAAACTTCATTTACTTCAGTGTTTAAACCTTCAACATTCCAGCATGCCAAGTTCATACACTGTTTTCTTTGCCTTTTGTCATCATCATGAGTTTACCCAATGTTCATTTCCATTAGTTTCTGAACTTTGTTTATTTTTTCTGAATATAGGGGTGCTGGCCCCCTTCCAGGAGAACCGGTTAATTTTCTATTAGGGATTTCTTTCCTTAGATGGAGTGACTTTCAAGACTCTGAAGTTTAATCTTCCCTTATATCCTATCCCCTATCAATTTTCATAAAAATCCACTGAACAGTTTAGATGCTAGTGTAGTTCACAAACAGACAAACAAGGACAAACATTTTGCCCAAAATAAATTCTTAAGTACCACAGGCTCACAAAATATGAATTCTGACTACACAATGTATTAGAGAAAATAATTCACTACATATAGCAGCAAAATTTATCCCATTTTTTTGATACCAGGGATCTAATGTATGAGATTTTCTGTCAAAAAATCACTGTTTATTGCTCCAGCATTACATTACTTTCTCAATACCACATTGTAGTAGTAGTTAAAGTAATGAACAACAATGATATAAAATTATGACAAATTAATAAATTAATATTTTTAATATAAATTCATTAAATACCTCCTTGTGTTGACCAGTTGTACGATGGAGTGTCATGAGTTTCTCATACCATCGCCCTCGCATGTAAGGAAGGAACGTAGTTTGATCCAACAGAAGGAGAAGATCATCAATAGCTTTCTCCTTTTTTTTCAGCCTCTTCAACACTTCAACACCTTCAGTCAACACATAAGCATACACAGTGCCTGGAGTGAACTTCCGCAAAGATAATGGAAGGCTACTGGGAGAGATTCTGATAAAAGAAGTAACAAAATATATTAAAGAATTATTCTCACATTTAAGTAATATCTCTCTTATGCAAACTATAAATATAGAAAATTTACCAAATATACACAATTTTATATTTTGATTATATATACGATAAATGTGGCAATAAGAATTGGAAATAAAGTTTAAAATGTGAGTTAATAGTTTTTCTAGTATAGAAATAGAATAGATAGTTAAAGAAATTGACACTTTCTTTGACATTTAATTTACATTACAATTTCAAGCTTACCGAGGTGAATCATCAAACTCTGAAATAAAATCAAATTCAGATATGAAATTACTTCTAATGGTATGTAGAAGTGCCTCCGCTTTATTAAAATCTTTCATGCCCACAGCTGTTGAAAACTCGAATTGCAAATCTACTGCAATTTGAAACCTAAAAAAAAGATTTAATAATAAAATTAAGTGTAAGATTAATAAGATTATACAGAAACATTATTTATAAACATTAGTATTTTTGGAAGAATAATAAAAATATGCCCACAAAGGCAATTTAATACAAAACCAAACAAAACACTACAGTTTTTGAGTTCTAGGAACAATGCACCCGGGGGAAAAACTTAATATGGTTTTTAAAATATAGATAGTGTACGTATACAAGATATATATAAGGTTAAGAGGTACCCAGAACAAGATAACAAGGTACCAGAGGTACCAAGAACTAAAATGTGCTCTCTTTTCTGAGACTATGACTCACCAGCATCCCACAATTAAATCAGATATTTAGAAGTTAAAGTATAAAATTTGTTTTAAAGTTTCTATTGAAAAAAATTACATAACTTACTCTCCTAATATAGTGAGAACTTGCAATTATGCCTTTCTTTCAATAATGAATAGAATAAACTGAAGAAAAACTTATTATTGCAAATTACTGAATATGTATTGCCAAAAGAAAATCAATTTATAGTGTGAATTTTAAATGGGACATCTGCCAACGTCCATCTTAAAAAAATGTATTACAACTATGTTTCATGTTCAACTGATTTCTCGCCAATGTAAATTAAATTACCAATAATTTTCATTTATTACTCTAGAAACGGCTGTTCTGACCAGAAAAAAGGTATTTAATTGACATTATTGTTAAGTAAAATTAGTAATATTCTAAAATACTAAAATATGTCTTAAAATACTTTTAAAATATAAGTGAAGCTTTATTCTCATTTACTTTCTCGCATACTGCTTGCACAGTACAGAGAATGTATGAATTGTAATGCTACGGGAAAAAACAGCAATTTTTAAAAAAAATTCAGAATAACTTAATGTCGAGCCTAGTAAGAAAAAAAGGTAATAAATCATGTTTTTATTTGTGGTAAATTATTTCCTCTAACATCTTGTGCATCCAGAATTCACGTTACGGACCTTGATGCCGAAAAATTGGTTTATAGTAAAACATCTCTGTCTATGAACAGGATTATTCCCAAAATTGATATTCCCTGATTGATCTGACTGATACCCCGCCCTTTTGAATTTGAAATGGATATTTTTATTTAGGGGGTTACTTTACATGAAGTCTCGATGACATTTTTAAAAATATCTAAAACATAGCTCCAAATTTTATTTAAAAATTGTTTTGTTGTGAGGCATACCCAAATATCTCAATGGTATTATTGATTAAAATAATATGGAAAAGAGACTCAGTTCAAAGTACTGGTACCCGGGAGCAAAAATGAAAGGGTAGTGTACTACATTTACAAAGACGACATTATGTAGCCAAATTGGTCATGGATGTATTAAATGCAAATATTGGGATGTAAATAGTAGGACATAGAAATGTTCCAGGACAAAATAAACAACAATTATGGAACATTGGAGGACAATATCAACAGCTGTGATTTGGGATGTGGACATTTGTAGAAAATACATTTTTATTTTGAAAGCATCATATGAAATACAAGGAATGTAAAAAGTCAATGGTGACATATTTTAGTAAAGACAGTAGCGTCGAGTTAAGATAATGGACCACCATAAAACAATTTACAGCGAATAACAAAATTAATAACAAAAATTTTAAAAACAAACAATAACAAAGTTGACACGTTGCACCAGGGTCACGATTTTGGGAGAAGACATTTAATCGCTGATGCGAGCGCATGCAAGGCTAGCTAGAACATTTAGCTTTTGTGAATGAAAACAGTCTTGAGGAGGAATGACCACCTGAGGCATTTACAGATAATTATTTATGTGAATATTGTAAGTTGTTTAATGTCAGTTTTAAGACATTACAACAACAACAACAACAACACCTTACAATATATTCAAATAAGATTCTTTGCAAAGAGGGTAATAGACAATCTTTTTCAATTAAGTAAAGGCCTTTAATCAGAAAATGGTTAAATCACCTCAGCGTGGTTAAATTTGATGGCACACCAAATAAATGATAAAGTAAATGTAGTAAATTATACAGGTAATAGTAACAATAAATATTGTTAACAGTTAACAGTGTTATCAAAATATGAAAGCTGATTTTTATTACTAGACTCTGCAGAGAAACCATCTTGTGTTCTTAAAAAGAGTAAATTCACAGCATTACCTACTCTGCACAGGATGGAACATCAGCCCATGAAAGTAACATAGGAGTACACAAGTGTAAAGAACATAGGAGTCGGGCATCAATAAATCACTAAGTTCAGAACTGCAAACAGATTTCAGATTGGTTTGCATAGTCGGGCACATCATAATAATAATTTCCAAAGATTTTACAGTCGTTTCAAATCAGCTATGCTCAGCATGGTTCAAAGAACTAGTGCAGGTCGCAATCTCATTGAACTCTAAATTTTTAAAAATTTAGAAAGTTCAAAATTTTTCCAGTCTTCTTACAACAATTTTGAATTTAGAATTTCTTCCTTAATGAAAACTGTTTATTAAAAATAGATCTATAAATAAGGTTGTGTACAATTTTTCAAAAATATGAGTACTTTTCGCAAAATTTCATATGAAACAGGCAATTTTTAAACCATTATTTTCTCGAAAACAGCTTCACACTTTTTCTTAAAATTTAATCCTTGGGTGTACCAAAGAACAAGGAATGGGGTAATGGTCTCAGTTTTGGTGAACTCTTTTTTTTTCTTTCTACAATTGCACTAAAATAATTAACATTGCAAAAACTATATTTTAGATGATATGTGACTTTTGTGGTATGAAATCTGTTTTATAAAATCAGTTCTTGCTAATTGTTAATATGAATTTCCACGCTTTGTTTGACAAAATGTCATGCAGTCGCGATCCAACAATGACAATGTTGCGATATGGTAGTTTGAAATTCTTTGAATTATTCTCATTGTTAGTCAGTCAACATGGATCGAACAATAAAGGTAAAGGATCCCTGTGCAATTGCACAGGCCGATGTGACCCACAGGGGAGGTGAAGGTGGGGCTCCATCTATTGTTCTCGTCACTTTAAAGTAAGGGCTAAAATGCATCTTATGAAAAATGTTACTGTCACATAGACATACGCACTGATATGTGACAGAGGGTATTTTCATTTCTTTTTGGTTGGCAATTGTTGCCAACATTACCAGAATTACCTGATCTCTATGAATTTCTAATATATATATAACCATTAATGCTAATAGTGACTTGTTATCAATTTATGTTTGGAACAAGAAAATGACAACTTCTGGAGATTCCGCCAACATATTTCAATCATGCATCTACAGACAGCTCTGGTTATAGTGAACTCGGATATAGTGAACCTTGATTATAATGAATTTAAGTCACTGATCCTGTTTCACTTACATAACAAATGAGCATAAGATTTGGTTATAATGAACTTGAACCTCAGCTATAGTGAATGGACGAAATACGTCCTGGAAGTTAATTGGATCTCGGAAGTTATTAGGCCTTCAGAGTGGGACGGTTTTCCAACAGTGGAAGAGGCATTGAAAGATGTCGAGACTGTATTACGATACTTAGAAACAGAGGACCATGCATATTGAAGTATGGAGAGAGATATAATTTTTTAATAGCCACTATATCAACACCGAAAAATTATTTTAACATATAAAAATGAAATTAATGATACATTAACATTACAAAAGCACACATTTGGAAAATAATACAACTGTAAACAAAATTTTACATATACTAATATAAAGCCCAATTCTTTTAACTTACTTTAACAAGTCTTTCCTTGATGTAAAAATTTTCACTGTTTTATCAAGGCTGCATTTTGGATACAAAGCCTTTTCTGTGCCTACAAACTGAATTTCAAATAAATCTTGAGAACCACCTCTAGATTGCTCATTTCTATTAAATTTTAAATTGAACAAGAGGTGGATACGCCGAAATAATCCACGAGGTTCAGGTGATAATATAAAGCAAGGCCCCAAAATATTTTCAATCCTGAAAATAAATATAGGAAAAATAAAATAAAATATAAAATTATATTAGAACAGTTACAATTACAGTCAATCAGCAACATAAACTTGTAACATTAGTAACATTATTTATCGGACACTAAACTACATCTTAATATGTTTTATCAAACTACATAATGACTAGAGTACTGGAGATGCATCGTGGATTTCAAATAAATCTTGAGCGAGTTTGTTGCATGAAAATTACAGCAGATTATCACAACACAATGATAACTTTTGAGCAAAGTTTGTGAGAAAATCCTATACAACAAGGCCATAATCCTACTGCAAATGTCAATATTTGAATCAATACCCTCAGGGTGTATGGCAATGAAGTGAACAGATAACAGTCAAAATATTTTCATTACACCTGTTTTGTGTTGACCAATTATTTATTCCAAACAAGTCTCCCCCTCCAAAACAACAAACTTGTTTAAAAATCGTTATTAAGAAGAAAACAATGTACATGTAAATTAAAATACCTGATAAAAGACAGAATACCTGATTGCACAAGGAGTAAGTGAATTAAATAAACCTACTACACTATTTCCCCACATGTAACATTGGTAGTAATACCAATAATAATATTTTTACATGAAGAAATTGCAATTGAATTTTATTCAACAGAAAATTCATATTAACTTTTCATCACTATTAAATTAGATATCTTTTTCTGTATCTACATCTATCTGTCTGTATGTAATGATCCAGCAAATTATGACTTGCAACACTGAATGACAAAACCATGAATTTCAAGGGCCTGCTCATAGATTTAGGCATTTTTTGGGCAAAATTGGTACATGTATGCATGAGTAGTCCATTCCTTCTCATAAACCTGAAGCACCAATGGTGTCCACCTGAAGAACTGTTACTGATTCATGTTAATGACAAAACAAGAATAAAATTTAAATAGCAATAGGTTTGACCGCTTACTTCAACTATTTCAATTTACTTCAATCCACATGCTTGATGATTCGAAATGCAGATTGACCCTCTGATCTGTAACGGAGATCATGCCAGCCAGCTGTTCCCTACATTCACTCTCCTTCGACTGTTGGGATTCCAGTGAGAATTTCTAGCAACTGTATTTGAATAATTGAGCTAAAATAGTTTGGAGCTAAACTTTTTCAATTCAAGATGAAATATTGCCCATAAAACTTCAAATTAACCTCTTAATTTCTTTAAACTTGCAGAGGTTGTCTTTGAGAAAACAGACTAAATCAAATTGCCACATTTTAACTGAGTTAACACGAATACAATTATAATCACTAGGGAACAGAATTTATTGTAATAAAAAGTGCAAAATATGTACATATATATGTACTTATTTTTTCCAAAACATGTAAGAAAAAAACAGAAAATATGTAACATAAAAATTCTTTATTGTGTTTAAAATTGTTCTCTACAGGCTTTTTCCAAGCATAGAACGTCGCCAATCAGTTCTTAACAAGAAATCAGAAGCTGAAAGGTTCTACCTCTACAGTAGTAATTGCACACTAGGCTTCATCACACATAAGAATTGTATTCAAAATATAATATATGTTCATAGTACATATTGCAATATTTACACGGATCCGCTGTTCAAGTGAGTAGTAGTACTGTGTAGCTAGTGATGGATCCCAGGGTAAGGGATTAAAGGGAATAGACCCTCCCCCCCACACAAAAAATTTGAACAAGACAGTAAGACAAATTTCTGTAAGATATATTTGTTACTTTTCGATCGATTATCAAATGTGCTGTTTGAACCTTGAGCACGCATGTGGTTGAAATAACTTTTCTTCACAAAAACCACTCATACAAGTATTTAATTCTGAGTACGCAGTGACTGGGGGTGGGGGCGGGAGTTTGACAATTCATGGTGAAACATGGTGGTCATAGAAGCACAGCGGCATTTCATTTGATTTTCATGAAACATGATTCCGTAACCTATATTGCAAACTCGCATAGTAATAGCTAAAATATGTAAAATTAGGAATTATACCAAAATATGTAAAATAAAAATAGTTCTAATTCATTCAGAATGTCTTGTTAATTCTAGAAAATATAATTGAATGCAGGTATCTAGCTCCTGCAAAAACATGTAATTACATGGAAATCTGTTCCCTAATAATCACCTTCGCTTCACTACTTCCTCCGATGAAACAACATGTAGTTGAAAGCCGAGAGTTTTTTGAGACTGACAATAGTTAATTATTTCTTTAGTAAGACTCTTCTTATTTTGGGCAGACTTTATACCCAATGATTTGCACAATTCTTTCAGTTGAGGTATCTTCAACAAGTCAAGTATATCTGGTAAAGACACATTCTTCATGTCTGCAACAGTTCAGTTTATATAAGTTTAATGACACTGAAGAGAAAGGAACAATCTTATATGTTCAAACACTATGTTCAGACATAGAACCATTATTCCTACAGAAATACATCAAAGAATCCTGAGTGTAACTTTCCTTTTGAATTAAAACCATAAGGGTAGATTTTTTAAAATGTAAAGTAGATTTATCATCAAAAACATTTTTTTACATATAAATTATTACATAGATCAAATATAGACAAATACTTTGTTTGAGAATTATTATAGCTGATAATTATTGCTAAAAATTATTTATTAAAATAAACTTTTTTATATTGTATACTAGTTATGTTCATTGTTAATAAATTCTGTTATCAGTATCTTATGTTTTAAGACAATTAGTGGAAATACAAAAGCAGTCAACTGAATTTCATATAATTTTAATTATTGAAATAACTTATTTAATGATAAAATTACAAACAATACATGCAAATACAAAATATAATTCTGGAGACCTTATCATGAATTCAAACTTATGATTTATTTAATTTAAATATGATCATACGCAGCACAGAATTCAGCTTTCCCATAAAAATTCAAGTTTGACAATCCAACTATTTTAGACAAAGAGCACACACCAGGTTAATTTCGGAAACCCTATTTCTCAAAATTAATAACACAATACAGGAATCAAGAATGTAACTGTTTTACATTAGCATATGAACCATATTTTAAATAAAATGAAAAATGGTAAGTTTTAAAACATGATATGGTGAGCCTCTCTTTATAATTGTATTTTGTATTTGTATGTACTGCTTGTAATTTTATCATTAATAGATTTCATTGTTCTTTGTAAAATAATTTTGTCGTTTTTACAGAATCTATGTACTTGAAGATGCAAACAGTTAGTTCATGAAAAGTTGTTCTTGCAATATACAAGTTATTATAACTGGTATAGTTATTAATACTGGTAACATTAAATAATTCCACTGACTGACAGAGAAAACGTGACACTGAAAATAACAAACTTTTTTAATTTTTCATTTTAACACATGTTAATATGCGTGTATTAACACATGTTAAGATGCAAATGTTTACATCACTACATATTACCAACTGAAAGTTTTAAATAACATTTTATTACGAACTGAATGTTTTAAATAACATTTTATTACCAACCGAATGTTTTAAATAACATTTTATTACCAACCGAATGTTTTAAATAACATTTTATTACCAACCGAATGTTTTAAATAACATTTTATTACCAACCGAATGTTTTAAATAACATTTTATTACCAAACAAATGTTTTAAATAACATTTTATTACCAAACAAATGTTTTAAATAACATTTTATTACCAAACGAATATTTTAAATAACATTTTATTACCAAACGAATGTTTTAAAAAGATTTATAATAAGCTTTAATCTGTATTTAAGTTTTTGTATTTAAGTAATGTAACTGAAATAAACTAGTGGTGCTATAACAGCACATACTTTCTCACATTATTTCTAAACTTGCCATTTCTAAAAATTCAGACAGTTCAACGAAAATGAGACCTGTGCCATTCCTTTAAGCATTCCTTCTTCAAATCGTGAAAAAAAAAAATTTAAGATAATATTTGGAGTGGTTTTTGAGAAAAATATTTCACATCAAATTATCAAATAATATATGCTTATATTTTCAAAAAATTGAATGTGAACATATTTAAAGATCCGCTTTTAAGGAACAGGATTTATTATGAAAAAAATCTGTACTTTCAATATTATAATTGTAGGAAAACACCTTAAAAAACTGCACTTTTGCAATTTTCAAAAAATTTGGGATTTCAACAAACATGAGACAATACACCATTCTCTTAAGCGTACTCTACGCTATCCTGGGACAAAGTTTGATCAAAAAATTTGGTGCCATTTTTGTAAAATTTTGAAATTGTTTTTGAAGCTTCATGTAAAGTACCCTCAAAAATCAAAATATCCTTTTGAAATTCCTAAGTCACCCAAAAATATCCGTTGGAACTCCTCGAGTTCATTCAAATCATTTGGAGTATATCACTTTTGAAGAAAATCTGAACGGTTTAGGCGCTAGCGTTTACAACGACCAGGAAGGCGTTTTGTCGGCAATCCAATTTTCGGTATCAACGACCCGCAAAACGAATTCTGGCTTCACCACGTGTTAGACGATTTTTTTCTCTACTATTAGCAACCGGATTTATCCACTCTTTCTATACCCGGCAATATGAGTTTATCTGCTGAAAATCCGCGGTTTTCCGGCGCACGAATACATGACTTTCTCTTCTTACGAAATACCTTCGTAAGGGTGAGAAAGTAATACATATAACTTTTATTTATGTTAACCAAATTTTCAAATTTATTCAATTATATTGATCTGCCAGAAACATTTCTTTTTAATAGTAAAAGTGTGACTTTAATGACTTTTTGTTTCCAAATAGTATTTAAAATGGATTTAAAATACGATTTAAATCAAATGATTCAAACCGGGAGAGATGGCTCAGGGCATCAACTGATGTCACTGACTTTTCTCTGGCCGGCAGGTCCTAGGTTCGAGGCAGGGTTTCCGACACTAGCTTGTCAGCTAGGTCGTATTCAGTCGCTGTCTGGAGGAGAATTCTAGCGGCCGGATGCTCTAATCGGCAGTTTTCCGTGATTTCTCCAATCAACTCCTGGCGAATGCCGGAGCAGTACCCTAACAAACGGGCCACGGACCGCGCGCGATCTTTCCTACCTCTTCCTTGTCCTATCCTCTACCCTTACACACGCTTACACTAACATGCACTACACTACCACATATTCCGGGAGACCGGTTGGGAGCTTTAAGCTTGTCCCGGCTGTGGCGGTGCCCCGCTGGTGGGAAAGTCCTGGTTGGGGAAACTCCGCTGGCCGACGGTTGGTCGTCGCCGGATTTCGCCATTCCGCGGGGGAAGACGGCACTAATGACCTAAGCGACCGAAATCACTAACGGAATGTCGCGCCCGGAATCACTAATAACCAACCAATCAAATGATACAAATCACCATCACATGTCAACTCACTAATCCTTCTAACTTACAGGTTTTCTACCAGTTATACCCAACACCACCAGTTTTCAAATTAAGCATTTAAATTAATCCTATTACATTAATGATATCTGTAAAAATTTAACATCTTAGGAGGGAGAGATATCTAACTCAGTAAAATGGATATGTGAGTTAATACTTTTGTAATACATAAAAATGAATTACATAAATATTAAGAGAAATGTGTCAAAGCAATGGGTGATCCTGTTCACGAACACTGCTTTCAGGTTTTACAAAAACCTCTGCTCAATTAATGGTATGTTATATTCAAGAATTATGTGTGTGAGGGGGGGGGGTAGTAGAAGAGAGGCCCCTTTGAGACTGCTCAAATTCAAGAATTGGGGCCAATCTGGCCATAGGGGCCTGCTAGCCATTCACTTTTCACTATGCTAGTGCCTATAAAGCCTGAATGCCTCCCCTTCCCTTCCATAGGGCTCCTACACCTGTGGCCTTGGGAAAGTAATGGGCCAGGACACACCTAACAGACCACCAATTTGAGCTGTTTTGCTCTAACCTATTATTCTACTTTTGGTCCCCAAAGTCAGAGGAAACCTCTCGTTAAAACAATCAAAATAAATTTCTTTTACGATTCATACATTATATTCATTTACAGACATACTATATTCTATAAAATTGCAAAAAGTAACTAACGTGAAAACACACACACACACACATGCAAACAAAAATCTCCTTACTTATTGACTACACACTTTTACTTTATTTAAATATACAGACACATTTAAGCCTACATTTTCTATGATTCATTCACTCTTTACTAACACCTAACATTATTTTTCATCAAACAACATGTGTCAAGTATGAAAGTAACTTACCTGTCACAAGGAAGCCTTTCTCTTGTAAAATATTTAAATTCTCCACTGTAGCAGTGTCATATCGAATATCTGCTAATCTGTTCCATTTATGTTTTCTATTATGCATTCGAGCATATAAATCTTGACAATCTGTGTCCATATCTAAGAATAGCTGAATAATTTCCATTTCTTGGTCATTTATGAGACTCCTTGAACTACTATCTTCTAGCACTAAATCAATATGAAGTTTTAATTGCCGAAGGTGATATGCACCAAAACCTTGCGAAAATACTTGAGAAGGAGTTACAGGTTCTGCCTCATCACCCAATGAAATTTTATTATTTTCTACTGTGCTACTTACTTCTGAGGAACTACTTGAAAAATTCAATTTCCTTTTAACACCTCTTGCATTAGATGCACGATTCACTGGAAATTTATTATTCATTGGTGATAAAGATGACTGATGTCCACTCTTTGGGGATTTATTTAAACTAGAATAAAAATTACGATTTTTAGGACTACTTGCAGGTGAACCATTTATTGAGAACTTATTGGGACGTTTTGAGAGCTGGTAAGACAGTTTTATTTGTGGTTGACTGGACGATGGAGATCCTCCAGACTGAACTTTTGCACATTCATTCCTTTCAGATGTTGAAGGAGAAGCACTGTGGACTATACTTTTATTCTTTTGGACAAACACAGATGTTTTAGAATCTTTTGATCCTCCACTTGTGACAGTAGAAGACAAACAGCTGTTAACAATCATTTTATTGTTTTGAGAGTACTGAGGTGTTTCAGAATCATGTTGTTTGGAATTATGAACTTCAACCAGTTTACTCGAATCAGATGTTGAAGAAGTACTATTTACTTTGCTTTTAATTTTTTGGACCCACTGCAGCAATTCAGGAGATGATGTTCGACAATCTTTTGATCCTTCACATAGGTCAGTAGAAGACGAACATCTGTTTACAATAATATTGTTCTTTGGAGAACACTGAGGTGTCTCAGGATCATGTTGTTTGGAATTACAAACTTCCACTACTTCATTTAATTCTGATGTTGAAGAAATACTGGGTAATGTGCTCTTATTCTTTTGGATCCATTGCAGAAATTCAGGAGCTGTTTCAGAACCTTTTGATCCTTCTTTAAGATCAGTAGTAACAATAATTTTGTTCTTTTGAGAACACTGAGGTTTTCCTGAAGAATGTAATTTTTCTTTGGAATAATTTAATTGCGAACCTTCTGCTGGAGATTTTAAAGAAGAATCCCTGAATTCACTATTGTTCTTTTGTAAGTGCCGAGGTGACACAGAAAACTGAGTAGTCCGGGAAGAAGACGATTCTGGACACTGTTCAGAGATTATTTTGGCAAAAGAATCAATTAAAGTATCTACATCCTCCAAAGTATTTTGAGGATTTACAGGAGATGCTTTAACTGCTGTTGCTTCTGATATTGTTGAATCTTTCTCCCCCGTTAATATTCTGGAAGGAACATGGATATCATCTTTTACAGAACATAGATTAAGTTTTTTTTCCCCCATTTCATTTCTTGGAGCATATTTCACACTCTTCAATTTTAAAGTTGGATGATCTACTTCTTTATGCCTCCGAATTAGTTTGGAAACATCTTCCAATTTTGTTTTAGTTTTAATTTTTTTAATTCGGCGCTTAAGGTATTCAGAAGTATCTGATTTTATTTGGTGCGCTTTTTCCACAGATATTTTGGGAATGTCAGAGGTTCTGGAAACATTCGAGAGACATATAACATCTGTTTCTGAACTATTTTGTACTGTACGTGTTACGCAACCAGTCGCAACACTTTCAAACACAATTTCCAACTCGTTGTCACTCATGTTGTCAAAACAAACATAACCTCAATGCAAAACACCAGTTCATAAATTTCAGCACTTCCCACATATACGAAAGTTATCACTACAAAACTGCTTTATTCTTTACACAAATAACCATTATTGAATATAAAAGAAACCCATCTATCAAAATAATTACAAAATATCAAATACATTATCCATTCTTTCCACAGAAACAAACTAGTCAAACTTAAATTTAATGCAATCACGTATAATCTTCACAAAAATTATTCCATCAAAAAATCAACAAAAAAAACACACTGAAAATGCTATGTTTACGATGGTACCGGGCGGGGCAGAATGCTTGCAATGACGATAAAACGAGAAATAACCCAGCCCGCACAAGCCCTCCCCCGCATTGTAACCTTCGACCTTGCCAGCCGCGCATTTTCCCGCCTTTCCACCACGCCAGAGAGTGTATAAAAGCTGAAGTCGTGTATTCGCTGTAAACCACTCATTCCAACAAAACATGTGTTGTAGCAGTCCTTTTGCTTATAATGAAGTAGATTTAAAACATGATACAAGAAACTGGAAGTTTTATGAAGGTATGTGCCCACTGATTATTGTCACTCTTCAGGATCAATCGGATCAATTCAACGAGACCCTGCCTTTTCAGAAGGGAGTACACGCCAATAAATCTCACAAAAATATATTTTTATTTGAAAATACAGTGTTGGTCAATCAATGTACATTCTCAAAAATTGATTGAATCAACATATTTTTATTTTTACTTCCTCGCTACCGCTACCGCGATAGTGAGAAAGTTATGTAATGCTGCGTGAAAAAACCATGAATTTTTGGCAGAAAAACTCTAAATACGGGGCACTGGCACCGAAGAAAAGATAAATCCAGGTGCTAAATTTAGAAAAATCCTCTAACACGTGGTGTAGCCAGAATTCATGTTTTGTGGGTCACTAATACCGAAAAATCGATTGACGGCAAAACGCCCGTCTGCCCGTCTTTGAACGTTAGCGGCTAAACTGTTCAGCTGATTTTCTCCAAAATTGATATTTCCCAATCGATCTTGCTGATGTCACGGTACCATGAATTTGAAACATATTTTAATTTTGGAGGTACTTTACATGAAGCCCATGGGACATTTACAAAATTTTCAAAACAATATGATCCATCGTTTTTTATTAAATTTTGTATTTGGATAGTAACGGACATACAAGGTCAGGTCTCATTTTCGTTAAAAACTATGATTGTTCGAAAACTGAAAAAAATTGAAATTTTTTCGGTGTTTTCCTACAATTAAAATATTATAGATATAAATATTTTCCCTTAATACAATCTCTTTCTGCAAGATAGATTTTGAAATAACGTCACGTACAATGTTTCGAAACTTGGGAGTATTTTTCTCATAATTTTGCGTGAAATACAGGCAATTTTTAATTTTGTTTAAACAATTATTTTTCTCAAAAATGGCTCCATCCCTTTTCATGAAATTTTGTTGTTGGATAGTCTAAAGGATGATTAAGAAATGGTGCAGGTCAACTCTGATTTTTCGAAAATTGAAAAAAGTCGATTTTTTTCGGACTGCGTAGGAAGGAAATTCATCCTGACCTACATGACTGTCACGCATTTAGGAATTTTCTGACAATATGACATGTTTGAAGGAGGGTGGCTTTCTGGGCTTCATCAAATATATTTTTGATATCTAAATTTTCCAGATTTCTTTTAAAGTTTCTGGTGACGACTCAAACGGATATAACCATGGGAAAATGGGAGATCTCATGCAACTTCCAAATGTTTTTTTAAAATTCGGTTGCCAAGTTCTCATATTTTCTGAATTTTTCTGATTCGGACTTCCGCAAGTTGTGAGTCAAAGGAATTGCAACATCGATTATAGAGGCCGTTTTTTTTCTTGGTCTATTTTGAGGATGTCAGGGCAGTTATGATCAACTGTTTTATTCGTCATAATAGGCTGATTCCAGTATAAGACGTGCGTCTTCGTCTCGAGCACAACATCTGGTTCTATATGTATGCTGGAGCATTATTCCCCAACATTCCAACTTTCATTCCAAATTCTCGGTGAATGAGTTTTGCCACTTGGCTATGTCTGCCTAAATAGGCACTCTCTGACAAAGTACTGCACCCTGCCATAATGTGCTCAATGGACTCTCTGTTGTTACCACATCTACATTTGTCGATATCACTTGTTTTTAAAATATGTGTTTCATAGTTTTTAGTTCTTATTACTCTATCCTGAACAAAACCTTCAGTTTCCGGGTACAAGTAACCATTGCTCCACCACTTTAAGGACGCAGATTTGCCAATCATTGAGTCCAACAGAAAGTTTGGAAATTTACCGTGAAGCATCATTTGTTGCCAATTTTGTATTTCCTCCTTTAGAGTTGGTATTATAATATTCGCGCCTTGGTTGCTTAAATTAAGTGGCGTGTATCCAGTCATCCTTCACCACCTTCTTCATGAGGGAATCCTCAGACCTAAGCATAGCGTCCCTCAGTTTTTGTGCTTGGGTTCTGCAGTTTAAAAATATTGAGTAGCCCTCGACCACCTCCTCTTGGTAAATACAATGGACCACAGAAGAGTTAGGGTGCAGACATCTGAATTTTGTAAAAAGCCCCCTAGTAAGTCTATCCAAAAAATTTCGATCCACATCAGACCATTTTACTATGCCAAAACTGTATATCAGCGTAGGTACATCCCAGCTGTTGATGACAGTAATGATGTTTTTATCCCAACTAGCTTCGTATTTAGTATCTTGGTTACCTTCTTCTTTAACTTCTCGGTTAACTCATGTTTAATTTCGCTGTGATCAAGTTTCATTTTTTGTTGTATTCCGAGATATTTGTAAGCAGCATCAGGTTGCAGCTCTTCTATGTCTTGGACATTTTTATCTAACTTTTCTGCTTTTCCTTTCCGTATGCTCATGATAACGCATTTATACAAACCGAAGCTCATCCTAATATCTTGGTAGTATCTATTAAGGAACAGAGTTTTTTATGTGTTCCGGCATTAAGCTTCAGATCGTCCATAAATAAAAGATGATTTAATGCCTTATGATCTGATGAATTAGTTTTGTAGCCAATGGTACTTTTATTTAACAGTGATGACAACGGCCAGACAGAACTATAAGGGTGAAAGAGAGTCTCCTCGGAATATCCCACGTTTAATGTCTACTGTGCATATTTTCTCCTTATTAGCATGCAGATTTACCCTCCACGTTAGCATCAATGTGTATCATCATGTATGTATGTGTGTATGTAGCATCAATGTGGGCATGTATGCATCAATAGTGTGTTTATGATCTTCGGAGAAATCCTGTAGATTTCAAGTATTCTTATCAACCAATCATGAGGAACTGAATCAAACGCTTTTGTCTAATCTATATAACACATGTGAAGGTATTATTATTACTATTATTATTATTATTATTATTATTATTATTGTTATTATTATTATACTTATATTTATATTATTTCATTTTAAATTGCGTTCTTTAATTGTGTCATATGTGAAAATAAATAGATGATTTCGCTTTGCTTAATAAGATGTGGTAATGAAGAGTAATGCATGCAAAAACAGAATAATTTTCATGAATATAAAAATATTATATTTAATTATTATATTTTTCTATCCATTTTTTATTTTCAGCAGTATCAACAATGCTAATTGGCAAAATGTGAATCCCATACGAATTAGCGGTCATTGTTGCTTATTTATTTATTTTATGTATTTTACGTCAAAAAACAGTTAAAACTGACTATGGGGAAACGTGAAACTGACGTGCTGTGGGGAAAAGTGAATTGTGTGCACATTTTCAAAATTCTGTGTTCCCTACACTAAGTCATATACTACTTGAATTTTGGAAAAAAAAGTTTGCATGTAATAAAATCTATTTTCAAGGATAAATAAGCAATGAATTTTGGACTCTTATCCATGTTGTCCTTCGGAATAATACTTCCTGCCGCGACAACATGGAAACGATAATTTGAATAATTGTATTTCCCACTGAATTCTAGAAGACGTGCACAGAAAATGAAGTTACATTTATGTCCAGAAGCAACACAAGGGGCCATCTCAGCATTTGCTCAATGGATCAGGGAAACTGGACGAAAAACCTGATCGAGTTTGTTGTAACCTTGTTGTAACCTATTGTTGTAACGCCGCACTGTTTACAGAAGGCGATAATGACGTCTGCCTTTTATTTTGAGTTAATATAAACTAATATGTTTATTTACGGCTAAAATACGCATCGTGCATCGTTGGTACATTTAAGTAGAAACGTAAATACACTGAACGTGAATCCGAGGAATTGCTTACAAGTGGATAAAATCATATCTATCAGACAGAAAACAAATAGTAGTATTACCTTACCAAAAAGACAACAAAATAAATAATCATCACTCCGTGCCAAGGGATGTGACACATGGGGTCCCGCAAGGATCCACACTAGGCCCGATTTTATTTCTTATGTTTGTAAATGACCTGCCATCAATAATGGAAAACAACACAACCGTACTTTTTGCTGATGACACTAATATAATATTCAAAGAAAGAACAACCAAAGCTTTGCAAGACAAAGCCAATCCAGCCATCGACAAACTAATACAATGGATCCACCACAACAAACTAATCCTGAACAAAGACAAAACAATCACAATACCTTTCCACAACTCCCACTCAACACAACAATACTCACCAAATTTAACATTAGAAGGAAACAGCATCACACAAGCACAGAAAACAAAATTTCTCGGAATCACCATACAGTCCAACCTCAAATGGAACTCACACCTAGAAGATATTAATTCTAAATTGAGCAAACTTAATTATGCTCTTAGAATAATAATAAGAAACAGCACCATTGAGACAGCACGAACAGTGTACTTTGCAAATGTGCACTCTATTCTCAAATACGGGATAATAATATGGGGCCAAGCACCAGAGGCTAAACAAACATTCAAAATACAAAAGAGAATCATTCGAACAATGACAAATACAAAAAGAACAGAGTCCTGCAGACCTCAATTCAAAAAACTAAACATACTACCACTGCCTTGTATATTCATTTATGAAGTTATCATGTTTGTAAAGAAAAATCTACTAAACAATGACACACTTTACAAATTTAACTCAAGTTTACATTCCTATAACACAAGGCAAGCATGTAACCTTCATCAACCAATGTGTACAAGCACATTATACCAAAAGGGTACATTCTCTTCAGGTATACAGTTCTTCAACAAATTACCAATACATCTGAGAAACACAACAGGCTTACACAACTTCAAGAATAAACTCAAACACTTCCTTGGGGAAAAACTTTTTTATAGTGTTCAGGAATACCTCAATGACTAATATGTCCAATGTGATTTCAGGTGCTGCAGTAGGACTAGGTGTAGAAATAGAAAAAACCTGGCCATAACCTGCCTCCTCCTCCCCACCATTTCAAGATTTAATCAAGGAATATGCTAATACTGTTAAATGATATGTAGCTGTTACCATAATTGATACCATGTACTGTTATTATTACTATTAGCATTGCCATTACTATTATTAATTTATAAGAAATGTTATCTATTATTATTAATATAATTATTATAAGTAGTAGCAGTAAAATCATTATTCCAAGTAAATGTTATTTTGAACAATGAAACTACAAATCTTGAAATGTTAAATTATTTTAAATTAAATTAAGTTAAATGTTTATCTACTTTGCTGTTAAAAATAATTATCTACTATGTAATATCTTAATATATCTGTAACAAGTATTGTAGCATAGTCTTTAGGCCAAAGACCCCATTTTGATCAGGTTTTTTGTCCGTTTTCCCTGGTCCTTTGAGCAAATGCTGAGATGGCCCCTTGTTTTGCATCTGGACAATAAATGTAACTTCACTCGCTGCACCCAAGAAGATGCATGCAATTGTACTCCCTCCATATACAACATATTTGACTCGTCATACACGATTGTAATTGTATTTGTGACTCAATAAATATTATTATTATTATTATTATTATTATTATTATTATTATTATTATTATTATTATTATTAATGTAGTATGCAGAATTCCGTATGTAGAACGTGAATACACTGAATTCACGTTCTACATACGGAAAAATAGGGCGAGAAAGTACATGCTGTTTTAGCACCACTAGTTTTATTTACTTTTATTTTTAAGTTGCATCAACTTCTAGGTTATTAGCGACCAAATAAATACGATATTTTACATTAACAATTTTAGGTTTTTACAATATTATGGTTCTATGATTATGGATACAAAAACATACTGTACATAACATTAAAATGACATCGATGATAATTGTTGTCACAGAAAGGCGTAAGAGATGTTTAATTCTAATAGGCTTAAATATTGCCAAAACATCTATTTCGGTACAAAATGTTATTATTACTTTGGTATTTCACATCAGTTAGAATAGAATTAAAGCTTTCTGTAGAGTATCAAAAAATTAGTCTGACGGAATTGTATTGGGGATATTCTTGTAGGATGTGATTAACCCATTAACTGCCACGATCCCCAATTGGGGATCACTCTGAGGATTGGGGATCTTTTTCATTGTTATTGACATTGTGTAATTTGTGAATTTTATTTCTTCAATGGATTTAAACAACCTAAACGAAACATAGGCTTACTAATATATAGTATATCAAAACGAAGGTATTGAAGGAAGCCTATTTGGAGAAAAGCAAGTTTCTTTTTCATTCCTGAATGCCAGATGTCGATTTGGCTGTGATCGCTAAGGCATTGTATATTCCTGGCCAGGGTTTACAAATGACTTGCGTCGGTTCGAATCTTCAACTAAGACAGTGCTTAGCTGCTATATGCCTGTGGTTAAGTCAGAGGGAGAGGCCGGTGTAACGCAAACTGTAGTTGGTCCGCACCGAAGTTGACGGGACATATGCAGCTAAGGTCTAACGGTCTGTGCGCGCACGAACGCGACGACAATGCGCGAACGCTAAGAGCACAAAATGAATTTGGCAGTTAGTAGGTTAATGTTCAGCGGGCAATTGCAAGAGGTACATAACGAGTTAGGTTTTTACCAAGCCAAAGCCAAACACGGTGAGGTTTCTTTTGAATGCCTTCCTACCTTTGTAGGCTCTTCATTCAGGTTGTAGTTTTCGTGGCGAGAATGATTTGTTGCTCATTGGACCTTCCCCCATACGAGGACGGAGATTAAATTTTTACCTTTTCACGAAAAAGTGTATAAATCCTGTTGCTAAATTTAGGGGGGAAAAAATCCTCTAAAACGTGGTGTAGCCAGTATCCATGTTTTCAGTCGCGGCTCGTGGTTTTCTAAATGGGGAAGGCTGCAAATGAATTGTTTTACATTGCATGTATTATATTTCTACACGTAATCTTTTCACATACACGCATAACAGAGAAGCGCTCCTACCGCATATTGGGAAAACTAGTTGATGCTCAATGCTACTCGCTAAGCTGCATAGTAATGCTATCTGGTGAGCACGCCCTTATTCAGACCCTTGAAGGCTGCCTGGCCGCAGGCTTCGTCCGCCGGTAAGCCTGTGCAGTGAGTGCATGACGTCACGCCTCGTCGTTTTATTAAACTAGTACTATGCTCACACTTTTTCTTGATACCCGAGCCCCCTAGTCCTCTCTCAGCCCGGCACAGCACGGCCCGGTAGAAAACACCAGCTCCACTCGGAACGTCACGGCTCAGTTTGCAGTGCTGCCTACCTTCTTCGTTACTTGTCATTGCTATCTAGTCCATGACACGCTATTGCCTCAGTCTAATAATTGTGCTATTACGCTCAGTTTTCCGCCGTTGAAGTTGACAGCACTGCACTGCTGTGACGTAGACAGAAACCTCCTCTCCCCGCACCCCCCGCTGTGGAGTATCAAGAAAAAGTGCGCGACTAGTACACAGACCTTATGGCGGAATGAAGTGGGAGCCTATCGCTTTTGTCTTCCCTGTCAACAGCTTCAAAAGCATTACGGACGACCGTTATCGCACTCATAAACAAAAATATGGATATGATTGTTACATAACTCAGAAAGCCATTATTAATAAATAAATACATTTATAAATATATTTTTAAATTTCTTTTGGGGACAATTTCTATAGGAGAGGTTCCGCCTTACAGCCTTAAATGAGCCGCGCCTGCACGTTATGTTGGTTCTTGATACCAAAAATCGATTGACGGCAAAACATGTATGTCCGTCTGTGGTTAACGCTAGCGCCTAAACCATTCAGCCAATTTTCTTCAAAATTGGTATTCCCATATCGATCTGAATGATCTCATGAATTTCGGAACTTCAAACGGATATTTTGATTTTTGAGGGGATTTCACATGAAACTTCAAAAACATTTTCAATATTTCCTCAAAAACGGCACCAAATTGTTTAATCAAACTTTGTGTTTGGGTAGCGTAAAGAACGCTTAAAAGAATGGTGGTGGTTTCATGTTCGTTGACATCACAATTTTTTTTTTAATTGAAAAAGCGCATTTTTTGGGCGTCTTCCTACAGCTATAATACTGAAGATAGATGTTTTTCCTTAATGAAATCTGTCCCATAAAGACGGATCTTTAAATAAGTTCAGGTTCAATTTTTTGAAAATATTAGTAGTTTTCGTTTAATTTTGTGCGAAAAACAGAGAATTTTCCCCTCAAAATCGCTCCAAATCTTTTCTTTAAATTTTCTCCTCCTATGTAATAAGGAGAAATTCTGTAGCACCACTAGTTACTTTCTTGTATACAAACGTAAATGAGTAATAAACGTAGTATAGAGAAAGTTATGTAATGTTGTGGAAAATCGATTGCGAGATTTCAACGGAATTACACTTTTGAAAAAATACTTTTTCGTTATCAGAGGACCCCAAAACGTGTATTTCCGTTCCACAACGTGTAAATTTTCAAGAAAATGCACATTATATTAATGGATGAACTAATGGTACCTACACTAATAGTAATAAAGGACAACAAATTTAAATTGAAGGAAAAATCTCTCTCTTCAATTTTGGAGATGTATATGCCGATAAAAGATGTAAATGTGTATGCCGTAAAAATTTCAAACATTTGAAATTTTCGAAAATTTAAAATTAACAGTGAAAAACGGACCAATGGCATCTTTATAAGTTTATTTTACTCTATTCTTTCAAAACATTTAAAGAAAAAAATTGGAGCCTTTTTGAGAAAATTTTGAAAATGTCTTTGGAGCCTAATGTAAAGTACCCCCAAATTTTCAAAAAGTTTTTCAAAATCGCAAAACTTCAGATCCACATCGATCAGCGTATATTCATTTTGGGAAAAAACCTACGTATGGTTTAGGCGCAAGGGGTCTACAAAGACGCAGGAACAGACGGATGGACATTTTGAAAAATAAAACACTTTTTCAGTTCAGGGGACCCTAAAACGTTATTTTCGTTGAAATATCGAAATCGATTTTCAGCAGCATTACATAACATTATATATTACTCCAATATACGTATACAATATGAGAAACTAAACTAGTGGTGCTACAGAAATGCACAGACTTTCTCGTACTAGCTAGTTTTCTAATTTCTTTGGTCAGGGCTAACTTTTCGCTCTTGTCCCATTCTCTTGCCAGCTGCCATCTATTGCCGCGCAAACGGTTTTTTAAAATGTTTTCAATTTTTTTATTTCCGTAATGGTAGGACCGAAATATTATTTTGGGTAAATTAAAACAGTAAAACCTCGTCCTACAAGAAAATTTTTGTTGACAACTTAGGACCGTTTTTAAGAAAAAAAAAATGTTTAAGCTCAGGTGTAAATGCGGAATTTGAAGCTCTTTTTCATAGGAACCTTTTGTGTTTTCGAAAAATTTCATTTGAAGTCATTTGAAGCTCTTCCACTCAAAAATACAATAATGTATACATATCGCTGGAAATGTGCTTATTAAAGGAGTGAGAGATATTAAAAAAAATACATTTGTGTAATTTTTGGAAAAACAGAAGAATTTAGAAAAATGAATTTTATGTTATATTAAACAGTGCAATTTGCACTATCCGCACGAAAAGTTTGAAGAAAAATTTGGAGCCGTTTTTGAGAAAATGACTTTTTTAGCGTTTTTGAAAATACGGAATTTTGAGCTCGTTTTCACAGAAAACTATTGAGTTTTCAAGAAACTTTAGTAGACATTATTAAAAGCATATGTGCTCGTAAATGCAATAATGCGTATCTATCACCGCTAGTGTAAATGTAATCACATTGATTTATCTTTTGTGTACAGATGTGGGTGGGTGGGGAGCGCCAACCTACAGTGGGTCACAGAGAGCTTTTCTTTTTGTGATTTTCTGATGCCACATTTCAATTTAATCACTTCCATGACCCTTTTTGGCATACTTTCAACACGTTTAATACATCACTACATCCAAAACTAAATTTCTTCATTCAAAATTTACTCACAATTTGCACACGAAATCTATAAAACACTAACATGAAACAGCTGCTAAACAATTTGTTATGTAAGTATTGTTGTTATGTAAGTAATGATAAAAGAGATGTACAAATATCTCAGAATAATAATATTACTGAAGTACCAATATCTCAAACTAGGCACCAGATGGCAAAACAGTAATAGGAAATCCTAGCGATCCTTCTGTAGTATAATAAAGAGCCTATATAAAAAGAATGGCAAAAATAGAAAGAAATTAAAGTGATCATAATAATTTGGTCACGCACTGTAGATAGTGAATCTAATCTTATACTTACCTTAACAAGTGTTTTTATTTTACGCTACTTGTTTTCATTATTTACACACTATGGCAGTTTTAATCTAAACGTACATACAAACTAAACTTACATTAGACGCTACTTATTTACAATTTTACATACACTTGCACTTACAATCTTAACTTACAGACTAACACTGAGGTTTTATACAGAGTTTGTCAGTCAAACTTGCACTCCCTCTTGAGAGTCAGTTACAGTCACACTTTATCCCCGTACTATACTCGCACTTTTCTTGATACTCGAGGTCCCTAGTCCTCGCTCAGCCCGGCATAGCGCGGCCCGGTAGAAAATATGAGCTCCACTCGGAACGCCACGTCTCAGTTTGCAGTGCTGCCCACCTTCTTCCTTTCCAATGCGGACTTCCTAGTTTTCGGTCTCTCTTTCTATCGACCTGTGCGTACGATGTTCCTTTATAGTTACTCAATTATTTCTATAACTATTAATTATTTCTTCAGAATTAAAAAAAAAAATGTTCCGTTGTTTCTCATAGCTATCTAGTCCAAGACGAGTTATTACGCCGAGTTTTCTGTCGATAAAGTTGACAGCCCTGCACTGCCGTGACGTAGACAGAACCCGCCTCTCCCCGCCCCCTCCGCTGTGGAGTATCAAGAAGAAGTGCGCGATTAGAACACATACACACGCACACACTCACCCGATGACTGCCCGATGGGGGCACGCGCGCGGTTGGCATCACAGGCATTGTGGGTAACAACTCTGTGGCCGGCGTTGCGCTCCCGACAATCTGGCCGGCATTACACTGTAATAGATATTTGACATATATCGTTGATGAAGAACTTTGTGGAAGTTCTTTGAACTTTGATGAGAAAACTTTGACAAAGAAATTTGACGAACGGATTACATTTTGTCCAATATTTGATGTAGTCTTGCTTGGGATTTACGATGGATGACGCACAAAATGTTGTGTTTGTGCTACTTTATGTTTTATAATAACTAATCAATGTTTAATGCTGATGAAGTAAAAGGTAAAGAGGAAAGTTAGTGAGGACTTAGAACAACGGCATGGTATTCATCCATGGTGAGGTTATGGGTCGCACATTGTGAAGCATTAATTAAAGAACTTCGAAATGAAGAATTATTTGAGGATGGATGAAGAAACATTCAATTTTCTTTGTCGTCCTTCCTTCTTTCGAAATTGAATGTTCTGATTTGGAAGTTATTATCTTTCTGAATTAGAAAAAAATTATCATTCTGATTTAAGTGTTTTCCAAACTCCATTTATTCCACTTTTTGGGAAAATGTGCCCTATAAGCGTCAATTCGTTTGGTTTTACTTTTGTAGTCCGGATGGACAGTATTATGTAAACATCCTAATTTCTCGCACTCTGCAATTAAAACTTTAGTTGAAGCAATACCCCTATATCGGACGCCTTATTTCTAAATGTATGATAAAGCTTGGACGCTTCGGACTTCATTTTATCTAAGAAATTTTATAATAGAAATCTTTTATAAAATATTGGCTATTACACTGTAATATTTCTTTTATAAAACATCTTTGACAAAGATCTTTTACAGTGTAATACCGGCCTCTGGAACTTCACGACTGCGGAGCGGAGGCGACCGGCCGTCGTATGCCAGGGCTGGCGGGGGCGCCGGCTCGGTACTAAGTCTTGTCTGGCGACGTGATTGTACTAGCACGCGGCGCTACCCGATATTAGGGGGGTTTGGCACCACGCGTAAGGTAGCGATCTTACGCACTAACAGTCACGTGACGGACCTTGAAATCTTAACGTCTTATCTTAGTCCTAAGATACGACCTTATACCTTCATAAATAGTGCACGCCTATAGGAGTCTCTACGGTTACCTTACAACCGGCAAAATGACCGCGTAAAAACAAGAAACGTTGGGGATTGTTCTATCTCTGACAACCGATTCTTGTATGTGAGGCAGTTACAATTATTCCTTACTAACTCCACAACGCTGGCAAGAATTAATAGGAAATCTTGGAGAAATGATAGGAAAGAAATTTGCGAAAAGGAAGTTGAAATCATATCTTTGGGATAGGTTATGTCTTACTCTCATAATGAACGCTGAAAATATTTCCTACGTTCTCAAGAACAGTCGATTCAAAATTCCGGAGTACATACTCATCGCAGAGGGCCACAAAATCTAAACCTTCGAACTCAATGTACATTTATCATACTCTTGTCTCGTATCGTGGTTTAAAAGTCTCACCGCTAGCCTAGACTCTCTGATATATTATGCAACTTTGTTCAACGCTTGAAATGTTTCTTTTGTTATAATGCATAACGCAATGTCGCAATTGCTAAAACTCTTCTTAACGTGGTTCATTATGACCGTATTAAGTCGCTAGTCACGTGATCAACAGAGTTTAAGGATGTCTCCTTACGCCTGGCGTTAAAACTCCCTATTGCCTCGGCGACGATGCGTTCACGCATTTTCTTTAGGAGAATTTCTGTAGGGCAACGTTGGTACCGTCGTACCACTCGCCGAAGGCCCCTACCAAAACAGGGAGGTGTTCTACCGCCCGATAGTCCTGACCAAGGAGTTCTGCATGTATGTGAGAATATTTTTGTATCTTCTTCTCACATACCGAGGCGAGTTTTCCTGCAACCGCTGCATCAACGACGACCCTGATGTGGCCATAGCAAATCACCAGGTCAGGCCTATCCCCCTGCTCTACGACCTGGTTCTGGTACAGCACACTCCTTCCAGCTTTCACAACGGTGCACACTGGGGACAAAAGCCTGAAAAGCTGGACAAAAGTCAAATGAGGTGCTAATCGCATATAAAACATTTTATCTATGGGTGTTTTGGGGTCGCTGAATCCGAATCTGAAGTCAAATTTGCAACTTTTTAAACACTGTAATAAATAATACGTCCAAAAATTAAATTATAAATAATTTGACACACACATTCTACCTCATATTATTTGTCTGACTATTAATCTCATTCAGATGATAATAAAAGTCGACAACTGATAGATCAGGTTGTATTTCTGCAATATTTTGGACTATTTGACTTATCACACATTTTCCTTCAATTTATTTGTTAATAAGGAGAAACTTATATTGGTTAAACTAGAGTTGAATAATTATTTCCTTATCATTTTAAATGAAATTCGTTTCTAAAGTTAAAAGAACTATAACTTAAAGCTTACCTGAAGGATGAGGGCACTTATTCGTCCTCCGAAGAAAGCTCTTCATCGCCAGAAGTGATGTCTGGGCAAATGAGAAGTGATATCGCGTCGGGAGAGAATTGATTCATTTTCCTTTGAGGGCGCTTTCTTAGACTAGTGATCAGTGGATCAGACGGTACAAGAAGCCAATGAAAAATATCTTCTAAGATTTTTGTCTTGAGCATTTCCTGGAAAATTCAGTGCGATAAAATCTTTGTTTCTTGCCTCTTGCGCCTTCTCCGAGTATTGATCGATTGGCAACAAAGCAGAATTTATTATTTTGGGGCCATTAATTAAGTTTGTGGAGTGTTGTTGGCCAAGAGTATTTTTCCACGTACAACTTTGCAGTCTTAATGCAAAAGTTCTGAAATTTTGAAATATCGTACCCACTAGAGATGAACTGAAGAATAATGTGAAAATGATTTATTATACATTCGTATATACCAATTATTGAGGCGTATACTATTGAGTTCTAAACAAACGCCTAGCAGTGTTGCCATCATTGGAGCTTCAAAAACCAGGTTTTGGTCGATCAACAAGCAGACCAGGTTTGACTTTAAATTCTTTGTGAATTATTTCTCTTCTTTCGGCCACAAGTTGTTATTCGTCTTAATCTCTTTCGTCTCAGAGTAGACCATTGTTTATATTAAGTGTATACGAAAGGTGCAATAAGCATTCAAAACGGAGAATCCACGTATGCAAGATAGAAAGTCGAAATTATAAATGTTTCTCATTACACTCAAGTTTAAGTATTTTATCAATATCATTAAAGTCTTTTGGTGTACTACCACACAAAAAGCAACGTTGGACGGAAGCATTAGATGCAAGGACATTGCAATTTTTTCCGTCGACCATAGTGAGAGATAAAACGTAGTGAACTGTTATTGTTCTCCCATCTGTAACCCTTTTCAATGGCACTATGGGTGACATTGTTTTCTCAATATCTTTTACTTCATTCACAGACACTTCCTTCGTTTCACGAACAAATTGTACTCTAATAGGGTGACAAAATCGTGGAGATGATGGACTTGTATTCTTCCATAACACACATTCATTACTGCTTTCACAGTCCCTTCCTATGAGTTGCAGAGAAACAAGCGAACTAATAAATACATTTGCGTCCGTGTCAAAATCATGCTTAATTGTTGCTTGTATTCACTGTGGCCGGAACTTCCATCACATCCCCATTTTATGTAAAAAAAAATCATTCACATTCTGCAATATTGCAGACTGAAGAACTTCAGCTTGTACTAAAAGAGTACGATCACATGTGTGGTCAAGTAATGCTTGAAGCTGCACTTCGACACTTTTTTCACTGACGGTGATAGAAGAACGTGGAAGATAACACTCATATTTTGCTCTCTTCATGTGGGTATAGCTAGGAAATAATTTACACTTATTATCCTGCATCGAAGATCTAATAACATTATATTGAGATCTGGTGAGTTTAGCTTCGGTCAGAATAGAAAGAACCTTCACTCTTGAGATTGTGGTTTCTCTCTGCGGTACATGCTCTTTGGTATTTTGACGCTTTTGTGGGTTCAAGTGACACTTTTAACACTGTTGCAGCTTCCAATTTCCCTTCATTTGAATTCCAAAAGATAATTCCTGTGATGTGTATAATCTTCTCATAACTTCTTTTTTTCTAAGTTTTGTCCTCTCACTAGATTTATTGAAATTTTGAGTTGGTTTACCAATTTTGTCCTTTGGAGTTTGGAAATATAATCTAATACTTGGTGTTTTCAGAAGGAACACGCATTCATTCAGCCAATTCTCGTATGTTTTTTTAAGAAAAATAAATCATATTTCTTGATACAGTTTGCTACCTTTTCTTACATCTCGAAATCACACAAGGTAATGTCTGCTTTGAAACGTCGCTAATTTTGACGCAGCAACATTCTTTTTCGTCAATTCAGTTTCGAGGAAATTCACCTGTTCATTGAAATTGGAATTTAAACATCTCAGTAGCAATAGAAATATTTCTCTCAGCGTATGCAATTTTACTTCATCGCGAGTTCCTGAAACAACGATCAGTACACTTGACAACAATACCCTACTAAGCCGTTCTGATAACTCATTTCTTTTTATTTAATTTCAGTGAACATATTAATACTTTTCTGTGACAGGCCTGTAGAATGTAATTCTTTTTTTTTTTTAATTTATTATAACTGTATAGCACGTACCTCCAGGAACCGCTTCCATTTTATCAGATGAACAATGACGATTCATATCCCAGTTAGACACGAAGTGTTTGTAGGTGACTTACCAGAACAACTACATCACAACACACGGCAGTAAAACGCACTCTAAAAGTGTAGACACGAACAACGACTTCACTAAAGTGTGGGAGACTTAGTACTGGCAGCTAGCAAGTATTCTTTCTGGGCGGTGCAATAGACAGAGCACCGCACCCAGTCCATTAACCCTCCTCCTCCACCCCGCAGACCGGTACTTAAGCCCTTTGTCCCGCCTGAACCCACGTAATCGTTTTGTGGCTTCCAAGCAGCAAGACAGAAGCGGCAAGCAGCAAGACAGAAGCTCAACTTACATTCATGTTTTCTGTTACACAATTTGTTCAATTCCATTTCATTCAATTTCTTGCATAGTCACAAAATTACTATATTTAATGATTTAACCCTCCGCCTCCTTTTCTTTTTATTTTTTTAAAATGTTAATACTATTTTTTAAGTTTTATATTGTATAACCATGAACTATTAGTAATCTATAATCCTAATGTTTTCTGTTTTGACTAGTGTTTTAATTAGTTTTATTTCTCTTGTACCAGGAAATAGATGATGTTTGAAACTGTTGCACTTTTGTTTCACATACACTTGAAAAGACTATTCTTTTATGTGTAGTTATTTAATAAAATCTAATGGTTTGAAAAACATAATATTTAAGATATATGTTTTGTTTATATTATTTGTCACCATTATTAAATATTCAGAATATTCATCATCAATTTCATTCAATGTTGAATATGACTGTAGCAGACACAGTGGCGCTAACGGACGTAAAAACTTTGGTTTTATGTTAGTAAAATAATGAAAGTTTGAGTTCCCTTTCAAAAACTAATATATTTGGAGGAATAAATTAATATAATAAATTATAACATTTTTTACTAATAATATTAATGCTTTGAACATTTGCGAAGTTTCCATATGCTCGTTTCTCGATGAACTTGTGATATTATTTGTTGTTATTCAACTGTATTAGCTCATATTATCATGTAATTGTTACGGATTTTATTGAAGAATATAAAAAATATTTTTTCAAACACTGAAAAACAGCTGTAGAAGGTGATAGTCTTAATTTGTATCCTGTTAGAACATTAAATTGTAATGTAAATAAAATGAAAGCAATTTTTAATACCAATGAGCACATTATCACTTTTAAAAAAATCATTAATAATTACTAATATTATTGATCAGATCTTCAAGAATAATATATTTCCAGATATAATTATACTCTCAGAAGAAGGTTAAGATGGGCGCCGCGTTTTGATACGCTAATGTATCTTCCACCAAACATCTTTTTTGAAGTGTTTTTTTGAAGTTGAAGTGCCCTACAACTTTATTAGCAGATATTCGCAGCTAATTGTTATGAATATCACTAAAGAACATAATACTTGATATTTAAAAAAAATGAAAGACGGTGGTAGTACGTGAAAGTCCTAACTTTTAATCCCTGTAAAATAAAAAATAAAAGATATATAAAACTTCAAAGAAAAGTTGCAAAGTTTTGAAAATATAAATTTCTCTTGGCCAAAGCAAACAAATCAAATGACAATTACTCACCACACAGATGACACCCACAAGAAAAACATAGACTTTCTCAAATATCATTATATGATCATTGAACGAAGTTATGCGTGATAGAGTGCGCGTTTCATAACAGCCTTCGAGATCACACCCTAGAGAAGTATATTTTATGTAACTTTGAAACGATGTCAAAACGCAGTCAGTAAACTTACGTTTTCGAAATTAACGGCATTCAATGCAGAATTTTATCCTCTTTTAAATAGTATGATACAAGTACATATGTAGAAATTCATGTTTTGGACTTTTGGCCAGCTTTTCGGGGTTTTCCCCAATGTGCGGCGTCGCGAACGTATTGTAATATGCGATTATGACGCCGTATGCATGTAGCGGAATGAGAGCGGCATGCCGAGATGACGTGCGCTATGGTTTCCATAACAAGGCCGCCCAAGCTGGGATGTTTGCACTCGCGACGGAAAAACCTGTAGTTACAATTAGACTGGTTATGTAGTAGCCGCACATAGTTAAGCCGCGCAGCGTGTACAAACGTGTATACCGGCGGGCGCATATTAACCCCGGACCGGAGGAAGTATGAAGAATTTCTCCCTTGTCCCTCCAGAGGCGAGGCAAATGTACTGGGCGATCAGTATAAAACGCAACCCTCAGGAGGCAGAGGGAAATGCTCTGGCAACCATGTTTGAGGGGGTCGGATAGCGGCTGGTGGTTTCAAGCAGGTAAACTGACGGGAAGGACGCTTAATCCCTTCTCCCACTAAAGCCACCCTGAGGAGAAGAGCAGTGACCGCCGTTTCCACGAATTCAATGAGAAGGGTACGCGCCTGCTCGTTTGACGTCGAAAGAAAATTGAATTGTCAAGAACAACGATTCCTTCGTATATTGTTTAAAAGTGAAATAAACTTGCCATGTAAAATACATATTGAGGTCAATTTGAAAGTAAACTTTGCTTGTTTTAGTTTCATAACAAGATACATACGCTCCAGAACATATGCTCCAAAAATGTATGTTTTATACTTTCCTGTTTTAAATAAATATTAACAAATTATAAATTCAGATTCGCAGAACAAATGCTTATTATTATTATTATTATTATTATTATTATTATTATTATTATTATTATTATTATTATTATTATTATTATTATTATTATTATTATTATTATTATTATTGAATAAGGTTACTTTAAAAATAATTAACTAATTAAAATATAATAAAAATTAATTTCTCGGTTTATTCTGATACGTATTCGCCTTTACTGTTTCTTGAAAAACTACAGACCAATTAATCTGTGTCGATAAATGGTACACCATACACCAATCTTTTTTTTAATGCAATGGATCACACACATCTCCTGTCACACGATAGCAATTCACTAACCGAAATATGGTACTCTTTTTCATAATAGACTCAGATGAAATTTTTTCTCTGAAAGCTGCTCGGCACTCTTTGAAATATTGCGTTCGGAAATACCCCTCCAACACAAAACTGCGTTGCTCTACGCTGAGTCTCATCGTACCTGTAAGTTAACTGCGAAAGAAGGAATCTATGAATGAAGACGCGGGCTGTTTTGTTTTGAGCAGGTATAACCCACCCCACAGGAAGGGGGTGAATGAAATGAAGGGGGGGGGTAATGGAGTGTCGCTGAGATGCAGTCGAAGGAGCTGTCCCAGAAGCAGTGTTGCAAAACTTTCACTTTTCTCTGAGTGCCTTGAACAGCAGGGTTGCGTTTTATACTGATTACCCGGTACCATGCTGGGGCAATTCACGCCAGATCCGCCCGTACGCCGCCTGCTACGTAGGCAACGCACGAGCTGCCCCCGGGATTTGGACTAATTAGGCCTTCTTCCAGAGAATCGCCGTCCGCCACCTCCGGCGCCGATCTGCCCCCGGAATTTGGCCCACCGCGCCGGTGGCTCGGCACGCCCTCTCCGGTCTCCCCTTGGGGCGGTACCTCTTCCCTGCCCTGCTGCATCCATAGCTGTAAAGGGATGCCGCTGGGAGGGGGGAGGTAGAAGTAGCGGCGACGTTCTCGGCGGGCCTCTCGGACCCGAACAACGCCTTTTAGAAAGACGTTATTCAAGATGGCGTTGACCCGAAGGCAACCGAGCCGCTTGGGCGGGGGCGCGCCCACGCCACTGCGCAAGCCTACGGGACCCTCGGGGGCACTTTCCGGAGCGGACGCAGTGGCGGGGGGCACCCGCGCCAAGTTTGAAATTTTTCCGGGGTCTTTTTTTTTTATCTAGGGCTTTTATCCAGCCAACAGCCGGTTACCCTTTACGCCCTGATGGGACGCATATCCGACCATACACTGGACACCAACACACTTGCGGGCTCCTCTGATCTGGGATCAGCAGAACGCGAGGCCCTCCGCGACAACACATACATACAAAGTCAAGGGACAAACAGCCATGCCAAAGGCGGGACTCGAACCCGCGACCCTTCGAACCGAAGCGCTGAGTCGGTACTCGCTCTTAGCCACCTCGGCCATCCAGGTCGGCCTCCGGGGTCTTCCTATAACTACAAAACTGAAGATAGAGATTTCTCCTTCAAATGAAATTTGTTCTCCGTAATTGGTTCTTTCATTGGGGTCAAGTATATTTCTTCCAATATTGTAATAGTTTTCGAATAAGTTCGATTGAAATATGGGCAACAAAAAATACTAGAGGTGCTACAGAATGGCACAGACTATCTCGTAGGAAATTTTTCTAATTACCTTGGTGTGGATCGGCTATAAGTTATTGTTCCAATCTCTGGCCAGCTGGGTCATCGAAAGTACATTTTCTTGACATTTTCTCAAGTTTACGATTTCTTATTAGCAGAACCGAAATATGACTTCAAGCATTTTAAAGAAGAGTAAAACCTCGACCTAAGTAGATTTTCATTGAAAACTTTGAAGCCATTTTTCAGAAAATGACGATTAGGCATTACTGTAAATGCGAAATTTTAAGTTCTTTTTCACAGGAATTTTTTGAGTTTTCGAAAAACTTCATTTGAAGTCATTTGAAGAACTTATATTCACAAATGTAATAATGTATGCAAATCGATGGAAATGTGCAAATTAACGGCGTGAGAGATATTTAAAAAAATTACATTTGTGTAATTTTTGAAAAAACAACAAAATATACAAAAATGAATAATCAGTCATGTTAATCAGTACAATTAGCACTATATATTGGAAAAATTTGAAGAATTTTTTTTGTAAGAATAGAGTAAAATGCACTTATAAACATAGCATAGCTTCGATTTTTACGGTTAACTGAATTTTCGAAAATGGCAAAATTTCATTGTTTTAAGTCTTCCTGCAACTACAAAATTGAAGACAGAGATTTTTCCTTCAAATTAAATTTGATGTCCGTAAATCGTTCTTCCATATCGGTCATGTTAATTTTTTTTTAAAAATTAGTAGTTTTCGTGTAATAGTGCAATTTTAGAAACATACAAAAACAGGATTTTCTCAAAAACGGCTCCAAACTTTTTCTTTAAATTGTTTGTACGGTTAGTGCCAAACAAACCATATACGATAACATAAACGCCTTTTTTTGTTTATTCAAAAATTACAAAAATGTAGTTTTTTTTGACTTTTCTCACGTCGGTAATACTTACTTTAGAAGCTATTTCTTCACAGCTTTTAAAGCTCATGTACTCATATTTATGAGTACATGTGCTTTAAATAATGTGAAATAGTTTCCCAAAAAGACAACAGTTTTCTGTAAAAAATAGCTCAAAATTCCGCATCTTCATAAACGCTCAAACGCCATTTTCGCAAAACTGACCCTGGTTAATATGACGTAAAGTTCATTTTGGTGTACTCTTTTGTTTTTTCAAAAATTACACAAATGTATTTTTTTAATATCTCTCCCGCCGTTAATACGCAAATTTCAATGGATTTGAATACATTATTGCATTTGTGAGTGTAAGTACCTTCAAATGAAATTTTTCAAAAAACTCAATAGATTCCTGTGAAAATGAGCTTCAAATTTCGCATTTACAGTAATGCTTAACGCCATTTTCTTACAAACGACTCCAAATTTTTCAATGAAAATTGTTATTTAGGATGAGGTTTTAGCTTTCTTTAATATTCTGAAATTAATATTTGGGTTCTCTAATTTGGAAACCGAAAAGTTGAGAAAATTTCAAAAAAATGTAATTTGGGCGGCGATAGATGGCAGCTGACATGAAGGAGGGGAAAGACTGTACAGTACCAATCCACAAAAAGGAAATTAGTAAACTTTACTTCGAGAAAGTCTATGCCATTCTGTAGCACTTCTAGTTACCTTCTGTATTCGAAGATTGCCTCCTTTATTCTCGCGTCTGGTAGCCTTGCTAAATTACAAGTACGTCTTGGTGGATGTTTTGAAAAGAAGTCACATGCATCCTCATATTTCGTACAGCGCATCAGTCATCGAAGATAATTATTTTAGCCCCTTACCTTATCGCAAGTCTACATGTATCCAACTGTTGGGGTGGCAGATTCTATCAGTCGGTGTCACCCGGAACTGTACCCTCAGTGCGTTCGTGTTTGGTTTGCGCGTGCCTCAAACACATTAATACATTCCAGTTCTGTGGTTTTATAAAGTGAAATTCGCCACATGATCTGTAGAATTGAATCGGTTCGATAAAATGCAAATTTTCAAGTCACATCGAAAGTGCAAATCAACCCGATAACTTCTCTTATGATCGTGGAAGATTTGCACTAAAACTTCAAAGGAAAAAAATATAAGAAACTACAAAATTTTCTTATTCGTTATACTTTGGCTGTCGTGTTTGTGATCAGGACAAACTACGGGCTGCTCTCTAGTGTTGACACCTGTACAACGAATCTTAGATAGTGTTTGTATGGAAAACTCAAATCATTGGGATTCGCTGTACCAATGTTGTGGAGAATACCAACAAACGATTTTAATGTCTGCATATTATTGCACGACTATGCTTATTCCATTTTTAAATTGTTATTACCTCAAATGAAGCATGCTCATAAAATTTTGTAGTAATATAACCGGAATGACAATGCGGGAATTAGTGACAATGCGGAATTAGATCTCAGAAAGTTGAAATACCTTACTGGAATGATGGAACATTACGTACGCACCTTTCCGACTCTTTGCCCATTGCATGTGGAGTTCCTCAAGGATCGATTTTAGGCCCTATTCTGTTCCTACTTTACGTAAACGATATGCCCTCGACGATTCGAAACGGAAGAACGGTTCTCTTTGCGGATGATACGAACATCCTTTGCAATAAAGAAACCGTAAATAGTACAATATCAGATGTTTCAAATTGGTTCCGAAATAACAAATTAATAGTAAACGAAAAGAAAACGGTTTTAATGCAGTTTTCCATTTCAAATAAACAATTCTGTGCTCCATTGAAAATGAACAGTGTACCATTGACTCATGTTAATGCAACAAAATTTTTAGGTCTCTCAATTCAGTCAAACCTTAAATGGAACGTCCATTTAAATGAATTGAACACAAAATTAAGTTCATTATGCTACGCGTTCAGAATTCTTGCAAATTCAGTCAGCCTTCATACTGCTCGTTGTGTATACTTCGCGAATGTTCATTCCCGCCTGAGATATGGCATAATATTCTGGGGAAATACATCTTATAGCTCCCAGACTTTTAGATTACAAAAACGAATTGTACGAATAATAACCAAATCCCACCCACGTGATTCTTGTAAGCCTATCTTCATTAATCTAGGAATTCTACCTTTACCGTGTCTTTTTATTTACGAATCAGTGGTTTTTGTAAAAATGACTTGCTTAAGGGCGGGAATATATTTTCAGAAAAAATGCCGAAGTCTATTACTACGGCACTCGACGTAGAAATCATATTCATCAGGTGACAGTATCAACAGCTCATTACAAAAAATTCACATACAATACATGTACATTTATTCTATTTTACAGCTTGCTTTGCCAGATGACATTAAACAATTAGGAATTCAATATGAAAAGGGTTTTATAATCACAAGTGAAATCGTTCTCTTTTGCATAACTGTTTCTATACAATTAGAGACTATACTGAGCATCACAAGAAAAGTAACATATTCAATTTTAACAATAGTACATAATACATTATTCTGGACTGTATAAATGAGTATAAACAACCTGTAACAACTATTGTAACACAGCTTCCGAATTGGCCAAGCCCCCATCTCGATCAGGTGTTTCGTCCAGTTTCCCTGATCCATTGAGCAAATGCTGAGATGGCCCCTTGTTTTGCTTCTGGACATAAATGTAACTTCATTTTCTGTGCACGTCTTCTAGAATTCAGTGGGAAATACAATTATTCAAATTATCGTTTCCACGTTGTCGCGGCAGGAAGTAATAAGAGCCAAAATTTATTGCTTATTTATCCTTGAAAATAGATTTTATTACATGGGAGTTTTTTTGTTTTTTTTCTCCCTTTCAAAATTCAAAATTTATTGCTTATTTATCCTTGAAAATCGATTTTATTACATGGGAGTTTTTTTGTTTTTTTTCTCCCTTTCAAAATTCAAAATTTATTGCTTATTTATCCTTGAAAATCGATTTTATTACATGGGAGTTTTTTTGTTTTTTTTCTCCCTTTCAAAATTCAAAACTTAAGTAGTATATGATTTAGTGTAGGAATCACAGAATTTTGAAAATGTGCACTACAATTCACTTTTCCCCATAGCCCGTCATACGCAGTTTTTAACTGTTTTTTGACGTAAATAAATAAATAAATAAATTAGTGTAGGATTATCTTTATTTCAAATACTAAATATACTCATATCTTTCTCTATATATTGTATAAATATGTTAATATCTTTCGAACCTTGCGTGATAGAAACTTTTCTGGAGATTTTCGAAATCAGCATTATAGTTTCGTTTGAAATCACCTACTTTTATCCTGGAGGTAAGAAAATAATGTTTGTTCCCTAGTGCTATGGTGAAATATGTAGGGGGGAAGAACAGGTCAATGTCACAAAAACCCACATTTTTACATCAAACGGAGATTACAACATATCCATTATTATTTTCTGTATAAACCTTTAATGTGAGTTATATTAACACAATATTGTTGGTGGTAAAATTGTGAAATTTCTAGTTTTCCCTTCAAAAAATGTTTTTAAAATCATACAGTATTTAACAGTTAAAATGCAACTTCGACTATATATTGCGACATCATAAGAGGGCGTTGCTAGTATGAACCAAGCTCTTAAACATATAGACTGAGTCATCAAATGGAGGAGATCCATTCTACGATTACATCGTAATGTGTCGGGACTGTACGTAATCGAAACAAGATGTTTTGTTTTCCTACTTTAGGGTGGTCGTTGTTTTTTTCTCAAGGTTTATGTTTCTTCGATCATTCATTGCCAATTCAAAATATAAAAATATTAGGGGTTCATATTGTCAGAGCGATTGAACAACATTTGCTCAGCGCCGTTGAACCCTTATAAGTTTTCAAAATATCTTATTTGTGCATAAAAAAGTTTTAGTATTGATGAAGGTGAGATCTTTTAACACAAATATACATAAACACAATTTACAAGCTTCATAGGTTCTGTAATTATATAAAATATAAAAATATTCTCAATGACTATGACAGTTTCTCAGTGGCACGAATCAAGTGTTGTAACCTCTTTGAAAAATGTGTATCCTTATTTTCTTTTTACTCTTTAAATATAATAAAGGGGAGATATTTTCTTACCTTGATAAAATAACGACCTCCAAAGTTTGAAAATGTACGTCTCTGAAAGCAAGCTATTTTTTTAACCTGTCTTCATTTCGCAATGCTCTCATTGCAAATATTAGAAGAAACTCGACCCACAGCACGAATTGTAATTCCGTTTCAAAGTAATGATGTATGGGTGGAAACCCGCGATTGTGTAAAGGGCAAAGGAGAATGACCCCGCACACGCAAGTAAAAGGAGTGCACATCGACTTAAGTACGATCTGTAGCCGCTTTATTGCCTTTTTGGAAGAAAAAATCTATAAGTAAGTAATAAGTATTAAAGAAATTCTAATATTTTTATTGAGAAAATATATATTAACGATTTATCTTTATTCAAATAAAAACATGTATCAAATGATCACCAAATGCTTTTATTCCATGGTCATTCTAAACTTACATTTTGACGAGGAGGTGTCAAACGATTTTAATTTGATAGCAAAGGAGGAAAGATGCTAGTTTTGATGTAACCATAGATACCAAGAAATTTGTCGTATTCGGGTGAGATGTCGTCAGAATGTAATTAATAAAATTTGCTGTAATTAATAAAATTAACAAAATATTTACTAAAGATTGTTGACTAAAGAGATGTAAACATAACGTGCTCAATACTTAAATTGCACATTTGATTCACATACATTTTTATGTTACATTGATCATTTAGTTATTGCTACTATTTCATTTCATGCAAATTTCTATTAGCACCTCATCCTATACGAGAATAACATGGTTTAATGACACACGGAATTGCATGTAATGATATTGATTTGTTTCCAATATTATTCCTTTCTGATATTTTAGTTCAGAACATAAATCATGCTTTCGCATTTTTCAGAAGCATGCATATAATCGTATTCAAAATTGCCGTGAGCGTATGGAAAAACTTAATAGAAAAATACTCAAAACATTTTAACAAAATAGAGCATTCGATTTACCTTGGATTTCAACGTACTTCGTAAATCGCATTGCTGCTTTCTTTTTAATTTTCTCCTCCTTTTCTAACTCTTTTAACAATACTGGTTAACATTTTAATTATACCAACTATACATTAGATAATTATTTTTTAATTTCATTTCTTGTATTTGGTTTCCAGAGGCCATTGCATCAGACAGAGGTTTCCGCCAAGGTCTCACCACAAGTAACATAATACCGGGTCAGTTACATTTTTAGAAGAGTCATGTTCAGGTTAATATTTCTTTCAATTTTATTATTTCTACCAGCCACGCACACAAATTCAAGAATTGCATGGAAGCAACACCTCATTCAAAACATGAGGAAAATGCGTGTACGAGAAATGACAGACGCTATCATAACAGGTGCTACTGCAAAAGCACCTATCGTTTTGCCAGAAAGGGAAATGGTTGTAAAATACGGCATTGTATCATACACTCTTAAGGCGGATAAATGGTGCAACGATTATGTAAATCACCACTATTTTATGCAGCACTCCCAAAAATTACTTTATACAGTGAAAGCACGATTGCCGTTAGGATGTACGCACGTAGTTTTCTTTACAAACTTCTTCGACGTGGATCTGGGCTACAAGCAATTGGCCACCGGTGAGCTGGATGTTCTGACAGAACCTATGTACATAGGGCTGGCGCAGATGGACAACGTGAGTATGCTGTACCCGCACGACAAGGACGACTTGTGCTTCTTGGTAGGAGCGCCGCCGCCCTTGCAGCTCAGCCTGCTGCTGATGGTGTCGCTGAGCATCTGGCTGGCCACGGCCGCCTGCGTGCTGGGCTTCGTCGCCGCAGCAGGCCTTGTCTTTGGGCTGAGCTGGGCCGACGCTGCGTTCGCCGTGCTGGGCTGCCTCATCACCGGCACCTCCCACGCGTCCCTGGGCCGCCTCCGCCTTTGGGTCAGCCTGCTCAGCTTCTTCCTGTGGAACTTCATCGGCGGCTCCCTCACGGGCTCCATAGTGTTTCCGGGTCGAGACAGAGAGTTCCGCACGCTGGAGGAGGTCGACGCGGCGTTTGCGAGGATTTATCCAACGCCTACAATGGAACAAGAGCAATTACAGTGGCTGGAATCGCAAAGTAATATATATGCATCGTTGATTTCAAAATTCTCAAATTTAGTCGCAAAGAATGACGTGTTTAATCCCAAAGAAGAAGCGCTGCTCACATATGAAACACTTACACACATTTACAAGTATGAATATGACAAAGATATCCGTCTGATCCAAACGACTGTGTGTCTTTTCTCTCCCTGTTATGTGTCTTTCCCCGTACGGAAGAATTGGCCTCATGCTAGATCTTTCGAGAAGTTGATTCAAAGATCAGTAGAAGCAGGTTTGTTAAGAAAATATAAACAAGAAGCTTGTGCACAATGGATGGTCTATGGCGATGGCAACTTAATTTATTGCTCTTCTGATGGTACAAAGTCTTCGAGTGACTCCGCAAAGCCAGTGCATCTCGACAATCTCAAAGAGGCTCTCTTCATCAGTGCAATTGGGCTTTCTTTGGCTCTGGCCTGTTTCTTAGCAGAAAATATGTCTCGGTTTTGCCGTGGAGTTTCCCTGGGAATAGCGGGATTCGTTCACGTGTTTCGAAATTTACATATATTCTGAAGTGTAGAAACCATTCCTTTGGTCATGCAAAGCGTTTAGCAAAGCGTTTAGATTGCATAAAAATTCCCAAATAATTTATAATAACTGTCAAATAAAATATATTGATGATACTCTTTTTGGATCGAACACTTAGTATAGAAAAAGTAGTGGCACAAAAAGTAGCTGTCAAAATGTTGATGGAAATATACATTTTGGGGTCTCTGATAGCGAATTGTTTTTTTTTTGAAAAACTCCTGCCTTTCCATCCAGTTCGTCTGTCCGTCAGTCTGTCTGACCTTCGGCCCGTCCGTCTATAGATAACATTAGCGCCTAGACTAGTCGTAAGATTTTTTTTCAAATGAATATTCCCCCGTCGATCTCGCTCGATTTAAAACCCTGCGATTAAAAAAAGTGAACTTTTTTTTAGTATTTACATGAAAGGCCTTCGGCATTTTCAAAGATGTATCCAAATTTTGTTTTAAATTTCTTGTAAGAATATCAGAGAATGCCTATTTTCTCCAGAATGGATATTCCCCGACTATGGACGCACCCAAGGCACTACAAACTTGAAACGGGTCTTGTAATTTTTCAGGGTATATGACGCGAGACCTGTAGATCACTGGGACTTTTTTAAAAACGGTTGAAATTAAAAACAAAATTGCTCGTAAAGAACAATGTGCGTTTATAATTACGTCATAGATCCGATATTTATTAAACCTCTGAAATTTTGACTATTGAAATATTCCAATTTTTACACACTCGTGCACATACGTAGAGATAGTATGTATACGAATACATAGAAAGTAATATAAATAAATGAAAAATAAATAAATATCTTTATTGGTGGCGATTCAACTTTTTCCACAGACAGCGAAAATAATGCTTAGATTAGTAGTGCAGGTCTCATGTTCGTTGAAATCTCTGATTTTTCGAAAATTGCAAAAGTTCAATTTTTGGGGGAGAGTCTTGCTACAACTACAATATTCAAGATAAAGATTTTTCCCCCTCAATGAAATCTGTTCTTAAAAGTCAGAGCTTGAAATAAGGTCATGTTCGGTTTTTCAAAAACGTGAGTAGATTCCGCCCAATTTTTCCAGGAATATAGGCGAGAGCGTGCAATTCGCCCTGAGGAAGGTCGAAGAACGGAGGCCGAAACGTTGGTACCTCTGCCTGGGACGGTGCGTCTCTCGGACAGCCAAGAAGCTGCAGGAATGGAGGCAATTTTTAATGTTTTGAACATTTTTTTCTCTCTAAAATGGCTCAAAATGTTTTCTTTAAATTTTCTCCTCGTGTGAATCAAGGGACTGTAAAAATGTCGTGCGTCTCATTTCCAAAGATCACTATCTTTTCGAAAATTGCAAACTTTTAATATTTAAAAATAACAACATGTCACAACGGTAGAGATTTTTGCCTTAAAGCCCTTTAAAAAAACTCAGCTCCTTAAAAAAGTCATGAACAATTTTTGAAAAAAACGAGTAGTTTTTGCGTAATTTGAGCTTGAAATTAAAGAAATTTATTATAAAAAAGTTTACAGCAAAAGTCTGCAAATTAATGCAATTTATGAAAAAAAATTCCTAAAAATAGCTCCACAATTTTGTATTACACTTTTTCACAGATAGCGTAAAAGACGCTTATGAGAATGGTGCAAGTTTCATTTTCGTTGAAATCCCTTATTTTTTGACAATTACAAAAGTTCTTTTTTCGGCCTCTTCAACTAAAATATTGAATTAATAAATTTGAGTGTGAGTTTTCTGCTGTTCTAATTGACAAATTCGGTATATTTGACTACAGGTGCCATTAGCTATCAATATTATATGTATTACAACTATAATAAAGTCTCATTTTACACTTTTCATGAAATGCAAACTTTTTAATAAATTACAACTCTTATTTATAAATAAGCATAGATTTGTGGCAAAAGATGATTTTTTTGACTGAATGTAACTGTGAATTGTTCGATAGTTAAACAAATAACATTTGCACAAGCCTGCACATTGTTATGGAAATACAAACAGATATATAATTGTAGTGTGGAAATTGTAAAAGAGTAAGTAACAAAAATATTAGCATTTGAAAGGAAAAATATTTTTGTGTGTTGATTACCTATTACTTGTAACATGCACATTAAAATCTAATAAATCCATTCAATAGTATCTTCATTTGCATGACTACAGTACTTTACGGGTTGAAATGCCAGGGACACAAGCAAGGATTGATTTCTGGCGGAACGCGACGGGACGTCGTTCTGGTACCTCGAAAATAATTATTAAATTATATTATAAATATACAACTATTTCTATTAAATTAATGATTAATTTGCGACGCGTTCCTGGAACAAAAATTTTACAAATCAAGCACTGGATACACGTGATAGAGTTTCCAGTATAAAAAGATTTCAAATGGAATTTATTTAGGTAAAACAGTGTCCAAGGCTTGTTCCTCCTAAATTGCAGCCACTGCACTTTTGTGATTTCTTGAAAAGATTTACAAACCATTTTGTATCTAATCCAGAACAAGATAATCATTGTAGGTTAACCGTCAGTCAGAGGAGATTGTTTCTAATCGACCAATGCTATTTTTACCACCTTGTGGACAAAGTACAGAGAAAGAAGTATAATGCTGCAAAAAAAACAACAAAAAAAACGAAAAAAATGTACTATGGGTGACGATCGATGGTAGCTAGCCAGAGAATGGAGCAAGACCTTAAAGCCAGACCACCAGGGAAATTATAAATCTTTATTACGAGAAAATCTGTGCCATTCTGTAGCACCACTAATTACTTCTCGTATACATACGTATATACGGAGTAATATACGTAGTATAGAGAAAGCTATGTAATGCTACCGAAAATCGATTTGGAGATTTTAACGGAAATACACGTTCTGTTGTCGCCTGATACAGAAAAAGTGTTTTTTCAAAACGTCCGTCCGTACGTCTGTCTATCCATCTGTCCACGTATCCGTGTGTCCGTCTGTCCATACGTCTGTCCGTACGTCTGTCCGTACGTCTGTCCGTGAACACTACTAGCGTCTAAACCATCTGTACGATCTTTCCCAAATTGAAGAATTCCCAGTCGATCTGGCTCTAGTTGAAGCTTTGAAATTTTGCAAACCATTCTTTAAAATTTGGAGGTACTTTACATGAAGCCCCCCGGACATTTCCAAAATTTTCTCAAAAACGGCTCCAAATTTTTTCTTCAACTTTCTTGTAAGAATAGAGTAAAATTTACTTATAAAGGTGGCATAGGTTCAATTTTCTTAGTTAACTCTGACTTTTCGAAAATGGCAAAAGTTTGATGTTTTTCGACGCCTTCCTACAACTATACAATTGAAGATAAACCCTATACGATGACATAAACGCCATATTGCTATATTATTTTTTTTCAACAATTACAATTTTGTTTTGACTTGTTTCCCAGGTCGGTAATATTTACATTAGAGGCAATTTCTTCACATTATTATATTTATGAATACACGTGCTTTAAATAATGTGATATAAAGTTTCTCTAAAAACCAATAGTTTACTGTGAAAATGAGCTCAAAATTACGAATTTTCAGAAACGCTCTAACATTTTTTTCTCGAAAATGGCTCCAAACTTCATTTTCAAATTTTTCTAATGGATAGTGCAAATTGCACTGTTTAATATAAAGTGGAAAATATAAAATGGGGATTTAGCATTACTGTAAATGCGAAATTAGAAGCTCTTTTTCACAGAAATCTATTGAGTTTTCAAAAAACTTAATTGGAAGTCATTTGAAGCACTTCCACTACCAAATGCAATAATGTATTCAAAGCGATTGTACATATTAACAAATTGAGAGATTTTAAAAAAAATTACATTTGTGTAATTTGTGAAAAAACAAAGGAATAGAGAAATATGGCGTGTATGCGTACAGGTTCGTTTTGGACCATCTCTATCAAAAATTTAAAAATTAAATTTGGAGCCGTTTTTGAGAAAACCTTGTTTTTGATATTTTTTAAATTGCAAATATTGCACGCACTATTGCATGAAAACTACTAAAATTTTCAAAAACTCTACATGATCTTTATGAAAGAACTATTTATGGACAACAAATTTCCTTTGAACGAATCTCTGACTTCAATTTTGTACATGAAAGAAGACGCCGAAAAAAATTCACACTTTTGCAATTTTCGAAAATTCAAAGTTAACCGTGAATATCGGACCTATGCCACCTTTATAAGTATATATTGCTCTATTCTTACAAGAAATTTAAAAAAAAATTGGAGCCGTGTTTGAGAAAATTTTGGATATTTCCGGGGGTCTTCATGTAAAGTATCTCCAAATTTTAAAGAATGTTTTTCAAAACCTCAAAGCTTCAACTACAGCCGGATGAACAGGGGTTTCTTCAATTTGGAAAAAATTCTACTCAAAGGTTTTCAGCGCTAGCAATGTAGGGACGGCCGGATGGATCAAACAGGGATTCCAGCCTCACCATGAGTTAGAGGATTTCTCTTAATTTAGCGATTGGATTTATCCACCTTCTCGTTTTCAGGGGCCGGGAATCAATTTTTTCGGCTGAAAATTCGCCATTTTTTCGCGCAGCATTACATAACTTTCTCTGTACTACGTATATATGAACGTATACGAGAAAGTAAAAATGTCTATCTTCATAATAATTATATTTTTTCATAATATTTTTGCGGCTTCTCCCTACAACTACAATTATTGGAGACACCGAAAAAAAGAATTGTTGCAGTAATCAAAAACCATAATTTTAAACGAATTTGAAACCTGCACTATTCTCTTAAGCTATTCACTATCCGAAGTTAAAATTTAATAAAAATGATCTGTGCCATTTTTAAGAAAAATATTGTTTAAACAAAAGTAAAAGTTGCTTATATTTCACGTCAAATTTTGCGAAAAGTTCTCAAATTTTCGTCAGATTGTACATGAACTTATTTCAAAATCTATCTTTAAGAAACAGATTTCATTAAGGGAAAATCTCTAACTTCAATATTTTAGTTGTAGAACGACTCCGAAGAAGTTTTGAACTCTTGCAGTTTTCGAAAAATCAGGATTTGCAACGAATATGAGACCTGAACCATTCTCTTAAACGTCCTGTGCACTATCCAATAACAAAGTTTAATAAAAAACGGAGCAATTTTTTTAAAAATTTTGAAATTGTCCCGGGGGCTTCATTATAAAGTTCTCCCACACTTAAAATACTGGTTTCAAAGTCAAGAGACCGCGACATCAGCCAGAACGATTGGGGAATCTCAATTTTGGAAAAAATAGGCTGAACGGTTTATCCGCTAGGGTTATTCACAGACGGAATGACAGACATTTTCCCGTCATTCGATTTTTCGGTATTAAGAATCCACAAAAAATGGATTCTGGCCACACAACGTACAATACCGTTTGTGAGCAGCAAGTGCATTGGAATTCGAACAGACGGACGGCTGGCGGACTGCCGTTCTGATGGCTTAAAATTATTTGCGTTCGAAATTGTTGTGTGCGATACAGAAACGTCATTAGCTCCCCAATTTCGTCAATTCATAAATTTGTTGGTTTGGCCGCACAACTTTTCGCAATCTTCTGGCCGCACTACTTCTGTGCGCTGAATATTCTAAGCGCACAACTTCCCGGGTGGTATATACGAATAGAAATCGTCAATGAACTGCTGTTGAGAAACGTAGCGCGTTTTCTCTATCTCTTTTATTAATTATTATTATTATTATTATTATTATTATTTAAACAACATTTATTTGCCTCCTGTTCAATTGCATCACAATTTTTCAGGCACTTGAGTATATTACATAACATTAAAGCAAGATGCCACTATTCAATTGTTAGGTAAATAAATTCCAATAATTTAATAAAAGTGCTATCACTAATTTTAATTATGTAATTGAAAATAATTATGAAAGACATAAATAGAAATAAAATAAATTTTTATTTATAGAGGACGAAAAATATCTTTAAGAAAATGTGATTGGATTCGAGGATGAGGAAAATAATTTTGACCTAATGTAAAGTTTTGAAAAGTGGGTGAAGTTGGTAACTTGTTGTAAATTTTTTGTGTAGAAAAGTATAAATGATTTGAAAGAATCAATTTGAAGTTTTCTGTGAATTTGCGTATTTAACATAAACCAGGAAGTATGTATTTTGCAAAGGAATTTATTTTGAATTATTTGATATTTGTTAAGATTGATAGTAGAGGCATTATTCCAAATAGGGCAGGCACATGAAAGAGAAAGCCTAGTGATCATTTTATATAAAAAGATTCCACAATTAATTTGCATTTTGGAGTTTTTATTTATTAAAGAATACAATTTTAAAATCTTAAGGTGTGTTTTGTCAATTGTAATTTGGATGTGAGATTTCCATGTAAGTCTTTGGTCCAAATTAACTCCTAATATTTAACAGGACTATTATTTTCAAGCCAAGGTTTGGTATTATTGTTAATGATAAAAGGAGGATGTTTTGAAGGGGACATAGAGTAAAGATTTTTGCTTGAGTTTTATGTGGATTAATATGGAATCTCCTAAAATTAAGTCCAATGTATGTATTAATACATATTTTTGCATTCTGAATGATGTTATGTGCAATTTGAATATTTGGATGGAAGGAGAATAAAACAGTATCATCTGCATGAAAAGACAAAGTAACAAAAGGTAAAGGGGGGAATAACTGACATAAAAGGTTAAATAGTAGAGGAGAAGGAGTTGAACTGTGTAGAATTTCAGAGAGAATAGGACAGAGATTACAGAGAGAAGAATTAATTTTTACAGCAAACTGGTGATTGTAGAGGAAGTTTTTAATAATTTCAAATAAGTAATGAGGAGTAGCACTATCATGTAATTTGTATAATAATCCACTATGCCATATTTTATCACAAGCTTGGGCTATGTCTGAGAAAATGGCAATTGTATGTTCTTACAGTGAAAACTGTTTGGTATAAAATTCATCCCATTTGACTTTGTTTTCTTTCATCTTAACCCATTTGACTTTCTGTTTCATGTTGACTGTTCGAGCTGAAGCAAAGAAAAAAGAACTGGCATATCCTGCCTGTGTTAAATTGCAGTTGGACTGATGTAGAAGGAGAATGCCAGACCAAAATTCTATTTCCTTCACCCTGAATTTGCTAGATGCATTAGGCATCGTTAACAAATATTGTTAAATCATTTCTCAATGAATACTATTGTTATTATTTTGACTTATTAGCATTGTTATTATTATTATCATGATTATTATTGTTATTACTATCATTAGTAACAAGTTCAGCTGTAACGTCGAAACATTCAGCTGTAAGTTCAATGATACCAACTTGATCAGGGTTCTGTCCAGTTTCCCCTTGATCCTTTGAGCAAATGAGCACAAATGCTGAGATGGCCCCCTTGCTTTGTTTTCTGAACAATAAAAGTAACTTCATTCGGACCAAGTCTTCTTGAGCTCCCTTTTGCTAGACATGAGAGGATTGGAGGGGGTTAATAATTGTTAGCAGTGTATTCAAAATCAAAATTGAATGTTGCTTCCAGTTTTTTCATATGGAAGTGAACATTTCCTATATTCTTATATTAAAATGCTGCTTTTTACATTTACTCATAATAGTGTGTAATAAGAAAATAAGGGAATTGGTAGGTTCAGGAAGAGCATAAATATCCAAATTATTTTGTGTTAAATATTACTGTAGTCTTCAACTTTAAGGGTTATTGACATTACAACCTCAAGCTATGTTCTTCTTATTAAAATCACTGAAAACTAATACAAGATTGGTACTATTAAAAATCTTATCATAAATTTAAAGAGAAAAGATTTTATTTGGGGGTTTATAAATGGATTATATAACAAAGTTTGTTTTGTATTGATTTGAACTGTAATACATTCCAAATATTCACAAAAAGGATAATAAGCTTGTTGATGATGTATGATATTTTTAATTAGAATTGCAACACCACCAGAAGCATTAGATAGATGATAATGGTAAATTTTAAAACCAGGAATATAAAATTTTTCATTTGGAATTTAATGTTTTTCAGTAAGGCAAGCAATATCAATTTCATAAGAATGTAAAATATGTGTGAAAATATTTCATTGACATTTAAGACCATTTGAATTCCAGTTAAGGAAAAAACTGGATTAAAAATTAATGGCAATGAATTAATTGTGGAAGAATCAAAGATTGAATTTGAGGAATGATTGAAGTAAGTATCAGTTGTAATATGTTATTAATCAAATGGGAATGGTCCTTTGTTTGTATTTGGTGTTTAGTAATATGAGAATATGAAGGACTACTATTAAAGTTTTGGGTGCATTATGTATTATTTGTGGTAATATTAAAAGATTGAGAGAGATTGATATTTGATGTGGAAGATGGGTGGGATTATGAAGAAAAACTTAGATTATTCAATGGAAGAGGAGGGATATTATTTTACAATAACGAAGTTTTATAAGAGTGATGAAAATGAAAATTTGACAAGTAGTAAATCTTTATAATATTTACAATTTCTATAATTAGCAGTACAATTTTGATTACAATTTACACAAGTTGAGATGGAATTTTTGGGATTAGGACATTTGGAATAATGATGAGATTCTGTACAATGAACACAGCGTGGGGATAAACGACAATTTGAATGGGTATGATTAAATTGCGGGCATCTTTTACATTGAATAGGTAGTGTTAAATGATATTTTGGATGAATTTTCACAATCCTTTAAAACAATTTTTCTAGTTTGAAAATATTAAAAGCATCTTGATTTATGATAATATTGATTGAACACATGATCATTTATTAATGATTTTTGGTAAATAAATAATATACTTTTAAAACAGGAAATTCACGACGTTGAAGTTCGTTGTATATTGTGTCATTTGATTAGGTAATAGGAATATTTTTCGTAAGAAAAGATAGAGTTTTACTAGATAGATCTCTATAAGAATAAAATTGAATATATTCACTTCAAAAAAATTTTTGTAATTTTAGAAAGCTTCTATTGATTGAAATAATATTTTAACTGAGTTTTTAATTATTTAAAAAAATCATTTTGTGCTGTTCGTTTAATATCTATTATAAAATTTGGAAAGTTAATAACATTCTACATAATAATTGGAGGAATTTTAATAGTAGGAGGGTCTTATGATTCTTGAACTTCATTTACATTGGAGTATCCATTTTTAGTGAAATTGTTAAAGTATCAAATGATTGTTTGATGTAGTCTTTTATCAATAAACAAACAAGAGGAGTCACCTTCTCACTTCCTTGAATCATTTTTATGATGTGAGGCAACTGTGATGAAAAAAGAATCCGAAGTTGGTGCTCTGGCAATGGATCAGCAAATGTAGACTGCGGGCTTGTAGCATGCTGCTCGGTCTGCTTTACATCATTAGAAAGTGGTGGAAAAGGTAGGTAAGGTAGGGAAGCACCTTGATGCATCTGTGGCATGTGTTCGTTTGAAAACACATCCTGTGCTTGAAGTTTACTGGCACTTGAAATATTGCATGAAACATTCATATTTGTTGCCGTTGAAGGTAGCAATGCAGTATGTGATGGAATGGAAGAATCACTTGTTGAAACTTTGGTTCTGTTATCATACGGTTGAAGAGAGGAATTGTTAAACTTCAAGAAAAAAGATCAAGGCACCTGATATTATAATAAATTTATAAATATTATTATTATAAATGTTTATAGCACTGATTGTAGTCAATAAATATGAATGTTAATGTATTGAACACAACTAAAATGTTCAATCAGTCTTACAAGAGCAATAAAATATCACATTTAAGCAAGGCCACTTCTATTTCATGTGTTTTTGAGCAAAATGTCCATTAGAAACATTAGTTAATCTAATTGAGAAGACGGCAGTGATTTCTTCCGCTCTGAAATGAATCAGCTTGATTTACAGCTTCAAGTGCCAAGTAAACTTTCTTTATGAATTCTGTGGCCCCTAGGCTTTCAAGTCATAGAACTTAGTTTGAAGATTGTCAAAGTTCTCACGCAAAGTTTTTTATAAGTGGTAACTTGAAATGTTTTTGTGAACTTAATGTTTAATTTGGGGGTAATTATTACCTTACAAATAACGATGGTCTTGAATCTAAAGATAACAAAAAACACAAGAATTATAATAAAACTCATGAGCTACAACAGCGCATACATGGTAGGCCTAATGATGATGGTAACACATTATTATAATATTGCAACTTCCATCTACCAACAATTTAGCCTACTCTTGAAAAACTCTTTACTAAACGAAGATACTAAATTCATATCTATTTTTTTTTAATTCAAAAATTTAAATAAAAATGGCATTGTGTCATTGAATAGTGTTGATTGCTTTATTCTTACAAAAATGTTTAAATTATTAAAACAATATCGCTTCTGCAAGGATTTGACACTTAGGCTTTTGGTTGTATTGCCAGCTTGATAAGAAATTGTTTTATATACTAGTGAGAATGTTTGTGCAATTTTAGTGCAGTTCAAGTTGATGACTTGTTGAGTAATCCTTAGAATATACAATAGTAGGGAAAAGTTTTCTTTTCCTTGGAAGTATTAAAGAAATACTTGCAATTCCGAACTTTTATTAACCTTAAAAGACCCTTATTAATTGTTCTTCAAAGAAATAACTGACCCGCAGTCAACGCGATGAAAACAAATCAATTGCTATATTGTTCTGAGAATTGACGAAGACATAATCGTGATGGAGTGATAATTGTGTAACCAATGAAAAAAACCAAGGGCGAGCAGACCATAACAAAATTAGATTCAAATCACAAAACAACTGCCAACAAGAAGTAAAACCTAACGTCCAGATGCTTTATCATTTTCAAGAAGTCGATGAATCATCAATAGAAGAAATGAAGCTCTGGCAATCGAAGGTCGAGCATGTTTTGACCAGATGAAGGTCGCTTGGTCTAGGAGCTTCTAGAAGAACCACGAGGCCGGGTACTGAAGAGGCTCGAACCCATTAGCATCACGCACCAACGTCTGTCGGTTTGGTTTTTGGGCGCCTGAGTTTTCTGACGTAAGAAGCGATGGTTCTCAGCGGAGAAACCCACCTGACCGCCCGACCAGACTCGCCCACTACCTCCACCGTCGCTCGCGTACTCCACACCGCTCCACACCTCTCCAATCGACTCCACTCTACTCTTCTCGACCGATCGCCTAACCGGCGCCGGCCGCTGCTGCTGCTACTAAGCTTTTATTTGCATTACGAAACGCCGATGGGGGATACATATTCCAGAGCGGTCGTTTATTTTCACGCGTCGCCGCGGGTTGTTCCTTTTTTGCCGCTCCGCCGGAGCAGCTGTGGATGAAACTGGTTGCGCAGCTCGTCGATCGACCTGCCCGGCCAGAGGCGCCGTGGCTGGGAAATACTATGCATGTATAATGTGTCAATGTCACTCGAAGAGACTTTTTATGTGGGACGAAATCTCTGGGTTACGTGTCGCTGCGAGAAGGCGAACGGAGGTGCCCTGATGTAAAAACACAAGAGCGACGGCTGACGCATGCATCCGAAGTTCGGGAGAACGAAATGGAAGCAGCGAATGGAAAGTTTTAGGCCGAATAAAAATGGAAGTTGCTTACAACGACGCTCAGTTTCAGAGTGTCAAACTTTAAAATATTTAGTTAAAAATAAAATACCCCTGTTTTAGATTGGTACAAAGGTACCTGAGGAGTGATTATTGATTCCGGTCATGTCAACTACTTAAGCATTAGCCCCTTATGTGTAGCGCATATTATTCCCGGGAGGTGGCCGCGTTCCACCTAAATGGAACGTGAGATCCAGCGCCGACCATTACGTCAAAAATATCGACGCTATCAATTTCGTATAATTTATTAACTTTTCATTATTTTACTTTCTCACGTACTGCTTACACAGAATATTGTAAAGCTAAAAAAACTCATCCGTTATGTTTGTGAATACACTGAACACCTTTTACAATGAATTCAATGCCAGAAATATATTTTCATTTAAAGTTTTGAATAAAAAATCCATTGCTTGAAACTATTTAATTTTTGCACCAAATGTTCTATGGTTTCTAATGACTTTTACAAAAAATGATGACTGAGATGTGTTGAGATGTGTTAATTAGAATAGAAATTGTGGTTATGTAATACTATTTATTAATAGTATTACATAACCATTACTAAAGGCGAGAAATTACGTGCTGTTTTAGCACTTCTAATTTTCTTAGTTTTTGATTAGTTAGTGTATGTTGTTCGTCTCCATAGTATCCGAGCTTGCCAGCCTGTATTTCAGTCTCAAGAAGGCCGTGTACATAAACCTCTTCTTGATGTCAGCTATACATGATATCTTGACTCGTTACAGTTGTTTGTTAAAATATTAACAGATTGATTGGTTGATTAATGATTCTGGGCACGTCCACTGATAAGGTCATTCGTCCTCTAAGTAGTCATTTAATGTCGGGAGGTGGAGGTGTTCTTCCTCCGCTAGATGGTGAGATCCAGCGTCCACCTACTGTCGGCTAGCGAAGTTTTCCCTCACCAGGGATTTTCCACCATCGCATCACCCCAACTAGGACAAGCTCTAAGCTCCCGAACGGTCTCTCCGGCATGTGTACTAGTGCAATGCATGTTAGGGTAAGTAAGGGTGAGGATAGGACAAGGAAGAGGAAGAAGAGATTGCACGTGGTCCGTGTCCTGTTTGTTAGAGTACTGCTCCGGCATTCGCCTGGTATTGATCGGAGAAACCACGGAAAACTACCGCTCAGACCACTGCTCTGACCACCCGGTCAGAGGCACTGCAGTTTGTTAAATTATGACTCCGCATTCGCTAGATATTGATAGGAGTATCCACGGAAAAATACCGATAGGAGTAGACGGCCGATCCCTACAATTCTCCTTCAGACTGAACGAATTCGACCGAGCTAGAGTCGAAAATTCGCCACGTGGGGACCCGAATCTTAGAACTTCCCAGTCAACGATGCGGCAGATGCAACGATTGATGCATTGAGCTATCGCAGCTCATGATATCTGAGAACATCACTACGCTCATGATGTGATGTAGTGTGAGTGCGACATTATGAATAATGATGTGTAAAATGTGTGAAGTAGTATCCAGGATTCCGTTAAAATTCTAGAATAGGAAGAAAGGTCTGTAAGTGAAATTCTATTATGCTTTATCGTTGATTTTATTCACCTAATTTATCTATAATTTCGAGCATACGCTACATCCTATTTTTCAGCAATTGGGAGGTAATACACGGAAGGCTTTCAATAAGTTATGTACCTGAGCATGAATATGAAATTTTATAGTGAAACTCACTTCACTACTTTTCAATGTAGTTCCCCTTGACTTCAACACACTTGCTCCATTTAGCCTCCAGTGATCCACTTCCATCAGAATAGAAGGAAACATTTTGACTGCCCCCATTACAGCTTCCTTTACTGCTTCGTCGACACGAAATCGTCGTCCATGCAGACATTTTTTCATGTTTCGAATCACAAAGCAGTCACTGGGAGCCAGGTCTGGACTACATGGTGGATGATTAAGCTGTACGAGGTCACAGTTCACAGCACCATGTGACTTGCGTACTGGTTCATTGTTGTGAGCAACACTGCAGCAGCCAACTTCCCATGGAGCTTCTGTTCGACAGACTCACGTAAAGCCCTTATAGTCGAAGGTGTCTTCAGTGATGGTTGTCTTGTAAGGCATGAATTCTACGAGCAGAAGATTTTCTGAGTCCCCAAAACGGTGGTCATGATCTTTCCGGCTGCCTTCTGCACACACATTTTTTGGGTGTTTGAGACCCCTTGTGTTTCCATTGCGTGGACTCTTGCTTGGATTCAGGATCACAATAGTGAACTCATATTGCACCCCCTATTGTAATTTGTGAGTAAAAATTATTTGGATTTTCTCTAAGCAAATTAAAATTCTGTTTGCAACTTTACTGGAGAGATGCTTTCTGCTCGAGTCAACATTGGCACCTAGCGGGAACTGACCTTCTACATCGACTCTGTACGGATGATACTGTGAACTGTGGCAGCTGAAATGCCAAGTTCATGAGCTACAATACTGATCTTAACTTGACGATCTTAAAATATCATAATCTCCACTGTTTGGCACATTTTCATTGAAGGTGCTTCCATAGTTCCCTGAACGTGGGACATCTTCAATCGATTCTCTCTCCAACTTAAATTGCTCGGTCCAAAATTTTACTTTATGATATGAAGGCGCATCATCACCATATTCAATATTCATCCTCTCATGGATTTCCTTGGGCTGCTCCCCTTCCTTTATGAAGAATTTTATCGCTGAACGATATTCGAAATCTCTCATTATCTCTGTTGACCCGCATGGCACTGCACTTGGCATCTTCTCACACGAAGAGCTTACGGCACACTGATTTGTAACTGACGCAGAAGCATACTGTCCTAACTTGCCTGTGCACGCTCAGTTCTCTAACAATTATGTAAGATACCGAGGTAGGTAACTGATTAAACGTCCTTTGTGTAATAGGAGTAAATGGGAGGTTACTTTGTGTAATAGGAGTAAATGGGCGCAATTTGCTTACTGTCAATTTGTTGAAATACCGTTTTAACGGATACTCATACTGATGATTCTTAAAACATAAAATCCTATCAATGATCTTTCTTTATGTGTCCTTAATCGTTATTCAGACACCATGACCACGTTCTTAATGCTCAACGCTGAATTCCAGTATTTGCGAGTACTATTCATTTAGGGGAGAAAGATATCTTCAAGAAGCTAGTTTGTATTCCTAATTTTTATTTGATTTGCCACGATTTATCTTTATTGCACGGTACCGTACAACTTCGTTACTACCTAAATCAACCGTCCCGATAATATAACGAATCTCATTGGATGTTGGTACATACAAACGATTAAACGAACAAATTACAGGTGACGAATCATATACTAAACTAGCGGAACCCGACAGACTGCCTATCATCTCCTTATTTCTCCTTCCCTCTCCGTCTCTCTCTGTCCTCTCCGTCTCTCTCCCCGTCTCTTTCTCTGTTCCTATCTCAGTCTGTCTCTGCCTCTCCCTGTCCTTCTCTTCACATTTAGTTGCAGATTTTGTACGTCTTTGAGCAGGTGGGGTTTTTTAATGTCCTAGAACGCTTCCCTTACGAGACATTTAACGATATAGATTCAAAACTGCTGCCGAGCATTTGACATGGATATTTAGTTTTGTTCTACAGCGCCATTTAGTAGAGTAACCACAAAATTGACTGCATATAAACCTTCTGGATGAAAAAACACGTAGAAGTGCCAACTTTCATGGAGATGGGTCACAAGGTGTCGGAGTTAACCGCTCTTATGTATATACGAACATCCATTTATACGTCATAATCTTGCGCTTTACCAGTAAAGGCGTCAAGGCTGGTAATGCGTACTAAAAATTGAAATGAAACGCCATGCAGGCGAAACAAAAGAATTATTTTACCGATCAAAGGATATTATTAATAAAAAGTTGCCTTGCGAATAAGAACATTTCTATTAACACTCATTTACTAATATCACCCCCTGAAATAAGCGTTTTATAAAGTAAGACACTATGGTCATTTAACCAATTTCATTGCTGTGGATAATGTCTTCAAATGAAAGCATACACATTTCTCAAATGTCGAGTTTTAATGGACTTCGCTTATTTCTCAGGCGAATTAATTAGCGTTTGTAGAATCCCTTTAATGCTATTAATTCTTTTTTCAGAAATGAGCCACAACCTTAGCATCCATGGTTCCTGGAGAAAGCATTTCGATAGCAATCTATCCGCATCGGAGTGTTGGTTTAGTCTTTCTAGAAGCGCAAATTCATTCTGGCGACCATTCTCAACACATACGGGGGGGGGGGGCATTTCGAAGAATGATGCGGTCAGTACGCGTCGCTGCCCGAAATGATAATTCACTGAAACCCCTCCCACAAGTTCAGTTGCGTGAAGAGGTGGGAAGTTACACATGCCAGCTACTACGTGACACGCATTGTCCCTCTAGTTTCCTGCTTTAGAGTGCTTTATTTCTTTTTTGTTTCTTTGTCAGAAATTTAAGGGTGAGTTGAAGGAGAGTAATTTATAAGTTTTTACCCGTAAAACTCAATTGGTATTGACCAGATTTACAGAAAAACCGCCCTAAAATCAGGCATTGAGTCGAAAACACCTTTATCATTAAATGGAAAAATCACGAAAGTAAGATCACTGAGAAAATCACCCACGGGTCATGGGGTGTCAAACATTCCCTAATATTTTTTTAAATTTTCACTGAAATGAAAATCATAGGAAATAAAAGAAATACTCTTTAAATCCGCATTTTCTACTTTTCGAGGAAGGCATTTTCATGAAGATATTAATAAAAGTTAAGTGATATACTACGCATTACGTAATAAAGAGCTATTCTTCTATCCTCACTTTTATGATAAAGAAAACATACACGTGTTAGTTGCCAAAAATTCTTCAAAATAAAACAATATACTTTGCATTTTATTGTAAATTATCGAACACTAATTCTAGAGAAAACATAATGAAGAAAAGTACGTAATAAAAACAAGTTAAAAAAACGTTAATTTGGGGTTTGCACTTCATCTACGCAGTGTCATATGTCACTTCTGAGAAACAATAACGGTAACCCATTTTTCGAAACAAACCGACCCCTCATGTCCATACTTATTAAAGTGCCCGTGCACGTATTAATATTGACATCATTTTTATTTTGAGTCCAATAATAAATGTCAACATTTTCAGATCCTCACTCGACAATTAAAAGTCATTTAACACAGATTTTATTGAATAATCAAGAAGATTGTTCATGACATAACATTTTCCTAAGTTTTGCTCTCAAGATACTTATCCTTTTAGGCTAAATCTGAAATAATCTAGGTATTGTATCACGTACGCAACTACAAACAATGTGCCACTTGGGTTGGTTTTATCATCGATATAATATTTTTTAGTACACTAAGGACAATCAAATGGCGCTAAAAACCTCTCAATCGTTTGCTCCCATGATTACGTATCCACGTATTGTTCCCTAAGTCATTATAAACATCTAATTCACATTTTAAAACTTCGACAAAATATTTTGTAGTTTTATTTCTTTATTGGTTACATAGTTTCATTTTATCAAAGATATAAAAAAATAAGCATTTTTTGAGGGAAGGGTTACGAATTACTCGTATAAGTGTAAGTTACTTCAAATCGAAAAAACCTATTTATTTATGTTGCTACTAATACATTAAAACACAGGAAGTACTATGGTAAACCACAACGTTAAATCAAAATTAATTTTTATGAATTTTTCATTTTCTAGAAAAATCTTGCCTTTGGAGACTGATATTTCCTTCTTGGATTTGCTTAACAAAAGTACACGGGAAGGTTTTTGCATCTTTACAGTGTCTTCTTACACGGCTGAGACAAAGATTTTGTGAGCATTTGCAAGTTTTCTTCGTGAGTGCGGTCGAACTCATCAATTATCTCTGGAATTCTCAGACGCTCGGAGGCGGACGAAACTTTAAAAATTTACATCAGGTAGGTAAAGGCTGGCCAAAAACCAAATGGAAAGATGACGTAGTGGAAGACCTACGTAGAATGAAAATTAAGAATTGGAAAAGATGGTTCAAGACAGGAAGGAGTGGCAGAAGATTGATGAGCAAGCCAAGATCCACCTCTGGTTGTTGCGCCAACGTAAGAAGAAGGTTAAAGCGAACGACTTAAAATACCTCATTTCATCTTCGATTTAAGTTACGACCCAATTCAGTTTCACTTCATGGATATCTATTGTCCACATACGACCATTCTGAAAGAAATTTGAGTATACTAATTCTTTTACTTTAACGACTAAATATAGCCCATGGATATGATACATTGTGGGTATTGATGTAGATAATTATGTAGAACATCAGAATACACAACGAATTGCAAATGTTTGGAGTTGTACATTATCTTTACTGTGAAGGGAGGAAAAAACGAAAACTTGGGAGATCGAACACAGTCATGAGAAGGCAAACTTTTTCGACAGCAGGAAGAACAATTACGAATAGGTACTAGTAAATGGGGTTGGTATTGAAACAACCAGGCACAGTTTCGTCAGTAAGCAACCGTGTCCCTCCATCATGCATTAAAGTAATAGAATATTTACACTACATTGTATTACAATTTGTAAAATTATCTCAAGTAACGTTTTGTTGCGACTTTTGTTGAATGCCAATGTTCGTGTGGTAGGAGAAACTTGGTCGAGAGCTCTCTCTGTATCATAGTCTCTTCGTTGCACGCTCTGGGAGAGGGTAGTGGCTATGTATATTCCAACGTCGGGCCAACAATATATTCCAACGTCGGGTCACGGTTGGTTACGTGCGCGCTCGGCTGCCAACTTAGTTCACTGCCTGACCGCTAGATAGTGACATAATCGGCAATCTTGACAAGAGCGGCAACAGAATTAGAAACAATCCACACATCACTGAATAGTAATTTATACACGAAAAATATTATAAACAATAAAAATTGTATTTGTAGTGGAGGTGAAGATCCGATCAAACATATATTTTGGAAGTCTAAATTATATGATTCTGAGTGAAAGATTTTGTTAGAAAAAATTAATAAAATAGTTGGCTGAGGACCTCATTGCATTGTACCTCTATTGCTTTTTAAGGATAAAAATAATGTACGTACATTTCAAAGTGTTGTTAATTTATTTTAAGTATAAACCGAGAGATTTAATTATATTAGTAATGTAAATGTGTTTTATGTGTGTTACATGGCAATGTAAAAGAAATATTTAAGCCAATAAAATTTACATTCATTAATTCAAAAGCGGCAAAGAAAACTCAGTTGACATGCCAGTCTCATAACTAAGGAACCTACTCAAGTCAAATTAGGAAATGATATACAACTGATGATATTTCAAACTGATATACAACAAATAAAGATAGGCAAGCTTACGAATTACTATTGTACCTTTTCTGGTCGAGCCCCGTTCATCTCCCCCGCCACAAACACCCATTGAAAAGAAATATAATTTTGCTAGTGCACTAAACTGAAAAAAATAACCGAACATTTATTAATTGGAACTTGTATTTTGAAGTTTTGAAACCATCTTTCAAATATATTTTACAAACTTGCTACATTTCAATATTTCACATATCACGATCATCTATCAGTAGGGGAGGTGTCAACGTTGGACCCCAGAGTCGTTTCTTTTTCAATATCTTCGTTTAGGTAAGGAGTTACTGTTTAAATGTTAAGGATTTTCATTAATAAACTCTATTTGAACCCTCTGTTACTGTTTCGTCTTTCAATGCTAATCGGATGCTAGCGTCGGAGGAGGGAAAAAACAATAACAAAATAGTCGCTTTTCGAACTCGTTTCGTGGAAACAGAGGCGTTCAATTACAGCCAATCCCACCCGTATTCACGTTGAAATTTTATTTTAGTATCTGTTGATGAAGAGAATATTTGTGTAATAGGAGCAACGTAGTAAATGTTGAACCAGTGAAACAAAGTCTCCACCTGTTACCTCTTGTGACCGCAGATACAGAAAATACGCCTTGCGGTACCTAAAAAACCAAAATATGTCAAACAAAGATGCATAAAATAATTGTAGTATACTGCTAAATACATGCATTATTATTTATTAACTAAAGAAAATGTACCTTCATTTTCATGTACAATTTATTTTGGTGCCCGGCGTTGACCCCCCGCTCCCCCAAATTAATGGTGTTTGGGAGTAGTGTTTTCGAGTACTTGATTGGCATTGTTGTTGACAGTTAACGTGCATGAAATTAGGTAATGTTTTCGTTTAATGACACAAAGACAGACAGACAACTAATATCTCTCTATTTAAAGGAAAAATGATTTTAATTTTCTGCGTTTTCTGTTTTGTGACAAAACAGATCTAGAAAATTCTATGCATGTCTAGGCGCAGATACGGTGACTGCAGTTGTTCATCGCTGACCCTCACAACACAAGCGCAAGGTGGAAGAATTTATATCATGATTCAGAAGTTCGTGAAAAAGAGGTCAAAATAAAAGCACTACATCAACATCAGACTGACGTCCTCCTTCCTAGCTAATTTGTGAAGACCTTAACCTCGCTTCTTTTACGTGGATAAGGAGTAAATTGAGACCAGGAGAAACCTGTTTTAGTATCCCTATCGTGTCCACATTCAAAGGCAATATATACCTGCCAGAGCTGTTAATCTATTGCTTCGTGATTCATTAGGAAATACGTGATTATCTTATTTTTAAAGCAAATTGCAGGAATGCTTATTATCTAATTTTATAATTTCTAAATAGAGTAATTCAACAAACTGAAGTCACATAAATACAATTCATTTAGTTTTATGAAGTGGTGGGTCGTCTCATAGTTTCTCTTGTCTAAATACGCCAGAAATCTTTGAAGTGTATTGAAAATAGATATGAATTTCATATGAAAACTCGCAAAATTAGTCCAACAATAACGTTGCATAAATTACTTATGTTATGTTTTTCATTTTTCGTCACTCTCTACGTTCAGAGTTCAAGTGCTCATCTACATTACTTGAGAAGCATTTTCACTTTCATATTTTCCATTTTTTAACATCTTCCGGAAGAGCGATATTGGCAGCGAACTGTTTATTTCGTGACAACTCGCTTCTCCTTGGTGTGTTGTCAGTGCTCTTCAGAGACCTTGACACATAGGCACGCAAGGAGTGTTTGCTCCTTCATAAGAGCTGGCAAAGCAATAGAGGAAAGGTTGCGTGACCCTGGTTTGCACTCAATTAATAATAGCCTAGATTATCTTACGCAGAACTACTTCATTGTTCCAATGAATTAGGTGAAATGTATAAACAAGCAGAAGATAAATATTACTCTCCCACAATTATTTTCGCCAGAGGAATAACGTTCTGACAACCAGTCATTTAAGCTGTTCATGTATGTGCCTTGACTATGAAACAGGCACTTGTTTTTCTTGTATAGGAATATTATTTCCTAGGGGATTGTTAAGCCTTTCTAAAGACCTTCGCTAACTAAAAAGAGGAATGAATTAATCTAGCGACTGAGAGGATCGTACTGTCTGTATCTCGGAACTGTCTGTCATCATTAATTCGTCACATTTCGGAGTTTTTCGAAATCACTTGCAAATCATGAGTTGAACATGCTTCAGACCCAGAACATGTTCAATTGGGATTTCAAAGAAAACAGATAAGGGAATATTATTTGCTTTATCAGCTCTATACATAATATGCCAAGGAAAGATGACAGATTATTTCCTTTTATAAGAAACCACGGACATAAAAACCCGTAAGTGTATTTACTAATGGAGAGCAACTTTTCCCACAGGAGTGCATAAAAAATGTTTAAGATGAAAAACAGAAGTTGGTTGATTGCGACCCATTTGGATTTTCAGACGCACATGCCCAGTGCAAAACGCATTACCCCGCCACACACTTTAACGTAGTGCATAACTTGGAATTTTGATTATTTCGTTTTTCTGGGAGCGTCAACTGCTTTGATCATTAGTCCCAAAAGTGAAATGCATCACTAGAGGTGGCGGTGGGCTTCCTCGTTGGATCGCGAGATCCAGCGATCTGGCGCCGACTGGCCGTATTTTCCCCTACCAGGGATCTCCCACCAGTGAGACATCGCCCCAGCCGAGACAAGCTCTAAGCGCCCGACATGTCTCTCGACAAATGTGGTAGTGTGGTGTATGAAGTGTGTGTGTGTGTGTGTGTGTAAGTGAGGATAGGACAAAGAAGAGGAAGGTAAGATAGCGCGCGATCCTTGGCCCATTTGTTTGGGGACTGCTTCGGCATTCGTCTGATGTTAATCGGAGAAACCACGAAAAACTACCGATCAGAGCAACTGGCCAAATCAATAATAACTAGGTGAAGAAGGGGATTATGATTAAGTTTCAAACTTGTCAATCATACAAGAATTAGTAGAATTAATGAACTAAAGAATCTCAAATTGAATTTAGATAAAACTGAAGAAGCTAACACACTTATTTTTCGACTGTTTAAATTAGAATTAGATTACTTTTGGCGTAAAGATACATATTGTTTTAAACACATTCGAAATTTAATACATAAGTAGAGAGAGTGCATGATGATTCAAATCAATTTGGATTAATGATATGGGCTAATTAAAGTCCACATGAACGATTGAAACGTTCGTCTGCGACCTTGTTTAGAAATTCTCCGCAAAATTTCGAAAAAATACACGAATATAGCAAATTTGAAAACACGCATACTGTAAATTCAAGTAAGTAAAAAAATCTAAGTAAGAGTAAAGATTCAGAATTCAAACATTCTACTAAGTACACAAGATTATGGTGTGGGATTTGGTACTATTATTTCTTATGTGCCGCACCTGTAGTCCGTTGATTATGACAATCGTCTCAATTTTTACACGACAATGATTTGCAATGTATAGCAACCCTAAAGACGAAAGAACGTACAATAGATTTAATGCGAACACGTGGAGTGTTTAAAACATCAATGTTTACCTGAGATACAATCCCCATTAACTGCCTCTAAATTAATATAAACAAATGATTCTGTACATACAACGAATCTTCAGAATCTGAATTTGTGTCAACTTACACGTGTTTCATTATTTATTAATATCTTCAAACCCACCACACGTTTATCGATTTCACGTCTTGGATACTAACAATTGATTTTCAAGAACAGATACTTGAGAACAGATATGTGAAAAGTGTTAGAAATCTGGGGGATATTTTTTCAGCATATCAACAATTAACACGAGGCTCAAATTTAAAATTCAATTAGGATGTTAATTAGCGTACAGAACTAGGAACCCAGGAGGCGGAGCAGCAGAGAGAGGTCGTGCGCTGCTGACTGCTCGGAGACGAAGAGCTACTGCGCGGCGCCGGCAGGCGCCGCGCGGGGACTCGCAAGTGAGTTGAAGAGGGGGTGGGTGGGGTGGGGGAGGGGTACGGGAAGAGGGAGTGGGAGAGGCGGCGTTGCGGCGCCGCCGCCAAGGTGACCGGCCCAAGGTGGAGGCGAGACGGCGTCGAAGTCCCTGACCCCGGCGGCGGCAGCAGCATCGGCGGCGGCGGCGGCGGCGGCGGCGGCGGCGGCGAAGCCAGCGAGTGGCAGGCCCCCAAAGAAGCGGCTTCTTCCGCTGCCCCTCCGCAGCGGGGGGGCGCGCCCTCACCCCGCCCCGTCACGCCCACGCCACGCCCCCTACCTCGCCCACGCACCTCCGGGCTTCCCATGTAGGTTGGACTCAATTCGAACCAAGACGTTTTCAAATATTTCTCAGTTGTTTTCCTGTTTGCTGTCTGTCTTGTTCTTTTTTCCTTCACGTGCTATTTTTACTTTCTTGCTACGGAGTAGAGAGAAAGTTACGTAATGTAAATGATCTTGGCTGTCCGGGTGACGCCGTGACGAAGGCTGTATTGCCGACGTTTCGACCATCTTTTTCGTGGTCTTCCTCAGGGCAGACCAGCCCTGATCATTTACCTGACTCTGGCCGCGAAAGCCTAGGACTTCAAAGTTACGTAATGTTCCGCGAAAAAACGATTTTTCGAAAACTGCAAAATTCAAAATTTGTTCGTTGTCTTCCTACAACTACAATAATTATAAGAGAGTGATTTCCCCCCCTCAATTAAATCTGTTACTTAGAGATAGTTTTTGAAGTAAGGTCATGCACAATTTTTCGAAAATTTGAGTACTTTTCGCGTAATTTTGCGTGAAAATCGTCAAGAAAGCAGTCAGATGACTTTTCCCCCCATACGTCACATATAGTTTTTTTTACTGTTTTTTGACTAAATAAATATCTAAGAAATCTAAAAATACGGACAAAAAAAGGACATGCTTTTTTAGCACCACTAGTTTCCTTTCTTCATCGTACGATTGTGTGCCTCCCTGCAGAAAAAATATCACCAGCACACTACAAAATAGTTTGGAATGTTGATTATTTAGATTAATATTTTCGTCTACTTCTTTCTCAGGTGTCTCAACCCTTGAGAGATGCCTGCCCCTATATTTGTAGCGTCCGATGTGCGATTGCCTAAAAAAATACAGTAATGGCGAAAGTCTGTTAGGAAACTGGTTATTGTATTGAGTAAATAGACCGGGGTACCTAATGTTTTTAACTTGTGTATGAAGCCGACGTGCCAGACTGTGTCGAAGGCCTGTGCTGTACCAAGGCAGGTTACAATCACATCGGTACTCGCAATGGATCACGATTGTTTTTCAACCGTCTTATTGCGGGCTCGTCAAATCTCCCTTAGAGTGAATGGGCAGCTTTTTTTTATTTATTTATTTTGATGGATGTACATAGGTCAATTGTAGTATAAACTTTACATGTTTGATAGACTTACTTACTAACTTATATTTAAAACTTATTTCTAAGACAAATCTAACATAAGGTTGAGGATGCCCTATTCTGGTTCAAATTCGGAGAAGGTTTTGAGGAATATATTGTAGGGGTATCTGTTTTTTATTCTGGTATGGTTCGGGTTTTTAGCGAGTCTAAAGGATGCAAGGGAAGAGATTTGAAGTAAATAATAATAAAAGTTGGTGGCTAAATGGGCCGCTTAAGAGTAGGAGAGGTATAGGATAAGGAATGAAGAATCGTGTGCCGAGAACGATCCATTGTAGAAAGAACTGCTTCGCCATTCACCCACAGTTGATCGGGGAAAGTTACCAAAAACATTTATTATTGCAGCTGATCTTTTCATGAGTAGTCGACTTCAATTCAGCTAAATAGATGACGTCGAGAAAAGTGTCACAGTCTGACTCAAACCTAAGATCTTCTGACCTACGGAGATTTTCTTGTGCGCTGCCTCACTCGGTATAAATCAATATTAATACATTTTAAATAACAACATTTTTCTAAAACTTTCTGGTGTTAGTGAATTGGAATGTTTTTTTAAACCGACGAAGTTGTTTGTGCACTCATTTTTAATGCAACTGATTGAATGTGGCAACATACGGGATAAATGTTGAAACTCACTCGTCGCAATTAAGAAAATTTTCGTTTTAATATCATTTCATGTCAAATTTATCCTTTCAATAAATCAAATTTAGTGAAATCGTTAAATTCGTAGTTCGTCCCACATGTAGAAATCTGAGAGTCCATCACTGACGACCTTATTTTATTTCCAACATCTATTTTATTTCGTTTGCTTCTTCATCTTGCGAATCTCTACCCACATACTCTGCCATACTTCCGAGCGTCGCATTAAGATTCTCTGGCTCTACATATTTCCAATTGCACATCACCTACATCACTTTAGCCAATTTGGCAAGCTCTGGATAAAAAGAAAATCAATAGAACAAGTTTAAAAAGTCGGTGAACAAGAAAAATGATAAACCAAAAAAGTTGTTCTTTTTTAGTTAAGTGAAGAAAATTACAAAATAGTCCATTTTTACCAGTAACAATGACATAGAGACAGATCATAAAACTACTTGTAGACAACTAAAATATTTTGTCTTTGGCTGTCAATTAAAAAGCGCCTCTCACAGAAAAACCATTGCCGTGCAAAATTATTCCGCATATGCTGATTTGATTACTGAATCGGACAATTCTTCAGTTACTAGGAAATATAATTACTCATTAAAATTTTTCAAAGGCGGACAGGGAATCGGTCAAAGACAATCGAGTGTATTTACAAAGTTAGAGGGAAGTAACAGGTTAATTCATTAATGCCAAGATGTCTAGTGGTGGGCCTCCGTTTGCCACGACCTTGCTCGTAGGTCGCGTGCAGCACCAAATCGCTCGACCTCATAACGCGAGGCTCTGTCCTAACATGACCATGAGGAACAGAATGTCCTTGAGCCTTGTTTCAAAACTCAGGTTCAGGGACTATTACAGGAAACTTTGCAGGCTGTATAACTCTGCCGAATGTATTTGTTAGAAGTAGTTCGATGCCATGTCGTCGGGAGCGGTAGCTCAGTGCATCAACTGATGTCACTGCAGCACCTCTAACCGGGAGGTCCTAGGTTCGAGTCCTGACGGCTGAGCCTGACGGCTGAGCCTGGCGGCAGCAGGATTTTCGACACTAGTTTTTCAGCTAGGTCAAATTCAGTCGCTGTCTGGAAGAGAATTCTGGCGGCCGGATTCTCTGATCGGTAGTTTTCCGTGGTTTCTTCGATCAACACCTGGCGAGCAGTACCCTACCAAACGGGCCACGGACCGCGCGCGATCTGTCCTTCCTCTTCCTTGTCCTATCCTCTCCCCTTACACACACACACACACACACACACACACACACACTATCACACATTCTGGGAGACCGGTCGGGAGCTTACAGCTTGTCCTGGCTGGGGCGGTGCCCCGCTGATGGGAGAGTCCTGGTTAGGGGGAAATCCCACTAGCCGAACTCGGTAATGGAATAAATGCATGTTTCCGCATGTACACTAACAAAACTATTACTTAGAGGAGCTGAATAGAAGTTGAATACCTAAACCAGCGCAATAAGGATGCTCTTGCCATGTTATAGTTGCTACTTATACCATCATTTACTTGAATATTTACTAATAGCTGGCGTAAGTGTTCTTTATCAACTTTGTTAATTTAAAGTCAAAGTTTAATCAATTATTTCGAAACTGGGATCAGTTTTGAAATAATATTCATTACAACACACTAGCTGATATAAAACGAAACCCGCTATGAACAATAATAATATTGTTTCATAATGTAAGTAATATTAGAACTAATCCATGGCCTCCTATTAACTACTATCAAAATCAATGTCACCTTTAGCTCCACGAATAGTGAAAAGATAAACGAAAAGTATACTTCATTGATCAGATTCAGATTGGTCATTCCGATTGATTAGTGATTCCGGGCGCATCAACTGATAAGGTCATTGGTCCCATAAGTGTAGTACATGTATTTATCGCGGGAGGTGTCGGTGACCTTCCCCCGCTGCATGTCGATATCCGGCACCTATTTATGTTGGCATTCGGGTATTTTCCTCAACTAGGTATCTCTTGCCAGCGTGGCACCGCCTCCCACCGACCAACCCTCCAAAGCAACCTCTAAGCTTCCGACTGGTCTCCCGACATGTGTGGTAAGTGGTGAAGATAGGACAAGGAAGAGGAAGGAAACATTGCGCGTGGTGCGTGGCACATGTGTCAGGGTACTGCTCCGGCATTCGCCCAGGTGTAGATCGGAGAAATTACGGAAAACTACTGATTCGAGCAGCCGGTCGCTAGAATTCTCTAGACAGCGACCGAATTCGACCTAGCGATGTAGCTAGTGTCGAAAATACCGCCACCGTCTGGCCTGGATCCCTGGGGCCACCCGGTCAGAGGAACTGCAGGGACATCAGTTGATGCCCTGAATCACCTTTGCCGGTTATGGCAACCTCGATCGACAATATTTAATGATAATTCTCTAATCTTACGAGGTGTTTTACGATACTTATTTTGTAAATAACTATTACAACATTGTCACTAAATTACTCAATTCACATCAGATGTCACAATGTACCGATTTTCGTAAGATGAGAGAGTCAAATGCAAAATAGGGTCAACGTATTTACTCAGGAATATATGCATATACGTTTGCATTTCGCGTACTTTCGGCAAACGAAAGGTAGTACCTGACAAACGCTTTTCAAGCACGTCAATTCAAGATGACGGGGTCAACGCTTTCTCAGTCTGACGAAAAGAGCCTCCCCATGCATCCAGAGCCCGAAAATTGCTTAACCCTCGGCGAGATGGCATTGCTCTTCGACAAACGTCACAACCAGAGACAGCATTTATTTGCACAGCTGCCCGTCAATGGATTCGATTCTCGGAATAAGCTGGTTTTCGAAATACGGCTGTCATCCAAGAAACCGACTGAGGGGACAGATATTACCCTGCATACAGTAGTTACTTCCTATATTATCATGTACTTTAATATTAAGATTACGATTAAGTTAATAAAAATAATATATATATATATATATGTATTATCTATACATAAATAAAAAGTAATGTGCGCATGTGTCGCACATAGAAGCAAAAAAACTACTCGAAAGATTTCGCTGAAAATTTCACACTTTGTTCTTATTAATAATGGAAGTGGTTAAAGAGTGGTTTGAATTAAATCAGACATCTGGGGGCGTTGATGTTCATTTATTCATTTATGACAGGGCTACCCAGGGATCTGCTCAGAGGAGGAGCCGCTTTTTGCTCCCTGCTCTTTCTAGCTGCTCCATTGGCAGACGGAGCAGATAACGTCATCTTTTATCGATCGACGGCTTGCGGCATAGTGGGTCGCGTCTTGTTTTTTGGCAGTATTTTCCATTGCTCCGTAACAATTTTATTTGGTTATCATCACCAAAAATACTAGTAATAACAACCAAGATCGCGAAATGAACTTGTGTAAACTGTGTCCAAAAAAATAGTTTTTGTTGCAAAGTGCTGGTGTGCGATCATCGTAGTTTCAAAACAAAGTCCTTTTTTTTGTTGTGTGAATTATATTCCTGTCAATTGTCTCAACGCGGAACTAATACAAAAACTTGAGTGTCCACTGGAAATTAAAGCCAGAACCTTGTGTGCGTGAGGTAAATATAATGTATACGGACATTATGCATAAAGTTATGTAAGTAATGTTACACATACACTTTTATTAAACTGAGTTTTAATTAATTTACATTAACTACTTGCGTTTTATTATATATTAGTATTATGAATTTTTGAAATTACATTGACTCTGTCCGAAGGAGCTGCAACCTCGGTTTGTTGGGGTTTGAGCCGGCACTGGATTCATGTATTATAATGTATTACAGTACTATAATGTTGCACAGCCGTTTCAAATAATGCGAGAGTGAATAAGCTGTTGTAGCACCACTAATTTCAGTTTAACTTTCATGTCTTATGGAAAATCTTTTCATGGAGCAGTGATATAAAGACGTTTCATAGTGAACTGGTTGATATTGAAATATCTTTTGTCATTTAATAGTTTTATTCTAGTTTATTGATGTTCCAAAATAACCATAGATTTGTCGAATTCAGCCGCTGGCTGGAGGAGAATTCTAGCGTTGAGCTGCTCAAATCGGAAGTTTTGCGTGTTTTTTGTTGATCAAAAGCAGGCGAATGCCGCAGCAATACTCTAACAAATGGGCCACGGATATTTCCTTCCTCTTCCTTATCGTATCTTCTCCCCTTACAAACACACCCATGCACTACATTTCCCCACATGTCGGGAGACTAGTCGGGAGCTTAGAGCTTGTCCCGTCTGGGGCGGTGCTGCGCTGGTGGGGAAAATCCCGCAAGCCGATGGGTAGGTCGGCGCTTAATCTCACTATCCAATGGAGAGGGAATCAGTGCTACATCCCGGAATAAAACATTCGCTACACTAACGAGACTATTGGACGTAGTAGTTGACGTGCCTGTAAATATCAACTAAATTAGCCATACTACATACCACTCGAGCTTTAGAAAGACCAATTGTGCAAAGTATGGCGACCTCGTTGTTTTATCAAGAATTTGCCATGTATTACATGTGGATTACTCATCAAAGTTGGACTTTAGTTCCCATTCTCCGAAAAAGTATTTGTGCGTAGGAAAGATGAGTTAACTGAGTCCTAAAACCCACTTGCTAATGCGGTATTTTTACTTCTCCACTTCAGGAGCGCAAATATTGGCCATTTCATTTTCTCTGAGTGCAAAAATGATTCTGGTATATTATCTTACTTTCGTCTCGTTTACTCAACGACCCCATGTTTATTACTCACGCCATCATACTTACATGAAATAATTCGCTGTCTCCGAATGAGATAAAGTTTAGACATGTGGAATCGTAATGATTTTTACTTTCTCATGTATCAAGTAATAAACTTGTACGTGGTATAGAGAAATATGTAATTCTTCAAAAAGGTCGATTTCGAGTTTCTAACGGTTTAGAGATCTGAAAAGGACATGCACGCTTTACAGTCTCCAGATACCGAGAAAGTCGTTTTCTTCCAAACGTCCGTGCGTCTGTCTGACCATCTGTCGTTCGTCCGTCTGTTAACACAAGTGACTGAACTATTCCTAAGATTTTTTGAAAATGAGTTTCCCGATCAAGCCATAAAAACTCAAAGCCATTTGATTTTGAAAAGTATTCGTTTGATTTTGGGGGAACATTACATAAAGTCAGTGGGCCATTTTCAAAATTTTCTTAAAAATTACCCCAATTTTTTTCTTTACATTTCAAGTTAGAGTAGTACGAAATTGTCTTCTAAAGACAGCATGGGTCCCATTTTCATTTATAACTATGAAATTTGGAAAACTGCAAGACATTTTGGGTAAAATTATTTCTTCTCCACAATTCGTTCTTTAATTAAAGTCATAGAATATATTTTTTTAAATATTTAGTCTTTTTCATGCAATTTTGAGTAAAAACAAGATTCTTCAAAAGCAAATCCATTTTTTATACATGGATGGTGTTAAATGCACCGAATAACATGCCAAACTCCATTTTGATGTATTCTTTTGACTATTTTAAAATTACACAATTATTGTCCTTACTAGCGTACCCGTGCGAGCACTATCGTATTTTAACCTCACCCTCGTTCCTATTTTTCCATTTTCAGATTAAGCCTCTAATATATCTTTTTCTTGAAGACACTGTTATCCTCCGTCACGTGTTCTATATGTCTCCTTGCAATTGATAACAATACAATACACCCTTATATATACCAACTATTCTTATTTCACGTTATTCTTATTTAACGTCCGAGTAGAGAAATAGACCCGAGTAATTCAAAAGCGTAGAATATCAAGTAATTAGTTTAATTTCACCTACAGATGCAGAAAACTGCTTCAAATTATGTCTTATGAAGTTCCTAAAAAATCAGTACTTTTCTTTGAAAATGAGGTGAAAATTTGCGCACATCCAGAATCGTTTATGGGCAGAGGTACTATTTATACCGCCTATGTTAAATTTGCCCCTATTCATATACCTTTTCTAGAAAATTTTGATATTTCGCACACTTAAAATTATTAAAAGATTTAAATATTGATGTTTTGCACACTTAAAATTTAAAAAGTAATTAATATTTTTTTTCAATTATAAATTTTCCCCTAATATTTTCAGCATTTTTTGACAAACATTTTTCAAATATTTTTTATTATTGAAGAATGAGTATATAAAAATGTTAATTTATTGTCAATGCTATGTACAATGTATCCTGTAAATTTTTATAAATTGTGAATTACAGTTTGTCAGAAAAGGTTTATTAATTATAAAATAGGTACATTTTCGGAAAATGCCATTTGAAAAAAAGTTTTTACATCTCTTTACTGTACTAGAACTTCCTCCTCCATATTCTTAATTATCTTCTTCAGTGGAAAAGACCAATGCTACCAACGCATGAAGAAGAGTGTTTCAATTACTCGTTAACAACCCAAACTGCGTTGTCAAAAATGGACGTGGTTTACGTGCACTAGGGCATTTGAATAAGAATTAACGGGACTTCCGGGCGTCCTAGAAGAAAAATGAAAAATGTAAATAATTTATTTGGGAAGCTCAAGGTTTGAACTATTTATTAAGCCAGAAAAAGAGAATCGATCATCTGACCCATTTAATGGTACCCTTTCCCCTTAAACGACGATTTTCCAGAAACTTCGCAAAAAGTCGTGCTGAATTCCATCTTCGAGATACTATCCACAGATGCCACGTGAGAAAAAACCAAGTATAGTACGAGAAATTCTATGCCATTCTCAAGCACCATGAGCGTATTTCGTGAGCCATAAATCACAAATGATACAAGTCAGTAACAAACATACGTCACACCAGTCCCAACAAGCCTCACGTTATTCGTAAATCGTTTGGTGCCTCGTTTTGATACTGCCCCACGCGCTTCATAAATGTGATCGAGTCATACATTGTAACAAGATAAGCTTCACTTCTACCAACATCAAGATATTAACACTTACGAATTTTGAGAGGCTTGCTTTGGGTAGTGTGACTTACCTTGTTACTGTCCCACACATTTCGAATATAAAATACATTACCTAATGCCTTGTGGCAAAGTCGACAGCCTTTTAGCCATTACAAACCCCACAATACATATCTTTACATATAGAATCCTGGTATTCACCTAGTTCATGAATATCAAAACACATATCTTGTTATGTCAATCCCAGGGTGAACATATAGTTTAGTAAACGTACATACATGGTGGCAACTTTTGTAAAGAAAAATATCGCACTTCATTAAATAAACTCTATTCCTATATTGCAGTCTCTAGGATTATACATTATTCTTACGCAATACTTGTGTCAGAAAGATTGCAGATGTTCGAATAAATAACGGAAAAATAAAATCACGATATTGTTTCAAATGAGATCATCCTTAAAACAATTTTCCTAAAATTAAAGTGTTTTTCACATGCCAAAACACACCATTTACTAGGCCAAATACATCAATACTGTAGAAGTAAAACGTAATAAATAAAACGCATTTCTGCAATGTTATAGATATTTTATTTCCTTATATATTACTTTCCTTATTCCATACTTACAATAGCTCATATATAAACAGTTTTCATCACAAAGTCTACAGGACGCTCACAACCTTACTTTCTTCGCCTTCACAACATTCGTCAAATTCAGAATGTTGAAGCACCATAACTCCTTGAAGAATATCAAGGTAAGACTTATTTGTCAGAAAAATTTTCTGGTGTCCAACAAAGCTTCGAGGCGTCGACGCTCATTGCGTGTGAGGGTCGGTTTTCCTTCAAACGACTCGGGGTTGAAGCCCACAGAAAGCACCCGGTTAATACGAAACCCATCCAGGGCGCGCTGGCAAGAGTCCTCCATAATATGTAATTCGTTCAGGAGAGTGCTGCAGTACAGGTTCCGGCTCATTAAGTATCGAACCGCACAGACAACTGGGCTGAAATGTGGGAAAGGAGAACTCATTCATACACATTCTTCGGAATATAAATAACTTATCTTATTAATAAGACAAACTAATATCAACTGGCATTATTAAAAACCATTAGTTTGAAATTGGAAAATATAGAGAAAAAATTTCGATTTCATTCAAATTGGGTTACCACGGGTACACCGGTTCTTAATCTAGACAGACATTATTTTGAAAGGCTATTCTTTATTAACTTCTAAACTACCCCCAAAAAATCATTGCAAATAATTATTTTTCTCCCTTGTTAATTTTAATTAGACTTAGGCTTTTAAATCGTAGATAGCTTTGTGTGAATAGAGATACTGACTTTCGAAAGTACTGCAGATGTCAAAATTATTACCATTGCTAGGAAACAAATAGTGATCAAAATTATTTGGGAGGTGATTGCCCACTGAACTATATCGGTGATGTCTACGAAACATTCCTTAAATTTAAAAATATTGAAATTATTAATGGTTTGTTACTGATCAACACAGATTTGAATTATAATAAGCCGTTACACAGGATTTTTTACTTTCTGACCAAACTTTTCGATTAAGTACTTTTTGGCAAATTAGTTATTTAATTAACAATTGCTGCACGTGTGGACCGTCATGTGCGTGTGTTTGTATAATGATGAACTGTATGAGAGCCGAATGGACGACCACACTCGCGATTTAAAAATTTGGTTTTCGGGAAGGAAAGTCAGTTCAGGATGCATCTTCTGTCTGTCTGTACTAGGCGCGACAGTCCGCTTACGGGACATTGCCTACCAGCAGTGTCTCGGCCTCGGGGCTATGGGCTAAGGGGGTACGTGTCGTTAGCACAAGACATCCCCACGCCGTATTCTGGCCTTCTTAATCTTAGAATGGGTTTTCTCATCGTCACACAGCAACATATACTGGGAAACTGCAAGGAAAGCGCAAACATATAATCTTGCTCCGAGCGGGAATTGAACCCGGAGTCGTGTCATGGAAGGCTATCTGCGAGGCTTTGATGCATCTTCTACTCGGTTTTAATATGATTTTCTTTTCATGTTTGATCCTTGAAGGCTTTCGGGGTTTTCAATGAAACTGAAATGCCTACTCTTCCCTTCACAATTTTCCTGCAGTGGGAGCCTACCCGGCGTGGGGCTCACACTGAAGGCTGCCTCCTTAGAGAAACAGGCGGTAACCTAGAGAAACATACTGGCAAAGGTTGTCCCCTTTGAAATTCGTATTTTTATTTGAAACAGGACGCTGACTTCGATATGCGAAGATTTTGCCGTAATTCAAGTTGAACTGGAATCTCTGAATTCCATTTTTTTTTTCTTAAACTGATTACGAACCATCCTGAGCAATTCTGAAACTGTATTACGAACCATTTTACCTTGCGAGAACGACGAAATACATGATGGTTCCGGGTAGGTTCAAATAACTATTTGAAACTACCGGGAATTATAAATGAACACGTTTTTGGTAAATTAAGTTCTTCAAAACACCTAGACCAGTGTGAGGACTAATTTTCTCAAAAATGAATCCATAAGAATCAGTACATTTCAGTACAGACTCTACTTCAATACAAAGCACGATACGTTTGAAAAATTCCATATGCAAAACTTTTTTCATGGCCTTTCAAAGGGTACTCGTTTAAAAACGCGTTACTTCTCTGTGACAAGTTAATTCTGAACGAACCATATTTTGCAGGTTATAAAATAGTTTAACATTTTGATAAAGAATTATTCTTTACGCCCAAAAAATTATTTAGGGACTACTGACAAAATCTGAACGCTGCCATCGAGTTTTATATCATTTGATTTCTATGAAAAATTGATTTAATTATCAAGTTATTGTTACGATAATGTATGTTGTCATTCTTCTATTTTATTTTAATCGATGTCTTTATGTAATGCTTGTGCAAATGTAATGATGTATAATTGTGTAGTGAATATACACACTTGTTTCCTAATGAGTGTATAGAAAAACATTGAGCACAAAGTTAATGTTTTTGTTCATTTTAATATATTGCTAGAGTAGTTATTGATTTGGGAATATTAAACGATTTCCTATAAAATTTTATAATTTAGAAACTTAATTGGGTATTATTAAGTATATTATGCCTAAACTGGATTTATTTTGCATTTATAATAAAATTCCTTCACACAAAAGTTTGTAACTTGCAAAGAACCACATTTTCAGGAATGGTATTAAAATATAAATTTGTACTATTATTTTGCAGCCCATCACAAATGAATATGATATATGAATGGGAAAAGAATAGGTATGTTAGGCAATAGGAATGTTAGCAAATGTTATCTTTGAACGATCATTATCCAAAGTTATTACATTACTTTCACATAGAATTATGTATGTTTAATTATTTCTGAAAAATATGTGGGCCACACCTTTTCAGCCCAAAGTATTTCATTACAAAAAAATTAAAACTAACATTACTATGACATGTGTGTTCTGTGATAGTGAGCACAGATTCTTTGTCGAGGAAACACAGCAATAGAAGTATCAGCGTATCATGAATTCATTTACAAAAAATCTGAGAAAATAAGCACATTTTCATTACTAGAAGTTCAGAGAAAATAATACGTACTAGGGTATAGACAATCGAGAGTAGCTGGGATGGGAACTGTAGTCGTGGTAGAGCTCTGCATGATGCGGATTCTCGAGCTCCGACAGGCCAGAGTCGGAACTGTGTTCGGAACTTTGGGGCTTGTGCAAATTACGAAACATCTTAAAAAGTAAATAAAAATATCAGATATTAATCTCTCCACGAAGTTAGTGATCAGATATGGTTCTAACCGCAGTGGAATATGAGATACTGTCTTCAAAGTATACCAATATCCATGGATATTTAATAAGTCAACAACTGTTTTCATAATTATCGACACAACAATGAACTGTAGTTCGACTATTTCAGTTTATTCTGTTGTTCACCACGGAGTATGTAGAATCTAATATATGAATATATACATTTTGTTTTGAACCACAATATTTTCTCGAACATTATTGTTTCATCGATTTTTTTCATTTGGAGTTGTCTATCCTCTCTCTCTTTCTCTCTAAAATGTGTTAAAATGATTGAAAGTTTTTGAAAATTTATAATAAACGATGGATACAAATCATGTAAGTTTGCTACTGAAGAATAGGAAATTACTCCACCGACCTGCATTAAACAGATTTACAACGAAAAATATACAAGTTTGCAGATTACGATGCCCCAATGGGAGAAGAGTTTTGAGGGGACACGAATTTTGGGCGACACGTGGGGGACAGGCGGGCGAGAGGCGGGCGAGAGGCGGGCGAGAGGCGGGCGAGAGGCACCCTCTCCACTAAGGCCTCGGCGCTCTGTCGTGACGTCACCTCTAGAAGGCAAGCGCTGTTTTACCTAAGAGAACACGCAAGGTCACACGCCGAACGGCGTACAATCGTGCCTGGGTTTTAAATTTACTATTCCCAATATTAATAATTACCGTAGTTATAAAAGTAAATATTGAAGTTATAATAATACTCATGAAAAAATTTAGAATTTATTAATGATATTAAAGAAATAAACAAATGTCTACATTCTTACATCACTAGACATGATGGCCATGTTTCGACTCATTCCCTATTTACAAGCCATGGATATCTTATTAAAATAAAATTCAAGAATTAAATAAATTCCAAAATTAGAAATGCTGATTACTTCTAGACATAGTTTAAATTATATAACATTTAAATTTAATAATAAAATATATGAAGTTGATTGCACACCAATAGAAGGTTCACTAGTCAACTTTTTTTCATGAGATTGTTTTTTAATTTGATACACAGAAAATTTAATGAACAAAGCATTACTGTAAATAAAATATGAAAAATATCTTCCCTACTGTAATTATTATTATTATTATTATTATTATTTTTATTATTATTATTATTATTATTATTATTATATATTTCTGGCATTACAAATATGAGTAAATATTGTTTTGTCAATAATATAAAATTAAATATACAATATACCTTCCAACAAAAACCATTTAATTAACACAAAAGATAAAATTGGAAGAATGGAACTAGAAAATGTCGTTTGTGGCTTTGAATTCATACAGATTGTCCTTAGACCTATTTAGGACAAACTGGAAGAAAATTAAAATTATAAGTTAATAAAAATGCAAAACAAAATTTTAATCATCCAAATAGGAAAAATTCATTGACAAAAATATTTAATTATAATCACAAAATTGATTTCAAACTAAAATATTCTCACAAAGTAAGAGAAACACTGAAATAAAATTAAATAAATTTATGAACTCATTAAAGTATTAGTTAACAATATTTATAAGATCTTTTGTATGAAATCAAATATTTTCTTTCATCCTGCTCCTTTGTACAACCACGATTGTTATATTGAATAAAATAAGGCAACAATATTAAAGCTCACATTTTTAAAGTCCTTTTTATAAATACATGTATATGTAACATATTTAATTCATTATTTGAATCCTTTAGTCTGGTGAGAACAAAATACATTCAAAAACATTGCTAATAAAGTTTGAAAAATGTAAATGCAGTGAAAATATTTAATTTTCTTTCTCTAAATTCAAAGTACTATAAAGCATCTTGATTTTATTTAAGATTAGTCGCAAGGCTAGTATTAAAATTTAAGTAGACTATTCGTTAAGTTTGCTTGATACAACTTAATAGAGGGAAGAATTCAGATGTCAAGCAGGAACAGGAAATTTGAAAAGGAAAAAAAGGAGCATTTTTATCAAAAGTTTTAATAAAAATATTACTTACCACACAACATGTGGTTAACTTCATTACATTTTGAGGCAATTAACATATTTTATTATATATACACACTGTACTAGATACATACACAAACACTATTTTGTAAATAGAAATTTATTGCAGGAAACATTGTCTAAAACTATAACATTCTACTTAGTAATCATATTCAACAGATGACTGCATTAACGTGGCCTAGTAAGAGGCACAGACAATTTCTTGCCTGTCTTCTCGTCGTAGCATTCAGCGACCTTTGTTATATCGCCTTCTGTGAAGTGCAGTTCACACACCTGTAAATAAAACAAGCAGAGAGTAGGGTCAGTATATCTATACATAAATTCTTGGATCAGGATTACTTCTGTTAGTTTCTTAATATGCTTCACATATGCTATGAACAATAAAGATGTTTGTTAAGAAGTTACTCTAGTGTATGAAGATCTCTCTTTATTCACTTGTCCATATTAATATGGACATCTTACATTAGCCATCTACATTTCATTACCTATGAAACTAACATTCTAAATTTATAAGTCGCGAGAGTAAAAATATTTCAGTTCTTTACTATAGAGCTACTCGCACGACAGAACTATTTTCATTTGAGGAAATATTAAATGCACAAAAAAAGTATCATGTGAGTATTAAGAAAGTTTATAAATTCATATTTATTGACTACAATTTTAGTCATTTCTAAAATACACGAATCGGTTTCTCACTTCGTAACAAACCATACACTTAATTCCTGTAACAAACCATACACTTAACCTCACTTTTAGTAGTTGAGAAAAATGTGTATAAAACGTGCATCTATCATAAATATAACGAAAAAAGAAATATTTGGATGTACATAATAATTCTATAATATGTTTAATAACACTAAAAGATGCTTACCTTTGTATATTTGGAAGGTGTGAAATCACGTGGCACAGCGCTGAGCCATTTCCTTCTCAATTCTGCATTCTTAATTTCACACGGGAGCGAAAACACTTGCACTTTCGGTCCCGTTGGATAATTTCCCTTACAATTTGGAACACAACACGAAAAAACCATTTTCGAAACTGTTTCACACAAAAACACGGCTTCGCGAACGAACACCACGATACTGAGAGGGAGAATCAGTTTTGCAAGAATACCCGAAGCCCCTTACAGAAAATTTTCAATATACCTACTAGTTGTGACGTAGTCAGTCCGGAAATGACGTAGCGCCGAGGCCTGTGTGGAGAGGGTGCTGTTGGCTGGAGCGGTGCCTCTTTGGCGGGGATACCTAGATTGGGAATCACTTGCAAGCCGACGTGTAGGTCGGCGTCGTATCCCATGAAATGGTGGAGAAGGTACACTTATACCTTCCGAAATATGTGTACTACACTTACGGGAATAATAAACTAGTGGTTTGTATCCCCAAAATCAGTTTTTGACAAGATGGCATGCAAGATAGATGTATAGTTACAGCTCAACTAAAAAAAGTTATTAATCTGGCTAAATCATTAACAGTACCGTCGTCGTTTTTTTTTCAGATCCATTTAAGAGAACGATTAATTTGGCTGAATACAACATAGTTGAGTATTCCTGAAGACCGTGTTGTTCCGCGAAATGCATTCTTCCGTCAGCGGCATGAATTCAAGCGTTAGTTATTAATATTAAAATTATTATGCAGTTCTCTATCTATAGATTTTTCAACTTTGTCAGACTGCATTTGGTCTTGTATTGTCAAGACAAAATAATATTAGGATAAGATTTACATAAAAATATATGATTGCAATATATGATTAACATATGATTGCGGGAGCTTAAGAATGCATAAGGACTATTTGATATGCAAAATAGGCTAAATATTGGTTATATGGGTCGATCATTTTATAACTTATATTCCTTTGCCTAATCACGTCGAAAAATATAATTGTTAGCCATAAATCTGGCGTTGTTAAAACTTGGCTTTCATGAGTATTGAAATCGTCCACATTGGTCATTAAAAAAATTAAAAATAATATTTACAATGAAAATTTTGATGCAGAAACTGTTTTATGAAGTTAAAAAATTCGAAAACTAGAACTATGGGAAAAGTGAAACACTGGGAATAACAGAAGTTATGAATTTTATTATGTGAACGTTTTCCGATTATATTTCTTCCTCTCTCCTTCAATATAGATTTTGTTTTATTTACCTTTCTTTTTAACTATTTTTGATATTTTCATATTTTTGATATTTTTGACTTTTGATATTTTTTTCTCTTCATCTCTATATGTCTTGCATTTATTTTCATATTACGCTGTTTTATTTTTTATATTTGATTTCGGATTATCCTCTTTTCCTTCCCTCCATTCTCCGAGCCGAACATTATCTCGTCAGCGACTTCGTATGAATCAGATGAGCCGCAACGTTGAACCCTGGCAGTAAGAAAGTAAACAAATCTTCGCAAGCTGATTGCTTCAGAGTAAGTTACATGACGTACCACAGCTCGTGGGTAGAGAACTGTCAGAGTCGCTTATACGATGCTGCTGGTACTGTGCTGCCGTATGCTGCTGGTATTGTGGTTCTTCATACAAAAGCACGTGGCCAACTGTGTCCGTGCAGGAAGGACTTGGATTATACAAGTCTATTCAAAAGGACACCACAACAGCATACAATAGTCGCATGATGAAGCTGTGAGCTCAAAATCAGCAGCGGTCGCAAGGGTTGGTTGGTGTGCTTTGGTCGGAAAGGCTGGCGGCAGGGGCGGGACGCAATACCAACCGTTCACCGCGCGGATAAGACCGGAGCGGGCGGGCGGGCGGGCGGGCGGGCGGGCGGGCGGGCGGGATCACCCAAGTCGCCGAAAGGTGAAGGTCACTCAAGCAAACACACAAAGCTTCTCTGAGGCACACGGCGTCCAGGCGGTGCCCGAGTGAAGTAACGCACGGAAGGAACCGGACCAAGGCAACAGCCCCACCCCCTCTGCTGCAAGACGGGCGGGCGCGGAGGCTGGCCTGCTCTGGGGGCGGGGGCGACAGCAGGGGACTGACGAGGGAGGTCGAGAAAGTGGCCTAAGGGCACGGGCGACGGGTGAGGGAGTGACACGGGGGAGCGAGGGAGCAGCGACGGCGGTGTGCGTTTGGGCCAGAGGCCACGACGCCGCCCTTTCCTTCAATACCGGACAGGGGAAAGGGAATAGAGGAGCGCTGGAGCGGCGAGGGTCGAGGGGGCGGGGCCGGAGGAATCGGCGGTAGAAGGGAGGAAAAGTGGAAGGGCGGAAGGAGGGGGGGTGCGTAGTTGCGCGGGTATTGGACTTCGGGGTCCGCCCCCTCAGTCTCTTTGAGCAGCGGCGTCTGGCCAAGCCGGAAACCGACCAGCGAGCGGCACTTCCGGCGGCCGAGTTACAACCGCCCCCTCCCGGGCTGCCCCCGACCTGTGATTTACAGCCGCCGCCCACAGAGCCACTGACCTCGCCCGCCCCCGCCCCCCCTCCGCCGACGGCTCATTCCTTTGGCGGCGCCCGAGAAACGGCTCGCATACCTTCCCTCGGCTTCCGCCCGCTCGGGCGCACCGATGGCGTCATGATTTCAAAGACTAAATTCCAAATTCGTTCAGGTGGCCGTGCCCAAACAGTGAGAGACTCGTGGCTTTGAGTAGCAAAACTGCTATTGTCGAATATGACCTGTGTGACGTCGTGATATGAGTAAGTACAGACACGGAGCTTTTGTGTTAAGATTTATTTACAATCATTCACTATACAGTATTTACACTCTTATGAAAACTTTTTCCGCTACACTCCAACCCCTGAGGCAAGCCGCCCCAGTTTGTCCCAGAGAACCCCAGCCTACCAATACTAGCGCCGCTCGTGGTCTCTTGTGCCGTGACGAAAGCCACACCGCGCAAGTCGTGGCTTGTGATTATTCCCTTGCGAGTGACAGTGCATCTACAGACATTCGTTTCAAAGTTGAATGCCCCCGGCAGTTTCCTCCGCTTGCCTATATCACGAGAATCACGTGACAGTGTTTCTCACTTTGTAGACTCGCGGACCGTCTCATCTCATTACGGAGTTTTGGGATCGGGTGCAAAACAGGGCCCGCCGGCCAGCCACATTCCGCAGCTGCCATCACACACCGTTTCTCCTGCGCTAGCTGACACCCGCGTTCCAAGAACGCGCCCCCGGCGACTCGCACCCTCGCAAGGCGTCGGCGCTCTGGTCGCCGCCAGCCAGGCGCCAGTGGACCAACGCCTTCCGTTCGCCGGCCTCACGCCCTGTGCGCTTCGTCGAGCAAATTGCTATGACGTTACATATGGGTAGGGGTGAATGGGATCCTGGAACAGCAAACATTGACTGTACTAAAAGACACAGGTGGTTACTGAAGCTTCTTACTTTCTCGCTGCATCACGCCCGTTGGGGCATATAAAGTGTCACATTATAGTCGTAAAATCAAGAATGAGAAATTGCGGATTTACATAACCAAATGTTGGCATTTTTCAGTCAAAATCGGAACTGTTCAATTGTTTTGTGTTTCCCAAGCATCTTGGTGCCTAATAAAACCATTGTTGCCTCTCACATGACTAGATGCATCACAAGGCTTCGTTTTCGGCCAATTTATGCAACTATTCGAAATTAGTAGATAATTAATGATAGATAGTTAAAGTAAAATAAATAGTCGAACATAACAGTTGACATAGGGCAGACCTTCGAGTGAGATGAATTCAGGGCTCCGAGGAGCAATAATTGACCTGGGGATCTTGCCTGCGCCTCTTTCTAACACCTCACTACTTTCGCTTCTGCGACCTGGTCTTTCCAGATTTTTTAATTTTATTATATTTTCTTTTACAACGATTCATGCGCTTTACAAGATTGAATAGAACTGCAACTTAGCACGCGTAGTACTTAGTGTTATGAACAGAAGAGCGAGGATACTCCCACTGGAGACCTCAATAATCGATAGTTATTGTATGCGAGAATGTGTGGGAGAAAAGGGGTGTAGGTTACAATTATAGGAAGAAAAAAGTTGCAGAAATAAATTTGGGAAATCATTCCTTTCTCTTTAGGCCGGTTTAAATTTATCTTTTGGGAATCTAGATTTGATTCTTCAGTGTTGGTTATAGGTTTCTCCTAGGTTGAATATGGAAGTTGCAGGGGAGGATGGTCAGGAAAGAAAAAAATTATATTATTGGTGACTGATATACTCGTCAATCGTGTGAAGAACCAACTCTGGGTGAAGTTGCTTGTTTGACATGTACCAAGGTGCTTTGACGGCAGTGCGAAGGATTTTATTTAGGAATATTTGGAGCGTTTACATACCGAAGGAGGCAGCTCCAACCCACATCGGACATGCATATGTAATTATGGGACGTACGGCAGTTTTGTGCAGTAATAGGGAGAGATCTGTTTTAAAAGGTGTCTTTTTTCATTAAAGGATTAAATTTAAAATGTGCGCCCTGTGCCTTATTTCATTAATTTAAAATGTGCGCTTTCCAAGTTCTTCCCAGAATTAAGCTTGAGATATTGCGCGTGGCTCCCACGGCTAGCTGAGTGGCTGTGGATGCTCCAGGTGGTGGTCCTAGAGACATTTAAGGCCTTTCCTAGAGCTGTTTCGGCAAGATACCAAAGGGCTTTGAAATTGTCTGGGAGAATTAATCTTAAAAAATGAAAATGCGGTGACATTACATACGTCAGACTTGTTTTCGTAGGGTGTGATGAAAAAGAAATTTGCTATGAAAAGCTATCGGAATTTAAAAATTTAGATATTGCTTACTGAAGCGTTATGTAGAGTTGCATTGATCATCTCCTTCCTATTGCAATGCGTCTCCCATTGTACTATTTATCATTTCTATGTGGATATAATGGTCCAGATCTATTGGACCAGATTCTTCAAAATTCCTTCTTTGTGAACAATTTGTTTCTCTTTTTTCATTATTTTCTATGTTTTTTTAATTAACAATTAATTACTTAATATTTAATTAACATTTAATTAACTAAGATTCACTGACAGGATTTTCTCCTTCGTAAATTATATTTTTACCTCGCGCTCGAAGCGTAGTTGGCCAGTTACTCTAATATACATTTTTGTACTGTTTCTCCGATCCATATCACACGCATTCGGTAGAAGTAACTTAACAAACGGGTAATACACCGAACGTGATCTCTTCTTTCCTCTCTTGTACCCTTCTCACCACTTACACACACACACACACACACACACACACACACACACACGCGCGCGCGCGCACACGCCCACTTCACTATGACACAGGTCGGGAGTCCAGGAGCTTCGTGCTTATCCTCACGAGGACCATGAATTACTGGAGGATAAATCCCCGTCTTGTCGGCGTGTAGGTCGGCGCGGCATCTCATATTCCAACGGGTGAGCAACACTGTCACCTTCACGGTTCCGGCAAAGGTGGCATCAACTAATGCCACTGCAGTGTCTCTGACCGAGAGATCCTGGGTTCGAGTCCCGACTGTGGCAGGATTTTAAACAATAGCTACATAGCTGGGTCGAATTCAGCCGCTGATTGCAAGAGTTTTTTTAGGGACCGGCTGCTCTGATCGGTAATTTTCCGTGCTTTATCCAATCAACACCAGGCGAATGCCGGAGCAGTACGTGCGAGTGACGGACCGCGCGTGATTTTTCCTTCCTGTTCCTTGTCCTTTTCTCATCTCTTACTTTCAGTCACCTGCTCTACTCTATCACACTTATCTGGAGTTGGGAGCTTAGAGCTTGTCGGTGCCCTGCTGGTGGGAGAAAAAACCGGCAAGTCCAGGTCGCGACGGATTTTGCCGTCTAGCGGGTGAAGATCACCGCCACCTCCCGCGTTGAAAACATGCACTGCACTTACGGCATTAATGACCTTAACAGTTCACAGGCTTGGAAACCCTAATCAATTAATCAATCTAACCTTCAGGAGAAAAACGGAGGTTTACTGATGTTTCAGTGCACTCGAACTGTACGAACCAATATTTACTCTACAACAATAATTAATACTCATTACCATGTAAAGGAATAAAATGTTTATTAGTTGCAAATGGTCAGACCTACAGAAGGACGTACTATCTTTATCTGAGTAAGGGAAACTCCATAAGTTTGTAACAGCCAAGTTACCGTACATTTATAATACTGTTTTCGATTATCAAAAGAATTAATATTACACACAAGTTCTTGAGTTTCGGTGTAAGGCAAGGCAAGACAGAAGCACTTCATGAGATATGGACCTTACAAGTTGACGCGCGCAGAAACACGAACTATTCGCACCCACTCGAAGGGTAAGTCGACCCTTTTTTCGATCTTCGGCTCGTGCGACGCTCCCTTATTCCCTTCGCGTGCGGCACGCGCGTCCTTGAGTCCGCCCGCCCGCCCGCGCGCGTGCGTTGACAGACGGTGCCCTTTGCGTCACGTATCCCGCCTCCCGCGCCGGGCGACGCTTTTCCTTTCGAGCCGCGGAGCGGAGCGCAGCAGGTTTTCACGGAAATTTCGCCCTCGCATCTTCTCGCGGGGAACGAAAGGGGGCGAGGGAGAGAGAGAGCGAGCGCGCAGAAGGAAATATGGAAATGCGCTCTTTCCAGAAGGCCCGGGCTGACAGCGCAGCTTACAGTCTCGCTCCCGGAGGAGTGTTCTTTTAACGCGCCGGCGACGGGCATCTCCAGGCCGCTCCAGGGCGTCGGGTTCTTGAGGTCGAATTCGGAATGGCGGCTGAACTGCGCTCTTGACTTTGGTCTAGCTTAGAAAGGGAATTTAAGTGTGAACCATACTTCCTGTTCCTAGCTTCGTTGATATGTGCGTGCATAACCAGTATTTTTGTGTATAAAAATGTACGAAATGTCGTACCTTTGTTGATAGGAGCATGTCTAACCTGAAGTTTTGTGTATAAAAGAATCAATTAAAAGGAAACTCTTTACTTTTATCTCTCACTGGAGTGTAATGTCCTTGAGGAGTTCGAATTCGAGACGGCGTCTGAACTGCGCTCTTGACTTTGGTCTAGCCAACGAAAGGATCTTTTGTGTGGCCCACACGAATGAGTCAACCTGAATTCTAATCAGTTCTGCAACACAACGCATGTACATTCCAGTTAGGAGTAGTAATTTTGGATACAAGACCTACGGAGCTTTCGCTGCCTTGCTCATGAACGCATTAATATCAGAAGAAAGACATTACTCTTAACTCAATGAGACTATAAAAATAGCATTGTATGAGTAACAATTTTGCAGTCGTTTGATGGTTACATTTTAGTAGCACTTCACTAGTTATCACAATATACTTACACTTTTAACTATTCATTAAACCTATTCCAAAATTCCGAATATGATTTCGTTGCACAGCAGTTGATACCCAGATGGGACCATCGCCAATTTCCCATAAATGGAATTCATTGTTTCCAAACAATGAATGGAATTCATTATTTCCATTCAGTCTTTCTTATTGTAGATCTGTGCGGAATTGTTTCATGTGGATATTTTTACAGAAATTCACGTAGCATTGGATTGCTTAATTTCCATATGGGCACGTCGGCGCAATCTGTAACACAACACAAATAAACTCAAAAGTTAGATTTCTGACACTCAATACTTTGGTGGTCATGGTAATCAATCAATAAGAACTGTTTTTGGGTTTAGATATGTATCTTCCAAATTTGTGTTTGATGACACGACGTGAATGCATGTTGAAAGGTTTGAAATTACTGAGCGTATGTCACATTTGTTTTACGTGACTGGCAAAGAAGTTTTTTCCTTGTGTAGAAAAGTGTTCAAATTCTTCTGTGAAATGCTTCAGTCATACATTCATTTCAGAGAGATTTTGTTCTTTGGCGTTTTTAAGTAAAAATATAATCAAAATATCAGTGTAAAATACACTAAAAATATCAACTGAATCCACAATGTCGCTGTTCAATATTTCTCAGGGATTAGGGAATAAAGACAATGCTGATTCAAGTTTGACCATTTGACCCTTAGATCGTTTAAATACCACTTAAATTTTTTTTACGATAGCGATATTGGTAGACTCTGAAAACTAGTACTTGCCTGTGCAAATTCTCACTCAGCGTTATCACTGCCCCATAAGTTTGAATCCAAAAGATTCATTGCCGTGTCGTGATTTTACTTCAGATTTTGTCCCCGAAGAGATAATTTACAAACAATGGCAGAGGCTTGCATGTGATAATCGGGGAAAGAAAAAAGTCAACGGCGCCTTCTGTGGTGGTGCGCGTCTGGGGAAGGGTATCAAGGGCCTCTAGAGAGACCTCTGAAAATTGCGTAGTGGGTGCGCGATATTGCCTGCTAAACGTATGTTTCACAAACCAAACTTGCGTTGGGTTATCAGCGATACTCGTTCTGAAAACTAACACACCGGAAACTCTGGATTGCGTCGTCGCCTTCCCCTTTTATTTGCAAAACCGTCGACATAATGAAAAGACTCATTTCAACACGATGCAATGGCGTCATTTCAAAGAGGAGGCTACAAAATGTTTGACAATGCTGAATTGTTTGTCTGGAAGATTCTTTAACATAAACATACAAAACATGAAGAATTAAATTAAAACAATTGCAGAAAAATGGAAAAATTTAATATTATGTAAAAATATGTTCTTTTGGGGAAAATATGTAAGTAAATGTACTTTCGGGTAAAATATGCACAAATATGTTCTAAAAAGTCGTTTTTTAGCACTCACCGATATGAAACTGAATATATCGTTGATTTGACTTGATTGAGTTATGTTAGGAAAATATGTTATTACATAGTTATCCGGGCCCTAGTTATGACGTTCATACTAAATGTTTATTCTCAAGAAAGTGATCATCATTGTCACATCCAAATCTAGAAATGTCTAAGGTTTATTCTGGGCCATCGGAGATAACGTGGAACCCGGGTGCGATTGTGCCAATTTTCTTTGTGCTTACGTTCAAGTGGATGCATAATGAGGGACGTCAACGAAAGTCACGAAGATATGAAGCAGGAAAATACAATACGCATATAAAATCATAATATTCAAGCAAGCAGAATCATAATATTCCGCAAACTTGTTTTTATTAAAAAGAAAGAAGTATGCAATATTTCGAATTCTGTCGATTTTCTGTCGATTAATTTGAACATCGGGAGAAGAATCTGAATTTAATTTTTCATTTTCATTGGACAAAGCTATTTCATTTTTGCTGCACTGTGGGGAAAAATGTATTCAATTATTTTATTGGCATGCCTGTCAAGAGAACCTGTAGATTGTCTGCTTATTTGTCTTCGATTTTTACATTTGATTACATACCATCTGTATGTGAACACGCTTCAATATTTCAAAGCTTTTAAATATTGTACCTAACAGAAATTTACTCTAGAGAATAAAAGAAGGTATTAGTATTTCTTCGAATCTAATTAACCACTTCTCGATTATCCACTATTTGAAAATGCAATATTTATGTTTACTTTACATTTTTTTCTTTTTCGAACGACATCAGGAATGTTGGGCCTTTATTTCAACAAATTACGCCTGCAAATGGAAATCCGTTTTCAAACTCCGCCATCAGAAAGAATGTTAATCTCGCGTATTTAATTGCTTCGGCTTTAAACATGCAACAAAAGTTGTTTTCCCGGAATCATTTTATTGTTTTCCGCTCTCCGTCGAGCCGAGGGAACAGCGCACAATTGGGTTAGGCGACGGTCGACGTGGGTGGGATGGGGGATTTGGGAAGGGAGGAGTAAGGAGAAAAGGGGAGTCTCTGTCCCTTCGCTAATCCATGCACACAGATAAATGGCGGGCGATCAGGGAAGAGAAGGGAAGGGTTAAAAGAAGATGAAAATAGGATCAGACACAGTGTTGTTTGCGAAGTGAGAAACAAACCAGTGAGGTAGAGTGTAGAATAAAAGTAAGATCACGCAAATGAACTTCAATTCGTAAAACAGGGATAAATATTCAAAAGGAAAAGGCCAGCAACATTTAAAAGTATTTATAAGAAACACTTTCCTTTGAAGATTGAACACACACAGTGTCTGCGGTAATGCTGCTGATGCGTTCCTAAAATGAATGCAAACCGAAAGACAGGGTGGCGAAATCAAACAACAATCATGGCTGGATGAGCTACACATAAGTTGAGATCTTGTGTGTGACGAACAGTTCTATGAGCCTTGCAGATAAATACGCTTTCCTCTACTATCCAGCTTTTCAGGTACAGGACATGGAGTTCTTACTGCGCTAAATGCTTCGAGTGACTTCGCCTGGAAACTAAATCACCTTCAAGTGATGGGATACAGGTAGGGCATGTACTAGCTGTGACGCCGAGACTCGTAGGCTAAACTTGCTCGTAGCGCCGAGTTAGACGCGTCGTAGCTCGTCGTAGCGCTGCAGTGCGTATGTCAAAATACTAACACGCGCTGTCCTTCGTAGAGAGTGCCCACACGACGCAGCAGGGCGAGGAAATGAAGGGATGGGAGCGGGGGTAGAAGCTGGGGAGAGAAAGGCGATAAGCATTGATTGTTTGTTTATTAGTGATTCTGGGCGCGTCAACTACTATGGCCACCCCCGCTGGATAGCCAGATCCGGCGTCCACCTACTGTCGGCTAACGAGGATTTCCCTCAACGAGGTATTTCCCGCCAGCAGGGCACCGCTCCAGCCGGGACAAGTACAATGTCCCCGACCGGTCTCCCGACATGTGTGGTAGTGTAGTGTATGTTAGTGTACGTGTGTGTGTAAGGGGTGAGGGTAAGATAAGGAAGAGGAAGGAAAGATCGCGCGCGGTCCGTGGCCCGTTTGTAAGGGAACTACTCGAGCATTCGCCTGGTGTTGATTGGAGAAACCACGGAAACTACCGATCAGAGCAGCCGGCCGCTAGAATTATCCTCCAGACAGCTACTGAATTTGACCTAGCTGACAAGCTAGTGTCAAATATCCTGCCGCCGTCGGGACTCAAACCTCCCAGTCAGAGGCACTTCAGTGACATCGGTTGATGCACTGTGCTACCGCTCCCGGTGGGTGGGTGATAAGGAGGAAGGATGGACAGACAAGTGGGAGGTACGACAGGCTAGATTAGGCGACGGGGAGAAGCGAGTATACAAATGAGGTAGTGTAGAATGACGCGGGTGATTGGTGACATGCGGTGAATTAACGGCAAACCGAAGTCGACGGGTAATATGCAGGAAGGAAATACGAGTGTATAATCCTGAGCGCGAACATGAGGTGTGGGGGCGGGGTGGGGAGATGAGTCGTCGGAATTCGGATGGGAATATGAGGCGTGAAGAAGGGATGAGGAAAGGGGTAGGAGAGGAGAGATGAAATGAGATGTGGGGGGGGGGAGTGGAGAGATGAGACATATACTTATCGATTGCTTCTAAATCTAACATCTTGCATCCTGCACTAGAGAAACAGAAACAGCGCCGCTGTTGATATCATCAACAGGGCAGGTAATTCGCGGAGCGGTCCTCCAGGAAACGTTGAATCATGCGGCTGCTGGCGGCGACAATGCAGAGGCCGCGGCGCCCCCCTCCTCTGCACGCGTCACAGCGCCGCGCCGCGTGCCTGTCCGGGAGACGCGGCCGTTGTCCGCACCGGCGTTGTAATTAGAACAACATGGACAGGAGACACGTCGGCGGGGTAGGGGCAAGAGGTCACCTCCCCACCTCTCAACGCGCCCCTCTCCCCCTCCTCGACCCCCTCCCTGCCCACCCACCTCTCTGATTCCTTCCTCACCCTCACCCGCTCCCCGCCCCTTGAGTTCCCCACCGTCTCCGATCCCTCCCTGCCCTTCCACCTCTCTTATTCCTTCCCCACACTTCTAACGCACCACTCCCTTCCACTTCGCCTGACCTCATAACACCATACTAGTCACATCTCTGACCCCTCACTGCCCTTTCACCTCTAATTCCTTCCCCATTTTCTTTCTGCTCAGTCCCTTCCTCTCAGCTTGTCCTTATTATACAATCTTCTGGGACCACCAGCCTTCCCTGTCTCTCCGCTGACATCGCACCCTCTTCCTCTCTGCCCCCTCATTTTAAGCCCCTTCGTTTCCTTGCCTCTCTCCATTCAAGTCCGCCGCCTTCTTTTCCTGCGCCTTGCCGCCTTCTCTTCGCTTCCCTCGCCTGACGTTGGTGGGCTTCCTGCGCGACTGGACGGTCAATGTCGCGGCCGCTGTCAGCACCCACAATGGACTGCGGCTGACCCTCGCGGGGGGCGTGGTCACAGCAACGCCTGTGCGTTCCTGGTTTCTCTCCCTCCTCCGCCTTTGCTTTACGTTCTGCTAAGCTGTGCGTTCCTGGCTTCTCTCCCCCCTTTCCTTTTCTCCTCTGACCCGATTATATTCCCTTCTCATTGTTTTCTCTTCATTTTATTAATCGGTGTTCCACATGTTCCCCTCTACTCCTTCTCCTCATCTCCTATTGTTCTTTATGTCTCCCTTTCTTCCTCTGACCCTCTCCTCCCTCTCGTCGCTCCTGTCTCTTGCTCTATCTACTTTCTTTAGTCTATTCTCCTTATGTCTTTTCTCCTTTTCCTTTCTGCTCTTCCTTGCAATCTTTCTCTTCCCCAATCAGTGTACTTTCTGTCCCTCCTCTTTCTTCTCCATCTTCTTTCTACGTTCTTCCTCCTGTCATTCCACTCTCTCTTAGTTTGCTTTTCCTCTTTCCTAACTCGCTTTAGACTTGCTCTCTTCCTTTTTCACTTAGCACTCGCTACTTATGGTACCAAAAGCACCACTTCCCTCTTTTTTGTGAGGTTTGCCCTCTTTTCAGTGAGGTTTCTTGTTAATATTTCTTGTCTTTTCTTGAGAGAATATTTCCATGAATATCGTCGATCCTTAAAAGCTACTGAGTGTATTGCAATATTTCAAAATATATAATGTCAACACCAAATCCTTGCTTGTTCGCATTTCAGTTATTAGATTTTTTGTTAGTGACAAATATGCAAGCATACGAACTGCGTCACCACCGTTTTCAGGTAAAATTCATATTTGAATATATCCTTAAATTTTTTACCTTCACGATTTGTTCTCATATTCATTTTTGGCCCAATTGTGTCTCTTTCACGTAAATAAATTTCATTCCCAATTTTCCATTTGTTGTTTATGACATCATTTTATTATCTATTATATAGTGTAATACAACACTCACATTTAAATTCACTTTCATTTCTCGTTTTTAGTCTTTTTTGTTTTTATACTCCATTTACAACCCTGGCCAGCGACGGAAATTTGGCTACAGATCATTTCAAGGAATGTAGTTACATTTTTAGCTTCTGGTTTTGTCCTTTCTATGTTCGTAAAATGATACCCTAAAATGGTTAATTGTATGTTTATTTATTTATACAATAGATTTCACTTCGTTTCTGTTTTTTTTGGGGGGGGGGTCCACCGATCAATTGTTATAATGAAGGAAGATGCTGTTGAACCACCTTAATATTGTTTTCATTTTTCTTCTTTTGCTATGTTCGTTGATCATATTGCGATACGCTCGATAGTGTGCTGCTTAGGTGAACGGTTAACATCTCACTGCTCTGAAAGGTTGGCATTTTATCGCAAAATTACTCCTACATTAGTCTACACCTGAACATAGCTAAATATCACACCACATAGTGTCCTGCTGATTCGTGCTAAGAATTTCCAATTAAACCGAACTTTATTTGCCATCCAATGCTGGGTCGAATTCAATCCCTATCCGAATAATTATCAGCCGGCCGCTCTATGGTAGTTTTTTGTAGCTTCTCCGATCAATATTAAGCTAATGACGGAGCACCTCGCGCAGTCTTTCCTTCCTAATCCTTTACCTCTTTTCAGTTTTTTACACACACACACACACACACACTTGCGTCCACTACACTACTACATATGTCGGGTTTTTATTGCTTGCCTCGGCTAAGACAGTACCCCCGGTAGCGAAGATACCTGGAGGAGGGAAGCCACAAGCCGACGTGAATGCTGTCACCGGATCTTACGTTTCAGGAAGAAAGTAACACCTCTTATTTCAGGATTCACATGCACTGTGTTTACGGGATTAGCGAACATAGAAGTTGTCGAGCACGTAATTAAAACTCTCACTCAGTCCAACCCAAAAATAGCTTTTCACACCACTCGCCTATTACTTTCATCAACTCTGCCTCCTAGTTCCGTCACCCTGTCCCTCCCATCCACCCCCACCCCGCACGCCCCATCGTTATCACTAACCGGACGTGAGAGGCGGGGGTTAAATGGATGTTAGCACAACGACAGCAAAACGCTGTAATTGTGACGAGGACATGTGAACTGGCGGCCAGCCATTTCATTATGTTGCTGTCACGTAATTAATTAAATATCTCCAAAAAGCGCGCGAGCGTGTAGGGTTGGGGGTGGGGTGGGGAGAGGGGGTGGTGTCGGCGACCGATGCTCCACGGCGCTGTCGGCACCGCTCGGCAGCCCCGACGGCGACGCGCGACGGTGCTGCTCCCAGCGGAGCCTGCAGCCTCGAATTTGATGTCGCTGACGCGCCATTGGAACGAATTCATGGTTGCAAAGACGGTCTAGCTCATGAAAGGAAATAGAACAATCGTATTTGTGAATTTACTTTTTAAGGCTTTTACGGGAAATTTTATGTGGTGGTAATTTTTGTGAGATGTCAGAATGTTACAAGTAATTTGCGGGAGTATTGAAGGTAATAATTAACAGTTTAATTATTCAACTGTTTAAAACTGTAATTATTGAGTACATTTATGATATTGTCGAAATTAAAAACGTTTCAAGCTTTTGGAAAGAAAAATAACTTTCCAATATGAATTACTGGAATATAAATATATTTTAATATAAAATAATTATTTTATTTTGAATTTGCGCTCATAACGTGTCTTCAAGTTTCCCATCTCCACAAACAATTCAGCTTATAAATTGAATAACGAGTTTGCATATATTTGGTTTCATACATATAATTAATAATAATTGTCGTTTAAATATTCAAAGAAAATTGAAAGTGCCAATAAATTGTTGTTTCTCATTTCAATAAATGAATAATACATTTATTTATCTGGAAAATAATATCTTTTAATGCATTATCATTATTGTATTCAAATCGTGTTACAGGTAAAAAGGAGCTACTTCAAAATGATTACATTGTAATTTGCCTATACATTTGAATTAAATTTAATGTTATTGAAGTATGAATACGTAGATTAATTGGCTGCTCTACACATTTAAATCTATGTACGTAAGTTCGTTTATTTCTCTTTGTCGAGAGGTAATTTTGCATTAGATTAAACAGAGAATATCCACCAATTGAACCGTGTCCTCTACACGTGCTGATACTCGTTCCAAATTACAAGCTGTCCCCACGCGAATCCTGGAATTCATTGGTCCAGGGAAAATTATGATACCGCCTGGAGATATGCAACGCGCAACACACAAATGAGAGTTCACAAAACGGTTGCATACCCGCAGGCGCACGGGAAATGCGGCAGTTTTCACGCAGGGTTCGGCCTCTCCTTTCACTAGCATGTGGCCCTGGTGTCGGGCTGGAGGAAGGCGCGGAAGCAGGGCGGCGACGACAGCGCGCCGTGCGGTGACCAGGGAAAACATCCGCACCTCCACCCCCCTGTAGGGCAGTGGGTCAGGAAGGGTGCCGGCACAGGCAGGGGTTGCGGCTGTGGGGCGGAAAACGGCCTTGCTCTTTCTGCAGACCGCTCTTGTTTGTTCGGCTTTCTCGGCCTGCACCCTTTTCGTACGTGCCTACAATAATCTGGGCATTTAATGCTGACGCATTGTGTTTGTGGTTCGTGAAAGGACAGAGACTTATATATTTGTTGGGGAGAATTTTAAACGTCTGTTAGCAGTTATCTAATACACTTATCTTTGGGTTTAAAACTCGTAAGTCTAAATTGCGTCGTTCATCTTCCAGATTTTGGTGTAACAGCGTTACAAAGACAGAGGTTCTACTCGATGCGAATGTAAGTGGAGAGCAAATGAGCGAGAAATTGCTTTTTTCTCAGAGAAAGTAAATTGGTTTATTTGATATCTGGAGTAATCTAAATTAATTTTATGTGAAATGAGCAAAACATTGTTGTATACGGCATTGCTCAACTGTGGTTTGTTCCGACTATTTGCCACAAAGATTTAAAAAATAGTTTTCTGAACGAATAATTATTATTTTGCGCAAATAATTAAAAGTGTTCGAAAAAGAAAAAATTAGATCATTTAAGAATTGAAAAATCTCTTTTAGTAGTTCTCTTTCTAGTTTGTGTAAGTCTGCCTAAAGAAATGATTGAAGTCATTTTTATAAGTATTCCTTGGAAATCACAGGTTATTGTGAGCTACCAAGAAGCGGAGAAACTAATAACTCATGGTCATTTTTCAGCAAATTGTTTTCAACAGTTATTATGTGAAGTTGATAATACCCACAAGCATCTGAGGATCAGAACCTGAACCGGTTATGAAACTTTTTTTTGTGCATTAGAAAAATTTATTTTCCATCCCAACCATACACGCGTTGTGTTGCATTTACTTGGAAAAAAAATATTTGAAAAAATCACAACATGGTATAGTTTTCCGATAATTAAAATATCCATAATTGATAAATTCCATCGTGAAGTCGTTAATGTCGCATTTGGGGCAATTACAGGGTGACATTGAATGGCTGCAATACTAAGGTTGGTTGACGAGGGTCGTGATGGCGGTAGATCGGAGGCTCGTAATTTGACCGGAAATTTGGCGTGTATTTGGATGTCAATGTGTCAGGTCTTTTATAGGTCTATCTGATCCATGATGTCTCGTACACAGCGTACCGTACACGAACTTCTCCACAGATTAAAAGGTGATCCCGCGTGCGTATTAGAGGTCTAACCAAAAATCAAACTGGAGGGAGATGTAGAAATCGATCTAGAGGACCAAATGCAGATCGAATGGCAAGGCAATGGATATGTCGATGGGCAGTGTGATAGGATAGGAAATGTCCCGGGTGTTCTGGCAGGCATTTGAGCGGCGATCAATGTCTGGCGCGATCCGCGTGGAGAGGCGCTGGCGGGCGCGCGAGCGAGCGATCAGCTGCAGCCGAAGAGGCCATCGCGGGGACGTTCGGCCCGCCGCGCGCAGCGGGGACAATTTCCGGTGCGCCGCCGCAGCGCCACCGCGGGAAATGGCTGCGAATGGGGCGGAAGCACTGTGGCGCCGCGCCGCCCGACCTCGCCACTCCCCGCTACGCTTTACCACCACCTGTCATGCCACGCACTGCAACACCCCCGCCACGACCTTCCCCGCCACGCTAGGCTCAGCGCCGGCCCACCACGGCGTGCCACATCCCGCCCCGCCCCGCCCCGCCCCGCCAAGCGCCGCCACGGTCCGCCAAGCCCCGCTACGATCCGCCAAGCCCCGCCAAGCCCCCGCCAAGCCCCGCCAAGCCCCGCCAAGCCCCGCCAAGCCCCGCCAAGCCCCGCCAAGCCCCGCCGCTGCCACGCCAAGTCATGCCAAGCCCCGCCACGGTCCCGCCACGCCCCGCCAAGCCCCGCCACGGTCCGCCAAGCCCCGCCACGATCCGCCAAGCCCCACCACGGTCCGCCAAGCCCCGCCACGATCCGCCAAACCCCGCCACGGTCCGCCAAGTCCCACTACGCTCCGCCAAGCCCAGCTACGCTCCGCCGAACCCCGCCACGCCCTGCGCCGTCACCGCCTTCCACACGCCGCTCCTCTCCGCCTCATCACTACCCGACTCACCACGACTCCGATCGGCCCCGCCTCTGCCAATACCACCACGTCCCATCATGCCAATAACTGTCTCTCCCCGTTCGCCTCTCTTCTTCCCGCTCCATCACGCTCTCTCTTTACCACAATGCGCCCCGCCTCGACACTTCTCGCCTGATCACCGCGCCACACCTCGAACAGCCCCGACCAACGCCACCGCCCTACCTCCGTGCCTCGCTCTGCCCCGTTTGGGCCAACCCCGCGCTACCCCGCCCCCTCGTCCCCCCGCGCCGTTCGCCAGAGCGATGGTGAGGGAGCAGGCGCTGGTGACCGCGCGCGTTGGGAGGGAACGTCCCATCGATGAATAATTTGATCCGCATCTACCTTCCCGCGAACACTGGATACACCAATCTTTATTGAACAAAATTTGCTTAATGAATTCATGGCACATACAATCAAACATAATCAAAAATCAGCGAAATACACGACTATACTGCGGTTTTTAGAGAGCTACGTTTGACATTTGATCAGCTGTTACGGTGCCGTCCAATTGGGACCTTCACGTCACTACAGTGACGTCATAATGATGGCGTTCATACTTCCGACTGGATGACACCGTAAGAGCCGATTTACTACAAACGTAGCTCTGTAAAAACCGCAGTATACTCAAAGACTCTATTCAACAAGTCCTGTCATCATGGGTTTGCTTTCATTGTTCACAATACCAGATCGAATTGACGGGCGATGCGTACTTCCGCGCAAGGGAAATAATTGAAAAATAATACCAAAAAAAAGCAACAACGGTGCTTACAATTGGTATTTATTTGTATCCTGAACTTCTTAATATGCGTTGTTAGACGTTGAATTGGTACTTTTGTATAGAAGAGAAACCGTGGTTTTGGAGAAAAGACGAAACGGGCCATTTTCTAAATTATTTTTAACATGAATTTCGACAATAGATATAAATGTGACGCGATTACTATAGTAAAAAGTATATGCCATTTACCCTATTTTTACGTTTAGGCTGGCGGCTAGAGACTTTCTCAGATTTTGGTCAATGCTGCTGATCAAGCGAGTTATTACATAGTTAATTAATTCTTTGGCGAGTTTTACATGAAAATCACTTAAAATAAATATAAATGTGCAATTACATTGCATGAGCTTAAAAACATTTGGAATAAAGTCTATAATCACACTGAAAACATCACAAAACTATTTGAAGCACATTATTGAATTTACAAATGAAATAATTAACAAATTATTCAATGACATCTCTTTAGAGGTAAATGTGATGTCACATGTTTTCAAACACTCTTCATACCCTCTGGGAGTCTCTCGTCACTACACATTCAAGGCGATACCTAACCGAGAAAAGTGGTTCTCACTAATTAAAGTGAAAATGAAGGCAATTCTTTGAGGTTCGTCCCTTTTTTTTACACTCCAGATCGAGGTCGTATTTCCCCTCGCCTTTCCGCATCTTCCCCAGCCCTTCTTCTTCACCTCTTACTTGTCCTCGTTCTCTTCCTCTTTATCCTTTCATTCTTCTCCATATCTCTCCCTCCTCTTCTTACTCCGCTCCCTGCTTCTCATTTCCTTCGCTTCCGCCTCCCATTCCTTCCGCTTTCTGCACTTTCTCCTCTAACTGTTCCTCCTTCACTTTCTCTTTCTCCACCTCTTTCTTTTCCTCGTTCTCTTTATCTTCTTATGTCTCCTCTTTCTCCTCTTGCTCTCCTTTTCCTCTTAATTCTATCACTTTTCCTCCTTTCTTCCTTTCCCCAGTTATGCTAATGTTGAACGATTGCTAAAAGTACGCGGAAAAGCATAAGAAAGCGTCGAAAAGTACCTTCCTTTGCCTGCATCATAGACACGAGTGCACCAGATACTAAGCATAGCAGTGCGGTGCTGAACGCAGCGGCTCCTCGCCGAGCAGCTGCGGGCGCCGGGCCCCCGAAGCAGCGGGTGGGCGAGGGGGCGTCGCGATTTGTCTGCGGCGGACGGAGCACGCCGGCCCGCGCCGGGGAGCGACTGGCGGGGCGAAGCGCTGCAGTTGGGGCGGCGGTTGTGGAAACGACGTTAGCGGCAGGGAACTGAGGGACGAACTAGCAAAAGATCGACACTCCAAAGGCGTAAAGATCGAAGAGAGATGAAGGACGAAGAAGGTCGGACAGGAACGGAGAAGAACGAAGAAGTAGGTGGAAATAGAGGGAAGTAGAGGCAAGACAAGGTAGAGTGGAAGACATGCTGGAGAGGGATGAGCAGGGCCGAGAACTATTCAATGGTATCGGAGAAGGTGACGCAGAAGGTGACGCAGAAGTTGACGCAGAAGGTGACGGAGGAGGTGACGGAGGAGGTGACGGAGGAGGTGTCGGAGGAGATGACGGAGGAGGTGATGGAGGAGATGACGGAGGAGGTGACGGAGGAGGTGACGGAGGAGGTGACGGAGGAGGTGACGGAGGAGGTGACGGAGGAGGTGACGGAGGAGGTGACGGAGGAGGTGACGGAGGAGGTGACGGAGGAGGTGACGGAGGAGGTGACGTAGAATGAGATGGTGAAGGTAACGGAGAAGGGGTCAGAGGAGGGGTGAGAGGAGGGAACGGAGAAGGGAACGGAGAAAGGGACGGAGAAAGGGAACGGAGAAAGGGAAGGGAGAAGGGAAGGGAGAAGGGAAGGGAGAAGGGAAGGGAGAAGGGAAGGGAGAAGGGAAGGGAGAAGGGAAGGGAGAAGGGAAGGGAGAAGGGAAGGGAGAAGGGAAGGGAGAAGGGAAGGGAGAAGGGAAGGGAGAAGGGAAGGGAGAAGGGAACGGAGAAGGGAACGGAGAAGGGAACGGAGAAGGGAACGGAGAAGGGAACGGAGAAGGGAACGGAGAAGGGAACGGAGAAGGGAACGGAGAAGGGAACGGAGAAGGGAACGGACAAGAGCGAGGTTGGGCAGAGGCATGGCAGACGGAGGATGAGCGGCGACGTGAGCGCGGCGTGGGCGCCCATTGAGGGGACGGCTGCGCGGCACGGAACTCCGCTTCACCTTTAACCTCGAGCGGTTTCGCGCCGCCAGCGGCAGCGGACAGCTCCCCCTTCGCCGCCTCCACCGCCACATTCCAAGTGCGCGACCTGCCTGTCCTCCACTCCGCGCCTTCTGTGATTCATTGCCACCGCCGCCGCCGCCTGCGCGCCAGTCAATACTCTTTACTACGATGTGTTAGCAGAGATGTTCATTGCAAACAGGGGTGTGCTATTGAATACTGGTGTCTCCGAATGAATGTTCCGAACTTCTAAAACAAGTACAAGGATTAAATATGATCACTTTTTGTCAATAAAGTGGGACATTTTATATAAGGAACAAATATATGTGTCACTTGATTGATAGGTAATCACACATGGACAAGAATTGGTAGTATTCACAAAATCTCCTTCCCTGCGGCTGAACGTGATCTACCGAACACAGCTACATAACGAGTTGCCTATCCAGTAGGGGTATTGTCACATTGTACTGTACTGTATTGTCACAATTACGTTACAAAAAAATTACCGCTACATGTTCATTGATGAAAAGAATGTTCTGCCTCTCTTCATTCCTTTGGAGTTTGTAATATTTATTCTGAGTCAGCTGTATTTGTGGTAACTGATTCGTTTTTCTCAACTATTTGTAGTCCCTTTCTAGCCTATGTGATTATTTTGTCAAAATTGTTCATAAAATGAAGATATGAAATATTTTAATATCAATAAGTATACTCCCTTTGATTGGGGGACAATCTATTATTAAAAAGTTAATTGGTATATTTGTACTTGTATGACTGATCGTAAATACTCATATATTCACCTCATTTGGTCATCGTACAAGATATAATGAAATTTGCGCAACATTTTTGAAACTTCGGGTATTATATATGCTTCCTCCGTTTAGTGAACTAAATATACTCATTCCTTTCATGAAAAAATAGTTGATTATCTCTGTGTTAATAGCATGCGTTCAATTAAAATGTCACCATGCAATTAAAACTCTACACCTAGCAATCATATTTCAGACACATCGTTTAATTAAGAAACTATAACAGACGTAGTCTAGGTATTTCCAGTCGTCCATGAAACATGAACGAAAATGTATATCACAAATTACGTCCCTACAGCAACCACTTATATACAATCAATGAATAAAACTAAATTGTCAAATAAACTTTAAGCTACCTGGCTAATGGAACAACATAAAATATTTAACGTGAATAAATTGAATGTTTTCAAAGTAAAACATTTGGTCTTAGGATTACAGATGTAAAAAATGTCTACGGCAATTTTGTTTATCCGTTCTTAAAAAGGACGCTATAGAAAAACTGTGTCAGAAGTGACTAGTTTGTTTCAATATTTAAACATGTTGTATTCTCTCTCATACCTGTATTTACTTTTCGTGGAAAGTAATGTTTTCATGACTTTGTCAGCTTCTTCTAATATTTTATCCGCAGTATGTTCAGTACCTTCCATATGCAAATATTTGTTGCAAGGTTATTAGGCAAGACAAGGTTGTTAGGCTTAAATCACGAACAATGAGGTGATAGGAAGATAGTGAGTGATTAAGGGACAATCACGAATACGTCCATGACTACACAGGATTCGAACTGGCAACCTTCTGTGCCCAGACAACGGCTACCCCAACCGCCTGCGCCACCGGCATCTGACACTTTAATATTTATTCTCATAATATATTTACTTTTCAATATATCATATATCTAGTATTTTACAAGTGAAATTAATAGGTGCTGCAAGTTAGTGTTTTGCTATCTGATTTACGCATTACTTGCCTCTCAATTTCATCTATCACAACTATATATTGATTCGTCATTTTACATTTAATGCAACATTAACAGATATATATTGAATTAAACTAATATTAGTTTTATACAAAAACTATGGTTTTATTGAGATAATAATGACATGATATATTTTTTTATTTATAGAGCTCTTTAAACTTAATTGTAACACATATGCCATTTTAATATTTATTTTTCTCATTCAGATAAGGCATAATATTCTGTAGAACACTTTTTCTATGTATATATTTCTGTATCTACATCTAAAAAAATAAGCAAAAATATAAAATGTTATTCACTTGCTTGCCTATTCGTTTTCGAATCATTTTGATTATTTTTAGTGCTGACATACTCAAGAATGAGAACTAATTTTTATGCAACACACCGCGTAAGAATCATAATCAATAGTTTACTCTTAGGAATCCTCTATTTAACATTGAAGTTACTTTATAATGCGTTGCTAGATGACATTAAATTAAAAGGCTCACTAGTTTAAAGTCCAAGTAACATATTTACTGCTCCATAACAAATTCTAAACCATTTAAGTTTAAAGTGAAATAAGAAACAAAAAAGGATATTTTAACGATTATATTAACATTAGATATCATTTGTATTGTTCATTTCGTAAATACTACATATGCCTTAATAAATATAGAAAATAAAATTTCGGCTCAATTCCTCTCATCTCCACTAGGCTTTTCATCCTGTTTCTCTTGATCTGTTGAGGAATTACTGAGATTGACTCTAGTTTTGCTTTTTTGTAATACCAAATATGAATTTCTTTACACAGTTCCCACGATTATCTTTTAAATGAGAGCAGCAAATTATAGTTTCCAAAGTGGCCAACCATGCTCTTTGGACATTCCATTCTTAATTTAACAATGTATAAGGAACAAGAGTGGCGTACATTTTGAAACTCAAGACAACACATACAGAAATCTCCCCCAAACAGCACAAGATTTCTTTATTGTTTTATTACGTTCAATACAACACAGTTAAAGAATAAATAACAATTTTATAAGTTCCGATTAAATCACTTGAACTAAATTTTTAAACTAGTAATGATTAATTATCTTGTGTAAGATAAGAACGTGTCAATAAGATAATATTGTCTCTAAAATAAACATTTCCATTATACGTAACTATCATTGTAATTAATGGAAATTATGATTGTACTACAAACATCAGTAAAGACACCACAAACCACGAAATGTCAGTTACGTGGCTCTGCTCTTAGAAACCTAGATTATTTTTCAAGAACTCACCCAAACGTCACAATAACTTTATGGTTTTATGTTAATGAGCATTTTTTAGAATGGGCGAGAGCCGTTAGGAGTTAAATTGCAATGGTGTTCTAAGGAAGTGATAAAAGCGTTCGTGATCGTTCAAAATGCATTGTGTATCTGCTTTCTGTCGTTGCGTGAAAGCTTCTCTTTATTGTCTTTATCTTCTATTTACCTTCTTATTTTTGGAAGGACAGAACATTATTCAGTTTTCTTAATCTCAACCATGATATGTGCAATCATCTCGAAATACGGAAGAAAAATTGCAATGTAGTTGCAATTCGCTCATCACTAATTCATTTCATATACATGCATACGTACATTCTATTTACATGTACACACACACACACACACACACACAGACACACATCTTTGCGTACATCATAGTCAGTATACTTCAAGCGAGTTAAGGAGGCATACAGTTTTCCCTTTCTCTTGATTAACCATTATGGAAAGAACACTACATTTTTTAAACGGTACCATACGACTGAATTTGTAATGGTATTGTTTTATTTTTATTTGAAGTTATCTTTCTAATGTAATTAATTGCACATTATCACTGGATTGTTGTATATTACATACTGCACTGTTAGTATTTGTACTTTGTCACCAATGTACTGTGCTTTTGCAACTGTTTATTTACTGTCGACAACTTTACTTACTAATTTTACCATGTCTTCTACAGCTGAGCGGTCTCTATTCATACAGCTATTAAGTTGTGCCCTGCTCTGTTAAATTTGATGCGGAATTATTTCGTTTAGATATATTTTTAAATACACAGTTTCGTCGATTTTATTGAAAAATAATTAATATTTTAGTCTGCGTTATTTCTGTTTCTTACGGTACATGGCCACTTGCAGAAGCAGGTCGTATATCTCTGTTTACACACAAGTCGGTTAGCGCGTTCAGCCCATGTAATGTCTAACTCCCCAAGCGCGATCAGCGTGCAAAAAATACTCCCCTCCCAGCATTCCCAGTAATGAATTTCTGATAGTCAATGCAATCAGAATGCGCCGACCTTTCCCGAAAATTATGGCGATAATAAACGAACAGGCTACGGAAGAAACAAAGACGTAACTAATGCAATGATACGCCAATTACGCGATCGTACAGCTCGTGTACATAAAATACAATACCCTTGGGTATTTCGACGTTGTAAAATTCACGAGCTCATTTACAAACCAAATACCGACCGGGGTGGTGTGCAGCGTTCGCCGTGGATGTAATCCATAAACACATGCCGAGTTGGGACGGGGAGGGGCGGGGAGGGGCGGTGAGGAGGGCGCGCTCGCGGGATTCGAGCCAGGAAGTGGGGGGGGGGCGGTGCCACGATCCAACTTGGCGGAGCGCGGGAATTGGAACTGGAATTGTTTCCAGGAATGCCGGCTAAATATTCAGCAGCCATATCACGGTTCACGCGTCCAGCACCTGCGTTGGATGTTCCCAGCCGAATCTCACCGGTATTAGTTGAGGGGGGGGTGAAGCGGAGAGCGGAGTGGTTTTAACGCGTGGAGTTTTCTCATTTTATGGGTGTTTGAAAGGAATTATATAAAGTTTCGAGAGAAATTTGGTTGGATTTGAGGCAGGGGTGTGGTGTGCCGCAAAGCTTTTGTGTCAGGAGGATGAAGTGCCATCACTGCTACCGAGACCGAAGTGATCGATGAGATAAGCCGGTGGATTCTGAGCGGTAATTGGGGATGAAGGGAAAGTGGTACTTCGTGCCCAGATAAGCGATCAAATCAACTGTGGCCATGCCCATCTGATACGGCATTTGGAGGTGGATTGCGAACCCGGTTGGGGATGTGTGTGATGCAAGTGATCTTCCATTACTAGATTCGCCTGAACTGGGATTGATTTGGTTATTGTTTAAATGAACGATTTGTCATACTTTGATCCGAGACATACTTGTGAGATTGCAGAATGGGATGTTGACTGAACTAAGACATGCTTTGACCCGACATATTTGTGAGATAGCACAATAATAGATTGACTGTAAATCAGACTTAACATAGCGTCCGTTGTCTCTAATTACCAAATGTTATCAGCAAAAAATCAAGCCTTGCACTTACAATTGTGGTTTAACACAATCTATAAGCATGAGCATTTATGCCACGGAAAAGTACCATTAATGCATTATAATTTTCGAAAACGAAATGCTCCACTGAATTTCCTGACAAAAGTGCTGTGTACGTTCCTAGTGCCTCTTAGAACTTGGCTTCACCATCCATTCCTTAATAATACAGCGTTTGACGAAAGACGGCCACGAAGCTGTAACTGTCGTACACCCCCAAAGGAATCACGCTCATCACTTTGAATGCTGCGACCTAAAAAGACGGTGTTTTATTGTGGCAGAGGAAAGGAAAACTATGAGTTAAATATTCGCCAGAATATAAGTAACTCGACGTTTTCTCTTTAAAAATTGTTTTTATCTACTACCTGTAGTTACATGGTTTTTAGGACCAACTTCTGTATTTCATGAAAAGCCAAGATGTAATTAATGCAATGATACGTAAAAGAAAGAATATATATTGTATACTTTTGGTTTCACTTTCAATTTTTAAGTTATTTAGTGTCACTGTTTTCGGTATTCTATGAGTTGTTTTATTATTATTAGGCAAAGAAAATCAGTTACGGAGTACGAACATGTAATATCATGAAGGACTTGCGTTGAGATGCACCTGTTAACTAGCAAGAAATATTACATATGACAATTCCTTCTCTGGATTCGTATTCAATAAATTAATATCTCTAGTATTATCTTAACTGTACAAGATGATACTAGTCTAATAGTTTGAAATTTGGGAATATCACGTTTTTTATAGTTAGGATATGTCACTTCATGTTTGTGAATATATAAACTTATCAGTAGGCTACGTTATATCATTTAAAACCATATACAACCTATTTGTTCTACAACGCAAATGAATGGATTGGTAGAAAAATCAGATAGTCTGAAATCAGTTTCTGAAGCAGAGAAATGAAGCGCGAATTATGATGCGACTCTATCGCGGTATTGTGCCAGCCAAATATATCACATGCGTTTGTAACAAAATCTGATACATCGTGTGGCGTTGTTGCAAGCACAGATCACAGACTAAATTATTTCAAAGTAATTACAACGCTGATATTTAGTCCCAGATCGCGCGTAAATTTTAAAAAAAATCAAAAGTGTATTTTGAAAATATTAGTTTTCTTGTTTCTGGCGGAAAATTATAAAAAGTGGTGTATCGAATTTTGATAGTACACGATTCATACGTGATATGCTATATAATAATTATAATGGAAACTTACATTGTACACCTTTATTAGTGAACATAAGCGTGTGCTTAGGGAGGAAGGTTGAAAGGTAGTCGTTGTCATCAGTGAAAAATTTTCAAGAGGCATCATTGTTTTAAGTAATAGAATATTTTATTTCCCAATCCTTGATTTCTCCAGTCTATCCTGACACATTGGAGTATTTTTAATACATTAGGGAAGAGACTCACAAAACTATCTGATAACCATGTAAACGGTTCACTATAAAATCATTTGCATTCTTTAATTGCATTATTCAAGTTGAAGTTTCATTCTTGTTTTACTGTTGTGGTTAATTATTAGTAAACATGTAATATGTATGTGGTAGGTTCCATACGTCGATTTTGGCTTCACAAACTTCTAATTTTGATAGAATTAAAATATTTTCGAAACTATTTAGCATCATTTTCCTGTACTTAGCACAGGCACATTGTCGGGAAGAAGCTGGACACCAGAAGAATTCACGCACCGTAACCAATCCAAGTACCTCTCTCCACAAAATTGAATGATATGTCGGCTACCAACTTGTTGCATTCCAATAATTAAAGATAAGATGATAAACGTTTCAGAAGGTTTTATCATTGAAGAGCGATATATTGGTCAGGCCGGAAACTTAGGATCCATTTAAAGTAAATATGTGTAATGGAAAAGGTGCCCATAAATGCAGTTGCCCCTCCCTCTTGTTTTACACTGTGCGCTTGTATTCCTAGTATACATTGAAAGTTCTGCCTCTGCAACACGCACGCCAGGTAAATTATTTTGAATCTTGTTGTTAGGGTAAGCCCTCTCACTAGCAGAGCTCTCCGAAACGGCCAAGAAGCAAGCATAGTGCTGCGTGCGCCAATTTGTCTAGCAATGCTCGAGGAAATTCTCATAAGACTGAAACTAAACCTGTTAGCCGTTGGAGCAGTCAAGTCCTAAATCTCTAATTCAAGAGCAAGTCCTCCTGAAAGGAGAGCAGGCGCGGAGCAATGCCGTTTTAGTGCTGGTGCGGCCAACGCGGACTGTCTCGTCTAACCCCGCCCCTCACTTCCCCCCTCTCAGCCCCTCCCCTCTCCGCCCCGCTCCGCCCCGCACCGCCCCGCCCCGCTCCGCCCCGCCCCGCCCCGCTCCGCCCCGCTTTGCTCCGCCCTGCCCCGCTCCGCCCTGCCCCGCTGCTCCGCGCTACTCAGCATTCCTCTCCACGGCCCTCGCATTCCTCCTCGCCATGTCCTCTAACCGCGCTTTGCCCTCCTCCACATCCCCTACCCTGCCACTCCCCTGCTTCGTCCCAACCATTCCCCTGCGCCATCTCGACCTTACCTCCTCGTCACATCCTGACCTACTGTGGGCGCTCTCATGGCGCATAACGCCCTGTCCATGACATTCCACGCCACACTTACCCGCCGCATCTCATCACGCCCCGAGACACACCGAGGCATCGTGACACACCTCGCCATTCTTCGCAATACTTCGCCACACACCGCCGTAATCGCAATACTCGGCTACCACGTCCCCGCCAAGCCCCGCCAACCCCGGCCAAGCTCCGCCAACCCCGGCCAAGCTCCGCCAAGCCCCGCCAAGCCCCGCCAAGCCCCGCCAATCCCCGCCAACCCCGGCCAAGCTTCGCCATGCCCCTCCAAGCCCCACCAAGCCCCTCCAAGCCCCACCAAGCCCCGCCAAGCCCCGCCATGCTCCGCCACACTCAGCCACACTCACACTGCCAGACACATTCACACACATCCATACACTCCCAGACACTCACAAACACTCCCAGACACACCCAAACACACACCCAAACACACACACACACACACACACACACCCAGATACACACTCACAGATACACACACACACACACAGATACACACACGCACACCCAAATACACACACATCCAGATACACACACATCCAGATACACACCTAGACACACACACACAGATATACACACAGAGACACGCCCCGCCACTATCCGCTGCACCCCTCTGCGTCCATCGTTCCTTCCCTTCACACTCTCCCAGCCACGACCTCCCCGCATCTCGGCGCGGGCAATTTCGGCTTTCCCCTTCCCCCACCCGTCCGCTCTGCCGTCAACGCAGCGACCGGGTTATGGCAGGCGCGACGCGGAGTTTCCCCTACGGCAGCACTAAGTAATCCGTCGCGCATTTGTGTCGGCGGCTGTGCCGACTTCGCTCGCCGACCGCAGCCTCACTTGGGTCGTCGAAGAGCGACATTCACCCGCGAGTGGCGGTCCGCAGTTCATCCGCCCCTCCCCTCTCTCACCCACGCCTCCAACGGCGAAGCGCCTCGCTCACCCCCCCGCCGCCATCTCCCGCGCCATCGCCCTCCCTCTTCGCTTCACCTCTTCCACCCCGCCCGCCGCCTGCACCGCCGCCGCCGGTCCGCGTGTGTCGGATAGTTCAACTTGCGCATTAAGCCGAGTTGTTTAGCTGTTGTTGACAGTAATATGGAAATAGCTGAGACGTTACGCCGGCTCCCAACTTGGCTGTAAACTTGATGTTAACTTTGCCCGCGCCGTCTGCCGACTTCGCCCGCTGCCGCCGACCTCGCCGCCGCCGCCGCCGCCGAGGGCTGCTGCACAGTGATAGACGCTGCCGCCGTCGTTGTGGCGCCGCCTTCAACCCCGCCCCCTTCGCAGGCGTCCCATCGAGCGGCTGACGCTACGTGAGGGCAGTTATCAAATATTTACTCCCCGCCCCCGTCCGGCCCCGCCAGCCGCGCGGCCTCGCCTCTCCACCGCCTCCGAGACCCGCCGCCAGAGGCGTGCACGGCGGCTGGCCAGGGAGTGAGAACCCCACCCACCCCCAACTACACTACGAAAAGGGAGGTTTGTTGTGGTACTGTCTTTTGGGCTGCGGTCAAGATAATGGTGTGAGATTGGACATCAATCTCAGGCGTTCCCCAATAGTGATGAGGGAATATTAAAGATGAAAAGTTGGGCCTGGACGAACCTTCCGCACTTTGTAATACTGTCTTTCAAGAATGAAATTGCCTGTTCACCGGAACCCGACTTGGAAATTCTCCAGCTTTTAAGTTGTTATAGACCTGGGACCGCAGGTGGGTAAATATTTTAATATGGCTTGGTGTTTGTAAATAAAGAGAAAGACGTGGCTACCAAGAAGAACTAGTTACTTCAAAGTCACATATATATTTCGATTTGCTATTCGTTTTGAATGCTGCAGAATGGAGATCCTTAAAATATCATTACATCTTCTTCATGCAGTTGTTGTTTAAACGATTGGATTTAATTAAACATTTATTTGAGCTCAATATGACTGAGCGTCCTAATCCAGTTGTAATTGTAGTGAATAAATTTCATGTTTATGTATATATTGCAAATTCTTATGCGAAAGGAAAGATAAATGGACAACTATATACAAGGAACAATTGTTCGTAATGCATCATGGAAAGTAATGAGTGAATCGAAACCTGCCTATTAACTCAATTTTTTTTCTAGCAAAAAAGGAAAAATTATCGGTGATAATGATAAATAATTATCAAAATCTAATAACAATAAAAATCAATAGTATTTACCATCTATGTTTTGTATAATTCATGTAGGCCAAAGGCTTTTTTTCACAGAGTTTAAACAAGATTTGTGAGTTTGCGACGAAAACAATCGGGGTGATGGTTTCACCTTGGGAATCCGTTGGATTCATACATCTTCAGCTTTTTATGTTGCTACCATTTTACATTTATTGTTCGAAGTAAAGGATTCACATTTCTTATTTGCAAAATTTCCGTGGCATGCACTTTCCTTTTCTTTTTAACGTTTACGACCAGTTTGATAGTTTCCTTCGCTTTGTTCTTGAAGAGAACCGAATGTAACTTTTGTTCTTTTGCCTGACATTACTTACTTTTTGTCATTCTGCTCTGTAATCTTGAATTCTTTACTAGAGAGGTTCGGAAGAAGTTGAAAAAATTGTTTGCTTTGAAATGCTTTTCTTTCAAACACATCGAAACGTGCGATGCTCAGCGTATCACACGATCTAGTGATTTCCTTCTTTCGAATGTGTAACTGCAAAAGAGATTTATTTTTATAGTGCTGGGTTGTCACAGTGCCAGAATACCAACTAGACTTTGAATCTTAAGTAGACGGAGTTAAACGGATAAACCGAGTATACTGTAAAGGCTGCCTCTACAAAGAACGATCGTTCTCTATTTGAAGTTTCAAAAAATCCTGAAGGTTCTCGTTCCCTCAGAATTTACATGAATCGATTTGTGAAGTAAGAATGTTTATAAGACTTTCGAAAATCATATAAACTGATGCTCCTTCCGATATTTGCCAACGAGGTATTGATTCTTTACTTTCCTGCCTTATTTTAATCCAATTAATTGTACAGATAATTTCTTATTTTTATTTTCACCTGGCCCTCAAGTACGATCTTCATGTATCAATATCCGTTGCTGTTAGACTTCATTTCCTCATATTTTCAACATTTTCTTTAGTCACCTCTATCTCTCCCATTTTAAGCAACGACACCATCAAACACAGTGTTACCTCGCTTATCTATCTAGAATAGGTCCATTTTAATTCTTTAACACATCCAGATTTTTTTACGATTGCTCGCAATTATGCCACATCTAATGCCCCAAACTAGGAATCCACTGCAAGATTTCTTGATAGACGTTTCTGCTCTCTGTTTTGCACTTCAATCCGATTCGTACTCGCTTCCTTTGTAACTATACAGTTTGTCGTCGTTTTATTGTCTCAAAACTCTCTATGAAAAGAAAACAATATTCCTATTTATCACCTCGTTGCCAATTAAATAATCTCGATTTATTTATATAGGGATATTTTTACCATCTTATCAAAATTTTTTTTTTATTTTTTATTATTTTATTTTATCAAATTTTTTTTTTATCAAAATTATAAAACCTCAGTAGTTCCCGTCCAATATACCTCCGCGCCATTCCCGAACGGATGGAATGATCCATACTAGTGATCGATATGCGATTCTTGAATCGATACAATATTTTGATAACAATGCCATCAATACAACGAAGTAACGATACCGCAGCCGCCACTGCCACTGTCTCCGCCACTGCCACCACCACAGCATTGTCACCAACACCACCATTGAATCCCTACCGTCACTTCCGTACCATCACCGCCACCCCACAATCACCTCTGCCGACCCCGCCGCTGTCACCAAAGCAGCCACATGGTAAAAACCAACGCCACCACCACCATCACCGCCACCACCACCATCACTGCCGCCGCCACCACCACCACCATCACCGCCGCCACCACCACCACCATCACCGCCGCCACCACCACCACCATCACCGCCGCCACCACCACCATCACCGCCACCATCACCGCCACCACCATCACCACCATCACCATCCCCATCACCGCCACCACCACCATTACCGCCACCACCATCACCGCCACCATCGTCACTATCACTACCACCATTACTATCACTACCACCATCACTATCACCATCACTATCACTATCACTACCACCATCACTATCACTACCACCATCACTATCACTACTACTACCACCACCACCACCACCACCACTACTACCACCACTACTACTACTCTACTACTACTACTACTACTACTACTACTACTACTACTACTACTACTACTACTACTACTACTACTACTACTACTACTACCACCACTACTACTACTCTACTACTACTACTACTACTACTACTACTACTACCACCACCACTACTACTACTCTACTACTACTACTACTACTACTACTACTACTACTACTACTACTACTACTACTACTACTACTACCACCACCACTACTACTACTACCACCACCACCACTACTACTACTACCACCACCTCGACTACGACTACTACGACTACTACGACTGCGACTGCGACTGCGACTGCAACTGCGACTGCGACTGCGACTGCTACTACTTACGCCACTACTACTACTTACGCCACTACTACTACTTACGCCACTACTACTACTTACGCCACTACTACTACTTACGCCACTACTACTACTTACGCCACTACTACTACTTACGCCACTACTACTACTTACGCCACTACTACTACTTACGCCACTACTACTACTTACGCTACTACTACTACTTACGCCACTACTACTACTTACGCCACTACTACTACTTACGCCACTACTACTACTTACGCCACTACTACTACTTACGCCACTACTACTACTTACGCCACTACTACTACCACCACTAATACTACTACTTACGCCACTACTACTACCACCACTAATACTACTACCACCACTAATACTACTACTACCACCACTAATACTAAACTACTACCACCACTAATACTAAACTACTACCACCACTAATACTAAACTACTACCACCACTAATACTAAACTACTACCACCACTAATACTAAACCACTACCACCACTAATACTAAACTACTACCACCACTAATACTAAACTACTACCACCACTAATACTAAACTACTACCACCACTAATACTAAACTACTACCACCACTAATACTAAACTACTACCACCACTAATACTAAACCACTACCACCACTAATACTAAACTACTACCACCACTAATACTACTACTACCACCACTAATACTAAACTACTACCACCACTAATACTAAACTACTACCACCACTAATACTAAACTACTACCACCACTAATACTAAACTACTACCACCTCTAATACTAAACGACTACCACCACTAATACTAAACTACTACCACCACAAATACTAAACTACTACCACCACTAATACTAAACCACTACCACCACTAATACTAAACCACCACCACTACTACTACCACTAATACTACTACTACCACCACCACCACCACCATCATCACCATCGTCGTCGTCGCCGCCGCCGTCGCCACGTCGGCGGGGGCAGTGGCATCGTCCGCGCATCACGCATTCGCCCTCTCCGCGCCCCGTAAGGGGAGCCTCTCGATAATCCTGGGACTTTGAGTGAAGTTGCTAAGCCGAAAGTAGTTTGCCGCTTTTCGGTTAGAAAATACGGGAAGCCCCCACGGCGCGGTGCTCGCCTCCCCCCTTCTTCACCCCGTCCCACCCCCTTGGGCAGGAGTCGCCCGAGCTGCCCCGCCGGCGACCTTTGGCCTCTTCATCCCCACCACGCCCCGCCCCGCCCCTCTCCGTTCCTCCTCGCCGTCGCACCCCCCTGCCCGACGACTTCATCTGTTCGCTCTCCCCCTTCTGAGGGGCCTGCATGCGGAGCGCAAATCTCTTTCGCATAATCGTTCTTAGTGGCCGCTTCGGTTTTCGTCGTTAGAGACCGCAGCAGAGTGAGTTACGAATTATAATAAAAATAGACGCTGTCATTTAAAAATAAACCATATTAAAATTTAAAACAATATGCAGACTGTCTGATGTGCAATTAATATTTCAATAATGATTTTTTGATGAATTTTAAATGCGAATACGGAAAGTGCAAAAGAAATTAAACTTTTAAAGTTTATTTTAGGAACAAATTGGATTAAGATAACGATAATCGGTAATGAAGCCATACTTCGTACCGATAAAGTATTTGGTCTGTCTGTCTGTCTGTGTGTGTGTCTGTCTGTGTGTGTGTCTCTGTGTGTGTGTCTGTCTGTGTGTGTGTCTGTCTGTGTGTGTGTCTGTCTATGTGTGTGTCTGTCTATGTGTGTGTGTCTGTCTGTGTGTGTGTCTGTCTGTGTGTGTGTCTGTCTGTGTGTGTGTCTGTCTGTGTGTGTCTGTGTGTGTGTGTCTGTCTGTCTGTGTGTGTGTGTCTGTCTGTGTGTGTGTGTCTGTCTGTGTGTGTGTGTCTGTGTGTGTGTGTCTGTCTGTGTGTGTGTGTCTGTCTGTGTGTGTGTGTCTGTCTGTGTGTGTGTCTGTCTGTGTGTGTGTGTCTGTGTGTGTGTGTCTGTCTGTGTGTGTGTCTGTCTGTGTCTGTCTGTGTGTGTGTCTGTCTGTGTGTGTGTGTCTGTCTGTGTGTGTGTGTCTGTCTGTGTGTGTGTGTGTCTGCCTGTGTGTCTGTCTGTGTGTGTGTGTCTGTCTGTGTGTGTGTGCCTGTGTGTCTGTCTGTGTGTGTCTCTGTGTGTGCCTGTGTGTCTGTCTGTTTGGAGCATCTGACGGGGCGAAGGTCTATCTGCGGCGTCCGGATCTTGCGGACATAAGTTCGAGTACGTGTGGTCCGCACAATACACATCCTATACGTCGTATTCTGGTCTTATCTTAAGCAGTGAATTTTCTCATCGTCACACAGCAACAGCTACTGGAACATTGTTAAGATAGCACGCACTATATTCTGCCGTGACCGGGAATCGAACCCAGGATCGCCTCATGGAAAGCGAACACGCTGACCAGTGAGATATCTTGAGACAAAATACGTGGTAGTAAAATAAAAAGTAAATCATGGAGGTGCGTGGACAATAGATAAAATATGTAAATGACAAAACTGATTGGAGTATTCCCGGGCGATCAACTGCTATACATTAGTCCCGTTCGTGTTGTGCATGAAATATCCCGACCTCGTAGTATACATCGGCTTGATGGGCTTTCATCTTCTAGGTATACTCTCAGCAGTAAACAAATTTTTCCATACGAAACGTTTCTGACTACACATGTCCGATTTACTAAGTATGAGAACAAGATTTAACCACATCGGTATCGGGGACATTTAATAGGAATTTTTCTGCCGAAAAATTGCTGTTTTTGGCTGCAACATTACCTAAGATCCCCTGTGCTACTATGCAATAGGGGAGAAGGTGAAGGCACATGTGGTGACGGCGTGAGGTACAAGTGGGACACGTCACTGAGAGGAGAACAGTCGAAGGGCGGCAGACGAGGGAAATCGAGATCGTCATGCGAGAGAAGTGACAGAAGGGGCCCCGTAGGCAGCGGGTCTTAATCCGCGTGCATCCTCTAATTAGCGGGAGGCACCTGGGCGACGCATCGCGGGCGTGACAGCAGCACCGTCTCCCCCCCTGGCTCCCCCCCTTCTCTCTCGACGCACGCGCTGGTGTGCACTTTCCTGCCCTGACTCTCTCGCTTCTTCCAGTCCGCGCGGCCCCTCGCCAACTGAATTGTTCGCCCTCGTCGTCGTCTTGCTCCCGTTCTCTTTGTCCGTTCTCTCCTGCTCGATTATTGTTCACGTCAGCTTCCGCTCCGCGTGCCTTTTATAGGTCCCTCTCCTCTTCCCCTCAATTCTCCCTTTCCACTCACTCGCTTGTCCACTGTCACCTTCTTCCGCTCCCCCTCACTTCGTTACCTCTGACGCACACTTTTCTTATACGCCCTTTCGCTCTCCATGTATGCTCGAAACAAACACGCAGATCGACTGCTATTGTATGTCCGATTCCTTCCTTTTGGACCCCCCACTTCCTCGTCTGTTTCTCCACTCTTTCATCAGTCCGCTTGCCTACTCTTTTGTCTGCCCGCCCACTCTTTTGTCTGACCGACCACTCTTTCGTCTGCTCGCCCACTCTTTCGTCTTCTCGCTCACTCTTTCGTCTTCTCGCTCACTCTTTCGTCTGCTCACTCACTCTTTCGTCTGCCCACTCACTCTTTCGTCTGCTCGCTCACTCTTTCGTCTGCTCGCTCACTCTTTCGTCTGCTCGCTCACTCTTTCGTCTGCTCGCTCACTCTTTCGTCTGCTCGCTCACTCTTTCGTCTGCTCGCTCACTCTTTCGTCTGCTCGCTCACTCTTTCGTCTGCTCGCTCACTGTTTCGTCTGCTCGCTCACTCTTTCGTCTGCTCGCTCACTCTTTCGTCTGCTCGCTCACTCTTTCGTCTGCTCGCTCACTCTTTCGTCTGCTCGCTCACTCTTTCGTCTGCTCTCTCACTCTTTCGTCTGCTCGCTCACTCTTTCGTCTGCTCGCTCACTCTTTCGTCTGCTCGCTCACTCTTTCGTCTGCTCGCTCACTCTTTCGTCTGCTCGCTCACTCTTTCGTCTGCTCGCTCACTCTTTCGTCTGCTCGCTCACTCTTTCGTCTGCTCGCTCACTCTTTCGTCTGCTCGCTCACTCTTTCGTCTGCTCGCTCACTCTTTCGTCTGCTCGCTCACTCTTTCGTCTGCTCGCTCACTCTTTCGTCTGATCGCTCACTCTTTCGTCTGCTCGCTCACTCTTTCGTCTGCTCGCACTTTTTCGTCTGTTCGCCCACTTTTTTGTCTGTCTCGTCTATCCGCGCACTTTTTCGTCTATCCGCGCACTTTTTCGTCTATCCGCGCACTTTTTCGTCTATTCGCGCACTTTTTCGTCTATCGCGCACTTTTTCGTCTATTCGCGCACTTTTTCGTCTCGCGCACTTTTTCGTCTATTCGCGCACTTTTTCGTCTATTCGCGCACTTTTTCGTCTATTCGCGCACTTTTTCGTCTATTCGCGCACTTTTTCGTCTATTCGCGCACTTTTTCGTCTGCTCACCTACTCTTTTGTCTGTCCGCTCGTTTGCTCGTCTGCCCGAGCCCTCCCGCCAGTCAATATCTCGAGTGCCTGCCAGCTCTCACGATAGCTCGTCTGCTTACCCAATCCCATTCTTCCTGTCTCGCCCGCCCGCCCTATCGCCCATCCGCTCGATCGCCCGCTGGCTTGCTCTCCCCACAACCTGCCGTCTATTTCACTCGTGCATTCGCTCGGATGCATTTGCGAACCCTCCGTTTGGGATTGCGCGACTTCAAACAGTGTTGCGAGATTTACATGAGAGAAATCCCGGGGAAAAGCGGTCGTAGCTGCACGGCGGTGGCGGTTCCGCCGGTGATCCCAGCGCCGAAATCGATGCTATAAAGTAACAGTCACAGGACTATAGAATAGAAAATGCGTATGAAATTAAGGGATTTTGACATGGCAATAAGGCTGCAGACTGCGCAATGCGGTGACCTGGATTGAAACACTAGCCACGCCATGTGACATTTATTGTGGGATATGTAGGTACGTGGCAGAAGTTTCTCACGGGTTACCACTTTATCTTTCCCTCAATCTACAAACTCTCCATCATCATTCATAGAATTAACATTTACCATCTCTCCATCAAATAATTAATTCATCCATCGCAAGTATAAGCGCAAAGTCGAGTACTGGAATGAAGACAAAGTATAGGTGCAGGCCCAGTGTTGGTAAGGGAAGGGGGCAACGAGCTTCTGGCGACCTGGACGGGCTAAGGAGCAGATGTATTTGAAAACTCGACAGCAGGACCCAAGATATCGGTGGCACATCGTATACGGTCACCAGGAGGTTTACACGAGTCAGAAGAACATACAGGCACCGCGAAATAATCGGCCTCTAAATGTACCGGTGGGCAAATCTGGTGATGGTAATAGGGGAATTATCTACAGAAGTTCCTCTTAGCCCTTTATCTGAAACTGTATTATCTGAACTGGGAAATGGTGGTAGGAACACAGCGATTGGATCCAGAAACAGAGGAATCGTATACAGGTATAAATGGATAGACGGCAACAACGTGTTCAAAGGTAGAAACGGACAGATTATCTGCAGAAACGGAAATATTGAAGGCCAGATCGGAAGGGTCGTATGCAGCACCAGAGGGATTGGGGAAAGGAATGGAAGGTGCAGTGACTGAGATTGCAGTTGCAAAAGTGAAGATTTCGGCTGAGTGAAGTTACTTTTAAAAGGAGGGTGAGGAGGTGCTTGAAATAAATTCACAGTTAGAGCTACTCGAATTGCAGCTCTGAAAACGTCTCTTGAGGAAAAGTTAGCAAGGTCTATAAACAGCTGTATTGTGAATTTGGTTTGAAAGGCTTATAAACTGGGTCTACATTTGCATTGACACCTTTGTCAGTAACGAAGCATTTTGCTGCTTAGTGGTATTGAAGCAAATTGCAAATTTTGAGAATATTCTGAAGAGCAAATAAAAATATTAAATAATTGATTATACAGATCACAATTGTTTCACATGTTTGCGCGGAATCAGACATGGAAAGCAATAGCACCAGATGTTGGCGTTCAAAGAGGCTTTCAGCGTTTGGTGATGGAGAGAGTACTGGTACTAGACCTGGAAGAGGTGGTGGTGGATGCTGGCTAGACACAGCTTACGCGCAATCGAAGTACAGCAGTGTCGATGGCCGTGGAGGAAATGGCGGCGGGGGTCACGGCGGGAGAGGTGGCGGATGTCGGGGTCAGGGGTGGGGTACTACAAGAGTCGAATTGCAACGGTTTCAAGTGCTATTCCCAACTACTCGTACGTATGTGGAGTTTCCAGAAAGCCTCTTTGGCCGGGGCACCGACCTCGCTTTTCCGAGCCTCCAACCAGCAAATCCGTCCTCATCTGCGAAAGAGGAGTCATAGAAATGAAAATGGGCGGAGCAACGAAATATCCCATCTAAATTCACGTAATTCCTGTTTCTACTGTTAAATTCAACCTCTCGTTATAAATTAGAGCCAATGAAATATAGGGAAGGTAGTACGCAACTGGAGGATGTTCCCCTCCGATTTCTCGTGCTGCTTATGTATTAACATGCAAACTCTACAATAAACATGCAAATTGAAACGGTTGTAATCCTTAATTCAACACATAGAATCCTTATTATCGTTTAACTGAATACTTCTTTAATACTAACTGGATTTCAAACATAATTAAATGATGTTTGTGCTGTTCAAAGAACTAACTGCCTTTCACGAGAAATGCAAATACAAGGTTTTTTTATTATTAACAGGTATTCAAGAAACCGTGCCCCCTGAAAGACAATAGTTTACCATATCTCGGTTGGAAAATGAATAAACTTTTACAATGAAGATATATTCATATAAATTTCTTATTGATGCATCATTTTGTTGTTTATCATTTGTACCTTCATTGTGTGTTGCTTGAATGCAATGCATGACCACGAATGTCTCCATATTATTTCCTTAGTTGTAAATTCCTCAAATTGTGGAAGAGAAATGGAGTTTTAAACAACATCGCCGTTAGCGCTAGCCGAAGAGCAACGCTGCGTTGCCATAATTCCTACGACATAAAAAATCGTGATGCACGATTGCAAAATATTCCAACTGATTCATACAACTGATGTTGAAAATTGATCTATTTCAATACACAATATATGATTACAGAAATACATTGTAGAAAAACATCAGCTAAAAAGGTCACGTTCCCTCATTGCAACATTTACTGACGAGCGTATCACGATTCCGATTTCATCGGGTTTTGAAGCAGCGTCATTTGTTTGTTTTCCGAAAAGATCTTAAGTCAATTACGAGGTATGGTTTGGAAAAAAATCCTTCATACTTGCTTGTCGGTCGTGGGTGTCCGATGGTGTCGAATTGCTCTATTGCGTAAGCCACGTTCAATTACGTGCTTGGTGAGTCATACAGATTCGTCTGGATATTTTATTCCCAGAACATAACTTTTTTCAGCTTAAATGTGCTCTTTTAAATGGATTTTTGCGACAATAATTTTTAATTTTTTTGCCGTAGGGAGGAGGAAGTATAGCTTTAATCAAATTTTTGAAACTGGAATTCGGGTGAAGCGCCGTATCTGGAATTGAATTGACAATGAAATACCGGAGCTCTGTCGCCCTGCGGTCCTGTGTCACACGCAATTACACGACGCTCAGGGCTGCCAACGTAGACCGACTATCTGGGACATTAGGCCAACGTTCACCGCTTTTTGAATTCGAAAATATGGGGAAAACGAAATGTTCGTTCTTTTCTCGTTTTGCCACAGCAAGTATATTTATAAATTATTGAAAGTTGAGATATATTTTATTTTTTATCTTCTGATTTTCTTAATTTTATACCAATACTTTTTTCTCAATACAATTTTCCCTACAGTTGATGTATGTGTCACATAAGTAAGTAAATGATTTAGCAGGTTACAGAATGTTATAAGAAACGTATTTTTTTCTCATATACATAGGTACATGAAGCTGAGAAAACCTGAAAAAATAATTGTAGCAACACGAAAATAATTGTAGCCATTGGATAAATAGAAAGATTTGTATTGCACTTAATATTTTTGAAATAGAGAAGAGAATTACAATTTCGTTAGTAGATATCAACAATTATCTACCAAAATATTGAGCCAAGTAACAGAAAAAAGAGCTTCCTACTCAACCAAATTTCGTGACGCTTGATTTCAATGGAAGATTGATAGATATAGACGCTTTAGCACTTGCTTATATTAACAGATTTTATAGTACAAACACTAATGTTAATAATAGCTTAAAATTAAAAGAATGAAAGCCACTCTGCCGTCATGTCATTGTCTTGTATTCAAAACCAAGTGCGTTATGTAGTTGAAATATAGGTGTGTCTTCGCCGTTTTGTTATGCGAGTGGCAGTTGATCTATCGAAAGCAGCCTTATGTTTCGTGAGCTTATCGTTAGCAAAGCAAAAGATACAGGTTGATATTGAAAATTTTCAGCAGAACGAGACCGAAGTCCAATTTTAATAATCCTTTGTAGGGAATAGAAGACAATTTATCAAAATTAATGTTATGATAATTATATATACACATATCCATCTACCGTGAGACCTTTCCTCCATCACTTCCATATTCTGAGAAAACAAAAATACAAAATATGATATATTTCGGCGCCTTTTTCTCTTTCTGATGAAAAAATAAAGATTACAAATAGGATCCAATTTTGAGAAAATTTAAAAAATGTTAAGGCTGTGTGCAAAGTAGCCACAAAAATCAAAATATACATTTCAAATTCAAGGGTCCTTGGGCTAATTAATTCGTGTATTTATTGTTTTTTTTGTGTCTATTTTATCATTTGTATTTTTTCGAGATATTGAGATAACTTTGTTTTTTTTTTTCAAATGGAACATATGTTTTTAGTCTGTCATGGCCATTTATTTCAATTGACATATTTTTTAGTCTGTCAGGTCGAGCGTAAAAAGGCGAATCCAATGATATACATATTTTCATAAGTTAGAAAAGTAATTTCTTGAGTAATTTTGATTTTTTGCAACTCGCATTTAACGGATGTTGTAACGCCTCGAGCACGTACTAGCAGAGAGAGCCCTGCGCGACCTTGGTTGGTGGACTGTTGCATTTAAAAAATACGTTAAATGCGAGTGGCAAAAAATGAAAATTCCTCAAAAAAATGCTTATCTAACATATGATATATATAAGAATCGTCATTTTACACTCGTTATGATAGATCTATACTTATAGTTGTAGTCTATTTGAAAAACGCTAAGTTACCTCAATATCTTTTAAAATACAAGTAATAAAATCGAAACTAATATATGCATCAATTAGCCGCATTCCCTCATGCACTTTCGTGTAACCTATTTTGCAATAACTTCAACTGTTCAAAAATTGTAGGAGGTTACGTGACTCACCCTGTATATTAAAAATATTTATTTTGCTTCAGGTGCTCTAACATAAAATACTACATTCTCGCGGATGCAGGAAATATGTTATAGATTGTTGAGGACTTGTTCTTATATTTTACAACTCATTGTTCGTGTTCATAATAAATTACATGTTGCTTCTTTAAACCGGTCCACAATAATATGGAAATAGGAAGGCATCCCCTTTGAAGGGCCCGCCTTTGCATCAGGCGAGCACACAAAGGGCGGCGCGCACTCGATCGAGAGACAACAAGCAAATTACGCAGACCTAAGTGCGCGGTGCGTGCAGCCTGAGAGCGCTCCCGCGTGGAGGAGCCCTGCGCTGGGAACGGGCGCGGCCGCAACCAGCCGCCCCGCCCCGCCCCGCCCCGCCCCACCCCGTCCCTAACCAGCCGCCCCTCGCCTTGTCCTGCCATATTCTTGCCCGTTCTGCTCGGCCGTGTCCCACTCTGCACAGCTGTGGCCCACCGTCGCCCGGCCCCGTCCGGGCCCCTCATCGCCATGCTCCACGCCATCCCGCCCCGCCCTCCCCTCCCCTCCCCTCCTCTGACCCTCCCCTCCCCTCCTCTGACCCTCCCCTCCCCTTCTCTGACCCCCCTCCGACCCTCCCCAACCCCTCCCATCCCCCCCCCAACTCTCCTCTCCCCTCCCTCCCCCGACCATTCTCTCTCCCCTCCCCGCCCCACCCCTCCCTAGTGCATCCTCCTCCATCCCCTCCCCTCCCCGACCTTCCCATCCTCTCCGCTTCCCTCCCATCTCTCCCTCCCCTATCCCGACCCTTCTCTTCCCCTCCCTCGACCCTCCCCGCCCTGCCTCGCCCATTTCTCTGCTCGGTCGTGTACCACTCTATTCCGCTCTGGTCCACCCTCACCCGGCCCCACCCGAGCACGCTTTGCCGTGTCGCACCTCGTCCCCACGCTCCGCCCCGCCCCTCTCCGCCCTTCTCCTCCCTGCCTCCCCTCTCCCCATCCCGTCTCTTCCCACCCTTCCTCGTCCTGCTCGGCCGTGTCCCACTCTATGCAGCTCTGGCCCATCCTCGCTCGGCCCCGTTCGGGCCCCTCTCCGCCGGTCCCCGCCCCGCCCCTTCCGGTTCTGCTAGGTCGCGCCCCACTCTGGCTCGCTCCCGCCCGGGCAGGCCGCTCGGGCCCCGTGCGGCGCCCGCGACCGCCACCGCACGACCGCAGACGCCCTCGCCCCGCGCACTGAGCCTCGCGGCAGGGCAGAAAGAAAGGGGGAGAACAGGCGGTGAGAAGCAGGCAACGGCGGGGAAACATGGGGTGAGTGGCGGCAACAACGGATAATGGAGAAGACGTTCGCTACAGGACGTGCTAATTAAAGCGTGATTTAAGAGAGGACTTGGTGCGACACGAGTCGGAAAAAGCGGGAAACCCTGTAAACCTACGTACAAGTCATCGCCGAATCTCACGATCTGGTGTGAGAAGATGACACCGCTACCTTCCGGCATACAACGTATGCACACTGCTATACTCAGATTTAAATGTAGTGTCCCTTGAAGGTCATGATCTGGAAAGACAAGGGTACACTTAACATCTAATCGGGAGCTTCAGTACCCAAAATTGAAGACGTAACCGAAATCCCGATTGGATGATGCGTCTCCTCACCATCCAGTTGAAGGGACACTACATTTAAATCGGAGTATAATAATCCTATCTGTTGTCACACCCGACCCAAATAAATCAATTAACGCGAGTTGGACGTGTGAGGGATGTCTGCGGCACGTGGATGTATCTGGGCCAAGAAGGGAACGTGTCCGACGTTTGGAAGGGACGGGACGCGCGGTGGAATGGGCAGGGAGTGGGAATGGCCCCTTAGGTCCACATTTTATTTTGAATATTTTGTGTCTTCACTCGGCTTTGTATAAATTTCATTTACGTCCGTTGGGTTTTTACTCTGTTCTTTTTGATTTAACGGTTTAATAATCCGTGAAACCTGTAAAATTCCCGCCTTCCCAAACGTTTCAACCATACTTTATTTTGAACAGTTCTCAGCAAACTTTGCTCTTCTCTCGCGATACTTGGTCCCCACACATCCTTGACACATATTCGAGCTGTTCTCGTTGATATCACAATTATAATTGACTGTTTGATTAACGTCACTTCTTGCTACACCACACCTCGTTATAAGTTCACATCTTATTCATAATTTCTCCCCGTGGTCATCGCTCTCTTGTCTTATCTGTCTGTCTATATCTTTTAGGTTTTAAAATTTTAATTTTGTCTTGAGATGCTGACACTTACTTAAACAAAAGTAATTCATGTTACGTTTATATCATGGAAGGCAGCTCGTTGGAAATACTTAGTTGGACATCGTTTGATAAAGAATGAAAAGAATCATTTCGGCGAATGAGACGCGAGGGGGACATCGGAAGATCGCACTGATCCCCCTCACCCCTAATCCGCTTCATTAGGGCACCTCCCTCTCCGTCACCCAGCGGCTGTCCGACGCTCTCTCTTCGTCCACTCCGCTCCACTCCCGTCTCCCCCTGCGCGCCGTCCACTGCTACTCCCATCGCTACCGCAGCCGCCGCGGTGGCAGGCGCGCCGACGGATCCCCCCTCCACCGCCACTCCTGCAATTTGCGGCGGCGGCGAAGCGGTCGCCGGGGACGGCGGCGGCGGCGGGAACGGCGGGGGCGGGGCCGGCCGGCCGCGGGCGCTAAGTGCCCCCGACGTGATGAATGAGCGATAATGAAGTGATACTGACAGCGGATTGCCGCCGCCACCGCCGCTGCCGCTGTAGCGCCAGTGGCGCACCGGGGGCTGCGCGCGGGCAGATAACGAAATGCTAATAACGCCTGCTGGCGGAGGGGGGGGGGCCGCTCGCGACGCGCGATAATGTCAACGCGAGACGAGACGCGTGCGGCTGACACGCTGCCCGCGCCGCGCCCCGCCCCTCTCCGGCCCATTCCCCCCGCCCAGCCCCGCCCCGCATCGGCCCGCCCCTCTCCGTCCCATTTCTCCCGACCCTGCTCCGTCCCACACCGCACCGCCCCACCCACTCCGTCCCATTCCTCCAGACCCCGCCCCGCCCTGCCCCTCCCTGCCCATCCCCACCCCGCCATGCCCCGCCCCGCCACGCTCTACAAGGCCCTGCCCGCCCCTCACGCCCGTTCCCTGCCCGTGTCCACCTCGCCCCACACGCTCCCGTCCAGCCCCGGCCTCCTGCACACGTCAGGGTGAGTTGGGAGCGACGTTTGGGCTGGGCCAAGCAATTAGCGCGTGCGCCGCACTGGGTTTCAAGACACTAATGCCACTCAAGTTATGCATTTATTTATTTAAGACAAGGTTACATGGTAGCCACAATACAAATACATTGTTATGAGTGAGTGTTTAGTGCTTCCAAGCACATCAGTTACTGATATCATTAGTCATTACTAGGGGGTGGATTTTAATGACCTAAAACATCGCCAAAATGATCAATAAAATGCTTTTGAAATGCTTAAAAAATGCCCTAAAATCAAAGAAAAATGACGTAGAAAATTATCGAAACCAGTTCGGATGAACAACTTAAGCTCTGAGATACGTTACTGATGTAATCGAAGCTTCTCCCATTCGTTGAGTGAACTCAGCTTGCAAACTTTTGGTTTGGACTGTTTTACCAGGAAATCTCCGTCTTTAGTATCCCGAATCGTCCGAACCGGTAAAAGTGCTGACATGTCACAAGAATCACATAAAACGGCTGTCAAAACAATTTCTGAGCGAACAAATCTAATAGGCTGCTGAGTAATTCTCTGAAGAACATTTGTTTCATCTCATAAACATTATTTGACCATTTAAAATGACATTAAAATCGATGAAATCAGCAAAAAATGCATTCAAAATGTCGAGAAAAGGTAAAAAATGACTTATTAGTCGAAATCGACAAAAATGGAAAATAATAACCTATAAAAATGAGTAATTTTCTTTTGTTATAACATAAAATGTATTTCTGTTCTAAACGGCATTGTTCTGCAGCGAAAAGAAAAAAAGACATTTCCTTAAAATCCGCCCCCTAGTCATTAGTCTTCGCCAGCGGAGCACCGTCTCAGCAAGGGCAAACTCTAAGCTTCCGACTTGTCTCCCGTCATGTGTGGTAGGGCAGTGTGGTGTGATTAAAGTGGAAGGAGGAAGCAAGGTTTTCGAAGGTAAGATTGCACGCGGTCCGTGGTTCGTTTGTTTGGGTAATGTTGTGGCATTAGCATTCTATTGATTGGCTAAACCACGGAAAATGACCGATCAGAGTAGCCGACTGCAATAATTTTTTTCTCTAGGGAATGACAGATTTGACTGAACTATGAACAAAGTGGAAAATACGCCGGCGCTCAAACCACACAGTACCTGCAGCGTATAAGCGAATCTAAGACAGTTCTCTCGCCACGCGGTGTGGTACGTCGGTGACACAGACACTGCACTCTGAAACAATCAGCTTGCGAGGATTTGTTTACTTTTTCACAGCCAGGGTTCAGCATTGCCGTTCAACTCACACGAAGTCGCTCAAAAAGCGCTGAGATCCTTGTCATCAGCACCATCAGTGCGAATGGAATGTGCCTTTGTGGATGCGTGCCAGGCTAGTTGTGAGGTCTACGCCCCATACATTGCGCAAACTTGGAGTACTGTTAAATAGAATTGTGAATTTCTGTATGTTTTCACGAATATTTTGAGGGAGAAAAGGGTGAACGCCGGAGTAGTATTACCTCCTGACATTGTTGCGGGTAGAGGTGCGGCTGCACTACAGATCGACGGTTGAGAAGGAGACCACTCGGAGCTAACGCATAGAGTTTTCATCGCGGTTTTGGAGGCGATAAGATTCGGCTGTGGCGAAGGTTATGAACATTTTATCACTACGAGTTGTCGCCTGTCAGTAAGTGTAAATGTTTTGAGATTTAAAATATCTATCATGCAGGTGGTGCCATGTGCGTAGTAATTTGTGGCACCAACGCAACAACAGCGCAACGAACTGTCGTATCTCTTTGTTAGGGACGTAGTAGTGGAGATTCTTGTTTCTACTGAGCTATCGTAGCCACCCAAATACATTATAATATTATGATTTTAGTACATATTAATTGTAATAATGATTTTCTCAATAATTATTGCAATACATCTTAATAGCTAAAACAATACGAATTTGAAAAATTGTCAAATGTGACGTTAAGTCACTCGAGTACTTTAATTAGATATTGCGGTACGTGTACACATTCGTAAGTTTTCTCTATTATCTAATTTGATTTTTGATTGAAATACTTTCTTATAGACAATATTTAAAATTTCATTTCAGCTCACCACATTAACTTATTTCATTTGAAAAAAGAAAAAATTGCAAACAATGGATGTTTCTTTTCGAATCAGTTAAACTGACTGTCGGCAAGACACTGAAAAGTGGAAGAAGTGTTGAGAGCAGCCTGTAGAACCGGACTCCGCGGCAGAGATGCGCGAATATCGTGGGAAGGAAACAGCCCGGTCCAACGTCATTCCGCGAAGGCTGAACCGCTACCTGCCTACGTTTTGCAGTTCTTTTTATAAAAAGGGCCCTTGTTGGCAGTGAACCTGCACCCAATTTTTAAAATTTAGCATTGTTTTTTTAAAATTTTATTTTGATTGTTAATGAGACTTCATTAATTTTTTCTACGTGAAAAGTCATCTGAAATCTTTAGAAATGCGTTTTACTACTGTTAATTGAAGTATTAACTCTGAAGTTAAACTGATAAGTTTCTCAAACTTTTTCGTCTTCTTCATTTACATTCACACGCCCAAAAAGCAAATATTGACCTCGAAGGCACGAATAAAAAATTCGATCAACGTTCATTAATTCTGCTATTGATGATTAGTTATAATAATATAAGTTATGTTTTTTTCAGTTCTCATAATATGAAGCTGGTTGTCATATGTTAATTATGTATTAAAATATTAAACTATTGCCACATGTATTCTACTTTTATTGAAAATAAATTTTATTAATTATATAAACGTAATTAAATAAATTTGATTAATCACTTTCTATTTTCATGAGATATTCTATTTCATATATTATGAACATAATAAAATGTTGGACTGGAAAACACTAAAAATATTTTGAATTTTACACCTTTTTTCATCCTACGTATCTTCTTTTGTTCTGAAAATATAATTAAGATGAAAGACAATCATAAACAAAACATGATTCTGAATTTTATACCAGAAAATGAGAATGTACAACCTTCAGATTAACGAATGTTACTTTAAAATCTAAACATAAAACTTACTGTTAGAAAATTATTTTCTTCACGTGGAAGGAACGCAAGAGAAATAACTACTCATCATAACATCTCCATTATTGACATTACGCTCGTACTGGCTAACAAGCCAGTGTACTTGTAACAGTATCCGATTTCAGTATAACTTTTAGAGCAAACTAACGACCTTTACAACCATTCATGAATAGTAATTCTCAGAACTTGAATGAAGCAGTCAGACAAGAAGAAGAAAAACACTTCATTAAAACTGAGCCAGTTTTCACCGAAAATTACGCCGTTTCATACCAGAGGATTTTCTCTTCAGTGTCTTCTTAAAGTTCCAGTTAAGAGTCCCCCAGGGTCTTATTGCGGATTCTTCACAGAGAGCGTTGCAAGTAATAGGAAAGGGAAGGTAGAAAGAACCCAGAAAGTGGAAGAGAGAATGGTCACTTTCAAAAACAAAAAAGAAATCGCTTGAACATGTCACATCACCCTCGACATGGCGTGCCTTCAGTCGAAGAAACGGTACTGTCCCAAAAGTTTGCTCTGTGCATCACGCGTCGCCCAGCTGAAAGAGGAAACCGCTATTTTTTCTGCACCCACTCCTACTCTCAAAGAAGAATTTTCTTCGCAGTTTCCCGTTCTTCAGGAGGCGGACGTGGAATTTATTTGCGCCAGCAAATTCCCCAGAAATATCCGCGCAGAGATTTCATATGCAGTAAAGAGCCACATGTTTCCCCCCACTCTTTTTTCGTAGAAAAGCAGGTTATTAAATATTCCAAAAGGAAGTCGGAGGGAGTGGAATGAGTATGAGAAGTAGAGACAAGGAGGGTAAGAGAGCCAAGCGCAGGGAGCGAAGAGGAGGAGGGAAGTAAAAAGAAGGAAGAATTTACGTGAATGGAAAAAGAATGGAGGACGAGAAAGAATGAAGATAGAAGAGGAAGAAACAGAAGGAAGAAGAAGATCAGGGGAAGAGAGGAAGAGAAAGGGAGGGGTGGAAGGTGGGCAGAACTTTGAGCTCAAGTGGGATTGGGGAAAAGGGAGAGAAAGGAAGTGTGTATGAGTGGAATAATGGTATTTAGGAATGGAAAATGGAGTGAGCGGAGAAAGAGAGAAGGAAAGAAGGAACAATACGAAGATTCAAGTAGTAAGGTAGGGGCAAAGGGCAGAGAGATAAGAGAGAAATAATAAGGAAACAAAAGGGAGTAAAAATAAGAGCGAAAAATAATCGTGGGAGAGAGGTAAAGAGAGGAGGAGAAATAACGGAGAGAATGAGAATCCGTGGGATAAAAGGAAGGCGGGGCGAGAGCTGGCGAACGCAAGGAGGGGAGGAGGCGGCCAGCGCAGTATTGCGTTATTGAACGTCAGGGCGCTCGAGATTCCTTCACTTGCAACGCAAAGTCATCTCGCGGACGGAGCACAAAAGGAACTGCCAAGCAGAGCCGCTGACGACACTCTCAGCGCCCGTTCACGCTCCGGGCGCTCCGGCGGCCTTCGGAAAATGTTCATTGGAAACCGCATCCGAGCACGCGTTATTAAAATCTGCGCCACAAGCAAAGAATTTCTAAAAAAATCCTCTCGTTTTTACGACAATGTGATTCCTCGTTTTCTGTAATCTTCTCAGGTCATGTCGATAGCAGATAGATAGGTAGGTAGGTAGATAGATAGTAAGTAGATAGACAGATAGATAGATAGATAGATAGATAGATAGATAGATAGATAGACAGATCGATAGACTGATAGGTAGGTAGACAGGTCGATAGATCAGATAGATAGGTAGGTAGGTAGATAGATCATATATATATATATATATATATATATATATATATATATATATATATATATATATATATATAATAAATCAGATAGAATAAAACATTTGACCAAATACGATATTGTTCTCTCTCCTGTTATTTTTAATATATTGATTGAAATGATGTATAAAAGTTAAGAATAATTATTGTGATTGTCTCGAATTAGATTAAGTTTTTAATATTAAGTACTTAGGATTAGTTATTGATAATAAACTGTCATGGAGGGATCATGTTAAAAAATAAAAAAAAGAGCTCTACAACTGTCTAAGAAAATTACATTTATTCCAACTATGTCCTAGGAAAGTATTAATTAGGGTTTATCATACACTTTTTGGTTCTAGGCTCCAATATGGAATTTCATGTTGGGGGGCGGGGGTACCCGTCAATAATTTCTCCCATTATAACCTTTCAAAAAACCTTTTATGAGAACAATATCATTTAAAGCAAAGTCTGAATGTACACGAACAATTTCTTTTTATCTCAAAATTCTTCCATATATATTTTTCATATACACTTATACACTTATATATTTCCATATACACTTATATATTTTTAAAGTCTTAAAAATGTTTTTCATCAGAAGCACTGCATTATCAATACCACATGAAAAAAGATGCAACTTAAGAAGATATAAAACCTCTTATGTTCCAAAATCAAATTTAACAGCCCTCAAATATTTTATAGTAGTGTAGCACCAATAATGTTTAATATTGTGAGCAATGAAATAGGTGCTTTTATTACACTCGGTCAGTTTTTGAAAAAAAAAATAAGAAGAAGAAAATGGATTTTTTCGCAAAACAACATTGATAATTTTCGTGTGATAAGTGAAATACATTGTTCGATCTTTTTGTTCTTGATAAATCTTGTATAATCTACAAAATGTTATTTGATTACCTTTGAACAGTAATATTATACTTTTTTCTGGTATCAAGTTCGTTAATATTTTGATATATGTTTAGATCTGCATGTTTTTTGTTATATTGTTAGTACACAGAAATATTATGTTTAAAAACCTTGTTTTGATATTCTTTCATGTTAATTCGAGTGATCGAGCTGCCTCTCGCTGCTGACAATTTTGTTTTTGCGTCCAAAGGTGATGGAGATCTCACACAGTTTTTTCTAGGGGAAAATTCCCTAATTATTTTGCCCATCATGTTTAAATGTAATATTGTAAGTTCTATGTTATTGGCCAAATAAAGACAATTTCACTTTTGACTTTGAAATGCCACTCGGACCGCAAGACATACAGTTTTTGATTTTCTTCTAATGTGAACGTATAGATATCCATTTTATCAATACTGAATACGGATCCACATTGCTTTGCCGTACAATAATTTGGGTAGCTTTTTGTTTGTATACAGAACAGAAATAATTATTAAATTCCTTGATTTTCTCTGTATCATCCACATCTGCAGTATGCCATCGCAAGGAAGGTGCGGCTTCCTGTTTACCTCGTCGGTGAAATACATAGTCAAAAAGACGTTGCTCAAGGTTTATCATTATCTTCTGAAATTATTGTAAGTTATTATTCCTGAGGACATTTTGTTTTTCGTTTCTATTTATTTCATAATTTGACGGAATTTCTGTAAATATCCGTCGCGACGATGCCGTTCATCATACCCTTTTTTAATTTTGAATTTTGCGTATTTCCGCGTTATAATACTTTTCGAAATTCTTTTTAATGTTATGAGAACGAAACGTTGCCGCGCTTCCTAGATGATTCGTTTGAATTTTGAAATCGTCGTCCCCGCCGTCATCATCCCCACTGCCTTTGTCACCGCCGTCGACGCCGCCGTCGCTGCCGTCGCTGCCGTCGCTGCCGTCGCCGCCGTCGCTGCCGTCGCCGCAATCGCCGCCGTCGCCGCCGTCGCCGCCGTCGCCGCCGTCGCCGCCGTCGCCGCCGTCGCCGCTGCCGTCACCCCGGCCGTCGTCATCTTCTCCGTCACCCCTTGCCACCCCAGAAGTTAAAGCCGTTGCTATCGTGCTAAGTTTCACCGCTGGTAGAGGAGCCGTAACCGTTGCTGCTGCCATATTTGGGTTTCGGAGCAACCCCTGAGTATCCTCGAGTTTGCCGGTTACTCTTACAAGATCCTTGCGAAGCTGCGATAACACGCTCCGCACACTCCCATCCCCTTCTCGGCAGTCCTCACGTCGCCAATTTTTACCCGACGGGAAACCTCGTCTAGTCACTACCGGTCCTGGATTCAATTCCATTCTCCATGTTACTAGAAATGCAGCTATTACTAGTAGCAGAAAAGTGTAGAAATCGACCTTTACAATCCGGAGAGAAAGAGAACAGAATGGAGTCGAGCTATGCATTTGTGGGGAGGTAGAAAAACGGCGTAGGAAAAGTTGACCGCGGGATGAGGTCGGTATACGTTCCAGCTCAGGGGTCGTTGCGGACCGTGTAGCCCTCTAGCAACACAATCTGTGCACAGAGCCACTATAGAAACATGACCTCTCCCAACCGCGTCCACGCATAATTTTAAAAACATCATGTTTTTAAGAGTGGTTAAAAGTAGAAGTCACTGCAAACTTATTTAACTGACTTTTCAGATATAAAAGATCAGGGATGAACGGACGGAGATAACAGACGAACGAACGTGAAAAAAAAACACTTGTTTTGTTATAAGGTGACCCCGAAACCTGAATTTCGTTGAAATTTCGAAGTAGATTTTCCACAGCATTTCATATTTATTTCTAAATCATGTAGATAACTACATATATATGTATTTATACGGAAAGTAAAAGTATAAGCAGTTGTTGGGTAATAACTAGTGAAAGGAAGAGAAGAAAAAGTTTCTTTATTCCCCGCATTCCCACTCGTTTTTTGTAGACGTTGGAAACGTACACAATTCTATTCCTATTGACACAAAAATGTACTTCATTTAAGTAAATTTTAAATGACTTACACTGTCATTGAAATTTGTGTATTTGATTTCGACTTCTTGGTAGCAATCTCATTAAAAAATGAAAAATGTGATTCGATTCAATACAAAACCACTACTTACATACAATATATAAACTTCTTCGATTTCACTCACGAAGTACTAATGCCTCCTCAGAGTAAATGGAACTTATTTTTAAACTAAAAAAATCTCAGCATTACGGAATGACACTTGCCTTTGCTGATCTACGTCATTATTGCCGCCAAAATTAATGTAAACAAAGTTCACTTCCTTTCTTGCACTCGTTCTCTCAGCTGAATGCTATTCTCACTGACTTCTACATGCCTTATTAACGTAGGAGTCAGTCAAGTTTCAATATTCAAAGGAGCGACATAATGAGGCTGCATGTGTGTTGAAATTAAACAAGAAAATAATGTGAAGACTTTTTAAAGTAGAGTTTTGTACATGGCACGGAGTTGATCTGTCTCACTCGGGAGGATTATATCCCGTGAACTAGCCTTTCTCCCTCATGAATATACAGGGTAAGTCACGTAACTTTAGCACCTCCTGTTACTTTTGAATGGTTGAAGTTATTGCAATGCAGTTTTCACTGAAGTGCATGAGGGAATGAAACTAATTGATTCATGTATTCGTTTCCCTTTTATCATTTGTATTTTAAGAGATATTGAGGTAGAATATTTTTAAAATGGAACTACACATATTTTTTAGCCTATTATGACGAGCGTAAAAAGACGAATCCAACGATATACGAATTGTCATATATTATATAAGCATTTGTTTGAGGAATTTTGATTTTTTACGACGTGTTTAACGTATATTTTAAATGTAACAGTCGACCAACAAAGGTTGTGCAGCGCTCTCCCTGCTAGCACGTGCTCGGAGCGTTGCAATATCCCTTAAATGCGAGCCGCAAAATATCAAAATTTATGAAGATAATGCTGGTCTAATACATGACAATATGTATATCATTGGATTCGTCTTTTTACGCTCGTCATTATAGACTAAGAAAATACGTAAAATTTCATTTGAAAAAAACAAAGTTACCTCAATTCCTCGAAAAATACAAATGATAAAATACAAATGAATACTTGTATTAATTAGCCCCATTTCCATCATACATTTCCGGGAAAACTGCATTGCAAAAACTTTAACCCTTCAAAAACGGCAGGAGATACTAAAGTTCCTTGACTAACCCTGTATTAAAACCCTATGTTATATAAATAACTATATACAAGTGTCAAAAAGATTCCCATCGGTTCCGCAGAGTCTTTGAAACCTCATCTTCTCCACTGGAGTATTTTTCGTTATTTTTTTTCTTTACAGACTATTTGGATACACAAGTACACGTAACTGGAACGTGATAGTGTGCGGTCAAGGCGTGCCAAACGGGTGAGAGATTTCAACAGCTTCGTTTCCGTGAACTGGGAAGAGATCTCAACAGGAACGCGGAGAAGATGTTTGAAATCTGTCGATAGGATTAGCTTTCCGATATTGGCCGAGATGGAACGCGGGGCATGGCGGGGTGGGGTGGAGGGAGTGCCTCTGATTTCCCCAGTGCTCCGACACGCGCCGGCGGTGGCCGAAGCCTTTAGCCTCGGCCAAATCAGATCAGCTTCTCATTACTCGGCTTGTGTTTCTCGTCACGGCCGGGAGAGGCGCGTGGCCGTTTCTCGTTTCAAAAAGGGCGTATTTAGTAAATTATTTCTTTTTCTGGCGAAAGAAATATATTTTTGTACGTGTAAGGTTTTATAATATGTCTTCCAACTGTATTTTGAGTTAATGTCTGGCTTTGTGTAAATGGAATCATAATATTTTTATGGTTTAGTAGTTGAATGCTGTGTGTTTACGGACCGGAAACTAAACACGTAAAGGTATTGTTAATATCAGTGCGTGCCTTTCTGTTCTTTATGCCCGCGCGCTCCTTTTCAATACTTTATGCCCACTCTAATACCAACACAACAAATACAACTTTTTTATCAATTCGATTTATGAAAGTTAAAATACAAAATGCAATAAATAAATGGCACAATTCAATAATAAAATAAGTAAAATAACTCGTTATAAAACTTATCTTGCTTAACTAATACGAAAATTGCAATTTTGGAATGTTCCCCTGAATCATCTGTTTTTAGAGACTGCTTCTTGAGTAGCAGTAATTCTAGTAATATTAAGATGCAGTATAAGGCACATCAGCTAATATTCTCTATACGTTATTTTTGACGTTATCAAATATTTTAAATAACTTTTGGAAATAAAGGCAAATAACCTAACAGTACAGTTACATCAGCGAAATTAACACTTCTATTTTCCATATAAGTGTCAAATACACCATATTAATGTTCATATATTTCTAGAGATTTTACTGGAAATAACTTTTCAGCTTTGTTAGCTTTTGCGAGAATTTTCGCAGGAACTTCACAATTTCTTTTATTTTGTATGAACAAATTAGTCCAACAACAATTATGCAAAGTAATTATGTACACAATATTTGGTTTATCTGACGCCATTTTGAGAAATTACTATTTCTATGCATCTTTTCACTATAGACAGAAGAAAACGTATAAAATGTTTCGAATTCTCGTTTAATTCAGCAACAAACTAGTAAACCATAGTTTTGTATGCATCACGGGCGTTACTACATGTTTTTACTCCTCAGGCGACTTCCAATCCCTTGGGCTTGGTGGTCGTTCTCAGGCCAATAACATCCATTTAACACCCTTGATACATAAATATGAATTGCAGCACGACACTGATGATTATGCTCTTTATGCAGCACTTGTGGATACTTGTAATTCTTCTAAATTGCAACCTCCCTTCCTTCACCCCCTCTCTTTCTACTCGTTAATTATTGCACAACGCCCAGTACGGAGGGTTCCGGGAACTGATTAATTTTCCGGAGGTCACGTACACGCCGATCGAGAAGGGTGGAGAGGATCAATCAATCACGTTGTTAAGCAGTTGCATTAGATCGAAATAAATCCCTGTGGGTTTTTTTTCAGTCCTCGAGAATTGTGAGGATCTAAACAGTAAATTAATGGTGACTCAGGACGAGGGTTCTTAATATACCCAGCATTAGTAATCAAATTGTTTCTGATCGAAGACACATAACCTGCATGTTGATCAATATAAAACGTCAACGTTCGCACAAATTGTTAAAATAACATAGAACACTCCTCTAAAAAACACAACACAACACTCAATACAAAAAAGATTTCTGTATGACAAACTCAGTACAAAATTACATTAAACTACTACTAAACTACTCTTTGTGACTCCCCTATGAATCTGTATTACTGAATATATATTTGTGAGTCAAATGTGTCGATAGATCTTCAGATACCTTCCTAATAAAAAACTGTCTTTCTTACAAACCATTTGAATTGTAACAAAAACCGATCTTTGTTAATTTTTCTATCTAAATTTCATTCACAAATTAAATTGAGCCTTCTCTACAACTAATTATATTTCATAACTTGTGTCTATTAGTCTTTCTCCAATTTAGTTTGTATTACAAAAACAATTTTCAATGTAATGAAATTTGATACTTAAAGTTACAACGCATGAATTATTTACAAAAACAAAATATTTACCCTTTAGTAAGAAATATTCATATTATACTGCTTGTTCTGTTAACATGAAATAATTACAGCATTACATTTCTTAACACAACAAGAGATTGAGATTTTAAAGATATTTTATCCTTTGCGAAACAAAACGTAATTATATAAGCGTTAAAATTCGTTAATTTCAGTCCTCCAAAAACTACGTTATTCAGCGGCATTGACGAGTTACTTTCAGCTCACTACCCCTCGCGTTCGCTGTTATCAACGATCTTAGTACTTTTGAAGTTAGCATCAACGGACGATGGTTGGATTGCAGGGGTAACCTTCCTCATATCCTTCGAAATGGAGTATTTCCTGCAATAGGCGCCAAACAGTACATCCTCCCCTTCTGTTCTTCATCCAGTCCGACGTAACGACTTCGAATGGCCGTGTTGAACAAAATCGTCTTCAACCACCAATGGTTACAGCTCCAGGTTAGAATTTCAGATTCGAATAAAATTCAAGAAAAACTACAAGAAAACAGAAAAAGGGGAAATCTAAAAAGATAAAATAAGAGAACGTAAGGAAATATCTTATTTCTGATATATCATTCCTTCTGCCTTTTAAGATTATTAATACATACCTCTCGTATTGGAGATTTTATCATTACTTTCCTCATTGCAAAGAAGGCAGATTAGTAACTGTTGCACTGAGCCATGTTCTCGTTGTATCCACAGCCACGTACCTCATAAAAAATGAACGATTGATGTTCCACTGCCAAATCTGATTGGCTTTTACGTTAAATGCCGTTGTAATCCAATGTACAAAGCTTTTACATCTGCATTCGGTGAAATACAAATTCTTAGGTGGACCGTTTAAACATCTCGCTTCCCACGTAAGCTTGTGCGTTCAATATTTACCAGAATTTTGAACGGTCACAGTGTATGAATCCCATCAGGTGAATATTGTTGATATACATATTTAAACTTAATCCCACCTCTCGTATATTTAAAATTGAATTTTTCATTTCTAACAAACCTCGTTAAAACTACATGAGCTTTTGAGTAAGAATTCCTTTCTTCACGGGGCAGTGGAAAGCTCTGCTTAAGGATCCATACGCGGAAGAAACATAATCATGGACATGTAGTGACTTCAGGTCAATTTTTTTTCTTTGACCTACACTATTATTATCATTACTGTTTCACTTCTCCGAGATTGCCAAGAAAAGCAATGTAATGAAACAACTGCTCCGGAATTTAATGAAGAAAATTTTAATCAAGAACAGTTGGTATTGTGTGTATGGGATTTGTTATAAATGCATTAATTGTCACTTTATTACTCTCGAATAACATCCAACTTGTAAACGGAATTATAATATTCTTTATATAAAATAGTATTATTTTTATCTTCAAACAAAATGTTGAGGAAAGATATTGTTCTGTAAGGTAATCACAGTTTAAAAGGATCGAATTACTTGCCTTAACATTAATAACTTTGATGTGCGATCTCTTCAATTTTTCTTTTGCATATGAATGTTCTCTTTTGGTAACCTATTTTTGAAGAGCGATCAGAGGCCAAATAATCGAAAATTTGCTACTTTACAAAGACCGTGAGTTTGTATTTCAAAGTTGGAGCAATCGGTTTTGAATATATATCTTCAATAAACTGAAATTCCCATCTTGCAATTTAAAAGTGTTAAAAAGATTTCATATATTGCTAAGTGGCAAAATATTTTTACGGAGGAGAGAAAAATGCTAGTTTTTATTATATAGTCTTAGGCGTAATCTCCTGGAGGAAGTAAAATGTGAATTCAAAAAATAATTCAACGTAGCGGTTTTAGACAAGATTGAACGTTTTTCAATACAAATATTGCAGATTTTAACTTTACATCCCTATTTGTTTCATTCCTACATAACTTTCGCATTTCGAAAATCGTCGAATCGAAAATCGTCGTTTTTTTCTAGTATTTTTCGCTAACTTTCATGGGAATTTGAGATGATATTTTACTGGTTTTTTATTGAATGATATACACGTTTGTAACCTCCCTCTCCCCACCTCTACTCTTCACCACCGTGTAATTTCACACTTTTCACAGTGTAATTTTAAAGTAGACGTGAAACCATTGCAGGTGAATATTTAATGAAATTAAATCTAACCACAATGTGCAAATGTATGAATAACAGATTTGAGATAAAAATACAGAAATCGTATCCCTAACCTCAGTGACATATGACGTGTGTCCATTTTGGGTAAATCACAACAAATTTAGTAAAGAGGAATTATGTAATTGATACGTTTTTCATACAGCAAAAAGCGTTGTTTTGATGTAAATTATAATTTTTTTAACATGTTACAAAGAAGTAATTTAAAATTTTGGTGACCATATCGCTATGTAAGGCATTCAAATTTTTTACTGTTCCCATTTAATATTCATTCATGAATCCTGACTATAACGTCAAAAACGCTTATTTTTTAACCCTCTCATAACTCAAAGTTCTACTCTAAGACATACAAATTCAACGCTTTTAAAAAACCATTTTTGTCCAGTCCTCACCTACATAATTTGGGGGATCTACTGCTTCTTCAACTTGTATCAAAATTATCCAAATATTCGGAAATAAGACAAAAGACGGTCGGGAGACTGGAAGTGTAGAAGCAGACATTATACCCTCCGTCCTTTATGGTCTTTCAGGTCCCCTATTATTATTATTATTATTATTATTATTATTATTATTATTATTATTAGTGTTTCACTTTTATTTTCTTCCCATTATTTAATATTTCTTTTCAATAGTTTCTTCTAGCTAATATTAGTTGATTAACTGGTATCTTGCTGAGAATACGGATTTCCATTCAACTCATAAAATAAAACGTTCTTAAATCTTTCTCTTTCAATAAGTTTGGAATTAATGTTTTATTTTCGTTTTCTTTTAAGAATAAGGGTTCAATGTTATCCCTATGAATTATTTTTTTACGTGAAACCGGCAAACAATTGTAAATATGAGTTTCAATGTATTACTTTGGATAAAACCACACACTCCTTATGAATGTATTCAAATCCTCAAATGTGACAGTTTGTAAGTTTATACACACTTAATTGAGAATATTATTATCATGTAATATTTGCAGTGCGTCTCATTTAGAGAGGCGTGCTTATTTGAATATATATTATCTCCAAAGAAAATTTAGAACATACGAAATATATATCATATGCAGAGTAAAAGTGTGTTTTCTAAATCACTACATTAAAACGAAGTAAATGGCATGATTTATGTACAAAATCCATATGCACGTACAAAAAGAATGAACATCCCACAACAATGATTGAATCCAAATACATTTTTATATTCACTTAAACCATTGGGGTTCATGAAAATTAACTCGAATCTGATGCAAGTTGAAATATAACGGTGGTTCCTTCTGTCAATGAGTTTGCTATGACGTGCTTCTCGTCCGAGTATTGCCGGCCAAACTATAGTAGGTTGTCATAACTTTTACATTAACAATCCCACGCACCGCCCCTACACATGTCATTGCAGCCCCCCTTCTCCTCCACTCCTTCAACCCTCCACCACGTCACCCCGCTGCACCTCCACCCCACCACTTCGTCGTCTGGCCCTACATCACACCTCCATCCCCCATCACCACCGCACCACAAACCACCATGCCACCATCGCCACGCCCACCACGCCAACACGTTGCCACATCGCCCCTCATTGATCTGCCCCGCCACCATGTCGCCCCATCGCCCCACCTCTCCTCCACCCTTACACCACGTCCCCCAGCACATCTCCACGTCACCCTGATACCCTTCCACACCGTCAGGTCGCCCCGTCAGCGCTTTCTCCGCTCCACCACACTGTCCTATCACGCCCCTCGCCCTACAACCACGTCGCCCTCCACTACAACACCCAAAAGTTCCTGCACTCCTCCAACCTTCCACCACGACGCCCCGCGTCACCTCCACCCCCCCCCACCTCGCCCCGTCACCCTTTCACACCTCCTCCCGCATCACCCCACCTCCTCCACCTCGTCACTTCACCGCATCGCTTTCTCACCCCTCTCCTTTCTAACGGCCTTTCCTCATTCACATAGGCATCCGAGTCCTTTTCCGTTCCCCGTTTCTCTTCCCCTTTTCCATCATCCCGCCAGGCGTCCTCCCCATGCCACCGAGGACCGTGGGCGCCCGTCCCTTCAAAGGCGCGTCCGCAGGCCCGCGAGCGCCGGTAAGACGCCATTAAAGTTGTATTCGGGCGCTGCAACGGCGCCTCAAAGCGCCTGCGCCCGCTCGCGGCCTGCTCGTCCTAACGAGCCCTCACCCCGCCCCGCCCCCGCCCTGCCCCGTCCCCTCCGCGTCCCCCCGCCCCCGTTCCCGGCCCTCATGCACCCGCCCCGCTCCCCGCCTACTCCCCCCCCCCCGCCCCCGCCCACACCCGCCCACGCCCACGACCCCCCCTCCCCGCCCCCACCCTCCCCGCCCCCCTCCCCTCCCCGACCACGCTCCCGCCCCTACCCTGCCCACCTCCCGGCCCCCTCGCCCGCCCCTTCCCGCCCCCTTCCCCGCCCTGTCCTCCCTCCTCCGCCCTTCCCCGTCCCCCTCCACGCCCACGACCACCTCCCCCCTCCCCCTCCCCTCCCTCCCCCCCACCCCCCCTCCCCTGCCCCCCCCACTCACCTCCCCGCCCCCGCTCCTCCCCGCTCCCGCCGCCCCCTTCCCCGCCCCCGCCCCCGCCTCCCGGCCCCCTTCCCCGCCCCGTCCTCCCTCCTCCGCCCATGCCCCCGTCCCCCCTCCACAGCCCATGCCCCCGTCACCGCCCTCGTGCCCGCTCCCGCCTCACCCAGGACCTCGCCCCGCCCTCATCCCCTCCCTCGCCCTCGTCCTTGCCCCGACCCCACTTGCTCCCTCACTCCCGGTCCCCGCCTTCGCCCAGGAGACCAGGGGGCTCATGTGCGCGCGGCAGCCCTGGCCCGGTCGCCGAGCCGCTGCAAGTGGCGAAGCACTGGTAGGGACGATGAGGCTGGTTGTTCACGAGGGGTGGCGAGAGGAGCAAACAGCTGCCTGGAGTCAAGGCAGAAGCAGGTGGGGGTCGGAGTGTAGGGAGATGATGGGCGGGGTCGAGGCGGGTGGGGTATGTCAAACCCGGCGGATGCCTGTAAATGCCAGGGCTACGTGTCATTTGGGTGGGGTGAAGAGACCAAGTTACGAAGCTTTTTCCTTATTTAATTGCACTAATTAATGATTCTCATTTTGATAATTATAGCGGTCAGGGTCTCTTTCGCCAAGTACACTTTTCGAGGAGAACATTAAAATGGGTTTGTCTTTTGAGAGCATGTTCTTTTCTCAAATTGGCTGCGCATCTTAACTACGTTTACATTCAGTTCAGAGAGAGAAACAATCATTAAAATGTTTTGCGTACTTCTCAGTTTACATTCAGTTCATAATGTACTATTAATATTGTTTGAAAAGGAATTCAGATGTTTTGGAATATTGTTTAATATAGAAAGTCATGTGTTACTCTGTTAGTCTACTATTAAAATTTCCACGATAATTTCTGTGTAAAATAGAATATTATCAACCAAAGCACATCCACTTTTGATTTCCTAGCAATGTTTTGTCTTCTTGCTACTAGATATATTTTGAAATAATATCTTAGTTTGCTTCCATTCCTGAATGATATTTTTAGAAAATTAAGAATTCTATTATTTAAAAATGTATTCACACTGGATGTCTATGTTGACGGAATTTTCAATTTCTTTCAAGTTCCTAAAATAAAATGAAAACATGAATGTAGAAATAAACCTACTAGTGAACCATACCATTCAATTCAGAAAACAATATGTTTGATTATTACCTCCACGAACTTACTTATTTTCCATTCTGCAAATTACCGCCATGGAATTTTAATGATCCTTTTCGATGGAAATAGGTGAAAGTTTGCATTTGGTATCTCATATTGATTTTCGAGAATTGGGTGGAATTACGTAAATAATGAAATTTTGACATCGATTTACGTCACTAACAGTAATTGCAAATATAAACATGAAACTCACAGCGTAATTCGCTTAATTCAATATTAATTATATTTGCTTTTAGTGGTACTGATGAATGCAGTTAGTGCAGTAAGCTAATGCGGCCTAAAACATGCTTCACGCAATTATCCTACCTGACAGTCAACATGTATGTTACTATGCAATGGATGTCTATTCTCGGTCATACTGATAAATATGCCAAAAAATGTTATTTGTGCTACCTTCTTGATGTCATTTTCTGACGTCAAGTCTAGTTTTGCAAGTCATAATTATAACAAAATTAAATGACTTCGGAAGTGTTAATCAAACAAAACGAGGATGTGATTCTGAGAAAAAATTATTTGATAAAAAAATTGACTAATGATATTAATTTTATATACGAGTAGCCAAGTATTGAAGCAGGATAGTCTATATTTCCACAAAAAAACACCTATATACTATTGGAACACGCATATATAATTTATACAAATTCCGAAGTTACTTAAAATCAAATTCACTGTGTTGATTGAAGTGTTCTCTAAACAATAATGAACTTCTCTGGAATTTCTGTACTTAATACTGTCATTAGACTTCAAACGCCTGGTGAAGATAGCGCGCGCTGCATCATGTTAGATGAAAATGCTATTTCCTCCCATAACAACGAATTAAGTAGAAAGATGTTAAGATCAATATTTTTAGAAGCAAATCATCGAGCATATATTACCTAGTAAATGTGGAAATAATGAAAAACATAAAATTAAAGGAACACTACTATAGTTGTCAGAGAATGCTGTAGGCGGAAGAAGTAAACGAAAAATACGGATTTTTTTCTAGGAGATGCTTTAGAGTGTGCTTAAATATTTATGACGAAATGGTACTTTATTCAAATTTAAGTTTGTCAAAGCTGAAACAATACGTGATAAAATATTTATTTATATTATTTATGCCAGAATACAAATACCACTTTCTCAAGAGAATGATTATGGGGGCTTGTCAGCGGGGGAAGTGGTTTTATTGATAATAAATTTAAATTGTTACTCAACAGTATATCCACACTTGATAGGTTTCAATATTTCATTGGAAACATTTATTTTAGTTTATGTAACTAGTGTCAATCAATACGTTGTTAACCGATACACACAACCTTTTGAGCAAGACGAAAATACTAATTAATTCCCTATCATAATTTCTTCCAAAATCTTGCTTATGCCGAACAAGTACCGCCCAAAAACTCGAATCGCGTTTCGCAGAGAGGACCAACGGCACGTGTTCACTTCTAAACAACGTAATTACACGAAAAAATTCTGGGTGCGGCCCTCGCCAGCCAACATTTAATTACATTTGCGTTAATGGCCACAATTATCTCTGACCCTCCCCCTCTGCTTCCATGGTTCTTGCCGCGTATCGCCCTTGCGAAAGCTTCAAAGTGGCTCCACTTTTCGGTCGTGCAGTCTTATTTACGAAGCGTTTCCTAGAAAAGAACTTCATAATCTTAGAGAATGTTGCAATTGCTGGGTATTTTTTAAGTGGAGAAATACAAGCACACACAGTAGTAATAAGAACTAAAGGATGTGCAATCTTATTTTCGAAATATTTCATAAATAATAAGTGTTCACGGAATAGAAAGTTGTAATTTCTATATTTTTAACAGGAAATACTTCAGTACTTAAATTATAATAGTTAATAAACATGGTTTTGAAAGGAAACTTAAATTACCCTAGAGTAGTAATCAGAATTGTAGATGTGTTTGACATTTGTAATTCATTCCAATTTATATACGAAAGTCAAAATGTTGTTAGTAGGTGTAAGTAAATAATAGTTTTTATTTCAGTCGCATTATTTGGAGCAAATTATTCTTATTTTGTATACAAACATTACATATGTTTCACGTTCTAATTCAAGTTTCATATTGGTTTCACGTTCAAATTGTTTTCTCTAAAAACTGGTGGTTTATTTTTCTCTAACTATATTGCTAGATAAGAAAAATAATCGCAGTATAAGTACAGATCAATAACTTCATTATTATCGTTTTGGTTAGTTTAGTATATTAATTTGCACGCTCATTTTTACTTTGTCGCCTTACATGCGTAGTAAATACGAAGTATTGTAATGCTGCAGCAGAAATCTGGGATTTTTTGATAGAAAAAATCGTGTTGTGGGGATCTAGTATTGAATGAAAGGATAAATATTATTCTATATGGCTTTGAAATCTTCGCTTGATTTTCTATTTCCTTACACTCCAAGTGTACGTATTGCATATCTTTGCAAACCATACATAATAATTCAATTGTTCGAAGTAGTGAAAATGAATACTGTCGATTGAAGTAATAATTTGATTTTTGTAAAATAATCAAGGTATTTGTCCAAATGGAACTGATGCAGAATTCAAAGCTGTTGAGAATCAATTCCTTTAACTGAAGCATATTGAGATCATAAACTTTCTTATTGATAAGAATTAACATGTGCAACCTCTATATGAAACTTTATAGTTATAGTGAAAGTTTATCTCCCTCTGTTACAGCGGTCCTTTTCCACCTCCACTTCATCTCAAAATATTGTACGAATATATCTGTTCATCTCCTATTTTGATTTGGTTGGATTTGATTTATTATCGTAAAAAACAGCAAACACTGAATGTGACGTATGGAGGAGAATAATAATATGTGCCCATTTCTTTAGCTCCAGAATCCTTTGCCCATCATCTTAAAATACATACTCGAAGTTGAACGATGAGTAAAATTAACAAAAAAGCGAGGTTAGCAACATTGAAAACTAACAATTTTCACTCTCGAATAAAATAAAACTTATTACATTTATATGCGAGTTACAGATTTGATTTAGAGTATTGCTAACATAATAGCACCCCCCTGTTACACTCCCACAACAACTATCAAATGAGGAGCTCAACAAAACGTGCCCATAGCAAAATTGTATTTGTCTTCAAAACGAACATGGGGTCATCTCAGCATTTGCTCACCGAATCAAGGGAAATGGATGAAAAACGTCGAAATAGGAGTCATCGGCCTGAAAGCTGAAGTTCAATACTTGTTACAGGCATATTCAGTCTTTTAGAATTTAACAGCATATATTGACAACAGGTTTTCTATATTCTGAACTGTTAATCGTTGTAATGCAAATGTTTACTGAAATAATATGCTAATTAATGAATTTTCTAATGATAATTTTATTTATTTTCAGGTGAGTTATGAACTGCCATGTGCATCTGCTGATCCTGTGCAATCCATTACCGTAAGTTCACAACGTTCCAGGTCTTTGAATATTTCTGTCGTCAACATATATCTTGTTGGTCTCGTTGGAGTAGAAAGTCTCTAAATGATTAAGGAAAGTATTAAAAAAGAATTAAATTCTTTCAATCCTCATATATTACGGATGAACTCAAGATAGGCCGAGAAGCTAACAATCAATCATAAACACGTTTTCAAGTACAAATATTTTTACCATTGGAGATCTACAAAAAGAGATTGGAAGATTTCTACTATAGAAATTAACACAAAGTTCGTAATACTTTTGCTTTATCTCTATAAAAAAGTATTAAAGAATAAGAAATGCACTTCACTTCATATCACAGAAATAGTTTATTTTATCAGCAGTTTGACAATGTTCAATTTCTCTCAAATTTATTGGTGGAAGTTCAGATTGCAGTTTACAAATTCTAAGCGTCAAAATTGTAACTTCATTGTATATACGTGACATCATGCCAGTAAATTTTTGAAATGAATTTTATAATTTTACAAAGATATATGTCAGTTCACTGACCCACAAACAAAAGTACGAATTGGATGATGAATGTTCTTGTTATGTTAATGTAGAAGTATTTATGACACTCATTGAATTTTCGATATTGCTTGATGTATGTTTGTATCATTGTTTCTGTGTTGGTGTGCTCGCAACACAGGAAATTCAAATATGCAGTAATAAATTGTCGTAATGTATTCCTTTTATATTTGTAAGTGTAAATCAATTATATTTGATCTTCGCTAAGGATAATAGAAATGTTTAATTGTTAAACGAAACGGAATACATTTACCTGTTACTCGGGTTAATGTTGCCGAAATTCTGGTAATTTTTGCCTTAATTTTACTTTTAATTGTTTACTTTTCAGGACACATTTTAGACAACAAAACATTATTTAATTATTTCTGTAACATTAATTTAAATACATCGTATGGTGAACCATCATTTAGCGACTGAGATTCGATTCGACATCCACATAATTCCACTTCTGATCAAAGCTCTCGTATAAAAATAGTCAAAATTCCTTTCATACCATCATCATGAACAAGGCCAACCGCACACCCGATGAACTCATTTCCGTTCTCATCACGTGCCGTGTACCGACCCCCAGCTGTGCGTGAGCTACGACGAACGGTGGTGCGGTGTTCTTTGAACGGCAATCAAACACTTTGGGGCGGGGACGCACGGAATTTTTAATTGCGGACAAGGGGCGGTTCGGCCTGTCCCGCAGCACAAAGCGGCCATTTTGGAGCCCTAACGAGCTCTGAACGCGCGGCGAGCGGGTGGGAGAGCGGGTGGGAGAGCGGGTGGGAGAGCGGGTGGGAGAGCGGGTGGGAGAGCGGGTGGGAGAGCGGGTGGGAGAGCGGGTGGGAGAGCGCGTGGGCGAGCGCGTGAGAGGGCGAGCGGTCGAACGGGCCTGAACCGTGCCCTGAACACGTGTGTGGTCGGCGCGCGCGCCGCATCCAGCGCGCGCCGGCAGAGCAGATAAACGCCTCGTTACTCTAGGCCTCGTGGTGGACTGTCGACGCGATTTGCGGTTCGGGCTTTTCATCTTCCTTGTAGCGAGTCCACTCTCAAATAGCAAATCCTTCTCAAATAGCAAATCGGGTTCGAACCCGATCGATTTTTAAGGGCGAAAAAATCGTACGCCTTCCTTCGGAGGGGAAGTAAAGCCGGCTGTCCCATGTTAGTAGATTTACTGCATGTAAAAGATCCTCAAGCCTAAATGACGCCTCTGAGCTAAATTCAAGTCACCTGTTTCGTCGCCCAAGTAATACCTTCTTTCTCCCATGGTTGGTGAAAGGAGCGTAGCGGAATTTGCATGGTCAGACGGAAGAGCAGGCCTCATGGCCTGAGTCTCGCCACGTAAAATAAGGCACATTCAATTCAATTCCCTCCGTCTCTATTCCCGCCCCCTATCCTATCGCATCAACCGACCTATCCCCGCCCCTTTTTCTGCCCCATCCGTACCCTGTCGCACCCTAACCCACGGCACCTCGAATGCCGCGCGAGGACCACGGACGTCATCGGAGCGGCGGCGTCAGCGCCGAGAGGCGGCGCTGGGGCGGGAGGAGCGGCAGCGCTGCGGCGCGTCGCTTTGCTCCCTGAGCGTCTTTTGTCTGGGAGATAAGCGAAGGCAGGAAGCGGCGCCGCCGGCGCGGCGTCGGAAACGCGTCAGCTGTGATAATTGTGAGTGTTTCCGTTCCGCGAGCTTAAATAAATTTGTTTATTGTTGTAACGTTCCCCGTTGCCGCCTCGCGGATCCCGCGTCGGGAAGGATTCGCAGTCTGGCTGGGATTTGTCAGATTGCGGAATGACGTTGCGATCTGGCTAATCTGGAAGGAAATCGGAGCCCCTTCGCGATTTCGGAGGACGCGTCTGAGCGAAGATAATTTCTGAACGTAATAGATAACAATACTCTACCTCATTGCGTTGTGGGAAGATAACTGTGGTAGCGCTCATTACAAAACTTATTACAATAATATGTAGCTGTAAGTTACATTATATGAACTGTTATATAATAATATAAATTATAATTAAGCATAAAACTCAGTGATAAGATCATCGTAATGTAGTAATTAAGATGTCATATAGGATAAATAACAACCTTAGAGGACTAATGATATCCCATTTACAGAAAATACACCCAGCGGAAATAGACAGTTTTGCAAGAATGTGTCATCAACTGTTATTGATCCCACATTATTTTTATTTTTTAATTTATTTGAAAACCTATAAATCTCTTCAGTTAGTATTTCTGTATACTGTAGGTAGTCATTCCCAACTTTTTACGAATGTTAACCAATATAAACGAAATATCAATCATCATTTGTTTTTTCCTCTCATCTTAACTCACTTAAATAAAAATACAGTTAACTGTAAATTTATTGCGATACTTTTGCGTTTATTTACCATTTTCTGCTTACTAAACCGTTACTCAATAAGTTACATTTTAACTTATTAAACTTCCCGGTATTTTATGTTGTACATTTCTGTTCCGATGGTTTTAAAATATTCTCTCAAGCGAGTCTGACTCTTTTGCACTGAATACTTTTTGCGTGTGAAAACGCAGAAAATACTCTGTATTGTGTAGGCGAGGTCATACGTGTTTTTCAATAAATTGGGAATAGATAATATGGTGTAGAACTGTGGTAAAAAGTAGAAACCTCGTGCGTGACCCCACCAGGAAAATGTCTGAGAAGACTGTCTGCCACGTTGAAAAAAAAAACCCTCAGAGTGAGACTGGGACGAACTAAGATAGGAGAACTATATGAAGAAACGACTGAATGATGACTATATGAAGAAACGACTGAACATGAATTTCACCTTTACAACTAAACATAATACATCAGGAAACTAAGACTAACATTTGAGGAGCAAACATTCAAAATACATGTCCAATTGGAAGAAATTGAATTCTTCGGTGGATTTTACCTATAATTTTATTTCCAGAAAAAACGTGAGGTGTCTTACAAAACATTAAGTAGAGCTCTATATGTTGAGTTGAAGACTAGGCTGAAAAGTGTAAAATATGTGCTGTATTTTTTATTTTTATTAGAAAACAGTGAAGTGAACATGTCACGATGTGAATATTTGCTCCTCGTTTTTTCTTGTTATTCACCATGAACGCTTCAGCGCCTTCCGACCACTACTTGTTAAGTAAGAGTATTGAGCAGGAAAGGAGGAGACTTGGATGAGGGAGGGAAAATCGCTTACAGTACTGCTCCGATTGATTGAGGATTCTGGACGCGTATGCTAAGGACATTAGTCCCGTAAGTGTACTGAATGTTTTTTCATGGGAGATGGAGGTGATCTCTTGCTGGATGGTGAGATCCGGCGACGACCTACCTGTCGGCTAGCAGGGTTTCCCTCAGCCAGGTATTTCCCACCAGCGCGACCCCACCACAGCCGGGACAAGCTCTTGGCTTCAGATCGGTCTCCTGGCATGTGTGGTGCTGTAGTGTATGTATGTACGTATGTAAGGGGTGTATGTAAGAATGTATATAAGAATGGGAAGGAAAGATCGCGCGCGGTTAATGACACGTTTGTTAGGGTGCTGCTCCAGCATATGTCTAGTATTGATCAGAGAAACCCCCGAAAACTACTGATCAGAGCAGCCGGGCTCTAGAATTCTCCTTCAGACAGCGAGTGAATCTATCCTAGCTATCTATCTAGTATTGAAAATCTGCCACCTCCGGGGCTCGAACCTAAAAACTCCCGGTCAGAGGCACTGCAGTGACATCAGTTGATGTTCTTAACCACCTCTCCAGGTTTCTTCTCCGGAATAAACCAAGCATTAATAGGAGATAGAGAACTTCTTACCAGAAACAGACACAGTAAACAGAAAACTATATATTAGAGCAACCAGACGTTAGTCGATTCACGTCGATTCATGTCAGATAAGCGGCTCGAAAATCCGCCACCGTAAGGATCCAAACGCTAGTAACTCCTTGTCAAAAATGCTGCAAAGGTAACGGCGTTGCCGCGGAGATATCACGAGTGTTTCAAAAGTCAAGAAGAGAGCCTAAGCGATTGGAAAACTGCCCCTTTACATATTTTTACCACAAATTAATCTCCGACGTCAGGTGCACAGAGAGAGTACATATTTTCCGTAATATCTCCAACATTCTGTTTCCAAAGAATCACAAAACTTCTTCCGAGTGAGCCCCACGGAAGGGAAGGCTACGCTATTCTCGCATTGTTAAAAGAAAGGAATCTGGCAAGGCGAGCTCCAAATAATATTTATTGAATGCAGTTGGTGTTTGTTTATAAATCAAGCATTACGAAGCACTAACTACACAACAAAATTAACCCTCGTTTTGAAGAACATAAACGAGCTTGTTTAATTGGTGCTCGTTTAGTCGTCCTCTACTTCTCAAAATGATTTTGACAAAAAAGGAACAAATAATTTCGCTGAAACCACCACCTGTTTCAATAACAATCAAAGCTGAAGACGAGAGATAAGATAAAGAATCAACACGTACAACCCTAACGTTGCCTATTTGAACGGAAAGGAGGCGGAATCAGACGAACTGTTACCAAATTCAGACTCAGTCGGCTCTAGTCTAGTGAAAGACGATCGGCACGCGAGCTGTAAGGCCCCGTTCTTGAGTCTGAGCAGCGCCGGTCTAGAGGTCTGTCGGTCACGTAGCTGTCGACATGTAAAAAGGCTCTTTAGGCGAAAGTGAAGACCACCGCTGTGAGTACCGGAGATAACTGCGGAGTGAAATGCGCCACTTGCTCGCAATCGCGCGAACGCGTTGTCTTGCTCGGTGTGTGTGTGTATGTGTGTGTGTGTGTGTGTGTGTGTGTGTGTGTCTGTGTGTGTGAATGGGGTGTTGCTGCTTCTGCCGCCGCCGCCGCCGGGAGAAGATCGAGCGTTGAGGAAGCGGGGGTGCTCGTCGCCATGTGGGGCTCTCCATTTACATAACGAAATTAAGCGCTTTAGCTTGGAAACGAACGGGTCGCCGAGGTCGCGGCCGCCACCAGACTTCCTCGCGTAGCACGGGCTTGGGCTTAAGTGCGCGAATGGGGTGTGTTCAGGAAGGGTCCAACGAAACACGCTCGCTCCTCGAAATCAGAATATTCGTACTAGCTGCGATATCTCAGTGCCAACACCGTTGCCTCCGCAGCATCGTTGACCGGGAAGTACCACTGTTTGAATTTAGAAACTGGTGGGTTTTTCACATATCCAATTTTATTATTGTCGGATCTTACTAGTAGGTGTTACGTACCTTGTGGTAAAATCAGGTTCGTGAATGGATTAACTCATTTTGTCAAAAATTATCGTAGGTAATACCAGGAATGCTTTGGAAAGTGTCGATAAATCTCCGACTCGCGAAGCGAGGAGGGGATTTACCTGAGAATTTCCAAAGCACGAGTAGTATTTAATAGGACTATTCCACGAATGATATTACGTCCAACAGAGTTCCAAAATGCGCCAAATATTATAAATAACTGAAAGCTATTTTAAAATCAAAGAGATTATGTTATAGTACATACACGGTTTATTGCATGTCAACACAGCGATCGATACATGCCACATTCTAAGACTGATGAGTGATGGCAATGGCCAGTAGTAATGAGCGGTAAGAAAAATCGGATAGAATAAAGCGATACATTTTTTTGAGACACACTGCTCTTATTGGGGGCATTTTATATGTATAGTTGGACACTATTGGTTTTAATTTAACGAGTGGAATAGTCACTACTAGATCGTTACGAGATACCCATCCGATGAGAATATTTTCAATTGTATTTTCGTGTACGTTTTTTACAAACGTTAATTACCATTGCATCTTTTAGACTGGGAAATGCATTTAGTAATGCAGATCTTTCAGAAAGGAATTCAAAGATATGTAAGTATTCGGACAATGCGAAAAATTAGGGTGCTAAAACGTAGTTCTTGTTTAACTGCCCAAATATATTTTGCATACGAACCCGAGATTGGCAGTTAGTAATATGTTCTACTGCAGTTACGATTGTCATTTAGAGAATTTTCAATATTTTTGTAAGTTGATGAGAACATTTTTTGGCGCGAATATGCTGTTCCTGCATCTGTTCACTCCGGCAACTACAAAAATGAACACATTTACATCGTTGTTGTTGAGTATCGCCGTAATTTGAAATAATATTTCTCAGAAAAGCTGTGGCTTAATTACTCGACAGTAAATGAAACATGTTTAATTTGCGGTGGTCTTTACATGCTGTTTGAGTTTTCCCATTCCATTCTTCGTTTTTGTGGCTACCGCATTCTACTCCCATTTTGCAATCACAGAAAGCACTACCCACCCTTCGGCCTTCATTACCGCCCCCCTCCTTCGCCCTGCGTCCATCGCCCTCGTGGTCTCCTCCCTCCGAGACTCCCGTTCTTCGGTGCGTAATTGTGTTTGGCAATTAAGAGATGTTGCTGCGGTTTGTTTTCCCACGCCGCCGCCGAGTCTTTGATCGGTAATTAGGAAGCAGCTCAGACCAAGCCACGCGGCCGCCGGAGAAGTGAGGGTCTGAAGGGGGCTTTGGCAGCAAGTGGGGGTGGCAGATGCGGGGGAGGCAGACGATGGGGGGCGATAAATGCGTGGCAGATGGAGAAACGGCAGTTGCAAGTCTGATACAAGCGGAGGTAAGACAAACTTCAGGTGATTGATTAGTGATTTCGAGCGCGTCAACGGCAAAGGTGGTCGTAGGTTCGAGTCCTGACGGTGGCAGGATTTTCTACACTGTCTTTTCAGCTAGGTCGAATTCAGTCGCTGTCTGGAGGAGAATTCTAGCGGTCGGCTACTCTGATCAGTAGTATTTTCCGTGGTTTCTCCGATCAACGGCAGGAGAATGCCGGAGCAGTACCCTACCAAACGGGCCACGGACCTCGCGCGATCTTTCCTTCCTCTTCCTTGTCCTATCCTCTCCCCTTACACACACACTTACTCTACCATGCACTACACTACCACATATTTCGGGAGACTGGTCGAGCGCTTAGAGTTTGTTCCGGCAAGGGCGGTGCCCCGTCGGTGGGAGAGTCCTGTTCAGGACGAAACCCCGCTAGCTGACGGTAGGTTCGCGCCGGATCTCGTTATCCAGTGGCGGAATATCATCGCCATCTCCCTAGAAAAAACAGTTGACCAAATCAATTGACGCGCCAGGAAACACGAAAAAAAATAACGGCAAAGTCATTCGTCCTGTAAGTGTAGTGCATGCTTTTTTCGCGAAACTCGGCGGTGATCTTTCCTCGCTGAACGGCGAGATCTGGAAGTGACAATATACACGTCCGCTAGTGTGTTTTTCCTCAACAAGGTATCTACCACCATTGGAGCATCGCACTAGGTGAGGCAAGCTCTAAGTTCCAGACTGGTCTTCAAATAGGTGAGGTAGTGCCGTGGAAGTGTGTGAAAGTAAGGAGTGAGAAGAGAACATGGAAGGGGAAGGAAAGATCGCACGCAGTCCGTTTCCCACTTATTATGGTACTGGTCCGGCTTTCAACTGATATTGATCGGAGAAACCACGAAAAACTACCGATCAGAGCAGACGGTCGCTAGATGTCTTCTCCAGAGAGCGGCTGAATTCGACCTAGCTATCTAGGTAGTGTCCAAATTTCTGCCCCTGTCGGCACTCGAACCGTAGAACCTCCAGGACAGATGCATTGTTATGAATTCAATTAAAGCCCTGAATTGTGGTAATTCTGATTGGGTGTAGTTGACGTCCTCATGAGAAGAAATAAAAGAGGTCATCTTCGTCAACATATTAATATGTTGACGAAGATGATCTTTTTTATTTCTTCTCCAAAACCCTGAGCCAACTAAGCCGGTGATTGGATGGAAACAACATATTACTTTAGAGTATATTCACTATGTACTAGAAGAAGTCGGTTACTGTGATACAATACGACAGTACTCGCGACGAAGGACTGACGATTCACGAAAGATCAGTGAAAAGACGACTGGCAGATACCCATTTCAGAGTCAGTCCTTCGCGCGGAGTCAGAAACGGAAGTGATAGAGAGGGGCGTGACGTCGGAAACCGCAATCTGAATGAGAGAGTTGCTTATGGAGGCGGAGGCAACGCCAACACTCACGGGCCCCGAGGCTCCGATTGCGTAGGAAAATCCATCCAGGCGTCCCTTATTGACTCGCCCGCCAATTGAGGGAGCAACGTGTGTAGGAGCTAATGTGATTGATTTACTGTTTGGAATTTCTGTGATGGAACGGGCCTTCTGCGTTGCGGGATGGCTTGCAGTCAGAGTGGCGGAATTAATGCAGGAAATCTACTTGGTTCTTTGGGTGTTTATTCGTTACTTATCATAAAGCAAATTAACTTCGCCTATTCAATGCGAAAATTTCAAGAGAGATTTGGCAATGAATATAGTTATGTGTCCCGGATTTTTTTTTCTATTTTCGCGATTCGAAGAATATTGGTCAAGTCATTGCAAAAAGTAATAAATGTTATTAATAAAAGTTCAACAACTGCTCCTGTCGAGTGTTTAAGAGAGAAACAGTTTTGACTTTTTTGACTCTAGAGTCCCGCTATTTGTAAATGTTAAGAGTTTTTTGGCTTATCGTATTTCTGTTCCACGACCTTCATATTGTAAAGTTGACTATTTTACATCCTCGTTCAAATAACCATTTACTTCAATTATTGCAACGAAATAGAAAAATAGTTTTCTTGGAAGTAACGAGCTTTACATCTCTGTATCGAATTATATGTCCCCAGTAATGCATACACTGCCAAGATAATTTTGCACTGTATATTGTTTTTTTGTCCTCGTATTCTGAGTGTTTTAATACGAGAATCGGTCAATAAGTATGTGCCCTTGTACTCTTCATCTCCGTTTTATAATATTAAGGTTGTATAATACTAATTATTCTCCCGCCGAAAACGTATGAGTTTTCCAGAAACTGCGTTAGAAAGCATTTGAAGTAATTGTAGTCTGAAATGCAATAGTACATAACAAACGTCTGCGATATAACAATTAACGACTTGAGAGACAATTCAAACAAATTATATTTGTGTACTTTATGAAAAATAAATTAATATCTACATGAAAATATCGTTTATGTAGTGTTATTCAGTGCTTTTTGCTGTATCCGTACAGAAAATATGTACTGCAGATTTATTTATATACACATACCTACATACTACATATTTTATGTACAATACGCGGAAAATAAACTAGATACGTGTTGAGAGTAACTAAGCAAACATTTTTGGACTTGGCAGTTTTGTTAGCCGTTCATTATTTTGTATGGCATATGCAATTTTTTATAACATACTTTTAGAAATATTTACGATGTTAACACCTCCAGAAAATTTTATGGAGATAGTATATAAATGGCTTTTACTTCAAACTGTTGAAAAAATATTTGAAATCCTTTTTTTTTTATTTTGGTACACTGAAAATTTTCAGACAGTTCAGGAACAACTACCACAATTTGTAAATTCTGAGTATAGAAGGAAAGCGTGGGAGATGGATTATTAGCGAATGTGCGAATAAATTAAAATGAGCATTGTGAATAATGAAGATCGATGCGGAATTCATTTCCTTTTCTGTTACTGAGTCAACTGTACATTTTATTTCTATATTTAGGTGTTGGTGTAGCACATACACTACCTAACAATTTAGTTTCATATCGTAGCATTAGTTTGCGGGCATATTAATTTGAAGAATATTGATGTGAACATTTAAAAATGAAAAACAAATACATTTTCAGTAAATCCACTCACAAATTCCTTCCTTCCCACAAAATCCTTCACAGTATATCCCTTCAAATATTAACACACAAATATGACACACGCAATAACATGCATTGAATTTTTAGTATAGAAAAGAGGCAAAGCTCTTTGCTCAAATAAAAGTATAGTATTCCCATCAACCACGCAAAAATCGCAGAATATTTATTTCATCCTTTCGTTATCGCAATGCTTTTCTACGCCGTTCTTGTGTAACTAATTTTTATTACACCATACTTCAGTTTACCCCCTTTTCACCCGAAGGTATATGAGATGAGTGTGCAAATTGATGAGGGGGGATGCCAGGGTCATTTATTATTTTCGCACATTGAAATGTTGAAAGGAAATGAAGGAAATTGGGTAAGAAAACATTCCCGAGTTCATTCTTAGGATTCATTCAGATTGTATGGTACAAGGAATATGTTCGTGTCACCCATCAATTCTGCAATTTGCCTGGAATCTGCAGTATGAAATGTTCACTATAGAAGTAATTGCGCATATGAGCCCGGAGTGGAATAAGAACGTGGGTTTATGATTTATTGATTAATGTTTTTTTCTCGCATCAACTGCTAAGGTCATTAGTCCTGTATGTATAGTGTAAGTTTTTTGGCGGGAGGTGACGGTGATCTCCGCTGGATGATGAGATCCGGCGCCGATCTTCACGCTGACTAGTTATGTTTTTCCTGATTTCTCCAACCTGCGGAGGCACCGTCTCAACCACGAAAAATTCTAAGCTCACGACCGGTCTCCCGGCGTGTGTGGTAGTTAAGTGCATCTTATTGTAAGTTCGTGTGTAAGGGGAGAGGATAGGACAAGGAAGAGGAAGGAAAGATCGCGCGCGGTCCGTGGCCCGTTTGTTAGGGCACTGCTCCGGCATTCGCCTGGTGTTGATTGGAGAAACCACGGAAAACTACCGATCAGAGCAGTCAGCCGATAGAATTCTCCTCCACACGGCAGCTGAATTCAACATAGTTATCTAGCTAGAGTCGAATTTCCTGGCACCGTCGGGACTCAAGCCTAGAACCTCCCGGTCAGTGACATCAGGTGATGCCCTGAGCCACCTCTCCCGGTCCGGTCTGTGGAGTAGCACAGCACGGCGCTGAGTTGAGTAGAGCAGAGCAGAGTTGAGTTGAGTTGAGTAGAGTAGAGTTGAGTTGGGTGCCAGTGGAGCGGCCCGAACCGCTGCGGGGCCCTGTGCCGCTCACTCGTCGCCAGCGCTCGCGCGGCGCTCTCTGTTGACTTGCGACGCGCAGGTAAACAAAAGTAAACCTCTGCGCGCCGGCCGAGCGGCGACACTTTCCGCCCCGCCCACCGCTGTCCCGGAGGGCGGCAAGCACCCGAACTGTTCACATTATTCTGTTTCTTTACAAAGGGAGGACTTATTAAAGTAATATTGCTAGAGCTCTGGAATTAATTTAGATTTTATTGTTAATTCTGCAATTAAGTGTAGTAACTTGGTGGCAGAATATCTTAACCTTACATGCATTAAACTTACATTCACTAAGAAAAAAAAATCTGTTACTTTTAATGTGCCAGGGATATTTGTGAGGATTATGTCAATAACGAAACAAATGCATGTTTAGTGACAAGTATTACAATTCACTTAATCAATGTTGAGCCATTGGGTACTAAAATCAAGTGAATGACGAAGCATCAAAGGAATGTGTTAAGTAATAAAGGGTAAATCGTCTCTAATTGGTTTAAATGGATTGAAATTTTGAACCTCTTTGGTAAATAGTTATTACTCAATAATTTTAGTAAATAATAGTAATCATATTAATACGTAACAAAATAATAGAATTGTTATTCATAATTCAGTGATTTGATGTATACATACTCATCTCAATACATGTATGTATTGAGATGAAATAAATTCTGCTCATCGTAGATTATAAATAGTTTTTATACGTATAGAAATAAAACAAGAGCGCCATGACGAGAAATACATCGATGAAAATTAAAATAGAGAGAAAAATACATTTAAGACAAAATAGGAAGATAATAGAAATTAATAAATCAATATAGGTAAAACTTAAGTATGTTTGCAAAATATTGAGATGGTGGAATCATTAAAGACATTATAATAATGTGTTTTAAGATCAATGTAAGATGAGAATATCTGTGGGACTAGCAAATAATATTGCAGGGATTACTAATTAAATAAATAATAAGTAACGTAAGAGAAAGAAGAAACTACTAAGAAAGACTAAGAAGAAACGTACATAAAAGAAACGTGTCAAAAACAGTGCACAAAATACATAGCAAGTGTTGTTGAGTGAACAAGAGATCAGAGAAGGTAGCCAAGCCAGACCGACGCGTTGTAATGAGATCCGGGTTTATGTTGTTGAAATGTTGAATTCTGATGTGAAATTCCAAAGGTGACACTGAATGTTACACAATTTTGTGATAGAATAGTAACAGAATGAGATACATTTCAAAGTTGCATTTTGAAACTTTGAATTTGGAATTATTTTGATTTTCGAGAGTTAATGAGGCCACGCTGGTTACACGGACAGAGAATGGCCCCATTTGGTGAGGATTTTTCGTCGGTTAAGTACGCAGTTGAAAACTCAGTATACAAGAAAACTCAAACCTCAGCAGGATTAAATATATTTTTTAGAATATATTACGATTCGTAATATTGGAGCGACTACTAAGGGAATAGTTAGAATTACCGATTTCAAGAAATGTAGTATATATTGAATTTCTTGAACATTCACATTGTAGGGTCGAAAAACTGGGTCGCCTCTTCGGGATATCCTGGCAGAAATCATAAATTGACAATCGGCATTCATCCTGAAAGTACGCGCAATTTTTTTCTCAGAATTCCATGGAGAGCTCAATACCGCTCGACTGCCGGGAAATGAGCCGCGAACGGGGCATGGCGTGTTTAAAATTTGTGTTTTCTTGGAATTTGTACAAAGCATTTTATGTCCCTCGATCATGTAGATGCTGCCAATCTTTAGATTTTACTTAAATGCTTCTTCGAAAGTTTAGATTAGGTTATTGCTAACGGTATTCCAGATACTGGAATACTAACTGACATGGTTTTATATTTAAAAATTGACTTTTTAATTGAAGATATAATGAATTTATTGGAACACAAAATAACTTATAAATGTTTGTACTTCTTAAATATAAATATCCTGACGTCAGGATTTCTATTTTAAATATAAATCCTGGTGTTCGGAGGGGATGCAATGAAAAATGACACTCATTATCATTGAAAGATGATGCTGTACATTTTCCAGATATATTGCTTCAATCAGTAACTAACGTTGAGAATATACGAGTTCAGTAAGATACTAGTATCTTCATGAAATGATAGAATTTTTTAAAGTTTATTCTAAACCACAATTTCTAATTCTGATATTAATATTATTGTTGATGATACGGGAATTAACATCAATTCTTGTTATTTCAATTTGAAGTTGGTAAAATTTATTATTGCATCATTTCATCTAAATATCAAACTTGAAGATAATATATATGGACATATAACACTAGAATATTCAGTAAACACTTCACACATCTATTTTTTTCGTTTAAGTTTGTAATTGTGAACATTTAAAACATTAAAGTTTTCAGAAATACGATGATAGAATAAATATTTCAAGTACTAATCTTACTGTCGATTCTTTAAAATAGTTAATAGCCTACGCGAATTTTTTTATGAGACGAAGAAACAAACCAATTTTCTGCACTCATTCGGCAGTGGATGAACACATTTTTCTATGATTTATGGTCACAGTTTGAATTGAAACATGTTTTATTAATTAGAGTAGCTTTAATCACTAAAAAATTAAATACATTTGTTTGTATCTCTCCGTTTACAAAAATAAATAATATTTCAGTTTCTACATTTCTACCTGTGAAATACTTTCCGATTAGTATTATACCTCAGCAGATTCCTTTATCTTTCAATTTCCATTAAGAATAATTGAGTAACGTATTTCGAATTCCCTTGCCAAATCGTTTCGGTGCGCGACCTAGTTGGCACAGCCGCCTATGCACTCCCACTGTACTGCGGGCTGCCCGGAAGGGAAGCCACACGTTTTAGTTCTCCCGCTTAAAACGCTAATTAATTGATTTAACGAGTCTGTCCCAGGTGTGGCCGTCTCTTACTGTTTGCTCTCGCGGCGCCAGGACTCCGAATCGATTACCCGCGCAGCTCCCGGGATCGCGGGCCTCGCACCACCTCACCTCACCCCGCCCCGCCTCGCCCCGCCCCGCGACCCGGCGGGCGAACAAAAGAAGGGCGAGTGCATCCCGAACACCTGGACGACCAGCGGGGCGCTCCTAGCGGCGCCCGACCGCAACTGCACGCTACAGGGAACGCGCCTCTCCCTCATAACGGGCCGAGCGGGAGACGGGCACTAAATTTAGCCGCCCAATTCATTGTAGGTTAATTTTTGTTTTTGACAAAAAAACGTCCGGGTAATTGGGCGATGCCCCGGGCGGTCTCGGACACTGCGGTAATGAAAACGACCAGAGCGCCTCCCCCCACCCACGCCGCCGCCCCTTGGCAGCCGCAGCCCCGGGGCAGCAGGTGGCGCGACGCAGTCCGCTGGGCGCCAATTCCACCTCCCCCCTGCACCGCCCAGAAGCCTGGCCTTCGCCTTCAGCTTCACTCCCGCCCCCGACGTCACTGTCCCCACCGACGATCTCGCCATCTTCACATCCAGCGCTACCACCATAATCACAGTCTACGAAACCACCATCGCCTTCGCCATCGCCACCGCCATCGCCTCTGCCTCTGCCTCCGCCTCCGCCTCCGTCTTCGCCTTCCCCTTTGCCTCCGCCATCTCCTCCGCCTCCGTCTTCGCCTTCCCCTTTGCCTCCGCCATCTCCTCCGCTTCCGCCTGACCCACCGTCACCGCCTTCGTCTCCGCTTCCGCCACCATCTCCGCCTCCACCTCCGTCCCCGCCATCGTCATGGTCATGGTCATCGTCATCGTCACCGTCACCGCCACGGCCCTGCCACCATCTCCGCTTCCACCTGCGCCACCGTTCCGGGTACGCCTCCACTTCCGTCTGTCTCCGCCTCCGCCTTTCCATCCGCTTCGGCCTCGGCCTCCACAACCGCTTTCGCCACCGCGACCACCACCTCCACCACCACCACCACCGCCGATTTCTCTGCCACCGCTTCCACATCCACTCCTTTCTCCCCCATTGCTTCCGGGCCCGCCGCATCGGGTCGCAGCGCCACGGACCGCGGACATAGCAACGCGCTCCTTAATGAAATAAGCAAAAGTTAACATATCCCGCCCTGGGAGGGAAAAAAATCGCATGCGCGTCCCCACGCCTGCATATCCACACACGCACGTTCCCTGTACATATCTGCCTGCGGGCACCGCCCCGCGTGCGGGCGTGCGCGCGGCCTGGTGGCGTGTCCGCGAAGCTATGCATACTGATGCGAGAGCGCGTGGGCGGGCGTTTGCGTAACTCAATTTGCACGGCGTGGCCGCTGCTTCCGTCAACCGCCGACCGCGGGTCTCGGCGGCCGGGCCGCAGGCGCCTTGGGGCGGAGGGTGGCGTTGAGTAGCGCGACGGGGTTGCCGCGGTCGCGGGAATCCCTCAAATGCCGCCGTCACCGCCATCACCGCCCACGCGCGCTGGGCTGACGCGCTTCGGGCAGCCGCAGGCGGTAAAACGTACGTTGTCAGAAATAACATTAAATTTAATGTAGATTTAATGTACGGCTGTACATGAATATTAATGTACCTTGTACATTAAAGGGATATTAATGTACTTGGACATCAAATTTAATGCTTAAATTAAAATCATTATAGATTTCATGAACGACTGTTCACTTAACTTGTCTGCAATAAATTTAATTCTACACGTACATTTATTTAATGTACGTACATGAAAATTCCTTTAATGCATTTTACATTAAAAGTAATGCAGAAATGTTTGAGAGCATACTTTGTCCAGAGCGCTGCGATGTCCCTCAGGGTTTCCGACAAGTACAAGTAGGGCGGTGTTAGTTCAAGCGAGCAGAGATTCACGGAACGATCCCTCAGTATTAATTTTAGAATCTCGTTAATTATTAACTCTACTCGATTATAAGTGTACCGTGTAATTAGTTCTCGTGTATCCAATTCTATTACCTCTCTCTTTTCTATCGTTTCATATTAATGTTACCTTTAACTTCTTAATTTGGGCCGATACGGCTATTGATTACTGTAAGCTTTATTTTCAAACACATAACCTCACATCATATCGCATCTGCTTGAGCTTGAGCCATATGAATGGTTTGTTCCTGAACACAGACAAATTAGAAAACTTGATGCAATGTGGCTAGGCCGAACGCCTTTAAGCCATTACAATACCTACATTCTACCGCGTTCTAACCTTTCGAATTCTGGTATTCACCCCAAATGGTCTCTCCTTCGCATCAAAGCCGCGGAAAAGAGACCATAAGGTACGGCTGAGGAAAAAACCCCTGAAGGGGGAAAAACCTGCCGTCAGAAGCCGAGTACATGCTAATCTATCCGGTTTTTAAACCATTTATTTATTTGGCGCGGGCGTCAGGCATTCTCCTTCCAGTGTTTGGCCTCCTCCGCACCTGAAAACAAACAGCACCACAGAAAATCGTCCGCACCAACGCCTCTGCCCTAACATTTCCGATTCCTACTTCCCTTCGCCTCTTAATGTTTTTTATTTTAACCGTTTCCTTTTATTTTATTTTAATTTAATTTAATTTTAATTTATTTATCTTATTTTAATTAATTTAATTTTAATTTATTTAACTTATTTTAATTATTTTAAGTTAATTTATTTATTTTTATTGACTTATTTATCTACTTATACTTAACAATTGACTACAACTTATAACTTTTTTTTGTACTGTTTACGAAACGTGTTGTTCCTGAACACGCTGTGCGCGCAGCATGACGAAACGTTAACTAAATAAAAATGTTACTAGATTTAAAGTTCGAATTTTAAAAATATTTTTTAAAACCGCTAGTTGATTTTTAAATTATTTTCTGATTTCTCTTTTTACACATTAAAGATTTTTAAGATATTGACCATCGTGTTTGACAACTGTTGAAATTTTTTTTAATTCTTTGGAACCGCGAAAGTTCAGTCGGATTATACGTCAATAGTACTGTAATTCTATGGAATGTAATTGTATGGTGACGTTGGAGATATTTCGCACAGCAAACTCAATGTGCTGTAAATCAAAACGTTTGAGAAAACAGTCGGTAGAGAGAACAACGTAAGTGATATATTTGATGTGTGAGTTTCGTGCTGAATATAATTGTGGAGTTGCCAAGTCAATTTTTCAATGTGGATTATGTCGCCTTGCTCAATATTAGAAGATGTAATAACACTGTTGAAAGACCATTTCTTCACAAGCCAACATTTCTTCTTTACATTTCCTTTCAAAAAAATCTTCAAAAAGTGGGGGACATCAATTACAAAATAAGTTGTAATTAATGTCTCCCACAAAACATTCCAACTTTTATCTTTGGATAAAGTATATAGTGTCAGTTAAATTTTAACGTTGAAACTGATTTCTTTCTCCCAATTTTGTTTGTGCGTTCCACCTTTCGTCACAAAGAACCGACCGCAAGTATAGACCGTGTCAAACCATCGTTCAACCAAGTATGGCGTTCCTCTCATTCTATTGGGTAGCTCGACCTCCACTATCAAGAATTGCGGTTCACATACCGGTAATATTATAATATTAAATTGCTTGTAAAATACCAATTTTGTGAATTCCCTTCTGTTAAAATTCTTTGTTTCTTGTAGGTGTTTATTTATTTGAAAAATAGCCTCTATATAACTGTTGACACAAAATGAAGTTAATATTATTTCACTATGTGTTTAAATATTAAATGATAGTTGAAAAGTATTCATGCATAACGACAAGTGGCAATACAAAAAATGAATTTGGCCAAATTGTGAATTCTAACCTCAGAAATGGTAGGTAAAATCGGACCGTATGCAACTTTAATGTCCTTGAATTCCATTCTGGGCAGTGAATAGAGCTGACAACAAAAATAAACATAAATCATTTACTTTTAAATGGCTATCTCACAATCGCAAAAAGAACACTCACATCTGCAATGATGGCTTGAAAGTTTTGCAACTTGATTGACGCATGCTTTGAAAACACTTCACCTGGTTACTTATAGTAGTATATCGTGGTGTGTATCTTATTTACTTTATCAACTTTTATTTTATAAATTCAAACTTTGTGTTAGTGAGATCAGTTTTGCAATAATTATTAGAACACAAATATTTTAATATTAAATGACTTGCTGCTGACTGTGAGTACAAACATCTGCCACTCATGCTTCACCGGACGAATAACCAAAAGTAATAAATTGAAAAACAACATATTGTAGGAATTTTAGAAAAAAATCAAAGTGGATGAGACATCTTATTACAATAGTCGATTGGCTAACACACTCAACGGGCAACGGCCTAGTTCGGTAATTTTTTAACATCCTGTCACCATATTATGGAGTTTTACGACATGATTTCTTTAAAAATGTATTACTGCACAAAGTGTGGTTCGTAAATCTGTGAACCATCTCCTTTAGAAGCCTAAACCGAAGAAGCGCTGGCTGCGCAGCGCCTGCGGGAGCGGACGGCGCCAGAGGGGGCTCGCGCTGCCAGCGAAGGCCCCGCCCCCTCCCGGGCATCGCGTGCGTGACGGAGGAGCCGGCGCCGCCCCCGCCCATATGTTTGCGTCGCCGCCGCGTAACGGATGCGAGTGTGCTCGCGGCTTTTGATGCGCACTTGTTGAGAGCGCGTCGCAAAGAGCGATGTCCCCCTCCCTCACCACCCCCGCCCCTGCCCTCGCCCCCCACCCGCGCCCCGTCCGCGCCTTCGCCCTCCCCCTGCCCTCACCCCATCCCAGCCCACGCCCCCCTCGCCTCGTCTGCGCCTTCACCCTTCCCTGCCCTCACCACCGCTCTCATCTTCGCCCACGCCCCTGCTCTCACCCCTCGCAAACCCTCTCGACCCTCCCCCTCCCCTCCCTCGCTCTCGCCTTCGCCCTTGCCCTCCCCCTTCCGTCACCCCCGCCCTCACCCTTACTCCCACTCCCTTGCCCTCGCACACCCCATCACCCCACCTTCGTCTTTGCAACATGCTCTCGGCCTAGCCTTCGTCGTCCCCTCCACAGTCCTCAACACCGGCCTCGCCAACATCATCGACCGCGCCCTCCTCATCGCTCTCGCTCTGAACCCGTACCCTCGTCATCGCTGTCGGCGTCTCCACCACCTCCGTTGACGTTTACTCTGTCTCTTTTCGACTCCTCCAACTCTTTAGTATTTTCCTCCCAACTCCTACTTCCTCTACATCTTCTCTCTCCTCCACTTCATCCAATATCTATAACTCACCCGTCTCCACCCCAGCTCAGTTCGATCAGGGCATCAACCGGAACAAAGAGGTAATGAACTGCGCACTATCTTTCCTTCCTCTTTCTTGTACTGTCCGCAATTTAAATGCATTTATGATAGAGCTTGTTTCGAGTGGAGCGGTGCCCCGCTGGAGCCTGCCTCGCATTCACATCTACTTTCACTGAACTACTAACGCACTAATTTTTTCCTGCCTGGCCTTCAAATCCACGTTCACTGAACCGCGCACGCCCTCTGCTCCTGCCTGACCTTCACATCGACGTCCACTGAACTAAGGACGCTTTCTCCTCCTACCTGGCCTTCATATCCACGTCCACTGAACCACGTACGCCCTCTCCTCCCATCTGGCCTTGACATCCTCATCCACATCCACGTCCACTGAACCACGCACGCTTTCTCTTCCCGCCTGACCTTCACATCCACGTACGCTCTCTCCTTCCACCTGGCCTTCACATCCACTGAACCACTCACGTTTTCTCCTCCGGCCTGGCCTTCGCATCCACGTTCACTGAACCACGTACGCTCTCTCCTCCTTCTTGGCCTTCCCATCCGCATCCACTAAATCTCGCACGCTTTTTCCCCCTGATTAGTCTTCACATCCACGTCCACTAAATCACGCATGCTTTCTCCCCCTAATTGGCCTTCACATCCATTTCCACTGACCCACACACGCTTTCTCCTCCCGTCTCACCGTGGGATGTGACTGCTGCGGTTTGCCTTCTCCTTTTGGTTCACGTTCTCGCTGTCCCCGGTTTGAGGTAGATATTTGGAGATATCTCTCGACATTCTGTCTCGCTGCAGTAACTCAGCCCGTACGCTTCAGGCGAATTCTGTGTGATGTCGGTCTGTGGTTGCGTGGATAAAACCTGCAAGCTCTAGGCGATGACTCTCTCATGTATAATGTTTCATTGTAGACGCATTTGGATGCTATGTATTTCGTATGGGTAGAACGGAATTTTGAAATGGGAGGACAAGTCATTTGTATTTTTGTTTTTTCGAGATGAGTTTGTTTGGTTATGAAAGGAATGTACTGTTTGAAAAATATACCAAAATACGGGAATGAAACCGGTTTTTCTGTTTTGCTTTTCAAATATTCATATATTTGTTGTCAAAAACACATGCCCGAGAAAGAAATTGTTGTTACGCCTGCAAAAGCAAAATTATAAGTCACGTATACGTACGTATAAACTAGACTTTGAGTTTTGAAATCAGTACTACAAAGTCACATTCGCACGAAATGTATGCATCACTGTTTAGTACGAATTTTTAGATACTTGAAGTTATATGCTCTTTGTAATAATTTCACATGTCCGCAAAAATTGGGTTGTTGAAAATTGTTTGAGAAATTTCATTTGTAGTTTACAGACTTTGGTATTCTGATTGCAAATAAAAGCTTAGTTCTTTTCTATCACGTAAGGTTTTCTCATAAAGTGAATTTGTGTAAAAAGGAAGAGAATAACTAAATTCAGTTATAGAAACACAATTGCGAATTAAAATTAAACGAATCACATGAACAATTTTTATGCACAAAATCATTCTGAGAATTTACAAGCTTTATATGTTGTGGTACCGTTTTCGTTTCTCATCAAAGCTTCATTCACCACTTCTTTTACATGACTCTTATGGTACTTCTCTGTGTAGCATCAAATAAAAGCTGAATGCTGTCTAAGCCTTTTCTGAACAATTTCCCTTTCTGTTTCAAACACTTCATCTTTAAAGAGATTCCGAATATCTGGAGCCATAAAAACATCTTCTTTTGCCTTAGATTTTGAGAGTTACGCACATTTGCTGCGCAAGTATAGAAAACACACGCCTTCTTGCGACATGACTTTCAAAAATTGTTGCATTGGTCTGGAATTGAAAAGGAAGGACATTGAAAAGGAAGGACATTGAAAAGGAAGGACATTGAAAAGGAAGGACATTGAAAAGGAAGGACATTGAAAAGGAAGGACGTTGAAAAGGAAGGACGTTGAAAAGGAAGGACGTTGAAAAGGAAGGACGACATTGAAAAGGAAGGACATTGAAAAGGAAGGACATTGAAAAGGAAGGACATTGAAAAGGAAGGACATTGAAAAGGAAGGACATTGAAAAGGAAGGACATTGAAAAGGAAGGACATTGAAAAGGAAGGACATTGAAAAGGAAGGATATTGAAAAGGAAGGACATTGAAAAGGAAGGACATTGAAAAGGAAGGACATTGAAAAGGAAGGACATTGAAAAGGAAGGACATTGAAAAGGAAGGACATTGAAAAGGAAGGACATTGAAAAGGAAGGACATTGAAACTTCCTGAATCTTGTATTTCGAATATGTTTTAATAAAATAATTTTGTTTGCTTTTGACAATAGTATTTATAACGATTAATTAGAAAAGAAATCTTGTTATTACGTATTTGTTCTTCAAATGTCGTTAATAATAATAATAATAATAATAATAATAATAATAATAATAATAATAATATTTATTTCCTGCTAGTGATCTTTTGTTCCGTTGCACTGTTTTTACAGAACACCATACAAAGACATGTTAAGAAGATATGTTATTGTTTTAATAACTAAGAAAACATACAACACAAATATTGGCATCATACGCATTTCCCTATACGATTCCGGAAGCGACGCACACTAGAGGGAAAAGTCGCTAGTATTGCAACAGGTAGATTGTTCCAATCAGTTATTGTCCGGTTGGTAAAAGAGTATTCATGTATGTCGGTTTTTTTGATTTCTGTATTTAATTTTGAATGGATGATCCCCTCTTCCGAAATCTAGAGGGTGGTCTATCCTAGTTCCAATATAGTTAAACGCTTTACATCCAGTGTACGCTTTGAAATGATTTGCTAGCCTAGCTATCTTTCGATGTTTGCCCTGTAGTTCTGAATTTGATCATTGTTTTTTATCTACAAGTTTTATCGCTGTCTTTTGAATACGGTCGTACAAGCTTATATGCCCAGACCTATATGGGTCCCAACATGAGAAGCTGTATTTCATTACCGGGCGTACAAGGGATTTGTGTCGCTTTTCCTTTCTTCAACATCCGCATTGTCAGTTGGAGTGATTTCCTATTTTTGCACGGAACGTGATAGATGTGGTCGGAGCATTCCAAATCACTTCCTCCAAATACATGAAGCTACCCCTAAATACTTGAAGCTACTGACCTCAGGCACCGGTTGATCTGCAAGTGTGTATTTTAGAGACCGTTTTCTCACGTTTCCTACAGAAGGTTACCGCTTTGCAGTTCTTAGTATTAATTTTCATTTAATTTTCTTTCGCCTACTTGATAAATTTATTGAGATCGTTTGCAAAATTTGACCTTGAGCCTCTTGAACTCGTCGGTATGTCATACAGACATCGGCGAAGAGTCTGATCGTCGAATTAATAGAATTGGAAATGTCATTAACGTATTCTAGAAATAAAAGAGGGTCTATTACGCTTCCTTGCGCAACGCCTGACATCACTTGAATTTCATCACAAAGATAATCTGCTATCTTAACGCTTTGAGAGCAACCGCGATGGAACGATTGTATCCAAGTGATTACTTCTCTATCGAATCCTGTATTTTGAAGTGTATTAACCCTAGAACATTAAGACCGGGAGCGGTAGCTTAGTGCATCAACTGATGTCACTGCTGCGCCTCTGACCGGGAGGTCCTGGGTTCGAGCCCCGACGGCGGCAGGATTTTCGACACTAGCTTTTCAGCTAGGTCGAATTCAGTCACTGTCTGGAGGAGAATTCTAGCAAACGGCTGCTCTGATCGGTAGTTTTCCGTGGTTTCTTCGATCAACACCAGGCGAATGCCGGAGCAGTACCCTACCAAACGGGCCACGGACCGCGCGCGATCTGTCCTTCCTCTTCCTTGTCCTATCCTCGCCTCTTACACACACACTTACACTAACATGCACTACACTATCACATATTCCAGGAGACCGGTCGAGAGCATTGAGCTTGTCCCGGCTGGGGCGGTGGCCCTCTTGGTCTTGGTTAAGGGGAAAACCCCACTAGCCGACGGTAGGTCGGCGCCGGATCTCGCCATCCAGTGGGGGAAGATCACCGCCATCTCCCGAGAAAAAACATGCACTACACTAACGGGACTAATGACCAAAGCAGTTGACGCGCCCGGAAGTACGAAAAAATCAATCAATCAATCAATAGAACATTAAGCATATTTATAGGTACGTTACTACTAACCATGCGTCGAATTGACTCACTCATCGTAAAATAAGTGTAAATGTTACCTTTTTGCTTTGGTTTTCCTTGGTTTTCAAATAATTACATATAATGGAGTGATTGAACCAATATTCAATTTGTAATTGTCAAAACAAGACAAGACAAAGGTACCATCTTTTACTAACGATGAGAAACATCGACGCAAACTAAAATAGTCTTATTGCAAATCATGAGCAATTTTGACTCTTTGACCTTTGAAGATGATAACGCCACACGAACCCGGCAGAAGTCAGAGACACAACCTAGGTGGGATCACAAGACGCACTAAACAGTGGAAACTTAGGTGACCGGTCAGAGTGCTAGTGCATCGTGCGGGCTGCGCATGGGCACTTATATGTACTAAGTGAGTCAATTCGAATCATGTTTGTGTTCTAGTGTTAAGTAATCGTTCGCACGCCACTAAGTCGAATGCTTTTGTGAAGTCTGTGACTACAGCGTCCATTGTTTTCCCTCTGTTTAAACAGTCGGGAATGTCTTGACAAACTGTTAAAAGTTGGCTTTCACATGAGTAGCCTGGTCTGAATCCATGTTGCCCTGCGTACAACCATTCATGGTTTTCCCAAACTGCTCTCATGTATTCTGCAATGATGTTTACTTTCTCGCGCTTAGCAAGGAACTTCTTTAGAAGAGAAAGTTAAGTAATTGCGCGAAAAACTTGAATTTTCGGCAGTAAAACTGTTATTACGGGGCCTAGGTAACTAAAAAGTGGATAAATCCAGTTGCTAAAGTTAGAAAAAGAAATCTAGCATGTGGTGTGGCCAGAATCCATGTTTATGGGTTCATGAAACCGAAAAATCTATTGACAGCAAAACTGCTGTCTGTCTGTCTGTGAACAACGCTAGCGGCTAAACCGTTCAGCGGATTTTCTCCAAAATTGATATTCCCCAATCGATCTGGCTGATGTCGCGGCCCCTTGAATTTGAAAAAGATATTTTAATTTTGGAGGGTACTTTACAAGGAGTCTCACGGACATTTTCAAAATTTAAAAAAAAGGTGATATCGATTTTGATTAAATTTTGTTGTTGGATAGTTTAAAAGACGATTAAGAAAATGGCGCAGGTCTGATGTTGGTTGAAAACCTTGATTTTCAAAAATTGAAAAATTCAAAATCTTTCGGCGTCTTCATACTGAAAAATACTTGTCCTCTTGCCCCGCGTTAGGCTAGTCATTTGAGGAATTCCCTACTTCTACGATATCTTTTATGTTGTGAGCTCTCGATGTTATCTACAAATAATTATACCAAACTTATGAACGAGATTATTTCCACTGCTATTATTAATATAGTTATTTCTATCTTTGCCCTGCTATGCTCATAAATTCTCTCAATGTTAACACGAGTTTATTAATTTTACTTCCAATTGAAACATGGGTTTCCACATGCAACATTTTACTCCATACCGGTTGCATGTGGACGTATAATTCTGTATAGAATTACGATTCCTGCAAGATCAATTGATTAAAACCAATATTAAATTAATGACAACTAATATAAATTATCAGCCTTTCTCAAGAATAACAATTATCATTGATTCTTATACATTTACTACATCTAGTGAGATTCTATTGAGCTAATTACTTTCCTATGTACAAACATGAAAATACCGTACGGATTTGAAAATAGTTCGTAATATTACTACAATATCTTGTTAGTTAGCTTCTCAGCCGACCAGCAGAATGTTATACATGGAATTCTTGGTATCCCTATCATTGAAAGAAATTAAAAATGTTCACAAATGTCCTCAACGATTTGGTATTTAATAGGATTTAATAGTTTCCATAAAATCAACTCGCGGTCGCGACTTTCCTATTTGTGTTTTATATGAAACACGCGCGACTATCCATCTTCAGCTACTTATCGAAAAATCATTCCATCTACGGAGCTATCCTACTAAACATCCCCTAGAAACACGGAGTCAATTTGAATTTAAATTTCCAACTACATTAATAACATTTACAATTACAATTCAGTACTAATATTTGCACATACCATGCTATCAGACTAGTCATTAGTTCTCGCCTCATTATCATTTAAATAATACCCCAGCCTATTGTAACGTCACCACATGGCGGCCAGGGCTTCGAACATCTTTAGAAAATGTCGAAGATGGCGAGCAGAGGGGAGGGCATCCGGTCGGCTAGTACAAAGACTGTTAGTAGCTTTTGTCAACTGAAAAGGAAGCCATTAACACTCCGGGACGCAAGTCGGCCGGGCAGAGGGTCCTGAACCCCCGCCGGCGGTCAGGGGAGGCTGGCTGGCCATATGGTCCCAGAGCCACCCGCATGTGCAGAGAAGCTAGGGGGTGGGGGGACATGACCGCCAGAAGCTAGCTGGCCGGAAAGAGGAGTTCGTTGAGAGATCGCCTCGCGTGCGGACGCAACTGCGGCCCGTTGGCAGTACTGCATTCCTTGGACACTGCGAGTGCGTAGCACCGGGTGTCAGGACACCGGCGCGGTAAAGCGTCTGGGTGGAGGATGCACTAGCCGGGAGATGGGAGCAGTGTGCGTGGAGTCGCGTAGGTAGATTGCGAACGTAACCCCAGAGCAGTAAATACTGTATAATATTCTGTAAATAAATATTGTAACTAGAGCTCGTGTCTGTGTAGTCATTTCGCTGCCACGACGCCACACTATGCTGAAAAACTATTTCCACCCCACCAAAATTGTTTACGTGTGTACGCTTCAGCACCTTTCAAGAGAGTGATCCCTTGTGCTCTTCTACAAGATCACGGCTTTAAATGCCCTCTCTACACCTTTTGCATGTAATGTGTTTGGGGCCGTGTTTTCTCATCTGAACAACGCTGTAACACCAAGCATGGAACACTACACTTTGTTTATTGGTTGCCCTAACAATTTATATTCTTTGACTTACGAGCTTGCGTAGAATTCTATTATTTCTAACGCTGCAGGCCGATTTCAGCATTCAAATTAAACCCGGGGTTCTTGGCGTATCACACTACAATTATGAAGATACACTTTTTTCTTAATGAAATCTGTCTTTAAATAAGGTCAAGTTCAATTTTTCGAAAATATGAGTATTTTTTGTGTAATTGGCGTAAAACTTAATTGCCTGCTCTGAAAATCCTGCGCTTCGTGATCGTAATTTTACATGTATGAATGCATGAGCGGTCATTGTTGGTTATTTAACCCATTGTTGTAACACCGCACAGATAACAGAAGGCGATAATGACGGCTGCCTTTCATTCGCGGAAATATACACTAATACTTTCATATATTTGTAGAATATTACAGTACCATAATGTTCAATAATGAGTGTTATATATTTTTCGGTCTATTTGCATTTGTTTGCCAATGCTATTAGTATCGTTTTATTTATTAAGCTTCAATTATTTTACTTTCTTGCATACTGCTTACGATGAATATTGAAAGGCAAAAGAAAAAATCATCCCAAATGTTTATGAATACACTGTATACCCATATAAAATAAATTCAATGCCAGAAATATATTTTCATTTAAAATTTTCAATTAAAAATCTATTACTTAAAACTATTTAATTAACATTACTAATGACGAGAAAGTGCGTGTTGTTTTAGCACCACTAGTTTCCATTTGTTTACCTAGTTCATATGTTTGACTAATCGGACGATAGTTTTCAATGTCATAGTGGTTTCATCCCTCGAGTATTGGAACACATATGGCCTTTTTTTCCAGTCATCAGGAAGAGTACCGTTGTTAATACACATTTTAAAGAGTTGCGTGATATAACGGACAATGATTTCTCCACCGAAGTTCAGTTTTACCGCTGGAACACTGTAGGATCCTAACGATTTATTGCGTCCTACTGTTGCTATAATTTTTCTGACAGTTTTCACATTACTTCTTAATAGCGAATAGTTAAGAGAGTTTTCTACTGGCAGGCATTGTTGGGCGTTTATAACACAGATGCGTAGTAATAATTGAAAGCATTCGCCTTTTCCATTGAATTTGTTATTAGCTGGTTACCACAGCCTTTGCTGGTATCCTAGAAGTGGTTTCTTTCCGCTTTTCAACATATTTGTGAAATTGCACCTAAATATTCTTGACTTGCCACAAGTTTGATAAGAACGTTTCCTGCGCGTATTTTTCGCATCTAGTAATTGTTTCGAGAGTTGTTTGAAAACTGTTTTATCACGTTTGTTGCTTCTGGATCTATTTTAAACTTTACAAAATTTTACTTCACGGTTTTCCTATAATATTCAGGAAACGGAATTGTCTTTTAACGTTTTACGTTGTATGAACAGATCCTTGCCTTCAAATAAAATATTCTTAAAATTTTCCCAAATTTCATTTAGGCTTTTGCCATGGCTGTCCCATTACGAATATTTGCTTTTAAGAAAAGATTGGAGCTCCAGAATATCGTTTTTTCCCACGGCGAAGTGATCCTCACCCTTAAGAAGTCTGTGGTCTTCAGTAGCCACTGAATTTAATATGGAAGTCTTTAATTAATTTTAATCAAAAGTCTTGAAATCTTTAATCATGCAATTTAATTTTGAAATCTTAATAAGGAAAAAATACTGACTGTATTGGATTATTGTCTCTGTAATATTACTCTGTATATTAAAGGCAATACCACGAAATTCAGAACACATATCGAAAATGTATTGACAAAATTACCGTTTTGCAATCTAACCGCTGTTGGGCCCGCCGTTGCAGGTACAACAGCGAGGAATTGCGCTCTAAAATACGGTATTGGCGTCGTCACAGATTTATTCCGCCGTTTAATCGTAGTGTTTTTACCGCTACGGCGCACTTGCGTTTAGTTTTTAAGCGAAACGCGTCATGATATACGAGTGTTCCTTTTTTGTCCATTGAGAGCCGCGACATCCAATTTTTCGATATATCTGAAGCGAGCGGCGTCATTCACGCCCGGCCGTCCTGAAAACACTTCACCCAGTTTTATGCGGTGCTTTGGCCGGTTCGGTCACTAAGGCCATTGTGGTGTCGCTAGAAATTACGTTCCGAATTTGTTCACTAAGAGTGCATAATAATTCCCTCCACGCGGAGAGGGCGCAGGGAGGATGGAGGCAGAGGGACGTCAACGCCCGAAAAAAAAAAAGCAACGCGGAGCGGCGAAAACAAAACAGCGACACCGGAAACTGACGTGGGACACGCCCATAACTCGTAGGACACTTCACATCGGTGCTGGTAGCCCAGCGTTTTCAGCCAGTTCTCTCATTTCGCCTGGGGATGTAAGAGAGGGAGCGGAGGACAGAGGACGCGGGGTGGAGGTGGGCGGGGCGAAGTGAGGGAAAGAGAGGGGACCTGTGCAAAAAACATCAATTTCCTTCTTCGTCCGCTGTCGTGTCACGCTGTTGGCGGCACGTGTCCCGATGCCCGGGAGAGGGGGGTCGCGTAGCGGCCGAATCGTGTGGGAATGTTGTATGCCTCGTGCGTAGTAGTTGTCCAAGCGTTGCGTTAATTCAAAAGGGGTAGATTGGTTGAAAAATGTGGAAGCTTTCATAGAATGCAATGATTGTTTTCAAGTTATTGGAACACGTAAGGGATACAATTTGTTGCAGAATATTTATTACATAATTGGAAGTTTTTAATTCGAATTTTTTTGTGAACGTTTTACTTCCATGGTTGAAAATACTAATAATTTGAGCTGTGGAAGATCTCTCTTCCAACATGGTTTGCATCACTATTGCCTGATAATGATGTTTCCTTAGCTATAAACTAGCTGAAGTACCCCGCGGTGCCGGGGTATTTATCACAATAATTTATTAGACTAGAAGTAGTCCATCTATTCCCGTTGCGTAACATCTCTCAGCCTTTACTGGAAATACCTTGTTTCCCTCACTCACTGTCTCAATCTAAATGTTTATATTTTTTTAATTGAGATTCCCGCCTCCAAACTTCACTCACTTTATAACTAAAAATAATAAATCTATACAAAAAATAAAATACATGTGCTCGCATATTATTTTTGTGGAATTTTATGTACTATTTCCATACTTTCAATCAGATGACACATTGTAAAACTTACTCTTTTTCATATTTTTCTTCTAGAGTATTTATAAAGAAGAGTTTAAAATTGATATCTGATCCCACGCCCAGGCAATATAAATATAAATAAAGCACTTTTAATTGAATTCGAGTTCCCATTTTAGGGTCCTTCATAAATTTGGCTGATGTAAAAGTGCCATTTACCACTTATACAAATATAACAACAATTATATCAACAATATATCTCCAAAAATCCGAGATCACACAGTGGATACCGACTTGATCAAAATTTTTCTGTTATATAAAAGCTATTTTATTTCTATTAACAAATTCGAAAAACAGTGTTGACACTCTTTTAATTTCTTCCATTTCTCACTACTCTTTTACTTCAATAATACTTCTTCTTGCCAACTTTCATCAATGTAATTGATTATTCAATCATCAATGTAAATAATTATTTCTTCATCAGCCAAACGTTCGCTTTGTCTACTTATACACTTCCCCACAAAACTTCATCCATCTGTCAGAGTTTCAGCCCAACACGTTCGTCATTGAAATAAGTTTCAGGTTCACACACTCCATCCCACCCCGACCCATTCCGTCCCACCCGTCCCACTCTCAAATACGTAATAATCATTCTTAATGCACTACAACAAAAACTGATAGCTATTTCATGTAGAACACATGTATGCATTCATACGTTTTTACCGCAACGTCAAACATCCATTAGCAAAATGTCGTTTTCCAAACAGTTCATCTATGAATAAGTATACTTCTCTCTTATACACTTAATACATTCACGCCTAGACGCAATTAAAATCCATATACAAGTTACATCTATAAGTAGAGAGAATAAAAAACAGTCAGAATCATTCTTAAATATAAAAATTTTGCATTAGACAATTGGCGGTAAAATCAACAAACAGTCCTCACCTATTCTACAAAAATACGCAAGTCTGTGAATTAATAAAGTCAATCGTAGGCCGCAGTCGTTATTGTCTGGTGGCGCTGAACCAAACTATTGAACATTGCTGCACTATTGAATCTGTGATGCAATGCCAGGCGAAAAAAGTTCAGAAAAGTAAATATTTTGTGAATATATTAAGGTTTATGGTTGTAAATTGTAGCATATATCACTCCTGGCCTTCAAAGGAAGGTAGTATAATCGATATTCGTTCAGTACATTCAGAGATTATCGTGCTGTAACGCAACGCCCTTGTGTATTTATAAATTAATGTAGATATTGATGCAGAGAATAATACTCAATGTTTCAGTACAATGTTGTACAGTAATGGAAACAGCGTAGTCATCTAGTGATTAGGTTGCGCTTTTGCGTAGGGAACTAATTTTGCTAGGACATTCCATATTCTCTAATTTTGAAAGAGCTAAATATTTCCGTGAAGATTATGCGTGGTAAAGAAGCAAGGAGCTACAACAGTTGGCTTTATTGATCATTTACTGACGACATTGTGTAGGGCAAGTTTCAGAGATGAAAAGTATTCCAGAGTGTCTAAAATACTATTTTCGGTAGATATTTCAGAAAAATGTTACTTGAACCGGCGAAATTCTTTTTCTGAAGTCAGAAGTTCTAAAGAATGGGCTGCATGGTATGGCGCGGCGTGGCACGGTGTGGCACGGTGTGGCACGGTGTGGCACGGTGTGGCACGGTGTGGCTCGGTGTGGCTCGGTGTGGCTCGGTGTGGCTCGGTGTGGCTCGGTGTGGCTCGGTGTGGCTCGGTGTGGCTCGGTGTGGCTCGGTGGCTCGGTGTGGCCTCGGTGTGGCTCGGTGTGGCTCGGTGTGGCCTCGGTGTGGCTGTGGCTCGGTGTGGCTCCTCGGTGTGGCGGGTGTGGCTCGGTGTGGCTCGGTGTGGCTCGGTGTGGCTCGGTGTGGCTCGGTGTGGCTCGGTGTGGCTGTGGCTCGGTGTGGCTCGGTGGCCTCGGTGTGGCTCGGTGTGGCTCGGTGTGGCTCGGGTGGCTAGGTGTGGCTAGGTGTGGCTAGGTGTGGCTAGGTGTGGCTAGGTGTGGCTAGGTGTGGCTCGGTGTGGCTCGGTGTGGCTAGGTGTGGCTCGGTGTGGCACGGCTGCACAGAATGAGCTGCACGAAACGTGTATGGGCTGTACGGTGATGAAAGCAGCGTGCTATTTCCCAAACACGAAGGACATGACGTCATACAAGTCCAGCAATCCCTCTGCGCCTCACAGCATCCTCAGATGATGAATATCCAATGCAGCAGGCTCATCGCAAATGTCACGTACTTGGACATCCCGTGCTGCATCCAGATTTGAATATTTCTCTGTAGAAGCACGTTGATGATCAATGCTTTGATATAGTAACATCTCTCGCAAAGATGTTTGCCTTGTCGAGTTTTTCAAATGATATTGAACTTAGAGTTGAGATGAGTGTTTCAATGATCAAATCATTTAAATCAACTATGCAAATACTTAATATAAAATTATATTATCGAGTTATAAGTAACTCTGCTACTGATCTGAAATCATATTTATCGAGTACTTTTAAAAATTCATTAATTATGCCGGCATTTTTCAGTTGCCGATTGTCCCAACATTTCGGGGATGATAAGTTCACAATTTATTCATGGTTGTATAATCATATGAATTTACATTTTAGACCAAATATTAAGGCTAGCCAAAATATTGGAATAGTGTAAATTATAGAAAAGTGTGATACATCACAAGAAATTTGAAAAAAATGTGCATTCTCTGCTTTTTAGTTTCCCATTTGTTAAATTATCCATGAACTCCGAACTCCAAATGTATTTAATATTACGAAATATTTTCCGCAATGTTAATTAGATCTATTATTTTTAATGCACACAGTCTTGTATGCCACAAAATCACAGTTTTATATTTTAAAAACCCTCTGGAAATATAATACTGTATTTTTACTTTCCACGGAATGAATTTGCAGAGGGAAATAATTCACGTACGAAAATGAAACTCATACGAAACTAAACCAAACCGCTGACTATATTTAGAATTCGTCCAACACTATATTGCATATCCTAATCGGAAACAAATGTTTGAATCGTCCCGTCGCCTTAAAAATGCATAGTAACGAGGCGGGACCTCGTTAGTATCACAAACATCTCCGCATGCTAAGCCACCTCGAAATTCCGGACTATGACATTCCCGGGGGCAAAAAACCACCAACGAACAGCCATAAATAACAGAAAAACCGCGGAGTGCGCGGTCGGGGAAGGGGGTGGAGAGGGAGAGGGAGGGGGTGGGGTGGGGGCGGGGGCGGTCGGGCGCGCGTGGGTGCTCGCGCCGCGTGTGGTGCGCTGCGGGTGGCCTATCTAATGAATTTATCGGGGGCTGTGAGTTACGACCACGCCCACCTGTCGGTCGGTGCGCGGATAAAGGCGGCCTTGACAGCTGATCGCGGGCCTTTGCCGCCAGGTCGCGCTGCACGCTGTGGGCGTGTTCGCGTTGAACGACCACTGTTGCGACCGTTTACGCATCTGGCTTTCTTTGCTCGCAGGGCGATGTTTTCGCCACTGAATGGAATGGCTGATTTGTTGGTTGTTATTTTTGGACGTAGGAAGAATAAAGGAGCAAAACAATCTATTTCTGGCACTCCATCTCTTTTACATTTTCTTTTGCATATTTTGTATCGTTCATTCTGTTTCTGTCATTTTCTATCGCTTGTTTTTTCTAGCATATTTTCTGTCGCCGTTTCTGGTTTATTTTCTCTTGCTTATGTTTTTACTTGATGAACCTCTTATATTTTTTACTACGTATATTGAGAGATGTGTCTATGAGTAATAGTTTGTGTTTTACTCGAAATTTAATTTATTGTGACCAGATCTACCGCCAGAATGCGTTTAACACTACAGCACCCGCCGATCCGAATGCTAGGGTCGAGTACCGTCATGAATCGACTCATGTTTCAGCTCTTGTGAATGGCAGATGGCTGAATTGTACAAGGTGTTGATAGTTGTCCTGCCACAAACACAATGTATATTGTAACGCCATTTACATTGTACTGAAGGAAAACCTCTCTCAGTATGTTTATTTTTTATTTATCGTGAATTACATTAACTTCAAATATATTCAAACTGAACTATAAATATTCCTAGATTTTGTTCTCTGAAGGTGTCTAGAAATGTATAAAGAGGTAATCAAATAAAGGGAGGATATCAGTGAACAGAACGTATCGGAGTGGACGCAAGTAGAGGGGAAGACGGGAAGGAAGTTAGAAGTGGGAACCGGGATGGAAGGAAGAGATAAAGGTGTGCAAAAAAGTGAGAGAGATACGGAGAGATAGACAGAGGTAGGAGGGAGGAGGGAAGTAGAAATTATGGAAAAGAGACAAGTTGTGGAAGAGAGAAGTTACAGAAGAATGAGAGCCGAAGGAAGAATAATGGAAGGGAAACGGGAAAGAGGCGGAGGGGTGGAGAGAGCCGAACGAAGAGCGAGAGGCGGTGGGGTTGGGGGAGTTGCGTGAACGGTATCGGAGAAGGAAGAGATCAAGGTGTCCAATAAAGTGAGAGAGATACAGAGAGATAGACAGACAGAGGAATAGATGGAGGGAAGGAGAAATTATGGAAGAGAGAAGTTGCAGAAGAATGAGAGCCGAAGGAAGAAAAATGGCGGTGTGGAGAGAGCCGAAGGGAGAGCGAGAGGCGGTGGGGGTGGGGGAGTTGCGTGAGCGGTGTCGCGCCGCGGCCCTGGACCCAGCCGCTGCTTTGCGCGGGCGTCGCCAATTTAATTACAACTGCCGGAGACCGGGTGCGAACGCCCTCGCGCCTTCCCACTGCCCCGCCCCTTCTCCCTCCTCCCACCTCCAATCTCCTCTCCGCGTCGACCCCGGCTCCCGCGATCGTCAACCGTTTTAATGAAACTCCCCCCCCCCCCGGGCCCGCGGCCGCTCTCCCGCTCCCCCCAGGCCGCGCTCGCTCGCTGCCCCGCGGGAAAAAAAATAACACGCGAAATATTTTTATTCCCTGCCATTTTTGCCGTCTGACTTGGTAAAAGTTAGCCGCACCCCCTGTAATTCAACGTTTCCCTACATATATTACGTAAGGAAAACACGAGACTCCGTTGGCCGCGTTGCCCTCTCTCGTTTCCAAGGCTTCCATTGGCCGAATCTATTCTGCATCAAAAAACAATTTCCGGCACCGAAACGATCTCCCGATGAATTAAGCGAAAATAAAATAAAAAATAAATGAGTGATTAATGCCGTATGCTAAGTGCGACAACATCCTACCAAAGTAATTTTGAAGGGAAAAAATCACATTTTAGATGCAGTGGTGTAATGGGAAATTAATCAGAGTGGTCGCGAAAAGGTGCAAGCAAAAATACTCATTCTATGTGTACCCACCGTTGCGGAAAAGTTTCCTACAGTAATTTTCGACAGTAGTGTCCCAGTTACGGGAGCACTCTCTCGAAACAAATGGAATAAATCAGAGACTTTGCCGTTTCTTTGCTAGAGGATTAAATTGTTTGCCAACAGATAATACGGAATTCATATGAATTTTATGGAAATGCTTCGAATACAAAACAAATATAGTGCACGGGAACTGTGTCAAGACCCAAAATGTAATGAATTTTCTCGTGTTTTTTGCGCATGTAATCCTTTGAATTGTGGATTTATCGCTAAAATACATTCTTTGGCCGTGTTCTACGATTTAACTCTTACTGAGCGATCAGAAAAAATCGTAAATATGCCGTGTTGAAGTAAAAAAAATACAAGCTTGTGGAAATAAGATATCTGACTGCATTCATGAGTTCTTTCGTGATGGACAAAATGGATTACTGTCGGGGCAAAAAGTGTTGTGAAGTGTCAGACGGGATCTATTTGATGCCATTTGAAGCATGGAAATGAGTCTTTGTGAAGAAGACTTAGGAAGGGTTGTCAGTGTCGTTATCTAGTGATTCTTAATATTTGTGGAGCAGAACATTCGTATTCATATATATATATATATATATATATATATATATATATATATATATAATGGAAAGGGTACCAGGTGATTTACCAAAGCTTCAAAAAGTTTTAAATTGCATTTATTAAAGAATACAGGCTGAACTTAAATTTTCTATAGGGAATGAAAGAAATATATGGTGAATCATTGTCAAAAATTAAGAGAAGATATTCGACAGAAATTATAGATATATTCTAGGAGGAACTGCATTGGTGTTATTTATTACATAGAGTGACGAATTATTTGAGAACACTGAATTATTTTAAACGAATTTTATATTTTTTGCCTTTTTGTCTTTAAATATTTCCGGCTCTTTTAGCAATAAAAAAATTCAGTCTATAAATACCAAATATTATATGAAATGTATTCTATATATATATTATACAAAAATGTATGATCATCATTACTGTTGCCTGAATGTTGTAAGCCAATTCTGTATGAATAGATTTGTGGTAGGATATATTTTTATTTGTAGTAGATACTCTTTGTGACCTCCCATTATTATTTCAAGTCTTGATTACTTTGTTCGAGTTTCTAAAATTAAAGTACCCACTTTATTTTGGCATGGCAAATTATTAATATTTTTATGTGAAAATACATTTTAATGCAGTCTGTAATGCCTTCCAGCTGCCGATATATTTAAAAGTTATTTCATTTTTAATATATTTTTTCTCACTTGTTCTTAGTATCTTATTCTTAAGTGTTAAGTGATTAATATTTTGTAATACATGCTTGTTTGAATTCATAATTAGATTCACCTCAATTTAGTATCTGTTTTGTAAATGCAATTTTTCTTTTGTTGTCTCTCTGTAAAATTTGATTAATTTGTTAAAACGGATTTAGAGACTTTAGAAAAATAGTTTTAATTTTAATTTAATGTTTAATATATAATTACATTTTACATATTCCTATACATGCATACGTTTTGTCTAAAGTCGTGTGTTCCCATATAGAATTCCCAGTGGGGATACTCGATTTTCTGTGTTAACCCAGCAATATGCCGGCAACTGGGGAGCTATCAGAATTTAATGGTGGTGAAATTCGGTCATGAAAGGCAAGTGATATGGTGATGGTATCCAATGAGCTGGCCACATGCCGCTAAGCAAAAACCATCGTTTGCAGACCTGCATGCAAATATGGCTATTGCTTCGATTATATTGTTAATTACAAAGCTGCCTGAAAGACCTAGGTATTGCGCATATAACATTACATTATTGCAACAGTACTTTTCACTAGTAGGAAATTTAATGCTACATTAATCGAATGAGTGAATTTAATGGATTATTCCCTTATAACTGACATGCATGAAATATTTTTTTAGTGAGCTTATGTGCTTTGTAAGCTCTTGATCATACTTTTGGTTTGATCACACGATGATGTAACAAAAAACGTTATTGAGATAATCTCACAATACCATTCATGTATTTTCTAGTTTATAGATATTTTATTCGATAATAGTTCGGCGTTCCGAGTCAGTTGATAATCAAAACGATCGCATATTTTACGAGAAATATTTTCATGCGTTAGAAATTGAAGGCTATATCTTATGGAAAATATTTCTTTAGAATGTTTTGATACACGGCGTTGCTTCTTCTTGTGTTCTGAGAAGTGAAAGTTGTTTTTGAATATAAAAAAATTAACGAAAAGATACTTTATCGTTGTAAATTTGTCAGTTGAAATTGTTCGTTAACAATCATCACCCGCCGTTTCGCTTATTACCCAATGGTTTTATCGTGATAGCTGACCGGTAACACCGTTACCTCCGGATCATCATTTACTGGGAGGTCCCATGGCTCGAGTTGTTACGGTGGCTTTTTCGACATTAGCAGCTTAGCTCCATCGAATACCGAACCAAACAAAAAGGTTCGATGTCACAATTTCTCGGTTTTTAGTTAATGGTGGTTAATATAAAAATTCAACTTGTCTGTGAAGTGTGTAGAGCGTCCTTTAACTGTTAATGTTTAAAACAATGTTCGATGTCCGGAACTTCGAAACTTTTTTGCTTACTCTTCTTTACTTTGCTTTGAAGCTCCTGGACATTGAACGTTTTTCTTTTCTCCGATTCTGTCTGGAGGAGAATTCTAACAGCTAATTGCTCTGAATGGTAGTTTAAGTGGTTCTTTCGATCGACACCCGGAAAATGCCTGAGCAGTAACCTAACAAACGGGCCAGGGACCGTGCACGATCTTTGCTTTATCTTCTTCCACACCTCACACTCCACCCGAACACGCTTATTCTTACAAGCTCTGCAATACGACACATTTCAGAATTAGAACAGTCGAGAGATTAAAGGTTTTGTTTGGGGAGGATACTGGAACGTCCCACGGGGAGGATACTGGAAAAAGAAAACCCCGCGAGCCAATACGTAGGTCAGCGGGGAACCTCACGCTCAAACGGGGAACCAATATGCCAATTGCTTCCTTTTCAATGTGCTTCCTTTTCAATGTGCTTCCTTCTCAATGTGCTTCCTTCTCAATGTGCTTCCTTTTCAATGTGCTTCCTTCTCAATGTGCTTCCTTCTCAATGTCCTTCCTTCTCAATGTCCTTCCTTCTCAATGTGCTTCCTTTTCAATGTGCTTCCTTTTCAATGTGCTTCCTTTTCAATGTGCTTCCTTTTCAATGTGCTTCCTTTTCAATGTGCTTCCTTTTCAATGTGCTTCCTTTTCAATGTGCTTCTTTTCAATGTGCTTCCTTTTCAATGTGCTTCCTTTTCAATGTGCTTCCTTTACAAAGTGCTTCCTTTTCAATGTGCTTCCTTTTCAATGTGCTACCTTTTCAATGTGCTTCCTTTTCAATGTGCTTCCTTTTCAATGTGCTTCCTTTTCAATGTGCTTCCTTTTCAATGTGCTTCCTTTTCAATGTGCTTCCTTTTCAATGTGCTTCCTTTTCAATGTGCTTCCTTTTCAATGTGCTTCCTTTTCAATGTGCAATGTGCCTTTTCAATGTGCTTCCTTTTCAATGTGCTTCCTTTTCAATGTGCTTCTTTTCAATGTGCTTCCTTTTCAATGTGCTTTCTTTTCAATGTGCTTTCTTTTCAATGTGCTTTCTTTTCAATGTGCTTTCTTTTCAATGTGCTTTCTTTTCAATGTGCTTTCTTTTCAATGTGCTTTCTTTTCAATGTGCTTTCTTTTCAATGTGCTTTCTTTTCAATGTGCTTTCTTTTCAATGTGCTTTCTTTTCAATTTGCTTTCTTTTCAATATGCTTTCTTTTCAATGTGCTTTCTTTTCAATGTGCTTTCTTTTCAATGTGCTTCTTTTTCAATGTGCTTCTTTTTCAATGTGCTTCTTTTTCAATGTGCTTTCTTTTCAATGTGCTTTCTTTTCAATGTGCTTCCTTTTCAATGTGCTTCCTTTTCAATGTTATACGGCCATTTCATAAGATGTAACATGCACTGCATCTACGCAAGCGGGGACTTACAAAATTGGCGTGCTCGGAATTAACGTCACTCGTTGCTAACCTTCTGCGTGCGTGGTTGTTCATGGAGGACTCTTCTGCGCCTTTGCCCAGGCTATGTGAAAGAGTTACAGTGATGAGATTCTTTGTGATAGTTATATCTGCATGTCGCTCTTTCTCGGACTTTCTGGTGCCAACCATTTTCCTTCTGATGATGAATTTTTCAATGTTTTTTTTCATAGCTTCTTCTTATGTAGCAAAAGTATGTAATTTTTCTTGGACAGAAACTCGTCTGGAGATATTTGCGTTTTAATGATGAGCACATCAACTGTTTCTGTTAAGTTACATTACACACTACTGTACATTACAAATTAACTAAGCCTAATCCCTTGCATGATATTCGTGAGTGACTCTCTGTGTACTTCGGGGACGCTGATCGGGCTTGTGCTTTGTCACCGCTACACTATTGGACGGGTGGCCGCGACAGGGAAGTGAGAGTGGGGGGGGGTGAAGATGGAGTAGGGACGGGGACGGGTGTCGAGGATGGGGCGTGTGGGGTTGGGAATAGGGGCGTGGACACGTTTGCGGGTGGCGCAAAACGGGATGGAATGGCAATGGCAACGGGAGATGAGAAGGGAGAGGGGACGGGATCGGAGGCGAGAATTGGCGAGGGGGGGGCGTGGACGGAGGTACTTATGGAAGGAGAATGGGAATAGGAATGGGTTCGCAGTGGGGTGGGGAGAGGCATCGAGTTATACAGCATTATTAAGATATACAGAAAATCAATAAACGGTGGTCGAGCTCGTTAAGGCAGTAGTGTCGTAGCGGTCTCGGACCGATGGGTCGCGGGTTCAAGTCCCGCTTTGGGCATGATTGTATTTGTGTTCGTCCTTTCACACCTTATCATCACCATATCGTTTCATCTTCACAGTTACCGTAACGTTAAATCCAATAGTGGTCGCTAATGCCTTACTTTAAATAAAAAAAATATCAATAAAGTAACAGTGTCTGATGAAAAATAGAGAATGTTTAATGTTAATACATGGAATGTAAAAATTAAAAACGATAGTATATAGAACATAAACCCAATCTTTGGAAAATAAAATATGATAAATAATTTCTCTTCTTCATATGTAGTCCACAGTCCGAGCTCCACCTGGAGTCCCCTATTAATTTTCCACACACCGCTTGTGGTCAGAGGCAGTGGGCATCACCTGCTCCTAAGGATCGGAGTGCGGATTGGATGGGAAAGACATCCTTCTGATTAGGATCGACCCATGTGACGAACCAGAGAAACATTTCGACTTCCCATTAAGTCACTGGACACAACCGACCCGACAATTTAGCTGCTGTTGAAAATGTTCCACTTCCCGGGCCTTATAAGGTGTAGCTGCGCTATACAGCTGAACAGGTGGTATGCCTCGTGTGGTCTACCACATCACATTCTGCCTTGCTCTACCAGGGGGACTGCTGCCCGGGGTGGCAGCTACGTTTTAGGCGACTAGGTGGTATAAGGATCTCGCCAGAAGGCAGTTTACCCTCTCGGTAACCTTACCATTCAATACCTGGGTAGGGCCACCCTGCCAGCTCAGATCTACCAGCTTTCCAGGCGTGTACCGAAGTCGAAACAATGCGCCGGGAACAAGTCCCTTCTCTATGGACAGAGGACCGGGACAATACCACGACGAATCCAAGAGACGATCAGGGGGCCACCCGAACTATAAAGCCCGGGCGAGTAGGGGTGCTGAACGGGTGCAGTAATGTGTCTGTGGCGGATGAAGTCAGGGCATGAGTACTAGGTTGCGCTGCACCACTGAAACCAGGGCTGGAGCATGAACCGTAGATGGCTGTATGGGTGAGGCCGCTGTCACGAATGTATGGCATGGCCCTGGCGGGGCGTGGCATGGGTTTCGGTAGCAGCGCTGAGCCGGGGTCAGCGGTGACGGTGGCGGTGGCGGCGGGGGAGGTGCCGTTTAAGCCGGGGCTGGAGCATGAACCGCAGATGGCTGGGTGGGTGTTGCGGAGTCCACGAAGGTATGGCATGGCATGGGCGGGGCGAGCCGGGGCGGTGCTTTGGTTTCGGTGGCAGCGCTGAGCCGGGAACGGCGGCGGCGGGGACGGCGCCGCTGAAGCCGGGGCTGGAGCATGGACCACAGATGAGTGGGTGGAAGAGGCGGTGGCCACGGAGGCATGGCATGGCATGGTATGGCATGGATGGCCTAAGCGGGGTGGGGTGGGGAGGGGCGAGGCTTGGGTTTCGGTGGCAGCGCTGAGCCGGGGGCGGCGGTGGCGTCGGGGTCGGCGCCGCTGAAGTCGGGACTGGAGCATGGACCACAGATGAGTGGGTGGAATAGGCGGTGGCCACGGAGGCATGGCATGGCATGGTATGGCATGGATGGCCTAAGCGGGGTGGGGTGGGGAGGGGCGAGGCTTGGGTTTCGGTGGCAGCGCTGAGCCGGGGGCGGCGGTGGCGGCGGGGTCGGCGCCGCTGAAGTCGGGACTGGAGCATGAACCGCAGATGGCTGGGTGGAAGAGGCGGTGGCGACAGAGGCATGGCGTGGGCGGGGTGGGGCAAGGCACGGGTTTCGGCGGCAGCGAGAGCCGGGGGTGGAGGCGGGTGGCGGCGGCGCGGTCTGCGAGGAGGAATCCGAGCGGCAGCGGGCGCGGCAGTCCGCGTGCCAGCCCGGGGCCCCACTGCCAGCCAGGCGGGCCAGATATTACTATCGATCTATCGACCGCCGCGTCTGATTTACTGAGCGCAAGGGCGGGGGAAGGGGGGCGGGGCGCGGTTGGTGCGTCCGGGGGTGGCTGCGGGGCGACTGGTTTTGCGCTCGCCGCGGCTCATCTGCCGAAACCCCTACGAGTTTCCTTCTCCCTTTAGTTCTGACGCTTTTTCCTGGATACGAGCGTCTATGTTATTATAAATCATTCGAAATTACGCATTTCCTGATAATATTATTTAGTTATTGAGATGTGTTCGCTAAAAGAGTTGTGAGTCCGCTTCTGAATCTTTGCACACCTCAAAGTCCGTGATTCGAGTCGTGTCGGCAGTGAAACATTTTCGACTGCAATGGTTGGGTCGGTTGTGTTCAGTGACTTAATGGGAAGACGAAATGCTTTTCTGGTTCGTCACATGGGTCGATTCTAATCAGAAAGACGTCAGAGAAGTAGTGAACGCATGGTCCTTTCCATCCTGTCCGCACTCCGATCCTTGGAACCAGGTGACGGCCACAGCTCCTGACCACACGTGGCGTGTGGCGCGTTAATGAAGGACTCCGGTGGGTCGTGGCTCGAGCTCGACTGTGGCTACATATGAGGAAGAGGAATTATTTATCCTATTTTATTTTCCAAAGTGTTGTGTTGATGCTCTATATACTATCTTTTTTCATTTATACGCTCTATGTATTAACATTAAACATTCCCTATCTTTCATCAGACACTGTCAGTTTATTGATCTTCTATATAGCTTAATAATGACTTCTCTTAGTCTTCCGTGTTCGTGCTGTGACTTTTAATTACTATACACTACATTACTTTCTATTCGAATTTTTATCGTTTCTCAATAGGGTTTAGTTAGTTTCTTCAATACTTTTTCTTTTCATTGTCCCTCCATAGTATGTCTACTGTATTCATCCCCTCATATTATTTCAATGAATGTACTCCTAATAATTTCATTATCGTTTATCAGGTAGTCAGTTGTGTTAGCGTCCTGCTCCCTTACACAAAGAGCCCTATAATACCTTTATCCATTTCATTGTTTTAAACATTTTCCAGAGTTTTTCTACTTCGCCCAGTCATTAAACAGACGACGCAACAATCACTTTCGCCACGTAATGGAAGGAAGTGCCTCTCGTCTCCCGTGTTCAGCCGCCCATCCAGGCAGGCACTAACCATAGCTCGACATCCGACTTGCTCTCTTCTGACTGCGCCCGCCTCCAGCACCCTCGTCCCGCCTCTGGGCGTCCGACCTCGCTCGACCCGAGCCCTCCTCGACCGCCCTCGGCCGCCTGAGGATTCCTCGGCGCTGCGGCGGCGCTACGGAAAGACGAGCCACCAGATTAGACGCGCCATATCCCCCGCTGTCCTCGGCGCAGGTAGGATCTCCACCCCCTCAGGCCACTCCTCGGTGAAAGTTCGCGGGGCCGTAAAGAATGATCTCGAAAAAATTCCTCGCCGCGAATCGCGCCTTTTTTTTGGTTAGATGGTGGGAAAGGTGGAAAAAAATCGACTACGCAGCGGTCGACATTTTATAGCCGCATACTGCCCGTCTTTTCTATTATAGTATTAAAAATAAAGAAAAGAATCCTAAATGTCGTGAAATCTCGTTGGAAAGGGTTACGATGAATAGGTGCCACACAAAAGATTTAATGTTCCGAAGTATATATTTCAGAGAAGAGAATATTTTTCTATGGGTGCACTGAACCGATGGAACCTCGATACGATGGAACAAATATTTTTATGTTCACAGTTTCACGATCCCCTGACCCCCTCACACTGACTTCCACAGTCCAGCAGGTGCGGTTCCACAGTCCAGCAGGTGTCCGAACATAGTTTCTACCCATAATAGAGTAATGAATACTCAACCGTATGTTTACCCCATCGTCGGGTCGTCCATATTTATGAACATAGTTCATTGCACGGCGAAACACGAGCAGATGAGAGCCGCAGGTCGGACATGCATTCCGATTTGTGTACACCCATTTCTGCACAGCACACAAAAGAAAACAACTCGTCGCGGGTAAAATAAACCAACAAATATACACTGAAAAAAAACTTTGTGTTAGCGGCCCCCCGAATTTCGGGTGGCAGCGAGTGCCGCTACTACAGCTAAACATATGCGCGGCGGTCGGATTTCAAAAACATGACATTCAACTTGGGGGATACGCAAATAATTTGGAGCGATTCAATAACTGGCGTTCGGTCAGCGAGAGTGCGCGCGTGGCGCGCGGACGCTCATGCTTTGTTACGGAATTCCGTTTGAATCAATAGATTTATCGGCGACAGGCAATATCCAAAGGCCTGCGTCCTTTGTTTCCCTAATGAAGATAGATTCAGGTAGGGGAGCATATCGGCTTTGTGCGGAGGCCCCGGGCGGATGGCTGGCTGCGGCGGCGGGGTCGGTGAGGGACGGGGAGAGGCGAGGCGGGGGAGTCGGAAAGGACCGCGTTGGACAGGAGAGTGGGTGGGGCGGGAGAGGAGTGGAATCTGGAGGGCTGTGCGGGGATGGAGGCGGGGTCGAGGACGGAAGAAATGCGTGTGCGGGGCGCAGCGGTGGTGTCGGGTTGCTGAGTGGGGCGGGGAAGGGAGAGGAGAAGGGCGGGGGGTAAGGAGCCACGCTCGGCAGAGCATAGGGGACGGACAAGGCGTGGCGGGCGAGGAGCGAGGCGATCAGAGTTGGGTGGGCGGGGCGGGCCGCCATGTCGGGCAGGGAGGTCAGAGCGGGGTGCAAACAGGATGTAGAGGAGAGGAAAAGGAGGAAGTGTGTCGCCGAGCTGGGCGTTGCAGGGAAGGCCGGGATGAGTGCGTAGGAGTGGAATCTGGAGTATTGGCTGCTCGAGAATCTGAGCAGAGGGCGTAAATGGACAAGGCTTGCTGTTATACTGAGCTGGGGGAAGTCAAACGAGGCGGGTGTAACGGGGAGAGGAATGTGACAGGACGAGGAGCTGAGTAAAGGACTGGGAGGGTTGCGTTGACGCGCTGTGGGAAAGGACACTGGGCGAGGCGGAGTAGGGACGAACCGTGCAGGACGGAGAGCGTGTAGATGAAGAGGGTGAGGAATAGGGGTGAAAGCATAGGGCAAAGCGACAACCGACAGTAAGAGGCGAATGTAATGGAGGCAGAGGAAGGGAGTTGAGGCGGGCTGAGGAGCTGAGTAAAGAGCGGGTTGGGCAGAGATGGCAGGGGCTTACCGCGGTGTGGTGCAGGGTGAGGCAGGGCAGGGTAGAAAGGAGCGGATGTAGAGACAGAGACAGAGAAGTAGTGGAGGGGCGGGGCGGGCGGGGTGTTTCCGTTGCGCAGACTGCGGGTCTGTCGGGATGGAGAGATCCGGGCGGGGGGGGGCGGTGGCCGCGAAGATTCATTAGAGCCTGTCCCGCCGCGTGCTGCGTGCAGCTGCGATGTGTGCTCGCTACTTCTGGCCGCTTTGTTCGCAGCTAAATCATGTCTTTTCGGCGATTTTCACGTGGGCTGTTTTTTGACGATAAATTGATGCTGATCTACCTCGGATGAAAACGCGTTGTTCTGAATGTTGAAACTGAATTCCAACAAGTGTTGGATTTCTTTAATTGGGAAGAATTGGTAAGTTACTGTGTATCAATGGAGCTGACGTTGGACAATGTTCGACAAGTATTTTTTCATTCTGGAATAGTAATTTTGGAACAAAATACTACCATTGAAATTAAATTTGCACTACGGTCTTATACTCAAAGTTTCCTACAGCGCTTCGCAGAGAATCAACGCCGTTCAAACTATAATTTCACGAAAACCTTTCTATTAACAAACTAAATTCTTATGCATGGTAACAAATAAATGCAATGTTTGTTTGAAATAAAGTATAAGGTATGTAACAAAATAAAATGTAATTAACTGTTTATCGGTAAGCGTTAACAATCTATGACGATAATACTTTGCGATAAAATAGTATTATTTAATGACTGTTTACCAACGTTTAAAGACATGATTTTAGAAATAAATTCCTGGACTGTGCAATGTTTTCTATACTTGATTTGGAAACCTAATCCTCGCCTGCATTGCTGAAAGACGAATGTCAAAACAGCTTAATGCAATCTCAAATTGTCACTTTACATTCATATTCTGGGAAAAGATTCGCACTGACACACATTTATTTGATTAAAACAATGTCATTGTGGACCCTTATCGATAATTTATTATATACATTTTTTTTATTATGAACAATTTACTTTACCAGAAAATTGCTGGAATTTATTAATACAAGATTTCAAAACTGGAAATCACATTTTTTAATTCTTCAAAAAATGAAATTCCGCCAACATTTTTCAAATACACATGCATTGCTTTTTAAGGTGCACATTTTTATAACTTGAAGAGTGCTGACTTCTAAATTATTATTGTAAAATAAATTACAAAATAATCTGTCTGAAAAAACTTGTTAGCTTGTTGGAAATTACAGCAAATAGTGTTATCATTAAAGACCGGATTTTCATGCAGTAAAGTTCACTAAAACGTGCAGTAAAAACATGACGTGAAATGTTCAAACATATGCAATAAAAATATTAACATTTCGCTAAATGGTATTATGTAGCCCCAGTTAATCCCCTTGAATGTTTATGTCATGTATTTCAATAAGTGTTAGCATTTGTTGGACAGTTTTTTCTATCTGAATATTTTATCCTAATACATCAAAAATGTGTTCAGTAGAAAAAAATCAATAATATTTTTTTAAAATACATTTTTCTCGCTGTGGGTACAAAATGTACCTATTCAGTACTCTGTGTCATGTATGGGAGTCAATTATTCTACCATTTTTATTGTTAGGACTTGTCGTTGTTTGACTTGCTAAGACTTGTTTTGTGTTATCACTTGTAGTTGCGTTGTTTTCCAATATATTACATAAGTATTGCTGTTACATTGTTCGGGGCTTATTATCGTGATTTCACAAGAATGTGCTAAATGAATACATTATTATAACATATTGTGTTCTGTTGACTGTTTTTGCAAGATTCTTATTTTCAACATTGATTACATTGAAATAACAAAAGTTGTATTTATAAAAATTGTGTGTTCAAGAAGCACCCGTACTAAAACTGTTAAACATCAAGTGTATTACGATTTGTGAAGGCTTTTTTAAAGTTTCCAATTAATGTAAGTTTACACGCAGCCTCAAAAATAATTATTAACCTAATACAAATAACAATACATGAATGTTCAAGAAAAATATTAAAATTACTTTAAAGTGAATATAATGATAAAAAAATCAAATAGGGCCCAAAGTATTCTTCAGTACTCCTAAGGTGTAAATTTGCTCAGGTCCCCAAGGGTAAAGTTAGCAAAGAAAAGATGTAGTTACACGGGAATGCGGACTTTATTTATCACGATTGTTATTACTCTGCCTCCCGAGACAAAGCAGCTGCTTGTAAGGTGTCACGTGACCCTTTGTATCCCTGAGATGTCGGCTCAGACACCACCTCTGCAGCTCCCCTATTGCGAAGGGGAGTCTGCCAGTGTTTGGTTTCGGCTTACATTGCGTGCAACGCAGAGCGGGACGCGGAGGGTCTCAGCGAGCTGGAAATGGGTCGAGGAAGCCGTGGCGGGGACAGCGGATGGAAAAGGGTTGAGGTAGGACGCAATGTGGGTTATTAGGAATAAAATGGGGGTAGGCTGGCTTGAAGCGGATGTGCAGGAGAATTGGTTGGTGAGACTGTCTACAAAAATAGTGAAATAGTAAATGCTGATTGTAGTAGGAGGCGAAGTGGTTTTGGATAATACCGCTAACGGAAAAAGAAACGAGGTGATGTGAGGCGCAGATAAGTGACGCACAATAAACCGAAACGCGGAGAAGTGGAACGCAGTGAAGTGAGGCGCGATAGGGTGAAGCGCAATGGGGTAAAGCGCAATGGGGTGAAGCGCAATGGGGTAAAGCGCAATGGGGTGAAGCGCAATGGGGTGAAGCGCAATGGGGTGAAGCGCAAGGGGGTGAAGCGCAATGGGGTGAAGCGCAATGGGGTGAAGCGCAATGGGGTGAAGCGCAATGGGGTGAAGCGCAATGGGGTGAAGCGCAATGGGGTGAAGCGCAATGGGGTGAAGCGCAATGGGGTGAAGCGCAATGGGGTGAGACGGAACACGGTGTAGCAGTAGGCGGTGAAACATCAACTGTCATTAATCCCATTAGTGAATGTGTTATTCTGGCGGTTGCGGTCGCTCCGAGATATTGATGAGATCGGGCGTCGACCGACATGTAGGATTTTGGAGGATTTCCCGCTTTAGGGAATCTCTCCCAGCGGGACATCGCCTCAGCCTGCACAATCACGAAGCTCCAGACTGGTATCCCGGCACGTGCGGTAGTATAGTGCATCTAAAAGTGTAAGGAGAGAGGATAGGGCGAGGCAGCCGAAGGAAATATTGCGCGTGTTCCTTAGCCCGATTTATAGTTTTGCTCCGGGGTTCTCGTGACAGTGACGTCAGCTAGGCTGGAAACAGTCGCATGAGGAGAATTCTAGCGACTGGCTGCTCAGATCGGTAGTTTTCCGTGGTTTCTCCGATCAATACTAGGTGAATGCTGGAGTAGTACCCTAGAAAACAGGCCACTAACAGCGCGCGATCTTTGCTACCTCTTCCTTGTCCTATCCTCTCTCCTTTACACACACTTTCACTAATATGCACTACACTACCACACATGTCGTGACGTCGGTCGGGAGCTTAGAACTTCTCCCGACTGGGCGGTGCCCCACTGGTGGGAGACACCTGAAACGGTTATTGTGTCTGAGCCGTGTATGCCGGCTTGGGGAAAAGGATTTGTGGCAGCCATGAGTCCTGCGGTGCATACGTCTGAGTTGTGTACGCCAGTTCAAGACAAGTGGGTAACAAACCATGAGGCCTGAAATTGTTCTTGTGGCCAAGCTGTGTGAGCCGATCAGGAAGAGGTGGGTAACAACCATGAGGCACGGGACGGTTTTTGTGAGTGAGATGTGTGAGCCTGCAAGGGGAGAAGTATGAGTGGCAACCATGAGGTCTGAAACAGTTGTGACTGAACCGTGTTAGTCGGTCCGAGTAGAGGAGGTGGGTGGGAACAATGAGACCTGAAACGTTTGTTGGATCTCACCTTTGTGAGCCTGTCTAGAGAGCGGAGGTGTGGCTACCAAAAGTTTTGAACGAAGCGCGATGTCGAGGTGTGGGCAGCTGTTTGCCCTTTGCATCGCGCGCTGAATATTTGAGAGCGGGAACCAATACGCGCGGCCTCGGGCGAGCAAAGGATGTGCCGTGACGGTGTAATGTTTCACGTGATCAATTTCAGAGTCCGCGTAAATACGCGCGGGTTCGCAGAAACACCCGACGCTGACTTTCTAAGGCTTTTTTTAATTCAACTTGCGCTGTCTGGCTCCATGGTTCGTTTAAGCTCGTAACTAGAGGTGCTAAAACAGCAGGTACTTTCTCGCCTGTATTTTCACTCAAAACTAACCGAATATTACTCAGTTTTCGAAAAATTGTACGTGACCTTATTTCAAAATCTACCTTTAATGAACAGATTTCCTTAAGAGAAGAAATATCTATCTTCAATTCTTTAATTGTAAGAAATGTCCGAAAAAATTGAAATTTTGCAATTTACGAAGAATCAAGGTTTTCAACGAATATGAACCTACAACAGTCTCTTAAACGTTCCTTACACTATCGAGCAACAATATTTAATGAAAAACGACGAAGCCATTTTCATGAAAATTTGGAAAGTGACCCATTCGATTGGAAAGTCTTCATTCGATTTTTCGTTATCAAGGACCTACAAAACGTGGATTCTGGATACACCACGTGATAGAGAGGATAATTTTTCTAAATTTAGCAACTGGATTTATTAATTTTTTCTTTACCAGGGCCCTGTAGTAAGTTTTCCGCCTAAAATGAGCCGTTGTTTGAAGCATCACTACATAACTTTCTCTTTACTCCGTATCGAGAAAATAAAAATGATCAGGATATTTGTTTTATTATTAATTAATTATTTAATTAATAATGTTATATACTGTGTATTCTTTCTGAACGAAAAACACGTTGGTACGCCAAATTTGTAATGTATCATGTATTCGATTCGACCTCTAACTCTTTCTTTGTGAGGTAGATAGCACGTCGGGTGTCAGATAATCAAATAAATGTCGAATATCCGATGTGGGCGTCGAGTCGCACTCATGTGTGGTAATTCAGGTTGCGACTGTATTTTTCTGACTGACCCGTTTTTCACTTACCACTACTGAGACTCTGAACTCTCGCTGGATTGGAGTAGCTCTGGTTGGGATTGAACTAATGCAATGTTCAAAACGCCAAATTATCAAATATATTCAAGTAAAATGTACCGCCAAATACACTTTATATTAATAATTAGAATATGCACTGATAAATACATTCAAACAAGTATATGATATTATTTACATTGACCAATGGCCTACAACTCTTAATGAGTCCCGTTTTATCTTCCATAACTATTTCTAATGTAATAAATGATACATTAGTGTCTTAGTTTTCTCTTTCAACTGAACATTTTTCCATTTACTTATTTAAACAGTGAAATTTAATTAAGCTTGACCTCACTGGTTTCACGAGAAAAAAAAGTTCGTAGTGTCAAAAAGAATTTTGTGAATTGTTGCTATCCTATGCTCCGTTAGAAAGTTATGTCTATTGACGGATTCTTTAATGTTCCTATGGTGTTAAAAAATACGGGTTTATAATTTTATTTTGGCTTAGCGTATTTAGATAGAGTTACAATCTTTACAGTTAAATTTGTATTCAGTTTTGGTAGTTTCATCTAGAGGTAAGTGATCCTTCACGTTCTGCCCTGCAGTGCGTGTATTGATTACTCTGTTTACTATTATTAAGTTGGATTTGATAAAGAAATTATCTTTTAATTTAGCATTAAGAAAGGGCGTAAATGACAAATAAATTGAATCTTTCATGAACGTTTCACTATTGTCTACGTGCAGGTTCCATTTTGCTTTTCAATCTCTTTCACCGGAGATGATCATATTTTTAATACATTGTCGAGGATAATCATTTATAAAGAGTTTGCATAACCTTGGACAAGTTAAAAGCATGAGTAATAAAAGAGGAGCAAACTTATCTACTTCGATATTCGGTATATTCTACAGGAATACCCGCATGGAAAAGATTAGAAGTTAATTGATCTTTCATTTAGAGAGTAATCAGGTTATTACAACACACACTTAATGAGTAAATTGCGATAATAATGGGTCACATTTTAATGAAAACAACTTAACCCTGGATTACGAAGCCGTCGTCTGTCAGACGCAACTAGTGCCGACAGCGACAGCTTCCCCTATCCCCGTCCCCTCACTCCCCGTTTCCGAAACTGTGTGTACCTTCATTGTGTGACTAGCCAGTTAAATACACGTAACCTTGTGCGCGTGCCTATTTCCGGTATAAGCCATTTTAACACGTGTCGTCCAGTAGACGACGGTTTTGTAATTACGTCAGTGATGATACGAACTCCTTTACTTGTAGCATTTAAGTTTTGTTCTCAACATTTAGCAGTATTAGGGGATCGGCGGGGATCATAACAAATGTCGCATGACGAGGTATTCCTCGGATCATTCTCAAATGGAACGTATGGGCAGCGCCAAGCAAGTGTCTGCTATAAGAGTCAAGTTATTTAGGACTATCTATAAAAATCTTTAAAATGTATTTTGTAACTCCATATCATACATGTTCAATCCTTTAAATGTAGCGTTTATTATAAAAATGAGTAAAAATAAATTACATAGAAGTAAAAACAAGTCGTATTAACTCTAGATTACAAAGTCTGCTAGACTTTGCAGAAAGCTAGTGCCGAAAGCTTCCCCTATCCCCGTCCCCTCACTCCCCGTTTCCGAAACTCTAAGTACCTTCATTGGGTAACTAGTCAGTGAAATACACCTACCCTTGTGCGCGTGCCTATTTCCGGTGTCCACCAATACGCGGCGTCCAGTAGACTACGCCTTTGTAATTACGTCAGTTTTATTTTTGGCTCTATATTGCCTAATATTGTGAATAAAGAGTGAGAAAATGAATAATTAAAATTTTGTTTTTAAGTGTTGTTCTGAACATCTAGCAATCATAATCATACGACTACGGCGATCATAACAAAGGTCATACGACGAGATACTACTGCAGACGTTTCTCAAAAGCCATGTGTGGACAGCACATGCATGTGTGTGCTGTGAGAGTCAAGTTGTTTAGGTATATTTATTAAAACCTTTAAAATGTATTTTATAACTCCATATCATACATGTTAAATACATGAAATTTAGTTTTTCATTGTAAAAATGAGTTTTTCTTTATTTTTACCCAAAGAAGTCTGTCAGATCACGCCTTTGGAATAACGCTTGTTACAGTTCACCTTTGTAATCTAGGGTGAAAAATGTGAACGCGAAAGTTTTTGTTATATTTGCGTGCGAGAGAAATTTTGAAATTACCAAAGATGATAATTATGTTGGTAAATATATATTTCTATGAACTTGAAAGAAGAGGAAATAGATATACAGTGTGGGAGAAGTCTTTTGGTGCACATTTCTTTCTCGTGAAGAGGGGAATCATTCCTGATTCTAGGTCTCTAAGGTTATCTCACCTACAGGAATTATAGATTTATCGCGTAGAACACTAAGGGCCCTACAACAACACAAACTACTTTCTCTTAATTTTGGCAACGGTTATTTAATATTATAATATTGAAAATTCTATAATCCTAGTCATCCGTCATTTCACTTCCGTCATTACTTGAAAAACTCAAACGATGAAATTAAAAATTACGCAAAATCTACTCATATTCCTAAAAAAATGGACGTGACATTACGTGCTTCCTTCTGTTGAGAGTTAGTCCAATCTGAGATTTCGACACGCGCACGTACTCTGAGCTCGTGTACAGCTCGTGTACATGAGCGAAATCATGTAATAACTAGCAGGAGAGGTGAGTGGGTGCGACAGATGTGCAGGCGCTGGCTTGTTTGAGGCGCTGCTCTCCCATCCGCGTGGAGAAAGCCAATAATCCGAGCCGACGGTCTAATGGTTACACTTCGAGACAAAAAAAAGTTCATACCTTCAGGATGGAATCGGGTGATTTCAAAGGAAACGATCACACTGATTTCGAAAATAATTATAAAAAGTTTCCATCATGCAAGGTTTAAAAGATATAAACAGTTAGTATTGGAAATAAACAAAATCTTATACTAATTTCCACATTGTCACTCTGGTTATATTACCACAACATTTTATGAACATGCTTAAAATGAGGTGAGAACAAAATGGAATACGCATATTTATGCCATAATATGCAGACATAAAAATGTTTGACATACCTTCTTTCATATTTAGCCTGGTTTCTTATTTATTGAATAAAAAGTTACACAAAATATTTAAATATCTACAATTTTCCGCTGGTCGCTTTTACATTCTGCAATATAAATAGTAGAATGTCACATTGGCAAAAAATAGGAATGTGCTTTAAATATTTAAAGTTTCCATTCTTTAATCTTTAATATTTTTGGCAGACTTTGCTTGCATAATGCTCTTTAAATAAGAATCTCACAAATTCGTAGTACAGTTCAAAATCGAACCAGTCCACCTATACAAAGGCAAGTGGTTCGGCGGGTTATTGACCAAAAGGGTCGAGGCACTTTAAAAAGCAGTCCTGGAAACCCGGAAAACAGCAGAAAAACAAAACGCGCACCCCGCACAAAAACAATGCCATGGCTTTCACTGAACCTCGCAAAGAGGCCAATGGATGTGGCAGGAGCACATGACAATGCGCCGCGGAGAGATAAGAGCAGGCTACGTGCAGTGTCAGCTCCATTCTGGCGATCGAAGTTTCCTCCCCCTCGCGGCAGAGGTCGCCCTGTGCCTGGACCGGCCGCATTGCCGCTTACGCATAACAGCGGGCACGACCTTCACCACATTGCCACTGCACTACAACCGCCTGGCAACGTTTGTTTTTTATTCTGAGTGATACCGGAGTATTACCGCAAAATTATGCACTGAAAAGGTGAGAACTCTAGCTCACTTACCGTTTTTTTGGAAACAATAAACGTTTAATTACGATTTTTACGTTTAATTATACCGACGGTTTTTTGATATTTGATTATCGATTTAATGTGAAAGTTATTATTAGCTTTAGAAAAGCACATGCTCTTTAATGAATGTTTTATTTACTTCAGGCAAAATATTAAAATTATATATTTTTTAAATAACTTAATTTTTAATGGTTTACAATTCTTTACCTAGGTCATGTACTGTGATACTGGAATATATTCATTTTCAAGATACTGTATTATGGGTATATCAGTTTAACATAGAATAGAATTGATTCTTCAACTATAAAAATTCATTGAAGGAATAAGAAGGGGAACTAGAATGTCTGTGGAGAAAATTATTATTCTCCCCCTTTCGTATAGTCCGAATAAACTATACGCCAGAGAAATACGTTCAATGTTTCCTTACACCATTATTTCACTTTCTGCATTTACTTACTTTATTAATTTTTCAGTGACTTGGAATATGTACTTTAAAAATTGTTCTTTGATTATGTGTTGTAGTCTGATTAGTGAATGATGAAATTCTTGACATTGTGGAGAATCATGAATATGATAAATACATTACTCTGAAATGAACGAGCTTGCCTACAATGTCACAATAAGTGTTTTAGTAAACCAACAGAATGAGCCACAAATCTGATGTTTGCATTTAAGAACCAAAGTAAATAGCGTAGTAAGGTTTTCTAAACAGTTCTCCTTTATGGTCGCTTCGTACTTCATAGGCTTCAATCGTCACCCTCAATATTTTCAACTGTCCTTTATGAATAGTTTGCCGTCTAAATTTCGAGTCTCTGTGCCGCATTGGTTTCACTTCATCTTTCACGTCTTCAACTCGATTTGGCCAGCCGAGTCTCTGGTCGCCCAAAACCCGGCCCCAGCCATCTGCGTCGGACGCGTCGTTTCGGCGTTCGCGGAGAAAAGTCCCAAACACGACCACCGCTTCCACACGCGTGCCCCCCCCCCCCCGCGGGCCCTACACGATCGCACGCCCGAAGCGGCGGGCGACGGGAGGCTGCGAAAAGAAAAGACGAACGGGCCGGACCGGAAAAGAGAGAGAGAGGCCTCCGTATCGCTGATCCAGCCGAAAGCGATGACGTCACGACCGGAAGCTCCGTCTTTGGGCGGCGTTTCGACTTCCGCGCAGTTCGTGTCTCCCAGCGCGTCGTGACGCCAGACGCCGTCCCCGCCGCCGCCGCGCCGCCTCCACTCTCCGACCAGGCGGGGGTGGGGGTGAGGAGCCCCAGGGAGCCGTTAGCGCTTAGCCACGCCCACGCCCACGCCCCCGGCCCCCTGCGCCCCTCGAGGCCCCACGTCGCACCTCGTGAAGAATTCACACGGCTCGGATTGCAGGCGCGCCCCCCTCGCAAGCCTCGCCAGCCGGCCGCTGCGGTTGCGACCTCCCAGCTCCGTAGGGTTGCACATTTCAGATGGTAAAACATCTACTCCGGGTTTCTTATAATATTGAAATGAATTGAATGTGCCTTATTTTACGTGGTGAGACTCAGGCCATGAGGCCTGCTCTTCCGTCTGACCACGGAAATTTCGCTACGCTTCTTTCACCAACCATGGAAGAAAGAAGGTATTACTTGGGCGACGAAATAGGCGATTTGAATTTAGCTCAGAGGCATCATTTAGGCTTGAGGATCTTTTACATGCAGTAAATGTACTAACATACTAATATTTCCGATGGATAATTGTCTTATCAACGGAAGAAAACATTTCCGTAGAAGGTGTTTCTTCTAATATTTCGATTTCGTCGTAGCTTTTATATCGATGGCTTAGTGCACACAGAATATTCTTCCTAGTTTCGAGAATAGCACTGGCGAAGATGGCTCAGAGCATCAACAGATGTCACTGCAGTGTCTCTGATCAAGAAGTTCTAGGGATCGAGTTCCGACGGTGGTTAAATTTTTGACACTAGCTACATAGCTAGGTCGAGTTCAGCCATTGCCTGAAGGAGAATATATAGCGGCTGCCTGCTCTGATTGATAGTATTCATGGTTTCTCCGATCCGTACCAGCCGAATGCCGGAGCACTACTCTACCAATCGGGCTATGGACCGCGCTGTCTTTCCTTCCTCTTGCTTGTCCTATCCCCACCTCTTACTTACTTCACGAATACTTTCATAATCTACTCCACCGTATGTCAGGAAACCAGTCGGGAGCTTAGTGCATGTCTCGGCTGAGGCGGTGTTTTGCTGGCGCCCTTAATTTCATGTCATCTTACACCGTGCAATATAGAACTATCCGTACGAAATATTTGTAGAAAAAGTTTGGAGCCGTTTTTGAGAAAATAACTCTTTAAGCATTTCTGAAAATGTAGAATTTTGAGCTTGTTTTCACAGAAACGTTTTGAGTTTGCGCGACAACTTCATAAAATATCATTTAAAGCGCATGCACTAAATGCAATAATGTGAACAAATCACCGTTAATGTATATACTAATGACGTGAGACACAAATGAGACTTGAAATTTTTTAATAAAATGAGACTTGTAATTTCTTTTAAAAAACTAAAGAATAGAGGGAAATGGTATTTGTCAACTGGTAGAGTACAGTTAGCACTGGCTCTACGAAAAGAAAAAACAGTTTTTGTGAAAATCTTGTGTTTGTAATCTTTTGTACATATTTCACGCAATATTGCGAGAAAAATATTAAAATTTTCAAAACATGTACATGACTCTAATGAAAGAACTAATTATGGACAATTAATTACATTTGAAGGAAAAATCATTACATTCAAATAATGTAACACCGAACAAAATACAAAAAATATATAAACCAAAAAGTGTTACGTTACGTCAACACAAATATTTTGCACATCTAAATTTCTCTATGGCCAAAACCATAACCATCAAACTCTCAACAGTCAAACATTTACACCCTCAAACCTGCTAAGCGCCAACCCCACCCGCCACCCCCAACCGCCAACCGCCTACACCGAACCGTCTATCCTCAACAGCCAACCGCCAACCTCAACCACCAACCGCCTACCCTCAACCGCCAACCCCCAACCGCCCACTCCGAACCGCCTACCCTCAACCGTCAATCGCCAATCTCAACCACCAACCGCCTACTCTCAACTACCAACTACCAACCGCCTACCCCGAATCACCTACCCTCAACCGCCAACCTCAACCACCAACCGCCTACCCCCAACCGCCAACCGCCTACCCCGAACCGCCTACCCTCAACCGCCAACCCTAACTGCTAATCGCCAACCCTCATCCACCAACGCAGATCCCCCAACCCCAAAAACTTTCAACCGCCAAAACCCTAAAAACCAAACCTCCCAATCTCCAAACCCGCAACCGCCAAACCTACCAACCAACCTACTCTCAACCATGAATCCTTCATACCGCCAATCTTCCCAATCCCGTAACCTTTGAACAACCAAAGCTCTCAACCGTCAAAACTCTCCAAAATTCAACCCCCTTCCCCAACCGCAAAACCCTTTACTTTCAACACCAAACCTCCCAATATCTCGACCGCCAATCCGCGAAGTGCCTAATCTCTACCCACCAAATCCGATCTGCCCCCCCTCATCGTCTAATTTTTCAAACTCCGTATCTCCCATTCGCCAAACCTTTAACCGGGAAACCTCCCTACAGCCACCTTTCTATCCTCCAGTCACGTCAGTCACAACGAGACGTCTGGGATTCCGCGGCGTCGCAGATCTGATTGTTTTGAAGTTTTGCCAGCCGAGAGACTACTTCTCGAGGGAGAAAAGAGTTTCGCATCGATATTTGTATCCCCGTATTCTCTCTCTCTCTCTCTCTCTCTCTCTCTCTCTCTCTCTCTCTCTCTCTCTCTCTATCTGTGGGTGTGAGCGGGCGCGTGGGAATGGTAGGTGATGGTGTGAGCGGAATAAGCGGGAGGGAGCACACGAGTCTGGGATGAAGCCACTTTCATATTCGCGCGATTTTCTGCTTTTTCCGATAATCCATTTGCAGAGCGCGTTGACAGTTTCGTGGAGCATAAAATTTTGAAAATTCTCTCCGACGCGTTTATCGACATTATTTATTCTGGGGTTTCTGGTAGCTTTATTTATTTGTTCGTCGAGTATTATTAGGGGAAAGTAGATTAAGATATCGTGACTCGTTTTTCGGGTTTAATACTTAAAAAATATCGCAGTGTTGCATTTGATGCGTGCATTGTATTGTATTTGATGCGTAAAAAACATTAATGGTTTCTAGAAACCTGTATTCTAATGTAAAACGTGGAAACGAAAACACAATTATTTTTCAGGCAGAATCTCTTGGTAAAGGGCACAAGTCAATAAAATAGGAAAGTGTACAAAATTGTGAAATAAAACTCTTTTGTTGGTTCACATGTATTTACAACCTTTCTTCATTTTCAGGTAAGTCCGGAAATCGTCGTTTATCATTCAGTGCACGTGAGTATAAAGACACTTATACATTAATCTATTGATAGAAGAGATATTTGAAATGTTCCGGCAACTATTTTGAAATCGTTCGAAGGAATTTTAAAAGTGTTGAGAGGATTTACATTTAATGTTACTGCAATGTAAAATTTAAGAAAAAATGAAACTCAATTGTAAGTGAATTTGTATAGGAAAACCTGTTTCTGTAACGAGTCTTAGTACTTCGTTATCAACTTTCTCATGAGCCCGTCAACTCCTCAAGATCTTTCTTTGCTTGATTTCTCTGCCATTATAACGTTTGAAGTGTTGTTCTTCTAGATAGTTTTCTATACCATAACTCACTGATAAATCAGGTAGCGGTGAGTTTTTGAGTCAACAAAAGAAATAATCACTACGCTGATCAATCCCTCGCTAACTTGTTTTTTCAAGTTGCAGAATCAGTAATAACTGCAAATTCTGCGAAACGTTTTTACACATGGTTAATAAGCTCATTCAGTAAAAAAGTACGCCAAAAATATTCGAAGCAAATACATATGACAAACAAAATTCTCAAATTCTTATTGCAATGTTTTTATTTATTATAAATACAGGTTTTGGTATTCAGTGGGAATGTGTTTGTCTGTATAGGTTTGAAGACATTGTTTTTATGTACAAAGTTTAATATAGTAATAAACGAAAAGAGTGTGTAAAGAGGGGGATAATTGCACAAGTTGTGCATTCAAGGGAAGGAGCGACGATAGGAGAAAATTTTCTTATGTACCACGAGTGCAATTATAAACCTTTAAACACATGTTACGTTCAATAGTTTTTCGTTTCCGTTTTAGAATAATTTAAATTTTGAGAAATTCACGCACTTCTTTACAATTTGATGACGTTCGATTACAATTCGATGTGTTAAATTACCTCATATTTCTTCTGAAAAATATCTGTTTTAGTGGGCGTTGTATTGTGTTGGTTTGCAAGAAATATTTGCATATGGAAGGTACTGAAGATATTGCAGATGAAATATTAGAAGAAGCTGACAAAGTCTTGAAACCATTACTTCCCACGAAAAGCTAAGACACGTAGAAGTATGAGAGATAATTCATCATGTATACATATTGAAAGAAAACTAGTCACGTCTGGCACAGTTTTGCTGTAGCATACTTTTTAAAATTGGTAAACATAACTGACGTTGTGATTTAAGGGTGAGCACTTTTAATTCTACGCGTGCTATTAACATAAAGATAATCAATGATTTTTCATGGAATTAATGAACATATTTAGTTAACTATTGAAAAAAATAATTATTACCTTTTGCTGTAAATGTTGAATATGAGGACGTGAATAAAGAATATATATATATATATATATATATATATATATATATATATATATATATATATAAATGCGGAAATATTTTAGCCCTACTAATTGGATGTTGGTTTGCTTTACTCACAGAGTTGGTTTCATTGAACCACTTTTGTACCTCTTTTGAACCTTTAATTCCGTCATTTTAGTGATGTGACAGACGGTGTACTACGAAAACGTAAGCTTTCACGGGTCGATTCCGTGACTTTTTAAGTATCTGGATGCGTCACTGCCCTGAGGAAGCCCGCCACATAACAGGCGAAACGTGGGCCACTAAGCCAACGACGCGACGTCACCCGGACATCCAAGAAGAGACAATGTTCTACTTTGACTGTGCAGAATGTCTCAGAATAAACGTCACTAACTTCTAGGGAATGTAGAAGGGTCGCAAATTATCACTTTTTTTCGTTAAATATGAGGTGGGAAATGTCAGGTAATTGAGATAGACATGTGACATTTGCCCCTGATTGTTACGCAAACCCGTTTACATAGCTGTTTGGCAGGTTCAGTAAATCTCGTTGGTTGCGTCTGAACGTGACGAACACCTGTGCATATGAAGTTGCCTGAAAATTAGGGACATGTGTCATGTGTAGAGCTGGGAATTTATGCAAGCGTTTTGTCCTCTAATATGCATGTATATATGCCACAAAAATGATGAAATATGCACAGAAATTAAGATATGCAGGTTTGGTCACAAACTGTATTTTACAATGACATTACATCTTTTTGGCATCTAGAGAAGCAGGAAATATACGCATTAAAAACAGATTAGTATCTACTTCTGCACATTTTATTTTGCAATAAGAGCACAGAAAGTCACAAGAATTTTATGCAGGTTATATATTTTAACGGAGTGTTTCATTTTAGACAATTAAATTTTGTACGTTGAAAATTATCTCTTTACACACAAGATGTTATGAGTGCGTTATGAGTATTTTGACACTTTGTACTCAATACATTATCTGGAAGAGAAATTCTCTTTCCTTCCAGTAGTTTACCTGTTGTCTGTACCGTATGAAGTTCTAGATTGTTTCGCAAAATTTTATTTGTTTTCTTTCCGATTGCATCGCCCATGTGCACAGCATATCACTTATCGTACCATATTAGGAAACAGGCGTATTACTATTGTGAACATTTTAATGGTGTATGGTGCAGCATCAGTTACCATAAGGAGTACCTTCTCATCCACATCTCACTATCGGTACTTGTTGTTTTTAACCTGGCATCTCAAGGGCACGCGCGAAAGGGAGAGAGAGAAGCCAGACTCCAATGGGGGAGCTGAAACGTCACTACAGCTCCGACATTTGCGGCTCTCTATTGGAGTTTGCCTTCCCTCTCCCTCTTTCGCGCGTGACCTTGAGATGCCACGTTAAAAAATTCAAATATAGCCACAAAAGTGGGAGACGCGACTCGCATTCTATGGGGGCAAGCGTTGGGAAAGGGGATGTCTTGCCACGCAAGGTCAGTCTGAGGAGGCCCAGGGAATGCGATGTGTCGTCTTGGCGATAAATCTTTGACAGCAGATATTACTTCGGTGGCGTTGGCCGTGACAATGGGTTTCAAGTCTGAAACTCATTGCACTAATGATTATTAAACGACCAGAAAGTTCATGCTTTGCATTAATAAATATTTTTTAGGTAGAAATTAATATTTTGTAATGACTTTAGGCAAAAAGTCAAAAACTTGCAAAAACATTCGTGTATATTCTAAAAAGCTCCAATTATGCAAAATATGAATTATATTCCAAACATTTCTTATCTGATTTTTCAATATTTGAAGCTTTAGGAAGATATAACCGTTATCAAAGGACATCCAAATGCATTAACTTCCCCGCTCTTGTCATTTGTGTATTCCGTTACACGAAATTTACCGGTAGCAATGGGAAATCTTAACAGTCAACGGTAGCAATGGGAAATCTTAACAGTCAACTAGTAAAATGGGATCATTTTCAACGCAGCTACATGGCCTTGTTGTTTGTAATATCCTGAGAAACCTGTAAATATTTTCAATATGATGCTTTTTTCTAGCATTTTATTCTTAAGTGGAGAAAACGCACTATTTTGATGGAGTGGTTGTTGTGAAGTAATGGTAGATATGTCGATGGAGCAATAGAATAATGAGAGGTAGGGAAAACGGAAGAACCCGTAGAAACTCTGCCGCGAAGCCACTTTTACGTTCGTAATTTAAACCCGGTTATTTTCAGGTAAAAAGTGAACAGTTTTGACGATTACATCAGTTATCTGTAAGTTTATCTACGCGAAAATATACCTACAATCCCAGAATACCCTCTAGTCTTCTTGTCGTAGCTTCCCGAACGATTGTGCTCAGCAGATCAACATCAGCATCGCTAGATCGTCGACGCAAACACGAAACAGCACCGGCAAGGGCGGTTCGGGATTTCTTTAATTTCTTATTTGAATGCTGCAAATGAAAGAAACTTAATTTCTTAGGAGGCCGCCGGGGGGAGGGCGAGGCGTGCACGCGCTCTGCACCGCTCCGACGTCCCTTAATTAAACCGCGACTTATTTCCGCGTGCAATTAAATATAATTTCAATTTAAGAAAAACAGAAGTTTTAACTGGAACGTCGGCGTGCGGTTGGGTCTGTCCATGAATATTTTAGAGCGCGGCAGCGGCTTCGCCGCCGCATCGTGCTGTGTCGCGTCGAGAGAGTGGCGTTTACTTCGTTTTGGAATTTTTTTGTAGCTTTTTCATTTATCTTTGGTCTTTTTGTCGCTGCGTTGCGGTCGATATGGCCAGAGAGCTCTCCAGCACAATTTGGGTTTGAGCCGTGTTATGAGGTCGTTAATGCGATAATGTTTAATATTCTGGGTTCTTTCGTGATGGCTACCATCGTGTTTTTTTTTTTGTTCGATTATTTCGTGTTTTATGTAATGGGACAAGCTGCGTTGTATTTGCGTGGGATCATGTTCTTACGAGAGTAAATTGGATATGCGTAACCGCGTTTTGATTGATAAGATATCGACGGGAGTTATATGAGAGGAAATATATTAAAAATTATGGTTCATGACGGGTTCATATAAATTTTATTATCGCTTCTATAGCGTATTAAAGATTGCAGTTGTGATATGCTGATATATTCGATAAAAAGTAATTGAGAAAATTATATTGTTAAATGTAATCGATAAATTCTGTTGATAACTTCGTAATGAAACTTTATTTGAAAAATGCTTAATTATTTGCTTGTAGCATTATTCTGTTTGAATTAATTTTTTGGAGAATTTCGTTTAATGTAAAAGTAGTTAAATAATGTTAGCGTAATATTCTTTCAAACATTTCAATTCAATTAGTATTATCTCAAATATGGGTGTATAGAAGAACAGAATCCTACTTAACGTGTCTTTTTGAGCGGGATCAAATTTTAGCGAGGAATGTGGAGACATGAATTTGTTTGAAATGCCGAGAATATTTTCTGGTAAACATGATTAATAAACACGAGTAATAAACACGATTAATAAACACATTAATAAACCCATTAATAAACTAGAGTTATGACCGTTTCTAACTGCTATGCCCTCCATGGACCTTTGTCTATGTTACCAACTATGTGCTCAACCAACGAGTAGAGCGCCAACGGGAGCTTTCAGAAATCAAAGAGAAGAGCTGGAAGCAGTCATACTGGGTGGTCACTTTCACGAAAAGCCCACAGGCGATGGTTGCACGCGAAGGCGCTAAGACTGACCAGAAGCAGATGCCATTCTCACAGATAATTTCTGTTTGCCTCCTCTTCATCATGTGCATCGTGTCGCGTCGCTGTCATATGTTCTCCTTCTGTTGCTTGCACCATTCGTAACATCCCGTGCACAAAACCGTAGCCGACGCCAGTCACTCATTCCAGCGCCCGTCGCTTTTCTCTTTGTCGTAACGTTCGCCATTTTCTCCGTTATCAGTCCTTTTTCGTTCATCGTGTTGCTTCATCGCAGAGTTTCTCCGTTGCTAGTGCCGTTTCTTTTGTGAACTCACCGTTTCGCCGAATGCGATCTTCTCTGCCACCACTATTGCTACATCACCAGCTGGCATCTCCTCTTCCACATCCGCCGCACCACCATCACCGCCGCCCACGTCACAAAGACATGTAAATACGCGCGCAAAGTCCCTTTTCATGTTAATAAAACCGGCGGTGGCCACGGCGGGCGCTGGTGCGGGCGGGAGGGAGAGCCAGGGGCGCGCGGCGACCAGAATGACGGGACGGCAGCGGCGCGGGCCCGGGGCGTTGCTTGCCCCGATGCATTGTGGGACGCACAAAGACCGCGGGTGCGGGGGAAGTGCAGCGGAGGCGTGCGTGCGTGTGTGGGTGGGAAGGGGGGCGATGGAATGGTGGCGCCAGGCGGAAAAGGGCGTTGCGCGGCAGGCTGCGATGGGAGATGGGAGGACGACGGGCGCCGAGGGCGGCACGGAAGTGGCCCAAGGCGTCGAGTGGGCGTGGCGACGGGAATAGCAGGGGTGGGGCGACAACAAGAAACAAGTGGTGACTGAAGAGGGTAGTTGCAGAGGGTGCCGTGGAGGGGGTCAGGGGTGCAATAGCACTGGGAGTCACTGTAGGAACTGCGGTGTGAACGCCGACAAGATCGGTAGATGGGATGGTGATGAAATTGGTACTCAGGAAAGGGGAGTAGACGGTTGCGTCGACGAATCTGGAGACGGTGGTAGGGATAATAACGAGGTCAGGAGGAGGGTCGTTTGCGAGGACGGAGGTAGGGACGGTGGTGCTGTCAGTAGTCGGGACAGTAGCGGGGTCGGCGGTGACGAGAACGGCCCAGGGCGGTGATGGGGACGAAGGTGGTGATGATAACGAGGACGAAGGCAAAGTCCGTGGCGCTGTCAGTGGTGAGGATGGTTGCGGGGACGGTGGTGAGGCAATGGCTCAGGACGGTGATGGGGACGGAGGTAGGGACGGGGGCGATGTCAATGGTGGAGACGGTAGCGGGGACGGTGGTGACGAGAACGGCCCAGGGCGGTGATGGGGACGAAGGTGGTGACGATAACGAGGACGAAGGTAAAGTCCGTGGCGCTGTCAGTGGTGAGGACGGTAGCGGGAACGGTGGTGAGGCAACGGCTCAGGACGGTGATGGGGACAGAGGTGGAGACGATAAAGAGGACGGAGGTAGGGACGGGGGCGATGTCAATAGTGGAGACGGTAGCGGGCTAGGAGGCAATGGCCGTGGCGCTGTCAGTGATGGGGACTGTAGCGGGGACGGTGAAGAGTCCTATGACTGGAACGGTGACGGGGCGGTGGACGGAACGGTGACGGGGAGTATGGTGGCGAGGGCGGTAGAGAAGCGGGGTGACAGGCGGGGCCAGAAGTGGAGAGGCCGGCAGCGGTAGTGGCTGTGGGAGAGAGGGCGGTGGGGGCGGCTGGAGAAGGACTGGACGAGGGGCTGTCGCCTGTCAAGGGACCCCCGCTGCCAGGCGGCGCGGGCGGCGCGGGGCCGCAGTTAGTTTTTCACACAGAGTAATCAACGCCCTCTGCCAGCGGACGGGGCGTGCTCGTCGGCGACGGCGTCTCTTAACAGACGGCACTTGTTTTCCGGGCAGACGCCTTTGTTGTCCTCGGAGAATTTGGGATTTGTGGGCGGGACGAGTATAAATGAAAAATGACCTTAGTATTGTGCTCATTCGGAAGCGCGTTGTATGAATGTCACAGTATGTGATATGAATGCCGTTTTACTGGCGGGATGTATTTTTTGCAGTGTGTGTTGTGACAAATATTTCGATGAATTGGAAGCTGAAATTGAAGAAGTGTTAATTCTGAGAATTCAATGAAATGTGTTATCTGGGCAAACATATTTCATATTGAAACATTTCTGTATATATTTACTCTACTGTTTTATGTAGACGACAGACAAATAAGTTGACCGTATTTCCACGCAGTAGAATTTTCAATAATTTGTAACTGCATACGTAGAAATTTTTAGCCATTTCAATACTAATTGCACTGCAATTATACTTATTAATGGTTTCATTCCTTTGTGTTCTCTCGTCTCTTGCGTTCTCAGCTAAATCCATAAATCGTTGAACATTTAAAATGACTTTTATATATATTGCGTTACTCTACATTGTTCTGTGATTTATCAAATCTTTCCGGATTGTAAGATTGTCTAAAATTTATTAGTAACTTAAAACATGAGGTATTTTTCTTACTATTAGATATCTGCTTAGATGCGTGTTTTGATCGCACCAGCGTTATGGTAATGACGTCAGTTGTAGTAACGTGACCCGAGACTATTTGTCAACACAAGCCCAATTATACGGAGACAGCGTAGCGTGAGCAAACATGTATATACCAGCTATTCACGGAGCATACCCATATATCTGAATTTCCTCTACACTGGATTACGTTCAACTCGGAATACGGGATGCCACGGTGCTTTGGATGGGTTTGAACGCTCATGGTTGGTAAGGTAACCAAACGGTTAGCGTGAAAGTAGCGCATCTCAGCTTTCTCATGTGCCAAAAAAGCATTGAAACAGTTTATTATATGAATGTATGTGCGTGTATGTATTGCATGGACGTGATTAACCAGTCCATTAACTTTAACATAATTAATTTTCTAACTTTATAGTTAAAATGTAGGTCATGCCAAAAGATTAATGTAATGAAATATATAATTACTAAGAAAAATTATTTGCGGTGATCGAACGTAATGCAATCCGTTCTGTAATGAATATGTCCTATATATTTCCGTGTACCATTCATAAAACCAGTCCTATAATTGTCGCTTTATTTATCGAATAACGTATGAGGAGCTGACTGTTCTTCAACAGTGACTGATGTCAAAACTCAGAATTGCGAAAGTGCCTTATTTTTATTCTTGTCTAAACTTCTGGAATATTTCTGTACTGAGTGAACAGCTTAGATCTGTTTCGTGGTGCTGATATTGATGAAGTCGAGTTGACAATATGGGTAGAGCTGTAGCTAGTAGGGCCATCCGTCTGCTGTTTGCGGTATCGGGGTAGTGATAACGAGTGTCGGTAGCGGACGCAATGTTGAGAGTAAGGTTTAAAAATGCGACTGTGAGGTGTGAGGCCGATGTAGTTGGTGAGCGGAATAGATGACTGGAATCGAGAGGATGATGGATGATATGGCCGTGGCTGCGATATGGTTTTTTTAATACATAATAGTTGTGAGTCTACAATGGCGGGAAGTGAGTTGTGAGGGATGATGGTGGTGGCGATGCCACTTTCAGGCGGTGCCAAAGCTGTCGGAGATGATGGGTACACCATTAATGAGATCTGGATAATTATGTCTGTGAAAGTTTTCATGGGAGCGCAACTACGTTTTGTGGCAACTACGTTTTGTGCAATACAGAAGGGACGCTGTGGCGGGGCTGAAGTGAGAAGACGCAAAGTATGAGCTGGAAAAGGTGAACATAAAATTAAAATGGTGAGTATAAAATTGAAATGATGGTCGGGAAATTTAAATGATCAAGACATTGAAATGGTGTCGGGATATTGAAATAGTGATCAGGAAATTGAAAGGATCGGGAAATAGAGATAATGATCGGGGCATTGAGATGGTGATCGGGACATTGGGATGGTGATAGGACATTGAGATGGTGATCGAGACATTGAGATGGTGATCGGGACATTGAGATGGTGATCGGGACATTGAGATGGTGATCGGGACATTTAGATTGTGATCGGGACGTTGAGATGGTGATCGGGTCATTGAGATGGTGATCGGGACATTGAGATGGCGATCGGGACATTGAGATGGTGATCGGGACATTGAGATGGTGATCGGGACATTGAGATGGTGATCGAGAAATTGAGATTGTGATCGAGAAATTGAAATGGTGAACGGAAAATTGAAATGGTGATCGGGAAATTGAAATGGTGAGCGGAAAATTGAAATTGTGATCGTGAAATTGCAATGGTAATCGAGAAATTGAAATAGTGCTGGGAAAATGGAAATGATGATTGGAAAATTGAGACGGTGATGAGGAAACTGAAATGATAAGCAGGAAATTTAAATTCTGAGCAGGCCCTTTAACTGGTGTGCAGGAAATTAAAATCGTGAGCAGTACATTAAAGTTTGGGAGAAATGGTGAGAAGGGAAGACAACGGAAGTTGTGAGCAGGAAAAGGAAACTGTGATATAGAGATGACGTGTAAGAGAGGAAGTGGCGGTGATAAAAAACAGCTGTGGCGGAAATTATGACGATGGATTGGCGGAAGTAACTGCAATGCGAATGATGAGCTGCAATCCAGAAAAATGATATATATTGTTGGTGCTGGAAGTGGCGGTGATGAAGAGCTCTGGAACGACGACGGCCGCGGCTAGTGGTTACGGCAGCGATCGGGGGTTTGAAGCGTGGCCACCGGCAACGGGGGCACTGGTGACGGCGACATCGGCGTGAAATGGCGCTGGAGGGAGGGAAGCAGCGGCGGCGGCGGGCGGAGTCATTCCGGGCGGCGATCGGGGCTTATCGCGGCGTCATCTCGCGCACAATGGCGCGCCGCAAAAGGCACCGCGATCGCCGGGCAGCCAGCGCGGACCCCGCGCGCTCTGCATGACAATGCCCGTTCCGCTGCGCGGGCGCGCCTTGCAGGCGGCGAGATGCAACCCGCGCGTCGTGCCTGCGTTGAGGGTGGCAGCGTGCTGCGCCTGCTTGGAAAGAGCCCCGCTTTTTGCAAGTTTTGCGATCCTGCTGCTACAGAAATACTGTGTTTTTTAGAACTACTGAGTTAAGTGCAGGCTGAGAATATAATTTCTGAAGAAAAATCCACATCACTTTTTGCAATGAATTCTAGGAAATATCAATTCAAAAATGATTAGATTGCTGCGTTATATGTTTGTAGACGAACTCAATAAATCTTGTCTTACGTGCACATATATTGTCTTAAGAAGCAATAAATCAGTGTCTAAACGATAAAGGAAGCTTAGTATTGGCCACCTTCAGATTTAGAGATGTACTATCTATATCCAGAAGTATACCAGTATCTTCTGACTAGTGTATCACGTGTTGAATGATATTTCATAGTGAAACATTTCGTTAATGCATAGCAGATATCGGCGAATTATATTAATTTCATTGACTTAACAAGCTCGTGCTAGAAATTAATCGAATCAATAACTATACTAGTATCACAGGCGAGAAAATCTACTCTGTCCAAACAGATACGAAGAAAAAGGAGTTTGTGAATTGATGGAAATGAGATGCGAATCAGAACAGTTCTGAGTCGAATCGAAACGCAATAAAGTTCTTCTAGTGCCTCTTGTGAAAGGAGATCAGGAAATGCAGCGCTGGAACACAAATGACACGCCCATTCTTATCAGAGACATTTTGAATCGCGAACATTAAGATACGCTTGAAACGAAATTTTAAAAAGGACAAATACCGTATTAGAGTGCTGTTATTTTTGACGATGTCACTCTAAAGAATTTAATTGGTGATAATGTTAAAAAGAACACTAAGATTGATTGACATACTAATGATTTTTTACCTGAAATGATTCTCTTAACGGGTTTATGAGGACTCATGTCTAATACCATTGTCAATTTATTGTTGGTAAATAATTTCTTTCTTAAATTGAGTGTGGTTTTAATTTTATGTCTACATCGGTACAATGGCATCCTCAGATAATATGCGCATTAGCATTGCAGTAAAACATATGTTTGCTCCAGGATCTAATTTCTCAAAGTGAATAACGATTTTTATTTCAAATATCAAGAAGGTTGCACTACTATTGTGGAATTCAACCTAAGTATGCAAGCTGGACCGTTTTACAGAGACAGAAATGGAAAAAATACTGTATGTATGTGTATGTGAGAAACGAAAATTTAAAGATTTTTCCTGTGTGTGTGTGAAATATCATTGTCCCACCCTTTAACGGTGGTACTGAACTATCGGTAACCGAATATTCGACAGGTGTGTATGACGTGAGCATGAATTTCATGAAAACCTTTGATTCGGAGAGAAATATAAACGACCATGAGTTGATGTCTCAATATGAGGCGCTCTCCCTTTTGCTTGCGTAGTTGAGCGAGCGCCGCCAATAACGCGTTGTTCTTTGACCTGTCAACTGAGCTGCCCCAGCTTACCTGCGCTGCCCGTTGCCCACGCCATCTGCATCTACTCTTCGGGGAACTTCCGGTCGTTTGGATCCGCTGCGGGACGGGATTGGTCCCTTTTGTTGTCGCCGTTCGTTTTTCATTTTTATCTCTATACAATAATTTCCAGAAAAAAAACTACTGGAAATACCTCAACAATACGACCACAAATTGTCGGTTGTATACTCTGAATTTAAAGATCTTATGACCTGTAACTGTTCACACACGTTGTGATTTCGGTTTCTTAGCGCTGTTCTAGAAATGGTTAATATTAATGTAGGTGGAGAGGATATCCACAAACATTTGTACCGGATAATCGGGATGTCTGTTTGGATATCCGGATGTGCAAGTTACGAATTACTATCAGATTAGAAGCTTTTGCGTTGAAACTTACAAATACGTCAATATCTACTGGTTTCGTTCTGGAGATCATTAGGATATTTTAATATTTGGAGGAAGTATACATGAAGTCGAAATAAAATTCGTATTTTTTTCTTGTTTCAAAAATGGCTGATATATTTTGAGAATTTTTGTTCGATTGGAAGAAAGTGCATTGATAACCACGCTATATATTCGAGTTTTATGAAGAATTCTGACATTTAGAAAATTGCAAAAATATTTATATTTCTAACAGTAAAGTTTGCGTTTAGAAAGAAGTTCGTATATTGTATAGAAATACAAATTGTGTATAAAAATACCCATTAAATACTTCGAATCATACAAATTATGACGCGAGATTGTCATTTCACATAGCTGGTTTGTAAACAATTAGGTGCCATCCTCTAGGAAAAAAATATGGTGCTGTGAACTGTAAACAACCACGGGCTACTGTGGTTTAATTAACGCTACCTACAAAGATCTATTTAGGTAGTATTGATTTAATTATCAATCTACACACTGAGGTCGCAGGGCTAAAACACGCAAAAGCACGTTTTTGGAAATTTATTTAAACCTTCTGGTCAGATCCAAAAACAAGTTATTAGTTCCCCATCAGGAGACCAAGACGTATCGAAGGACACGTCATATTAGTCGATTGGTGCGCGGGATGTGATCTAGTTGTGAGTGACGGAACCACACATCCGAACATTCGCACGCTCAGGAGTTACTGTATAGAGTACTGTATAGAGATTTTTCAAGTGCAGAGGTCAGTGATGTTGTAACGCTATATCCAGCAATTGTCTGACACATGTCTACTTCGACAAAACAAATAGTTATTATATTACTTTACTGTTATTGCATTACATTTTAAGTTATGATGAACAGCAGAAATTCTTAGTACTAGTTTCTTACAATATGCGTGTTTTTATCTTTATATGTACAAAACATTCCAATTACTACGTTCATTTTTATTACTCCATTCAGATATACAAAACATTTCAATTACTACATTCATTTTTATTACTTCATTCATATATACGAAACATTCCAATTCTCATTTCATTAGTCTTCCAGACTTATTGATGAACGATAGGAAAATGTTTTCGGGTTTTTCTATTTTCCTTACACTGACGAGTAGGACTTTTCTAACGTTTCTACAGCGATATTCCATATCTAATTTTCTGTGTACATCCTTGCTACTAGAAATTTTGAGATATATCGTAATTTTGCAAGTCATTTTTAACCATATTAATTTTTATAGCTTGGTAATTTTCTGCATAACTTCATTTCATTGTATGTCTTTAACTTACGTCCTGCATGTTTTTAAATCTGAATAATTGTTGAGTAAAAACGTTAAGAAGAACAGTGTGTGAATGCCGCGCATTCTACTATTTTTTTCTTAGTGTTAAATATTAATCACAAAAACGTTTTGTTGTATTTCCTTTCTATTTAAAGTATATTAGTATATTGAGTCGTAGGCTTCCGCGGCCGGAGTCATTGAATTCTTGGCTGTCCGGGATTAGCCGCGTCATGGTCAATGGAGCTCCATTGACCATGACGCGGCTAATTCCGGACAGCCAAGAATTTATATTAGTATATTAATTAAGGTCAATCATCGTTCACCACAAGAAACATTTTTATTTCACGTTCGTTTCATCAATACATAACTCGTAATACCACAGTATACAGTGACCATTGCTCTCGATACGTCTGCATTCTATTGTCCGTTGAACATCAAAAGTTATTACCTATAAATATTCTTTTTACAAATTCTATAACTCTAAGAAGTTTTATTATTGGTTCTCTTTTTCCTTATGACCGTTTCTTCTTATTCTTATTTCGTTCTGTGCTGAATTTCGCATTTGATTTTTTTAAAAAGTGTTATAAAATAATAGATTTATGTTTCGTCTCTGAAATTAATTTCAATATTCTAGGCCAAGTATGTTTTCTATCCCCTTCCTGCCTGGATTCAACTTGAAGATACAGAATCAATTTAAAGTAGTGCAATTTTTTGTGATACTTATAGTCCTTTTTAAACCATTTTATCTTTAATTCCAATTTTTAAGAAATATTCTTATTAATTGAAGAGAGAGGATGTCAGAAGGAATTTTCAGTTGAGTGTGAAGCGTACGACCACTGTTCCTTTCGTGTCACCAAGTAAAGTTTAAAATGATCGATTTCAACTTGACGTTATCCATCGTATCAGCCACTTATATTACAAGCATAGAATTTGTAAACAGAAATTAAGGAAAGAAATATAAACTAAATTTGCAATAATGTGAACCTCTTTTAGTGATATCATTTTTATTTTTCCCTATTATCTATTTTTTGACAAGATTGACTCAGGATGGATTATTGTGAAATTCATAAATAAAATAAAAAATAGCAAAAATTGTAAACATGCTTAACCAGAGAAATATCATGAGGACTCGTTGTATCTCTAAATTAATATCCAAAATTGAAAATATTACTGGAATATGATATTTTAAAATTGTATTGAAGAAATTTCAATTGTAAATCAAAAACAGAAACACGCTTATAAGATTAAGTATTGTAAACCCAACTACAAGGCAACCCATCTAGAATTTAATTATCTGTATTAGGAGGCAAGCTTCCCGTTAAGGGACTTTTCATGACTAAAAATAAAAACAAATGTAATTTTATTTGCACATTTTCATTTGCGACAGAGTATTTCTTTTCATTTTTCAAAACCAGTTAAGTTATTTCTATGTCATTTATTTCTTTTTTCGTAAATTATGATTATTATCTTTAAGGAACGTCTACGCAACCATTTCGTGATTCATCATGTATTCTGTAACTATATTTTATGATTTATCTCTTCAAAAAACCTTTCAAGGAAGACAACTATTTGTGATGAATAACATTGAAGGAGAACTTGCACAAAGGAATTATTAATGTTAATTGTGCTCTCCGTTGTTCATGAGCTGTGGCTGCTTCCACGGCGTGGTTGTGTTTAGTACAGCCGACACCGCCTGCCTGCTGCTCCACGACATTTGCTCCCTTCATCCCCCCCCCAAATACCACCAAGATAGGTTGCCCTTTCCCGCTTTTCCTGACCACCAACGCTCCACCATGCCTCCTCTGCCCCGCCTCTCTGCACACACACCCCGCGCCCATCCTCACCCCTCTTTGCTCCGTTACTCACTCCGTCGCTTCGCTTCACTTCCCCCTCGACCAACCACTCCCTCCCTCACCCCCTCTCCACCCACACACCCTTCCCCCTCTTCGTCTATCCACTCCTTCGCTCCGCTCGTAGCCTCGCGGGTCCGTTTGCTCTCTAGCCGCTCCCCTCCATTCCTCTCCCAGCGGCCCCCGTCCGTCTACTCACCCCCTGCCCCTCCAATCCCTGTCGATCCCCTCCCTTCCCCTCCCCTTCCGTCCCACCCTCGGCCTCTCGCTTGCGTCTGTCACGTCGACCCCCCCCCCCAGCCACCGGCCTCGCCGCGACTATGTCCGCGTTGATCGGATTAGCTGACGCCCACCTCCCCGCACGTCCTCCCGTCCTCTTACTGTCCTCGTGAGCGCCTCCATTTGACGTGCACACCGCGATTGGATCGGCGATACAAACGCTGGCGGCGGATATTCCCCGAACTAAGGACAATTGAGCTGCGGATATTTGGCATTGTTGAGGTTTAGAAGCTTGTGACACATGTCTGTCAATGGGGACGGGATCGCAGGATTTTGGATTCGTGTCGAGAAGGGGAAGAAGATGGAACGTTTTTATCTGCAAGTTTCCACTGTCAATGGGACAAACGGAATCTTCCGAGACTTAAAAACGTGTTGATTAATTGAATTGAAAATTCTTTGCGAGATTTTGTTTGCAAAACTGAAAATACTTGATTGATGTTTTAGTTCTCTAAGAGTATAAATCTGATTTTTCAATTATTAAAAAAATCGTTGATAGGAAAATCAAGAATAAAACTCGAAGTGTTTAAGACAAACTCAACTGTGAGCGATTATTACTTTCTGGCCTTTACTTCGTAAATAGTGAAAATATTGTAAACGTGCAAATAAAAACGGCTAATTTGCGCCAAAAAGTCTTACTGTCGGGTCCTGGTAACGAAATCGACGAAAATTCCTGTTCATAAATATGTATTAAATTACTTCCACTAATACGTTGTGTAATCAGAACCCATGTTTTGTGGATCCTTGATACCGAAAAGACAATTGCCAGCTAAACGTCCGTCCGTCCGTCCGTCCGTCTATCTGTTCGTATGTCTATCTGTCCATCAGTCCGTCCGTCTTTCTATTTGTGTGTCTGTGGTCAGCGCTAGCGCTTAAACAACTCAGCCGATTTTCTGAAAAAATGATATTCCTAAATCAATTTTAAAAGAAACTCGATACCTTTTGAGGGTACTTTACATGAAACCTCAATTACATTTTTAATTTTTTTCAAAAATGGCTCCAAATTCTTTTAATAGACTTCATTTACGTGACTGAGATCTTATATTCTTTGGTATCTTTGCATTTTTTGCAATTGCAAAAAGTTAAACATTTTTTCGGCGTCTTCATACAACAATAATAATGAAAAAGCGAATATTTCCTTAAAATATATTGTTCAAAGGCAGAACTTGAAATAAGTTCTTGAACAATTTTGTGAAAGTGAGATAACTCGTTTTCGCTTAGTTTTGCGTGTATTACAGGGAATTTTTAAACAACATTTTTCTCAAAATCTTCAAAATTCAGGTATCAGTTATTTTATTCTTTTTCTTATTATATTCTTTCGCCAATGCTCCTTATGATTCACTAACATTATATATTACAAGTAATTATCGCTGAAATCTATCTATGACTTCATTCGCATGCATTAACAAATGATTTGAGATTGATTGTTCACTTTAAATTTACTACTTTCATTACTCTGATTCTTAATATCGTTGACAGATTTGCTCTCTTTCTGTTGCTTGTAATCAAGACAGAACGTTTTATAAAATACTGAGTCTTTTTAAACAAACAAAAAGAAGCTTAAGCGTTGTTTCATCTCTAAGCATTTTATCTCAGATTTCGATATATTGGTGCAATTAACGTTCCTTGACTTCTGACAGCTGTCACAAACGAAAAGTTTGAAAGCTCTGCTGCTACAAGCCATCTGATTGGCCACACAGTGGAAAGAGAGATTAAAAATTGCTTCAAATTCGTTGCGCAAAAAAAAGGTGATGTACCGAAGCCTATTCCAGGTACAAATGCCGTAGGAATAAATCACATTTCCACCAAGGTTTTCAAATTTCTATGTGAAGTCTGGGACCATTCTTCCCCTTGTTATTTCCTATAAATGGACTATTAATCACACGAAGATTGAGGTTATGTTTCTAAAAGAAAAACAGCAGCAAACATATTTAATGATACTACATGCAGTGGAACTCATAGAAAGCAACTCTAAGTGCACTCATGCTGATGAAACAAAAGTGCGGTGCTCCCTGAAAACAAAGATCAAATATTGTAAAATGCTCGAAATCAACAAACTATTCTGCAGTGTGTATGACACGTCAACACCACTCGCATGCTCCCGACAATATTAATCGAGTGAAATAAAATGTTATTTCTCTAAATCCAGCACAAAAAGCTTATTTCAGTTTAAAATTCGATTGTTGTCCATACTTTGTACTCTTGTTATGAGCTTATACATTCAACATTACAAATATACATATCTGATAAGAAATTATTAATTATTTTCTGAAACGCTGTGCTGTTTGCTTTAAAGTAGTCTCACTTGAAGTACTTTCCCTCCGCTTAGAAATATGTATTCGACAAGAATCCGCGCTGTGAAGACTCGCATTGCAAGAACGAGCTCCGTCACGCTACTCATTAAGTGAAGTTTGGAGATTCTCTCCTCGCCGTCGAGTGGGGCGGCTCTGTACTGCTGCCAAGTTCATAGCAGTTCCGCTAAGCCAGAACGTGCTCCGCCGCCTGCAGTCACACAACCAGCGGCGGTGGCGGCACCGCAGGGTGGACCCGAAGTCGCGATTTCCACCCCCAACCCCCACCCCCACCCCCATCGCGCATAATGTAGCGCTCCGGCGCGCATGAATATGTAAATGACACTGAAATTTACACCACAATGTGCAAGAATTAGAAATTACGTTCGTGAGCGCCTGGCGACGTGAAGGCTCGACCTCGCCGCCGCGCCGCGCCGCTCGCATTTGTTTCGCGCGCCAGCGGCGCCTTGCCGCGGCGATATCGTGAACTAGCGTGTCGGAGAGCAGGTCATACGGTCATGCGTTCTCGTCGAGCACGTCATAACCCGAAGCGAGGTTTTTTTTCTTGTTTATTGCGTCTTGTGAAGCAGCTTGGGGCTTACGGCAGATACGAGGTCGTGTAAATACACTTTACACCGAAGAGACGACATTTTTGTGAAAATACCTGTTGTGATTCTTTTCCCTAAATCAACGTTCGGTTTGCTTTTTGTTTCCACACATTGGATGAATAATAGAAACAGAGTGGCTGGTGAGGTTTTGAATTCGTTTAATTTGGGTTACAGTTTGCGAGCAGATAAATTAAAATCTGACAATAAAAATCACTACCTATTTTTCTCTACAATATTTTCATTACATCATATCTTGATTGGATAATTATGTGTACTGTCTAAATAAGTAAATAAATATTGTTTTCCCGAACAAACGTGTTAGTTTTTTTCTGAAATGTGATTTTTTAAATCGTCTACGTGAAATTTTCATTTATATCTTCATTCTTTCTCATTCACTCCTCGTGTCTGTCCCTTTGCATACACGAACTGTTTGTGAATTACCCAGTAAATCTTGGAACTGGAACGAAGGAAAATCCTCGATTACAGTAGATGAATGTAGCGTTATTAAGGGGTCGTTACCAGGAGAGGTGACCCAGAGTATCAATAGATGTCACTGCAGTGCCTATGACAGGGAGATCGTAGCTAGGGTCCCAACGGTGGCAGGATTTTCGACACTAAATTGCTAGGACGAGTTCAGTCAGTGTCTGGAGGAGAATTCTGACGGCCGGCTGCTCTGATTGGAAGTTTTCATGGTTTTTCCAGTCATTACAGGCGAATGCCAGAGTAGTACCGTAACAAACGGGACATTAACAGCGCGCGATCTTTCCTTTCTCTTCCTTGCCCTGTCCTCACCCCTTACTTACACCCACTTACACTCACATGCACTACCCTGCCACGCATGCCGGGAGGAAGTGCCCGTTGTAATGCGACTGGTTCTTATGTGATAAGAAAATTAATTCAATCTACTGAAAATGTTTCATTACTTAATAAGTTAATAATTGTTCTCTTTCTTAAATTGCATGCTGATATCGCTTTAGGTTCTTCGAATAAGCTGTTCGATATAACGATATGAAATAAAAACGTTTCGTGAAATAGAAACCGTTTTAGTTTAAACAATCACCTCCAATGACCTTTTGCAAAAATCTGTCGACTCATGTACTCGGTGCTGTTGACAAGAAAAACATACCGCTCACTCACTTCACCTACAGCTGAATTTTGCTGGAGGGTTCGTTTGAAGCCTAAAGACAATATTTTGTCTGGATACTGAAAACGCCATTATTGCAATTGGCTCTGGAAAGGCCATTAATTTTATCGGACGATTGCTAATCACATTTTAATACAACCCCGTGTGCATGACTGGGAGATCGCCTACCCGGATGTTTGCGGAGATATTCTGTACTCGGATATTTGTAAACATCGCCTGCGATGCCGATACAATTAATTGGATAACATTGGTTTCGGGAATACACGGAAGTGCGGCTGTATCAGGGCTGAAATATTCGGTTCATATATTTTGTAGTTACAAGCTAACATGTTTGCTTTCTGGTGCGGAGCGCGTGATGCTAAATCAGAGCGTGGTGGATGTACTGGAAGTAACCAGCGCTTTACAGATGTTTGATCACACGGCTAAATTTTAAATGTCCTTTGAAACGTATAGTTTATGCTAGTGAATTGCGGCCATATTGTCGTTTTTACATGTTTTAGAAATGCAACTAATTTTGCAACGCGTACACTGGATATTAAACCGATAAAACCTTTGATGTCTTGGGATGTGAGCTTCAAATATTTCTTAATGAACATACTAATTTTCAATTTGAAATAGATTATGCAGTTAAATAAGTATGGAAAAGAATTGTATTGTGAAGCTGGTAGAAATATATCATATTATTTTTGTTAGTCAGAAAACCTAATACTAAAGTTTATTCCGATAAAGATCTCATGTTTCGATAGTAATTCAGGCATTAAGTATACGTGAACTTCGGATGTCATAAACCGAGTTGTGGGTGATAATTATATAAAAGTCGAATGAAGAATAATACGTTAATTTCACTTTTAACTCTTAAGTGGTTGCCCTCGTAATCATTAACTAAATGGTCGCGTGCATTACAATAGTAGTCCATTTACAAAGATTTGTATTAACTATCTGTTGTGAGCAATATCGTTTAAACTTATTATTTACAGAGGTAAGTATCTAAATCAATTCGTATCAAGTATCGTGATCAATTGAAAAATGTTATGTATATTGTTTATTTATATGTTGACATTTTACAAATGTAATGAAATGCTACACAAAATTGCATGAATTTTTCTTTTAAACAAATTTACTCACGAATATGCTGTTAGATACGTGCTTTTGAAACGTCTCATGTTCTGTAGGTTTTGTGCACTCTCTAAACTTTAACTCTAGTACAGTAAATAAACCAGATAAGCAAAATTGTTCAAATTTTATGGTCTTATATTCTGATTGTGTTTGTGTTCACAGCAGATGCGCCTCTTACATTTCCTCTGAATATTCTGAACACATCTACAGTATGTACACAATTTTTTGCTACTGTGTTTCATTACCTCATAGGCTTGCACAGAGTTACGTCGGCAGTTGAGTCGCCTGGGGTCACTTAGAGTAATCTAATGAGTCACTTTCGTGCTCAGGGTCGCGCACTGTGACGAGAGAGAGAGAGTAGATTGTGGATTAGAAGACACACGCTGCACCCACTGCCTAGGAATAGCCACATAAAGTGATACTGAAGCGTTAGCATGTGTACTCATTGTTTGTGAGGTTCAAATGACACAAGAGGTTGCACTACACTCGTGAGAAAAGTTACAACACAGCCATTCCCTAATCGATGCATAACATAATTGTAATACACATATACTACACTACACACACAGCGAGATCTTCTACACACGCACATTACAAGTCAGTTGTGAATTAAGACATACTCTGTTGATGATACCGAGTAATCATTGTACGTATGTACGATGCCCGTAACAAGCCACATTACAGTTAATGATAATTAGTTCAGTTCTCGTAGAGCGCTTTGAACAAATAAAGAATGGTATATTAACAGTCTTGCATATGCGCACAAATTACAGTGACACACATAACAGAAATAGAGAAACGATGCATTTTGTTACAAGCCAGCAGTACATCGGTCCATCTCATGGCAACACTAGCGCTTAACTGACTCGTTCTCTCGCTTCCTCGGCAGAGACAACGACTTCGCTGCAAACTTGTGTTCAAACAATTAGAGTTAATCTTCTGATATTGCAGTTAAGTAAATTGATATTGTTTAAATTATGATTTAGTTAAGTTATATTATTGTGTGGCAAATTGAAAATTACCAATTTTAATGTCATTCGAGGCTAACAAGTCAAATTGCCTGCATAGTGTAATGATTTTCGTGGCGAGCATTGGCCCATGGGTTTTACGAAGAATCTCAGAACTGGCTGCGGCCTGCAAGCATTTCCGAGAAAGCGTCGTGAGGTGGCGAACGGATGCGCTGGTCGTGTAGGGCGAGTATCAGAGATTGGGAGCGGAATCCCAGCCACTATAAGTTACATGTCGTGTACAATTCGTTTCGTGTTGGAATACAGAGTACAGAACACAATATAATACAATTTCACAATTATTTGTTCAATGCTTTGTCTTTATTCGATGGCAAGGTGTGCGAATTAAATTACACATTATGTGCTTAAGAATTATATTAATTAACTTTGTTCCAACAATTATTAGGGTAAACATAATAAACTTAAATGGATTAATGTAAAACAAAAGGAAGATAAAAAAGTTGAAATAAATTAATAAATAGAACGTCTCACTTCCATAGAATTAATAAGAATATTCATTCCACATTTTGTACATTAATCAAAAGAAAATAAACAAGCATTTGGTAAGATCTTTTTGCTAATATCGTAACAATATTCACGCAGCAAAAGACTGCGCAGTTCGCCGTATCAGCGTTGATGACGGAGCTTGTTGTCGGCGAACACAGAGACAACAGAGGCGCCGTGGGGCACGCACGTGCAAACGAGCCACTCGCTGCCGCCCCTGCTTCTGCCATCTCCCCACTGCGACCTCCATCGCTACTACCCCCGACCCTGCAGCCACCGCCCCGCCCACCCCGCTCTTACCGGCACCGCCCCTCTGCTGCCACCGCACGGGTTCATAGGCCGCGCCCGCTCTCGAGGTCTCCGCTGCCGCTGCTCGTGTTGTCACTGTCCACGCCTCGTCTGCCGCCCCCGGCGCCTCCTGCCGCCGCCCCTGCCATTTCAACTGTTACCAGCTCTGCTGCTGCCACCGGTCCAGAGGTCACCGCTGTCCCCGCTTCTGCATCCACCGCCTCCGTCGCCTGCGTCGCTGTCCCCACCTCCCGCCGACTCCATCCCCGCCGGCGCCTCCTGCCGCTGTTCCCGCCTCCTCCACTGTTACCAGCTCTGCTCCTGCCACCGGTCCAGAGGCCGCCAATGGCCCCACTTCCGTTGCCACCGCCTCTGTCACCTGCGTCCCCGCCCCCACCACCCCGCCGGCTTCATCACCCCCGGCCCTTCCTGCCGCCGCAACAGCCACCTCCAGTGTTATCAGCTCTGCTGCTGCCGCCGGCCCAGAGGTCGCCGCCGTCCTCGCTTCCCTTGCCACCACCTCCGTAGCCTGCGTCCCCACCCCCACCACCCGGCCGGCTCCATTGCTCTGAGCCCATCCTGCCGCCGCACCCGCCACTGTTAACAGCCCTGCTGCTGCCACCGGCTCAGAGTCCGCGATTCTGCGGCCACCGCCTTCGTCACCGGCTTTCCCCATCACCCCACCGTCTCTATCGCCGCCGGCCCCTCCTGCCGCCGCCCCCGCCACCTCCACTGTTACCAGCTCTGCTCTTGCCACCGACCCAGAGGCCGCTGCTATCCCCGCTTCCGTTGCCACCGCCTCCGTCGCCTGCGTCCCCGCCCCCACCACCCCACCGCCTCCGGACCCACCTGCTGCCTCTCTCGTCACCGCCTACGGGATCGCCAGCGCGAGAACGGCGTAAGCGGATTCGCTCCCGTCACTTTTATCGCGTTTTCTGCTGCCGCCGCGCCGCGCCCCGGGCTCTCGACGGAGACGAAACTCCGCTCGCTCCGGTCTGCTGAATACAGAGTAGATCGCGAGCTACGTCCTTCTGGTGGGAACTTACGCTAGGGTATTTGCAAAACATTCCCCCATTCAAATAAATGTGTAGATATTCTTCAGCACTTACTTTGTTCGATCTGTTGCATTTTATTGTTCTATTCATATTTCACTTGGTGGTTCAACATTTCGTAGCCTATTCTGATTTTTCTGCAAATTACTTCTTCTTGTTTTCGTATTAATATGATTCCAACATTGATGTGATTTATTGAAATATTAATTTTGTCAATTAAAATATTCGAAATAAATTTAATTTTTTGGCGTTGTAATATTCGAACATTTTGTATGAAAATTTGTTTTTAGGATGATCACCAAATTATTAATTGTTGATGGGTGCCTCCTCTTCGCTGCGGTCCAAAGCGAGTTGGGGATCAGGCCCCGCTTCCGGGGCGTCTGCCGAGAAACCGAAGTGAAACGCTCAGACCGACGCTTCTCCAACGGATCTACCGCTATTCGCAGTTTGGTGAAATATTCCATCACGGCGGACAAACACAGCCGCCACCCGCTGCGCTTCACGTTCCGTTCCTTCACACCGTCCCCCGCGCAGCCCGGACCAGCGGGCGCTGAAACCGCCCGGGCAGATCGCGAGCTCTCATCCTTCGCAGCTCTCTCTCTCTCTCTCTCTCTCTGAAACGCACGGCTCCGCCGGAGACTTATCGCCGCGGCGGGCGCCCGGCGCGATTCGCAACTTTCTTCCGCGGCCCCCTGAAACAATGGGCCGCGGTCCATTGCATTCAAAACAAGAGCGAAGCGGCTTACGCAAAGAAGCCCCGCGCCTCTCTCGGAGCGGCCCGCAGGGCCATTGAAGTGTTACGGGGCCCCCAAATAAATTTGTGTCAACACCGTGGTGCCGCCAAATCGTTAAATTGAATTTCGGAGCGGAACAATAGAAGTGCGCGCGAGCAAACGACCGACCGCCATTTCCATAACAGCGGCGCCGAGACTGCACCATCTCGGTCGCTGAGTTATTCCGTATAATTTTCCCGACCTTTCGTGACACATCGGTCTCGACAATAACTTTTTCTCCGGTATTAAGTTTTTTTTCGCTGAAAATAAGCGTAATTCCTCTCGTGAAACGCACGAAACAAGATAGATAGGAAAAACGTCTGGTACTAAACCCTTTTCATTTCCATTACAATACATAACATTACGTGAATTACGCGATACGAAAGGTCGAGAAAGAATTTTTCCTTACAATGCGCCTCTTGAAGCGAGCAGACGCCCGCGTTGCCTCGCCTCTCACCGCCTCCGCCGCCCCCGCGTCGCCTCGCAGCCTCGCTTCGGTTTACACGCGTGAGAGCGCGCGCTGAATGTGCGTCGACATCCTCCGGGGAGGTGGCGGTGCTGCAGGCGCCCGCGCGGGCCTTGGAAGAATGCAGGCTGCCGGCGGAGGCGGGCTGGGGCGGACAGGTAGGCGAGGGCGCCGGCACGGGATGAGACGTTGGGTAAGGAAGGGGGAGGCGGGGCATGAGGGAGAGGGAGTGGGGGTGTGAGGGCCAACCTCTAAAGAGGGAGATGACGAAAGAAGGAGGTCGAGGGGGCGAGAGGTCAAGAGGTCGAGAGGGCGAGAGGGCAAAGGGGCGAAGGGGCGAGAGGGCGAAGGGGCGAGAGGGCGAAGGGGCGAGAGGGCGAGAGGGCGAAGGGGCGAGAGGGCGAAGGGGCGAGAGGGCGAAGGGGCGAGAGGGCGAAGGGGCGAGAGGGCGAAGGGGCGAGAGGGCGAAGGGGCGAGAGGGCGAAGGGGCGAGAGGGCGAAGGGGCGAGAGGGCGAAGGGGCGAGAGGGCGAGGGGCGAGAGGGCGAAGAGGGCGAGAGGGCGAAGGGGCGAGAGGGCGAAGGGGCGAGAGGGCGGGGCGAGAGGGCGAAGGGGCGAGAGGGCGAAAGGGTGAGAGGGCAAAGGGGTGAGAGGGCGAAAGGGCGAGAGGGTGAAGGGGCGAGAGGGCGAAGGGGCGAGAGGGCGAAGGGCGAGAGGGATTGGAGGGTCGAAGGCGAGTGAGTAAAGGATGATGTGCGTTGTGAGCAGGTTCCCCTCTCATTGAGGGCCGCGCCGAAGAAACCTTGGGGCAGGATGAAGTAGTGCATGTCGCTGAAGAAAACAGAAACCGTACGAAGTCTCTCTGGAGAGAAAGGAAGCACTCTTGGGAATTTTTTTGGAAACGAAAGAGTTGAGTGTTTTTATGATGCTTCATCCTTTCGATGAGATATTTTGAGATTTTAAATTGTAAAACAAGTAAAATTGTATTTATCAACACTTATATTGTTAATGACTTTGTTGGTACTGAGAATTTTGTTTGGAAATATGACAATATGGCAGATATAACTTCCAAATCTCTAAAAGATTGTTGCGACCTATCCACCCCTTTACTCCCTATCAGACTGTCAAGGATCACAGCAGGTTGGGGAAGGCGAGGTGGGTTGTCCAGGATATGCCGTTGGCCAAAACATGTAGCTGGACTGCCGTTACAATTGTGTGGGGTCCTTGGACACGTACAGGAGGCGCTGTCCTTGTTCAAGTTATTTAAGAGAATTATACATAGAATCGTACTGAGAAATTCTGAATATTATCTGTATTACCAAGCCTATTGTGTATAAAATGGTTCATAAAAAGTTGATAAAATATGTTGTTGTGCGAACTTAATATTGTTACTATTATTGATGTTGAGGTAGATGGAACGCTGGATGTAAGTCGGGACCATGTAGGATCAATCTGCAGTAGCTATCAGGAACTAATATTTCTTGTTGATCATTTATTGTTGTTCCCCCACGTTTTGTGGACCTCGTAAAAAGGAACTACAGATATACAGATTTAAAATATTTAGATTTGAGTTGACAATTAACATCACAAGATAAAAAAATAAATAAAAACTTAAATTTATCATCAAGTTGAAGTCTCAGTAAAACATAGACTCCACATATGGTGTATTACATTTTTAATCGTGAAAAAGTGTAAAAAACATCTTCAACTTCATCATTATGATTCTTTTCTTTATTCACTTTTCTGGTTCTACAGTAATCACACATGTACAAATCGAAGCTTGACTACAAAGGTTTATAAATAAACATAAAACGTAGTAATTACAACACAATTATTCATAGAGTAGGTAAACTCATCGCAGTAAATGCTTACATATTTATAAGTCTACAACATGTCTACAGACACAAAAATAGATATATTAAGAATTGAAGTAAATACCTGAACACGTGAACTTTCTGATCTCAGAAATCATGTTGATTATGACTGCATTCTCCATGTTAATAATTACAGATTATTAACGTCCTGTCAATCCATTGTTTGTTCAGTGACCTTTATAATAATAATAATAATAATAATAATAATAATAATAATAATAATAATAATAATAATAATAATAATAATTAATAATAACAATAATAATAATAATTATTATTATTATTATTACCGTCTATTTTGTGTATTAGAACTGGCCGGAATTGGAAAAATTTCAATTTTTACATATTAGAAGTCATTCGCTTCTGCTGGCAGAACTCCTGGCGCCTGCAGGAGGTTTTCCTCAATTGAAAGTTTTGCTTTCTTGTTTTTTAAACATCTGCCGGCGCTCCAGGGCGCTGCAAAGCCCTGGAAGCAGCGTACGCGTGCACCGGAGAACCTCGATTTTCATTCAATTAGTAGTGTTCGTTTAGAGTTAATTTTTAAAATTTAATTTCGCACCCTCACCCGCCGCCGCCCGCCGGCTTCTTTCCGAAAAGTAAATTAAGTAATTAGCTTACTCTACGGGATTCACTCCTTGCGGCAAGCACTCCCTTCCGAATTGCTACGTGCAACATCTAGGATATTGTTTTGTATTCGAATTCATTTTCAGATTCAGCAATAATTTACATCCTTCATTTTCTTGTAACTTAATGAAACAAATATAATGAAGTCTTCTTCAGCTGTAAGATAATATTCCGCTGGACGTCATAATTTTATTGATCTTAATGACAAATTATATCAACAATCTATTCATTTATTCATTATATCAACAATCTTGATTCATTTATTGCCTTATGTTTCTTTGAAGAATGTAAGACACAGTTCCCTTTTTTATTTCTCATAATGGTTGGCTAAAATAATAATGATTGGCTAAAATATAATTGTTATTTCTAAGCACAAAAGAGTAAGATTGTAAGATAATGACGTACGTGCTAAACTGTTTTGTGTCAGTGTGACTGGAACCAAAATGTGTAAAACATAATTGTGTTATAAACAGTTCTATAAGCATATTTACGACTATTAACTTTGTTATTTTCCCATAGGTATTGCCGTTAAAACCTCAAAATTGTCCTATTATTTGGAATAATTTTAGCACAAAATATATTACACTGAAGTAGAAACAGGTTGAAAGTTAATTATACATTTCAAACATATCTCTTCCAATTACCATATATAACAATAAATTAATAAATAACACGCTGCTCATGATAAAGTTACCAAAAATAATGCACTTTGTGTAGCATAATCATGCTTTCACAGAAGAACTAGTAAATATCACTTGGTAATCTCAATGTTCTCAAATTATTACACTGCTCTATCTCAAGTAAACAAATCACTCATTTCTCAGAAATGTATCGAAACTTCACCAAGTCCCTTTTGTGACAGATGTCGATGTCATTCCGGGAAAGACGATTTTGCCGTTTCAAGGGGGCAAGCGACGAAGCGAAGCGACTCGAGAATGACAATGACTCTTTCACATTTGATCTCATATCTGAATGTCTCTCAAAATATCCCGCTCTCTTTTTTCGAAAAGAAGTAATTCATATATTGCTCACTAGTGTATCGTTAAATGACCACAAAGCGAGGGCCGAGGCGAGGGCAGAGGCGAGGGCAGAGGCGAGGGCAGAGGCGAGGGCAGAGGCGAGGGCAGAGGCGAGGGCAGAGGGGAGGGCAGAGGCGAGGGCAGAGGCGAGGGCAGAGGCGAGGGCAGAGGCGAGGGCAGAGGCGAGGGCAGAGGCGAGGGCAGAGGCGAGGGCAGAGGCGAGGGCAGAGGCGAGGGCAGAGGCGAGGGCAGAGGCGAGGGCAGAGGCGAGGGCAGAGGCGAGGGCAAGGGCGCACGCGTGGGCGGGAGCGTGGACGAGGGCAGAGGAGAGGGCAGAGGCGAGGGCAGAGGCGAGGGCAGAGGCGAGGGCAGAGGCGAGGGCAGAGGCGAGGGCAGAGGCGAGGGCAGAGGCGAGGGCAGAGGCGAGGGCAGAGGCGAGGGCAGAGGCGAGGGCAGAGGCGAGGGCAGAGGCGAGGGCCGAGGCGAGGGCCGAGGCGAGGGCCGAGGCGAGGGCCGAGGCGAGGGCCGAGGCGAGGGCCGAGGCGAGGGCCGAGGCGAGGGCCGAGGCGAGGGCCGAGGCGAGGGCAGAGGCGAGGGCAGAGGCGAGGGCAGAGGCGAGGGCAGAGGCGAGGGCAGAGGCGAGGGCAGAGGCGAGGGCAGAGGCGAGGGCAGAGGCGAGGGCAGAGGCGAGGGCAGAGGCGAGGGCAGAGGCGAGGGCAGAGGCGAGGGCAGAGGCGAGGGATGGGCAGAGGCGAGGATGGCAGAGGGCGAGATGGGCAGAGGCGAGGGATGGGCAAAGGCGAGGGCAGAGGCGAGGGCAGAGGCGAGGGCAGAGGCGAGGGCCGAGGCGAGGGCCGAGGCGAGGGCCGAAGCGAGGGCCGAGGCGAGGGTCAAGGCGAGGGCCGAGGCGAGGGCCGAGGCGAGGGCCGAGGCGAGGGCAGAGGTGAGGGCAGAGGCGAGGGCAGAGGCGAGGGCAGAGGTGACGGCAGAGGCGACGGTTTGGGTGAAAGTGGCGGATAGGGCCTGTGAGAGAGAGGAGAAGGGGCAAGCACAAGGGCGGGGGCAAGGGCGAAGTCGGGGACAACGAGGGTGAGGGAGGAGGTGGGGGCGGGGGCGAGGGCGAGGGCAGGGATGGGGAGAAGGGCGGGTGCAGTCGGAGTCGGAGGTGTGTGTGTTTGAAAACTAGGGGGGAGTGACTCTGGCGCGAGCGTTCCGAGGCGCGTACCCGGGAGCGATTTGTTCATAAAAACGCAATAACCGCCCGAGGGTGGGTGCGGCGGCGGCGCGGCGGACGCGTTCACACAAGAGGCGGAGTCGCTCCCGCGAAGCGCGTGGGAGAGCCCTGCAGCCGAGCGACAACGTTTAGGGAAGGTTGCGGCATAAAACCTGAACGCATGAGGTTGGAAATATAATGGCAGAATGCGGAACACCCAAAGAATTAACTCTACTACCTCAATCAGAGTATGATCCTTCCTTCTTGTACAGGAGATACGGTGTAAATGCGCATCTCCAAGACACCTTACAGCAAACCTAACTTTTTTATTTTCTTATTTAGGAGCTCAATTGACGAAGTATGAGACCTAATTTCATTTTGAAAGGCCGCTGTTATGCACTTTGATCGTTTCAATTTTATATGTATTTTTCAATATATATTTGCCGATTAACCGAATATTAACCCTCTTCACTTTTCTTATAGTTGCCAAACGTTCATTTAATTCTGACAGTGTTCGATTACTCACTTAGGATACATTTGGTACATGTATGATTTTAATATACTTGGATAAATTTGGACTATTCAGAATGTATTATCCCTGCCAATACAGGAAATATAAATTAGTTTTAAATTATATTAATTCGATTTGTACTGCAGTAAGAATATATGGAAATAAGGACAATTCTACTTTAGTGGATCGAAAAGCAGAAATTTATAAGGTTGCAGAATATATGCTACACGTACTGTGATTTTCATACTGAATTTAATGCTGAGGGAGTATTCTGTGATGAATACTCTTCCTAATATTTGCCTTGCGGACAGACAAATTGAGAAAGCTGCTTCCACAATGAAACGACATTATTTCTACTGATAGTGAGTTAGAGAATTCGAAAATCTTCACGTTCTTAATAATTGTCTGAGATCTTTGAAAGTTGGGTGTATTGTGGTTGGTAAGTATTCTCTTGTCAGAACGAATAGGTAGAATTTTTCACCATGTGTTATACTTTTATATATCACATAAGCTCTGATGTTTAGAAAGGATAATTTAGAAATCAAGGCATCAAGAAATTCGAGGTTCGGTGGTACGTGTTATAGGAATTTGCGTTATAGCGATTCCCGTTACAGATGGAGTATTCTGAAGGTTTGATTTTTGAAGATCCTATTTTTGGAGGTTCAATTTTTGGAGGTTCAATTTTTTGTGGTTCTGTTTTTGAAGGTTCTATTTTTGGAGGTTCTATTTTTGAAGGTTCTATTTTTTGAGGTTCTGTTTTTGGAGGTTCTATTTTTGGAGGTTCTATTTTTGGAGGTTCTATTTTTGGACGTTCTATTTTTGGACGTTCTATTTTTAGAGGTTCTATTTTTGGAGGTTCTATTTTTGGAGGTTCTATTTTTGAAGGTTCTATTTTTGAAGGTTCTATTTGAGGATGCTCAATTCTTAGAGTTTCGATTTTTAGAGAGTTTAGGAGTTAAGGTTTAAGTTACGAAAATTTAAGTAATGGAGGTTTGAAATGTAGAGGTTTCAATTAACCGATGTGCCCATCATTGAGGTTTCTCTGCACCAAACCTCAAGTACTACTCCATTTCCTTCCAGCCTTCCGCAATGCTCGTAGGGTGGCAAAACGGCGCAGAAGGACGCGACGCAGCCCGAACATCTGTCTCGGCGCGGGGGGCGCGAGGCGTGCAAGCACGACGGGGCGGGGCGGGGCGGGGCGGGGCGGGGCGGGGCGGTGGCGGGGCGGGGCGGGGCGTGGCGTGGCGTGGCGGGGCGTGGCGGGGCGTGGCGGGGCGGGGAGGGGCGGGGAGGGGCGGGGGTGGGGCGGGGCGGGGCGGGGTGGGGTGGGGTGGGGCGGGGCGGGGTGGGGCGGGGCGTGGAGGGGCGGGTGGGGTTGGGCGGGGCGGGGCGGGGAGGGAAGCGTTCCGGAAGACGCGCTTCTGTTTGGGAGGTGGGCTGGAAAGGCTGCGGCCGGAGAGGGGCGAAGGCTGGGCCCGTTGAGGGGTGCCAAGGAGATCTCAAGAGACACGAGGGGGTGGGGCTGTCTGGTGTCTTAGGGCGCTCGCCGTCATTTCTACGCCACTACGGAAACCTTCGATCGAAATGACGGGGGAGGAATGAGGGAAAGTTCTTTTGTGTTATCAAGAGCGGTGTCTCAGTGTATCAACTGATGCTACTGCAGTGTCTCTGACCGGGAGATTCTAGCTTCGAGTCCCGACGGCGGCAGGATTTTCGACACTAGCTTTTCAGCTACATCAAATTCAGTCTCTGTCTGGAGGAGAATCCTACCGGCCGGCTGCTCTGATCGGCAGTTTTCCGTGGTTTCTGCGATCCACTCCAGGCGAATGCCAAAACAATACCCTAGCAAACGTGCCACGGACCGCGCACGATCTTTCCTTCCTCTTTCTTGTCTTATCCTCATCTCCTACACACTCACTTACACTAAGATGCACTACACTACCACACATGCTGGCAGACTGGTCGGGGACTTACAACTTGTCCCGGCTGGACCGGTGGTCCGCTGAGGGGAGATATTGGAGCGGTGGGAGATACTGGGGAGAGGGGAGGCGGTGTCCCGTTGGTTGGAGAAAACCCCGCTCGCCCACGGTAGGTCGGCGCCGGATCTCGCCATCCAGTGGGGGAATATCACTGCCACCTCCAGATGAAATGCATCCACTACACTTACGGGACTAATGATCTCCGTAGTTGACGCTCCCGGAATCACCACCATTCAATCAATCAATTTTTTTGGCATTTGAAAAAGTGTCAGCTATGTTTTTTTTTTTCACAAGCTGTGAACATGACGATTTGCAATGATAGAGAAGCAGATTTTTCACATTTGCATATAATTGTAATGTCAAATTTCAATGTAATGTCCATTCAATCAATTAATTTTTTTGGCATTTGAAAAAGTGTCAGCTATGTTTTGCTTTTTCACAAGCTGTGAACATGACGATTTGCAATGATAGAGAAGCAGATTTTTCACATTTGCATATAATTGTAATGTCAAATTTTAATAATAAATTGCATTTGAAGTTTCGGTTAAAAACCGTAAATCACAGCATTGTTTGGCACCTTGTTTTTTTAGTTAGATTCCTCGGATATTTACATACGATTATTCAGTAAATATTATATCCGTATTATACAGTAAATTACGCATCGCCTTGCCGATTTGAATTTAAAGATACAGCTACGATAATTTTCAGTATGATATACAGTACACGTTTTTCCTTCTTCGATTTAAATAATTATTATTTATATGTGTGTTTATTTACCTTCCACCTTTTGCCGAATTTTTTAATTTATTGTGCGGCATGAATTTTCAGGGAGAAGGAAGAATGACTGCAGTTCAGAAGCCATAATGCTTCCCATCGCCATTATGCTCATCCGTTCAACAGGCGTTTGCATTCAGATATAACGATAATAATGTTGACAATGTAGCAATTAGCACAAAGAAGACAAAACTGGTAAAATGAAGGGCAGGGGAAACGAAAAAGAACTCCCAGAAAGCTTTATATGTATTCAAGTAAAGCTTGAAACGCTTTAGTCTCATTTTAAAGTGTCTCCCATTTTGTTTCGCAACTACCTGACAACATTGCACGTAATAGCCGAAAGCGAGAACCTTTCGCGAAGGCGAAGTCCCAATTCCCCATCATTCTTTCACGAGCACAGAGAGCTCGTTCCGTATTCCGTGAGGTGTTAACTCGTAAATTTATGAAGTGCGCGTGATGCTTGTAAAAGGAATATCGTCTTGTGTACCGCCTCCGCGACCAGCCGCGTGCAAGCAGAAGTGTTGTCTGAGGGTCGTAGTGAAAGATTAAGGAAGTGCTTCCGAGCGAAATAGGAACACACACTCGCGCGGGGGGGGGGCGCCGCGGGGAGAAAATTACTCACGCGCCGTCGCAGTCGGAGGGAATCGCTTGTGAGGCACAGTGGGACAAATTACATAAATTTCGGACGACAAGAAAAAATCGAATTGCTCACAAAACCAATTGACTGATTGATTGATTAATTGATTGGTGTTTCCGGACACGCCAACTGCTACTTGCTGTTATTCCCGTGATTGTGATGAGTGTTTCACCTCAAGGGTGACTATGATCTTTCCTAGCTGGATGGTGAGATCCGGCGATGACATACACGTCTGTCTGTGGGGGGGGGAAGGTTCTCTTTTAGGTACCCGTCTTCAGCGAGACACGGATTTAGAACAAGTATCTTCTTATAAAAAAATAAAAAAAATATTTTAAATAGAATACTGATACACTACAGTTTCCTAAAACTCATTTATTCCTATTGTTCTTAATAGACGGCTTCCATTAAATTTCTTAACGGACGTGGTCGGTATGGATCATGGGTTTTTACTCACACATCAGAGACATGAAACCTTGTTTGGTTTTGATTTGACCACATAACAGTACCTAATTAAGCAAAAATATTTATGCATGATTTACCTTTAGAATGGTTGTTATTATATATTTCCAGAAAACACTAAATGCAAATAAAAAGAGTAATTAAGGGGAATACATAGCAACAAGAGTAATGTTAAAATTAACTTTTAATTATTTTGAAAGTAATTGCTTATAATCAATATTGAAGTTTTACTGCATTTTTTAAACTGATAGAGCCAATATTTATATACTTAGCGAGCTATATTAAGCTGTAGTACACATCCTTTCATACGGAGCTACTTTATTCTAAGTGCTAGATGTAGATTTTCGCTTATTTTCTTGAAATCATTCCATCAATAGGAAGATGTTAAAAAATGCCACATTTTCTTCATAGAACATCTTATTTTTTAGCATTTACGGTAGTAATAGAACACGAACTTTAGAAAACATTTTGGTCCAAAAACTAGTTGCACTATAATCAGGCAGTAGAAAATCGATAACATGGATCGAAAACGTCTATGATCGAATCACGCTAGCACGACTGCATATTATTGTGCTACCGAATTTGACACAGATTTGCGTGTCAGTAAATTGGCTAAGAAATAAAATAAATTCGCGTCTGTGTTTAAAACTTTTTTCTAACTTTGGGGCAAATAAAAATGTATCTTTTTATACACTTAATATTTAAAAAAGGTCAGGGGTGCTGATGATTTCTTTTTCCATGAACAAAGATCACGAAGAATAATTGATGAATGCCATTAAATATACCTACATTAATGGATATGAAAAAGGTAATTTCTAATCAATGAACTTTCACTTACCTCTTTTTGTGACATTAATTTCACCTTCATTACAATAGAAACAAAAACACATGTGGCGTTACTTACTTAGGACTTTGTTCCTTGAGTGCTAGGTGGCACATCAGACATACGACACCCCACGCTGAATGTGAAAGCTGGTGAGTTGGATTTGGAACACCTTAAAACCCATCACCGGTACAGAAACTAGAATATTGACCGACGTGGCTTTATGGTCTAACTTAATTGAAAAACAATACCGATTTTCAAATAATTGTAGTGAATTGAGAAGGTATAAAAACATGCATTTATGTTTGTAAGTAAAGAAACTATAACTTTGACACTCGTTTGTTTAAAGTACTTTTTATGACGACCAACTATTATTTTTATTGATTTGCAATGCATTTAGAAGAGGTTCATTTTGTCTTTATATATACTTTTCATTCCGAAAGTTTGGAATATTAGGAAATTAAGACGACCGATTCCTTGAAGACATTACTATCCCTACCTCTTCTGGTAAACAAAGAAGATAACATACCCCGTAAACCTAACTTAATGAGTCGTTGGCTTTAATGTTGGCAGCAACGCTGTTATAGGTTCTTCGTAAAATATGGTGAAGTGACCTAAGGGTAGACAGTTTCATTGTGCAATTTAATTTTTAAACAGTTGAAAAATCTGCTCTGTTCGACGCAATAGTTATTTTGATCTTCAAAAAGTCGTAATAATCTTGGTTGAAGTCATAACCTAATGCGATCACTATCAGGGAGGTGACAATAAGTTACTCCCTTCACACTTTTCTCTAGTACAAAGTTACTTGGCCAATCATCTGAAGATCCTAACAGCTGAACTATGTACAATCTATCAACGTTATATATAATAAAGTCGTCAACGTCTGGCAGATATCGTACGTTTAGAAAGTTAAGAAGGTAAGAATTAATTTAGTGTTTTCTTGATGTAATTCTTACTGTTCCATAAGCTCCAAAACGCAAGTAAGGACTTTTGCTTTAAAATTACCTTTGCATTTTGAAAGAGTAGATACTCACGTTTTCATTGCAACGTTCATTTCAGGTTCGACGTGTGACATCTCCTGGAAAGTTTTCTTTAAACGTTCGCCAAAGAGAGTGCGCGTACTCGTTGGAACACATTAAACAACGAAGTATTAAAACTCTGTGATTATTACAGTACACAATTACGTTTAATTAACCGCGGACGTATTACAAATTAAGACTTTATAAAACGATTTTTTGAGAATTATATTAAGATTTAATGATATTAATTGCTGAATGATATTAACATATTGACCATTTTATTTTAGCATGGCAAGAGAGATGGCAGGAAATGGAGAGAGTAAACATAACGCACACGCTTCACTTGGTACCCAAGAATCTACTTTGAGGAAAAGACTATAAGCTGCAAGTGTAAAATACAATAATAAGTTTAATTAAGTAAAAACCATTAGCTACAAATTTCATTAAAATTATTGTTAGGGAACTCATACGCTACTGAGGCATTTAAAGGGAGGTTCTCACACGAACATGAAAGTTTGCTACTCCCGTGAGGGAACTAGTTACAAGTTCTGTGGAATCAACAGAAGGCTAATTGAGCATTTGGCATCTGAAAATTAACAACATTAACTAAATTATCTTAAATGCAAATATTACTAAAACTTTTGAATGAAACATGACTTATTGCGAAGTATAACAGAATTTTTGGTTATTGGCTGAACTGCGATTACATCGCACGAAGTCCGGCCACTAGTAATAAGTATTTCTGAATGTTGCCGAGTGGTGAGATGTGTGACATTCAATCAGAGAGTCGAGATGCTTTTGTTTCAGTCCCAGTCCCATGCCTTCGCGGTTCCAGCCCCACTGTTCATTGTCTGCGGGGGGTGGGGAAGGGAGAGGGTCCGGTGCAGATTCCGGCGCGAGTGGTTCTTGGGAATGGAGGGCAGGCGGCGGCGCGGTCGTTTCGCCAGGGCCACATCCCGCCCGCGCGTCATAAGGGCCGGAACGACCGCGGTTCGCGTACCACCCCCACCCACCTCCCCACCTCCTCGCCTACCACGCACACGCCCGCGCCCGAGTCATCACCTTCCGACCTCGCCTTCGTCTTCGCGTTCCACCTATATCTCGCCCTCGGTTTTGCTCCTCGTCTCGACTTCGCCTTTGCCCTCGTCCTCGCCCTCGCCCTCACCCTCGCCCTCGCCCTCGCCCTCGCCCTCGCCCTCGCCCTCGCCCTCGTCCTCGTCCTCGTCCTCGTCCTCACCCTCGCCCTCGCCCTCGCCCTCGCCCTCGCCCTCGCCCTCGCCCTCGCCCTCGCCCTCGCCCTCGCCCTCGCCCTCGCCCTCGCCCTCGCCCTCGCCCTCGCCCTCGCCCTCGCCCTCGCCCTCGCCCTCGCCCTCGCCCTCTCCCTCGCCCACGCCCTCGCCCACGCCCTCGCCCTCGCCCACGCCCACGCCCTCGCCCACGTCCTCGCCCTCGCCCACGCCCTCACCCACGCCCTCGCCCAAGCCCTCGCCTCGCCTCGCCCTCGCCCTCGCCCTCGCCCTCGCCCTCGCTCTCGCCCTCGCTACCCGCCTCGCCCTCGCCCTCGCCCTCGCCCTCGCCCGCCCTCGCCCTCGCCCTCGCCCTCGCCCTCGCCCTCGCCCTCGCCCTCGCCCTCGCCCTCGCCCTCGCCCTCGCCCTCGCCCTCGCCCTCGCCCTCGCCCTCGCCCTCGCCCTCGCCCTCGCCCTCGCCCTCGCCCTCGCCCTCGCCCTCGCCCTCGCCCCCACCCTGGCCCTCGCTCTTCTCTCTCTCTCCCTCGACTTCTCCCTCGCTCTTGTTCTCTCTCTCTCCCTCGATTTCGTTCTCGCTCTCACCTTCACCTTCGTCCTCGCCCTCGCCTTCGTGTTCATCTCCGACATCGCTCTCACTATCACCCTCACCCTCGCCATTTCTTTTACTCTCCCTCTCGCTTTTCCCCGCCCTCGCCCTCGCCATCACCATCATCGCCACCGTCTTCGCAGTCACCGTCGTTTCCACCCTCCCACTAACATACCCCTTGCTCGTCTCCGTCTCTTCCCGCTTCTTGCGTGTTTTATGTCTGATCCAACCTCGCGTTCCTTCTCCCACTTGCGTTCGTCCGACCTCCCACCCACGTCATCCTACCCGCCCACTCCGCCACCACATCCATCTCCCCGCCCTTCGGCTACTGCCTCTGGCCCTAACGCCCGCTGCCCAAGAGCAGCCGAGAGGTTTACTCGTGGAGCGTTGATTGCACCAGGAATCGCGTTGAGATGGGTGGAATTCGTGCAAGAGGGCACACGAAAGCACAAGGTGACGGAAAGGCTTTGAACATCTGAATCAATACATTGTTTTTTCGTGGCAACCAGTGAACATGCCACATGTGTACAACAATTTCTGAGCGAAATTTCTTTAAAGCTTTTCTAATTCTGTCTCAACGCCCTAAATTGCATTTTACTGTGGAAATGTTAGAATATTTTTTTAAATATACTTAATGTGTGAAATGATATCATTTAGATTTATAACAACCGTAGTAACAGTGTTATATTTCATTATCATCATAAACTTCAGAGTATTCCTTCAATCTTCCGTTTCCTATATATTTTCCTTACACACTTCCTTTATCCTCTCCTCCACGAAATAGTATCGGGATGATTATTATAAAAGTATTTATTACTCTTGTAATCCATTATACAATGTTTAAAAGAAATGCATACTTTTAACGTATTCTGCATGTATTGAAATCTTAAAAGTTTGTTACTTAAATAACAGTCAAGGGTTGTGAATTTTGTGAAACGTGTTTGAAGATACGAAATGCATGCTGATGGAAACAAAAATCAATTCACCATCGTTTCAACTGATTATTTTCATGGGCGCTCATTCAACCTATTTTCGACGGACTGATCAGCTTACTTTGAACCTTGTGTTGTTTTTTTCATTGATTACATTAATTCTCCACATTATACTGCAAGACTTCATCCAACAATTGTTTGTTACACCCTTCTCCTCTCCGTGTAGTTTTCGTGCCGGATTAAAATTTAATCAAACCATTCCGCACAATATTGCATAATCCTATTTAATAACACCGCATCTACTCGTAAAAAACCTTATTCCCCTACTAGCATGCAGAGTCTTTGTCGTTTTCCATTAGAGCCGTCCTTGCCTCCGCATTTCACAGCCTTCCATGCACACCGCGCGAGTTTGCGGCTGCGGCACCTGCCGCGCCGCGGAGCAGCCAGCGTGAAAAAGGGAGCGCGAGATCTCGAAAGCGCTCGCGCCGCGACACGCGCCTTCAAAGACGCGCTTTATTCTTTGGCCGACGCCCACGCACGTACGCATGCACGCGGCGTCACGAGAGAGAGGCGGCCTTCCGCTTCACGCGCTCCAGCGGCGACTTGGGGCAGTGGGCTCCACCGCCCGTGGATAGGGATGGCAAAAAAACATCGATCTTTTCCATTAGAAACATCGATATATTATCATCGATATTTTGCTTTTCATGTTGTTTTTTTTCACATCGATTGGTTGGTTGGTTGTTAGTGATTCCGAGCGCGTCAACTGCTCGGATCATTAGTCCCGTAAGTGTAGTGTATGTTTTTTCCTCGGGAGGTGGCGATGATCTTCCCCTGATGGAGAGATCCGGCACCGAACTACCGTCGGATAGCGGGATTTCCGCTTAACCAGGACTCTCTCACCAGCGGGGCACCGCCCTAGCCGGAACAAGCTCTAAGCTCCCGACCGGTCTCTCGAAATGTGTGGTAGTGTAGTGCATGTTAGTGAAAGTGTGTGTGTGTGTGTGTGTGTGTGTGTGTGTGTGTGTGTGAATAAGGTGTGAGAATGAACAAAGGAATAGGAAGGAAACATTTCGAACGGTCCGTGGCCCATTTTTTAGGGTACTGCTCTGGCATTCGCCTGGTGTTGATCGGAGAAACCACGGAAAACTAGTTTCACATCGATATTTTGTTGCAAAATAATCGATATTTTTTTAATTTTAATTTTTAATTATTTTAAATAAAGGGGTTTAGGCACGTTGTAGAGTAGCAGCAGTACACAGCAATATCCTTGTTTTGCGTCATCCTCTTTATCACGCTGCACATTTCGCCTGTGCAATCTGAGGGAATTTTAGATGACACTAAATGTATGAATGTGTGTGTACTATGAATGGAAGGTGTATGAATGGAAGTGACTAAAGGGTAAAGTAGCGAAACCCGATGTTCTTTATTGTTTATTTTATTCTTTAATATTCTATAATACAGACATTCTATTATATATTTTATTAACATACTACTCACATTCTGGTAATCAAGCAATAAAATATATTCCTTTTACGTACTGTAATAAAAAATGGATAGGAAATAGCATGTTCATTAGTCTATAATTAAAACATCGATTTTTTAAACATCGATATTTTTTTGTCGATGTTTTCATCATCGAAAATCCTTTAGCGATGTATCGAAATATCCATGCATCAATATTTTGATAAAATTTGCCATCACTAGCCGTGAAGACTCTCCAACTGAGTGGATATCGGGCGCTATACGTCTGTTCAATTATGTGGATGCACCAATCAACCGAGCATTCCAATAATCGCAGTTCCTCAAACTCAGAGGAAATTAACGGTGTGCGACTGCACTACTGCTTGGATACCCCAACCAGGAGAGCACTCGGATTCTCCGAAACTGCGATCTTCCGGATGCTCACCTGGTTGGATTGTCAATGTAATGTGGCAATCGTGTAGCGCTGATGTCCACTCTGTTTCAGAAAGTGCGATTTTCTGAATTTCCAGGTGGGTTGAAGTAGATGTAATAGAATTTAAGCGGGTAAAAACAATAGTACATTATAAAATAATTCAATAGTACCGAAGCAACTTAGACGTGATCGAGACGTAACGTTTTTTTATTTTACGTCAAAAAAAAACAGTGAAAACTGCGTATGACGTGCTATGGGGAAAAGTGAATTGTGTGCCCGTTTTCTAAATTCTGTGATCCCTACACTGTCATGTACTACTTAAATTTTGAAAAAAAGAAGTTATATGAATGTGTTATTGTACAATACGAATATAATATAGTACGTTTTTGATGAAGAATGAAAAATAATCGATTTGAAATCAAATTATCATTTTACTCCGTATCATAATAACTGTTTTAGAAAAACGAGTTTTAGTCATCTAAGAAGAGAATAATATAAGGGAATACAAGAAACAAATGTTTGAATGACTCATCTGAAACATAACATTTATTAAACCTCTTTAAACTCCATTCTTTCTTTACAAGAAACTTTATATCTTGAGTAATGTGTTGCGGATGTAAGAAGTTTGTGAATACCCCTAAATGCATCAACTTGTTAGAGCAACAATTTGTTAGATAACGATATATTTAGATATGAAAAACCAGTGGATTCAGATCTATTTTAAAATAACAAATCATTAGTAGATATTTTTATACATAGCAATGTGCGTCAGTATTAGCATCCGTAACTGGCATCATAACATCTACTGTCACATTTATATTCATGGTTACCCCGATATCAAGAACTTAATTATTAACTCAAGGCTTAGCGCTCAAAAAGGCAAAATATACATTATCACATTAATCCTATCTTCAGATATATTGCAACCTTGACCGCAATCAACATCTACTAAGACTGTAGTAAAAACGTTTAAAAAAGAGAACGTGATACTCTCTTATGCCTTAGGTGAATGGCTTCTAAATATGGATAATAATGATGAAACGATTTTAATATTTAACTGTGCTGGTGGAGTGTGTGAGAACCACATTGTTATATTTTTATTAAATAATTAAAATAGTTTTATAAATAATTTCTCAGCAAGTTGTGTATTTATTTAAAATCGTGGTGTTTGCGAACTAACGAGTTACAGTTAAAGGATAATTCATAAGTAATATGGGAATTAAATGTAAGTAAAAGGGGAGAAACATGAGAAATCCAAACACGAATGCACTTCATCTACCGCAAATTCAACGTGGATTCTCTGAGAGAAGTGACTCAGTGCATCAACTGATGTTACTGCAGTGTCTTTTTCCAGGAGGTCATTGGTTCGAGTCCCGACAGTGTGTAGATTTTTGACACTAGCTTTTCAGCTAGGTCGAATTCAGTCGCTGTCTGGAGGAGATTTCTAGCGGCCGACTGTTCTGATCGGTAGTTTTCCGTGGTTTCTCCAATCAACACCAGGCAACTGCCGGAGTAGTACCCTAACAAACAGACCACTGACGGCACGCGATTTTTCCTTCCTATTCCTTGTTCTATCCTCATCCCTTACACACACTTACATTAGTATGCACTACACTACCACAAATTCCGGGAAACCGGTCTAAAGCTTAGAGCTTGTCTCGACTGGGGCGATGGGAAATACCTGGTTCCGGGAAACCCCACCAGCCGACGGTAGGTTGGCGCCGGATTTCGCTATCCAACGGGGGAAGATCACAACCATCTCCCGATGAAAAAGCATCCACTACACTTACGGGGATATTGTCGTTGACGTGCCCGGAATCACTAACAACCAACCAACCATTGAACACGGATTCATTTGAAAGTGAAACCTTCTACCCAGAAATGCGCAGACGGGGATGGAGACGAGGACTTAGAGCACAACTCGTAGGCTTCCGTGGCTCGAAACAATATCTATTTGGCTGTTTGAGAGACGCGGCGTCCTAGGAGCAGGTGCCAACGTTTCGACCGTCGTGCAACGACCTTTCTTTCGCATCTAATCGTGAGGAAGATCGCAGCAGAATGCCAGCCGAAACGTTCGCATCTATGCCTGTGCCTAGAACGTGGCATCTCCAAGACAGCCAAGTAGACACTACAGCACAGATCGCCCCAACCTTTACGCGGACAGCCACGATTTTTTGAACATGATTTGTATCACGTAAGTTTGAAGCATGGACGACTGCGCGTGCACTCCGATTGCCGCGCCCTTTTATTCACCTGCGGCGCAGGTCATGGCTCCGCCCGCACCGTGTGAACGCGCGCCGCCGCCGCCCGCTCGTTAGGCGGCTAAGTGCTCCGGCACACCGCTGTTTATGCGCGCGGCCGCGGCAAAACCGACTTAATGCCCGACCCCGCCCCGCCCTGTCCAATCCCACCCCGTCCCTCCACGGATACCGCCGCCCCACCGACCCTTGCCGATGCCAATCCTCGCGCCCATCCCTCTAACGTTGACGCCGCTTTGCCCATCCTCGTGCTCTTGCCACCCTGATACTCGTGCCGCCCACAACCCTTCCTTCTGTCGCCCACCCGGACCCATATCCTCACCTACCCCCGCCGCGAACTGCCAGTCTACGCGCTTTTTTCACTGCTTTTGAGGACGTTTTGTCCGTACTCACGCTCGTGCCATTCTCACTCCTTTCAGCCCTTCCTATCACCGTTCTGATGTAAGTAAATAAATACGTCACCCCTCCCATCACCTTCGTCAATGCACACTGTTGGTATCTCCGCCAATCCTTGTACACTCGCCTCCATCAATGTGTCCGTTCAGCCCATCGTACACAAATAAGGACCCGGTGCGGCAATCCTCGTTGCTTCTACATCCCCTTCACCATCACCCTCTCTCGCCCAACACTTTCGCTCACGCCTATCCTCACCCATCCTCGGTGCCTCCGATGCTCCGCCTCTACCGTAGTTCCCGTAACCGCTGCCGGGCACGCTTCATCTGACCGTCGACGCCATCGCCTGCGCCGCCTGCGTCGCCTGGCAGGCGTTTACTGATCTCTGCCACCACCAAAGCCGCCGATCCCGGGGGATTCCGCCACCGCTGCCGCCGATTCTGTTGCGTTCTCCGCCACCGCCGATGCCGCGAAGCCGACGACGCGTACGCAAGCACGTAACCTCCATGGCTCTCGCTCGCTCTTTCTTTTCTAGCCCACTCTTCGCCTCTCCTCTTGCCGCTGATCGCATTTTCACCACCCTGTAGCATCCGCTACCACCATTGTTCTCACTGCAAACCATCACCGGATGTGTCACCACCGCCATCACTGTCGCCGGCCCCGCCCCGCCCTCTCACTGTCCTTCACCGCCTTGACACCGACCCAGTCACCGACCCAGTCACCGACCCCATCACTGACCCCATCACCGCCCCGCCACCGCCTCGTCGCCGCCCCGTCGCCGCCCCGTCGCCGCCCCGTCGCCGCCCCGTCGCCGCCCCGTCGCCGCCCCGTCGCCGCCCCGTCGCCGCCCCGTCGCCGCCCCGTCGCCGCCCCGTCGCCGCCCCGTCGCCGCCCCGTCGCCGCCCCGTCGCCGCCCCGACGCCGCCTCCGCCCCCGTCGCCACCTCTTTCATTAACCTCGTCACCGCACCGACACCTCGCCCGTCACCTCCCCCGTCACCTCTCCCGTTACCGACCCCGTCACTCAACCCGCCGCTGTTCCCACCGCTGTCACTACCTCCACTTCGTACTTTTCGACGGCCATCAATAGGATTTGCGCGCTTTCCTCTAATATGCTAATCAGGACACAACTAAAGACTAGGAGGATGTACCTTATTATTGATGGTTGATTTTCGTGCTTCATTTGCATAGAGAAAAGCGTTATGTCAATGCTACATACGTACGTAATATTACCTACAATACTTTCGTTTTAGTGCAAAAGTTTTGCGAGAATTGATTTTTCTGCAGTTACTTACAGCTGATAAGGTAAATGTGTTCTAGAATCAACATGAGAAGAAAAATAAGAACAATTTATGACTACAGTGTTTATACAACGGTAGAAATTATGTTCGTGTCTTTTCGTCGTTTTCAGGCGCCTGTTTCTTTGAGAAATGAATAAAAATAATTTTTTTCCATTTCATATCATGTGTAATAAGTGATGGCTTTGACTTCTTTCTGCTTCTCTAGGAAATAAAGTGTAGTTTGTTTACAGAAATGATTAAAATTAAAATTACAATTTTTAGTCAAAATTTACGTTGCACAAAGTAGTGCATACACAATATTTTATTACAAACACGAGTTTGAATGCGCTATATAATATATTTCGGGCTGTCAAGTCTGTTTTGCAAACTTAAGCATTCATTCGAAAGCTACCTAAAATGTGGACATACATTCCGGACGCATGGCTGTCGCATTTTCTACGAGTAACTTTCTATTTGGTATTTCTGTAGTGGAATTATTATTGTTTTGCTCATACGAGAAATATTAATTCGGTGAGAACGAAAGCACCCTCCACTTGTACCTGTGTGGGACAATGGATTTGTTTTCCGTATTTATAAGTGTGACTTCATAATTCATCGTTTCGCATCTCTTTGGAAATTTCACGTTTTCTATGAAATATTACGCCATTTATACTGCGTTACAAATTTGAATGAAATATTTCCTTTTTCGTTCAATGGTCCACACTTCTCGAATGGAACGTATGATCCCATTTGCGTCACTTCTATTGCTTACTCTGTGGCTTGATGCTACAGCTCTCAATGGAAGAAATAGTTTTCATAGTGTCACTTTATATTTGTCACTTACATTTCGAAGATAAAAAGGTTTTTTATGCCAAAATAGTTTCAGGGAGCCAAGGGTGCCACGTTACAAGAGTGCGTGAAATTATCAATTTTAAATGTAGCAACTACATTTAAAAACACTATTAATATTATTTAAATTATTTTTCCCTATACGTCTTTTAATAAAATGATTGTTATATACAATGGAATCGAAGTTAAAATACTGTTATAGTTATAATACAATAAGGTTTAAAGTATTTTATGAAAAAATAAAATCAAAGCATATAAAATGCTTATATATATTAATTCACCTTTGGACACATTCTGCTATCAATTGGATACCATGGATGTTTCAGTCAATATAAAAACGTTTTGAGATTATATTGAGGAGAACCTAAGACAGAAAAATGCATATGCATGGTAAAAACACCTACAAAAAAGGGATTGAATGCATGTTAACTAGGTTTGTAGTGTACTCTCAAATAATCAGGAAAGTTTTGATATGCAAGTTGAAATTTACTTGAAATCCATTCCACACATTTGAGTTAACTTTTTAATAATAGCACTGACCCAAAGACGAGCGAGTTTCTGAAGTTGCATGTAAAGTACACGGCAAATTAACGAGTTTATACGCAAAACTGCCGTATTATCAACATGCATGATATAAAAGTATTGGCAATGTGTGCTAATAGAATAAATATGACAGAGTAACTTATGTTTAAAAAGTTGTCTTTTCAGCATTGCTTTTTTTATTGTATTAAAAAGTATAACTTGGAAGTGCGTACAAAATTGTACAATTCCGAACACGTGCTTTTTATGAGAAAAAGTGATTTGTTTTAATCGTCAGAAAATTCGTGATTAATGAAGCTGAATTCTAATGTTCGTTCAATCACATTCATTGTAACGACTAGAGCACCAAGAGTATATTTAATATATTCTGTTGTATGAGAACATAATACAATTTTAAAACTCCATCTTGGTTTACAAGAAATTTGCGCCTTTGAATCTGTTACCGGCATCTGTTTTGAAGTGATCATCGAACGGTGAGAATTGAAACATCCTTTAATTCTTGAATTAATTATTATTAACACTGTTTCTATTACCATGAACAGAGACAACGAATTTTCATTTGTGGATGAGAATTTTTTTCATTTAAACTAAGACATTCGTATTAAGTATTGTTAAAAATCAATTATGAGCAATATTTGACTTTATAAAGTTCTTGTTTTATAATGACATTAAATATGTGAGATATTAAAAATGGTGTACATTGCTTCCAGTAATTTATACTGATAAAGGGAATAACCGTCGGCTTTGCCAAAATTGCATTCATGAGTTAAGTAACTTTCAATGGCGTAGCCAAACAAATCCTCTAATGTAATTAATGAAAGAATTGGTGATGACATCAACCTCCATTATTCATGCAATGCCAATAACATCTGTTTGCGAAAGTGACATTTCGAAGAAAAATTAAGAAATATTTTAAAACAAAAACAGATATATTCAACTCATTTAATATTGATTGGAAGTTAGTGCTGTATTTCAGCATCATACGTTTATCGTTCAGTTTCGGCATTATTACGGCAGAGTCCTACCGTCTGAATTTGCACCTGTAAGGCATGTGCTTTAATTTCTACGATGAACCCTGTTCTTGCACTTTATGGAAAGAAACTTTGCTCACGGATGCCCCTTTAACCGGGGCAGGGCGGGGGGGGGGGACGAGCCACCTAGCAGAGACATCCAGTTAACGACCAGGCAAATAACCGATATCTGCCCTGCCCTGCCCCGCCAGGGCGCGCCTCTTACTCCAGGAGACTTCATAAGCGCGCGGAGAGAGGCTAAAGGGAGGCAGGGAGACCGGAAGTGACGTCAACGCAAAACCTGAGGCTGGTGAGCAGAAAGCTGCGCAGGCTCGATGGTTGCTTGTTTTTAATTGATTGATTTTTTCTTGTTTCCGGGCGCGTCAGCTGCTTTGGTCATTAGTCCCGTTAGTGTTGTGCATGTTTTTTTCGGGAGATGGCGATGATATTCTCCCGCTGGATAGCGAGATCCGGCGCCGACCTACCGTCGGCTAGTGGGCTTTCCCCCCAACCAGGACTCTCCCACCAGCGGGGCACCGCCCTAGCCGGGACAAGCTCTAAGCTCACGACCGGTCTCCCGGGTTGTGTGGTAGTTTAGTGCATGTTAGTGTAAGTGTGAGTGTAAGGGAAGGGGATAGGACAATGAAGAAGGACAGATCGCGCGCGGTCCATGGCCCGTTTGGTAGGGTACTGCTCCGGCATTCGACTGGTGTTGATCGGGAAAACCACGGTAAACTACAGATCAGAGCAGCCGACCGCTATAATTCTCCTCCAGACAGCGACTGAATTCGACCTAGCTCAGAAGCTAGTGTCGAATGTCCTGCCGCCGTGAGGGCTCGAACCTAGGACCTCCCGGTCGGTGTTCGCGTTAAGCCCAGGTTCTATGGTGAATATCTTAATAAATATTCGACACAATAATATTAAATCTTAAAGTGAATTATTTATTCATGTCCAAGTTACAGCTCCCGTATATCTTGCATCATTGCCCAAATATGATCTCTGTTTAGTCTTTTAGTCTTTTTTCCAAAGATATTCGATACGACGCATCGCCATATCCTCGTGACGTTACTGTCAGAGACAAGTTTTCTTGCTTCGCTCGCCAGGATCCAAGTAACAGCGAGGCTCGGGCCTTCGGATCTCGCGTTCATTACAAACAATCTTGAGTTTATCCACCGCATGCTTACCAATTCACGTTCATAAAAGGCAATTTAATGGTTAAATTCACTACCCTGCATTACTTCATTGAAGTGACAGGCAAATGAACATTGTCCAGCGCATAACCCAGTCTCTTAGGACAAATGATATCCTTTGAATTTTATTCCCTAAGTTGCCTTTTTCATCATCTATTTCCAACATAGAAGTACTTAGATAAATGGAAAAATTTGTCAATGACGCTAACGTTAACATTAGAACGGTAGTAGGGGTCAAAATGACACCTACATCAGTTGTTTCTTCAATACTAACTTCTGTTTTTAAGTGTTTCATTTCAAACATTGTGACTTTTCCCAATTTTTTATTCCTTTTATGATGATACACTCAGAATCTATGAAATATGACTTTTTATTGTTTTATAATGTGATATCCCTAGAACATCGGGAGGGCTAATTTTCGGGCCCATATTATTTCATTTGTAAAACTACCGTATTCTGAACTTGATTGGTGTTGGTTCGTTCATTATTATGAAGATAATACAGTATCGCAATCCTAGGAGTTATCCCTTTCCTCTAGAAATATTAAAAGGTTATTTTGATGTACTAATTATGAAAATGTCTCTGAGCCCACTCTAGATAGTAAAATATTATGTTTGAGCACCAAACTATCACAACGTTCCATTCAAAACCTCTCAGAAATTTACTAATATTCTTCACCTTTTTATGAAAGACTTGAAACATTTTCTCATCCTTGTGTAATAAAAGAGACCTTTCAATTGTTAGCGGGAAACCTAAAAATGTGGTAACAAGCGTACATCTACTTTCTAAGAAGAGAAGTCGTTATCCCTCTCTGATTGTCGTGTCTCTACGTGTCAATGTCATATTAATTTATTCAGTAAAAATTCGAAGGAATGTTTTCACATTATTCACTCGCAAGAAAAAAACCTCTTTAAAAAAATTCAAATCAACCCTTGACGTCCAGAACTAACATACCTCATTCCACATTTCAATCAAACGCTGTTACGTTCATGATTGATCCGGAAAGCCTTCTAGTGTTTCATCACGCAACCAGCTAATTGCTTAAAAATATTCCGAATTATCTCAATTGTACAAAAATCACCTTGTATTGATTATGAGTATGATGCATTTCAATTACGCACTGTACACACTCCTTCAACGAGCTGTTTCGTACAATAAAAGGAGAAATAACATGAAAGAAATCTTGATACGAAAAAACCTTAGTACGAAAACGTGCTTTTGTAAACTGATATCTAGAAGAGTCATGACTTCAGCGAAACAACGGAACCGAGAGTCAATGACTGTTAACACTGAGGGACCCCAGGTCGGTTGAATTTCGAGGGACAAGTTGTAACCGGGAATAACTTGCGGTTGTTGAAGACCAATTACTTCATTTTTCGCAATGCGTTTAAAGAAAGCAACTCGAAGCACAGAGAACTAGTTCTGCAGGTACTTTCATACTGTAAAGACAGGATGAAAACTCGGTCATGAATGAGAATTGTTATTTCCACAATTGACCACTATCTCATTCATCTCTCTAAACAAGGTTTGCTTTTGGCAGAAAGTACAGATGCTTTATTATGATTGTCATTTCCTCTTCTTTCCCACCGTATCTTAGGAGTTGATGTATGCGTGATAGTAACTATGCGTTTTGAGTGATTAAGTAATTATAGAATGAGAGAAAGTTGAAACGGGAAGTCCACGAGATAATCTGCCACAAATCCGCTTTGTGGGCCATAAATTCCTCTCGAAACGACCGGGGTTTGAATCCCGGTGTCCAGAAGTGAAAGCTGACATAGTTGACGTAACACCGTAGATCACCTCCAACAGAAACGTGAGAAAGTACAGCATGTCTATTGAACCTCAAAATGTGCTTTCCACTACAGAAGGATCGGTTAACGGTCTGTGTGAATTCAAACTAAAAAAAGTCCGCAGAAATACTGGACGATAGTATATTAATTGTAAGTTGATAGGTTTTATCGACTTTCAAACAAAATTTGGTATTTCAATTAGCGGGATAGCCACCCTTGAATATAAAGATAATATTTGACATTTGAAGATTCAGTTATTCCCTCACCAAAAACGTGTTGCTGACTTGCTTATCTTGGCACTGTGGAATCAAATCGGATGAAAGGTATGAGTGTTTTACCAGGTTATCGGCGCGTGAAAAGACAAAGGCTGCCCACACATTTCAAGTAAAATCAACCACCCTTTATTATTTTATAATGTACGAGAAAATAAAAGTTTATTTCCTTAATAATTAGTCGCCAATCGTTTGATAACAATACAACACTAAATTTCTACGGAAGAACACGAGTGACGGAGAATGCATATTTTGAAATATCGCTTATCTCAAACGGCTTACGCCAAAACTCCGTGCAACCATTTTTTTCGACAATATGAATCAGGTGGGATAATTTAAATTATTCAGTGGGAGAGGGCATGAAATATGATAATGTTTACTATTTGTAGCTTGAAAAAAGCAGTAACGTGCATCATGTTAGAGAATAAAAACAATGAAATGTGACTCGTTAAGTTGTATTTCAGTATTTCTTTACAGAAAACTTAAATCGCGTGTGTGTACTCATTTCCACACTTAAACATGGCATCCACAATCATTCGAAGAAGTCCACCGCAAGCCAGCAATAAGGTGAGAGACACCGAAAACCTTTTCCCTCGGCAACAGAAAATCCTAAAAATCACGTTTTAGTCCTTGAAATATCTTTTCGTGTCCAAAAACATCTCCAAAGCACCAAGCTGATTGATCAACTGATTCTATGGTTATGTATGCCGTAAGGATGAATGTATGTGATACATATGTGTTTACTAGAAGAATAAACACATTTGCAATTAACGGCTGATGTGATTGCGTATATTTTGTCATAAATATCCTTAATGATAATCAATCTAAAATCTTTCTCTTAGGTTACTTCAAAGTCCAACGTTAAACTTAAATCTCGGCTCATATTGCGACTTTTGAACTGATGTTTCCAAACACAAATGGCGTTGCTTGAACTGTATTTTCGTGAAAACAAATAGTTAACCGTAATCTTTGTTGGAACCCTCGTGTAATTTTGTTTGAAGGAAGAATTTTTAATGATGTTTCTCTTGTATGATCTAAAGATGTAGGCGCCAACCTACCGTCGGCTAGTGAAGTTTCCCCCTAACCAGGACTCTCCCACCAATGGGGCACCGCCCCAGCCGGGACAAGCTCTTAGCTCCCGACCGGTTTCCCAGAATATGCGGAAGTGTAGTGCATGTTAGTGTAAGTGTGTGTAAGGGGAGAAGATATGACAAAGAAGAGGAAGGAAAGATCGCGCGCGGTCCGTGGCCCGTTTGGTAGGGTACTGCTCCGGCATTCGCCTGGTGATGATCGGAGAAACCACGGAAAACTACTGATCAGAGCAGCCGACCGCCAGAGTTCTCCTCCAGACAGCGACTGAATTCCACCTAGCTGAAAAGCTAGTGTCGAAAATCCTTTAGGTCGGTAATGTATATCATTTCCAGTGGGGAAGAAACCCACCATCTCTCCACTAAACCATACATTAGTCTCCTGAAACCAGTCACCAAAGCAGTTAATCCACCCGGGACTCCGAAATACTCCCTCACTCACTTCTTGATGGGTTGTTGGTCATCCACGGCGAAGACACCCTGAACCCGCGCGGCCGTCGAGGGAGAAGAGCCGGCCCCGCCGAGGCGACGCGACAGGGCGCGTGCGACGCCGTAAAGAGCTGGGCAGTCCCCGGTGGCTGCCAGTCGGGACACCAAGCCGGACGCGCGCGCAGCCCCAGTGGAATTCACGCTCCGGAGTTGCAGCGCATGCGCAGTCCCCTAAGAGTCGGGCACCCCGTTTATGAGACACTCGCATTGCGGCACAAGACACATCTGAAATCATGTGACAGCAAGGCTTCAAGCTCCAAGAAAGAGTATTATTATTATTATTATTATTATTATTATTATTATTATTATTATTATTATTATTATTATTATTATTATTATTATTATTATTATTATTATTATTATTATTATTATTATTATTTATATTATTATTATTAATTATTAATTACAAGCTTAATCAAGGGGCAAAGAGGCCCTAGAGGACAAAGGCTTCTTGCGTAACGCAGGGAAGTTCCCAACGTCACCTAGATTAAAATTCCAGATGTCCGTGGTAGTTGGTTGTACTACTGAGGGAGTACTACTGAGGAGTACTACTGAGTACTACTGAGGAGTACTACTGAGGAGCACTACTGAGGGAGTACTACTGAGGGAGCAGTACTGAGGAAGTACTACTGAGGAGTATTATTGGACTTTGGTACTACTGAGTTGGTGAGTGAACATATGTAGTTAAAGATGAGGCAAAAAACAATGAATTGTACATCAAATAAGCAAAGAAAGCGGAAGGACCTTCCTTCTGCAAGCACAAGTAAGTGGGATATCTCTGCATAAATAAAGACGAATTCGTTGAGAGCCCGGTGCAAGAACAGTGAACAGACCTAATTACCACTAAGTAACCGTTTCAATGGACATATTCATTGGGGCTCGACACTAGCGCACACAGGTGTAAGCGTAACTGATCCAGATACCTCTAAGCAACTGTCGTAAGAAGCGCAAACATTGGGGCGCGACACTACCGCACTCCGTTGGCTAAGGAAGGGATCAGCTGTCATTAAATATCTTCTATCCAAATGTTGCGTAATGTAAAAGAAAATATCTTGTTTATTTGGTTTGGTTTGCAAAACAATTATTACACCACATATACACCAGTCTGCGCAGGAGGAAATCATGGCCGCGTAGACGGAGCATGGTTTCTGGTGGAAGATTGTAGACGACCATTCGGACCCTGAGTTTCTCGGCGGCACTCACGTCGTTAGCTTCAAGGTAGAGGCGGTGAGTGGACGATGCTAAGCTTCGTGTTTTCGGGTTCTGCTCGGCCACTCACCAGTTAGGATCCTGGGTGACGGCCTTTGGGCAGGATTGGGTAAAGGACGTTCTTGGGAATGCTCCCTACCTCACATATTGAAGTCCAGACACGGATCATGAACCCCCTATCAGGTTGTCTATGTTTCGGAGGTACTCATGTCGATAGCATAAAGGTGATTGCAATGAGGAGATATGGGGTCCTGAGCCGCCCGAATCATAGTTCGGGTGGTCTCCTGCTGGACTCTTGGCTTCGTTATGGCAGTGGACCGGTATAAATGTTGTCAAAATGCCGAGTATTTATGTATACTCGGTCTTTAATGTGCTTTGCAACATTTTATCTCTTACAGATAAAATGTTGCAAAGCACATTAAAGACCGAGTATACATAAAGGTTATTTTTATATTATTTGTTTCATAAAATAGTTGTTACATAAACGTAACGTGTTTACAAGTAGAACAGTAATGTGAATTTTGCTCATGAAACAGGAGTCTAATACAGGTGAGCCCTAGTACTGTGGATTCATAACCATCGTAAGGTTTGAGCGTTCACACTATGTTCGTGGCCTGGGAGTCATGTCAAGTCCCTCTTTATTACGTTATACACTAATCCTTTCATAATCATATGGACTGACGGTCAACTATGTGTGCACTCTGTTATCGAGAAACGTAACCCTATATCTAGAATAATGGTAAAAACACCAAGATGGTGCCAAGAGAACCACGAATAGAGATGGTAGATTCCAGCAAAACTAAAAGTGCAAAAGTTTTCAAAAGCTGAAAAAAATTAAATGTTGTATGTTTGACTGTCTGTGCAATATATTTCTGAAGGTTTTCAATCTGCGATAAAATGCAAAATCACGTAGAAAGTACGAAATGGTCGTGAATCTGCGATGTAGTTGCTAAACTGCTATTTCATGGTTACATTCACGTTCGCTCTCTAACTAGGGTGGTGACATCGACAACAATTCATCGACATTTGAAAACTTTGCATTTGGCTGTGGCTAACAATGTAGAAGCTGAACGATTTTTCGGTCAAAATATTTTAATTGTTACTTACAGAGGAAACAGAGAGAAAAAGGTTGAAGGTAGCCAACATTGAAATATGCTCTCAGCTAATTTTTAACTGATTGTGCTACATATTGGTAAAAGGGATTTTTTATTAACTGATTTCATTTAACAAAATGCATGAGATTTTAAAATAATGTTGTGTTGTTTTAATAGATATTTCCAAACTGCAAGACAATTCTTTTCCTGTTCTTTGAATAGTGTTATACACAGATACCTGTGTGTCTAAAATGACAGAAATCATTCTACGCATTTATAATTACTTGTTTTAAGTATCCGTTAAACAAGTGGCGAAATATTATGTAAGTTTCCATTATTTCTACGGGAAGTTCTAAAATGCATCAATATAATTTTTTTATCTTAGAGACCTCCCGTAATAATAATTTTTTCAACAAATGCTGCAAAATGCTAAATCTTTATAATGTTATGAAATGCTTTAGCCTTGTTTTCAAAATGCAGTTTTTATAATTGAAATCTTTGAACTCTACCTTCACTAACCATGAGAAAATTTGGAGACTTACAGAACCCAGATAATCCAATGCTATTTTCCGAGAAACCGACGGTGCTCTTCCTAAGGAATATGCCCAAACGAGTTGCAGAAGTCTTGTTAGGTCTTTAAGGCACCTTTAGATTGAGGCTTGAGAAAGAGAGTTGTTCAAAACAGAAAATCAATGACAGAGTCAACTGGAAAATTAACTAGTTGAAGAATCTCTGTGCCATTCCGTAGCATTACAAGTTTAATTGTGTAATGTCGCTTAGCTCATAAATATATTTTACATTTTCACAAACTATAAAAAATATAATTTCTCACAAATATTTGTAATTACTTTATGTTTGAAAAAATTTTCAATTTAATTTAAATCACAAAAATGTTTCATTATTTAAAGCGACTTAGTGAAAATCCTAAAGCAATTCACACAAAAAATTAATATAAAATTATTTAAAATGTATTTTTTCATATTATGTGAACGTTTATTCATTGAATAAAATTCACAACAAATTCTTTAAATAATTCGTATATTCACTCTTAAAAACCTACCATCACGAGATATTTTAAACGAGATATTTACCTGGTAATTGCATTAAGTTTTCGACTCAACACAGCTCTGGAGCAGAGCATTTCTGACGCATCACACCCTGCGTATCGTGAGCGCGAATTGCGAGTGCTTTAGCCTCAAGGAGCGTCTTTGAAATTCCTGCGACAACTCGTCACCGCCGCCTCTCCCACCACCCCCCTCTCTCCTTCCCGACATCTCCACACCATGCCATTTCGCCCCTGTCTGTTTTCTGCCAACCCTTCTCCCTGCCTCCCCTTTCCCCTTCCTCCCTATTATCCTTCCTCCCCTTTCCCATTTCTTCCCTTTCCCCTTCCACTCACTTCCCCTTCCTCCCCCTCCCCCTTCCTCCCCCTTCCTCCCATTCCTCCCCCTCCCCCTTCCTCCCCCTTCCCCTTCCATCCTTTTCCCCTCCCTCCTCTCTTTCCTTTTCCTTCATTTTTCCCTTTATCTTCGTTTTCCTTCCTCCTCTTCCCATTCCTCTTCGATTCTCTCCAATGTCCTTTCCATTCATTCTCCTCTTTTCTACTTCCTGCCCTTCCACCAGCCTACTACGTACCCACCCTGCCCCGTCTCTTTCCTTCCCGACGTCTTCACATCATGCTGTTTGCTTCATGCCCATCTTCTCTCAACGCTTCCTTCCACTTTCCTCTTCCTCCCCATTTGTCTCCCATCTCCGTTCCCTTTACTTCCCCTTAATTTCCTAACCTCCCCCAGCTCACTACACAACACACAGTCCTCTCCGTCCTACCTGCCCCACATGTCGCTTACTCACTCTGTCCATCTCTCTCTTATCCTCTTCTTTCCTCCCGTCACGTCCCACTACCCCTATCATCTCCCTTCCTCTTATCAACTCTTCCCTCCCCTATGCTTTCCCTCCCCTTTTCACACCTCTCCATTTATTGTCCTGAACTTCCGTCAGTCACCTATGCGCCTCCCACCTCACTCCGCCTCAAAAACTTCTGTCCTCTCCTCTCATCTCCCACTCCGCCCCTACCACCCCCTCCTCTTCCCTCTACTACTCCACCCCGCCCAACCCCTTCCCTTCGTTCGTGCCCCTGCTACCTTTCCCCTCCCCGGAAAGCCCCGCCCGCCTTCTGTGCCCCCACAAGCCCTCCCGCCTTCTCGCCTGCCAACTCGCCCGCCCCCTTGAGGTCTGCTGCTCTCAGACGCTGAGTTTATGAATCCGCGAAACTCGGGAATCGGGAAGCGTTAAGTTTTGCCCCGGAGGCGAGACGGGTCGCGGGCGGCAGGTCACAGCGCGAGGTCAGGGGACACCAACCCGAGGAAGCAGCTCGTCCCTGACCATTCATGGAAGAGCATTTGTTTCAATCAAATATTTTCCCATGAATAACATTGGGAAATGTTTAATTTTTTTCGAAAAAAATATGTTTGTTGCTGGCATTTTGAGAGAAGGATAAAAATTCTGCGACGATTTGAACGTCACTCTCTCAAAGCACTTCGGAAATAACTACCAATTTTATATTTATTCCGGTACGATTGAACATGGTTATACTCTAATACATTTACTTTCATTTTAATTCTTTGGCACTGACTTCCCATTTTCTGTAAACTTATGAATTGTATTACTCATGATTCCTGTATCCTAGACACTCTCCCTACAATATTTATAAGGACTTACTTTCCTGATTCAGCAAACAAGATTATTTCATCTCTACTTTCATACAAAAATTGAAAATATTAATATGCTCTCGGAGAAGAAGAGAGGCCATCAAATGATTTGAAGTTCTCCTAAATTTTATATAATTAAAGCGTCTCTGTTCTTCCGTATTAACATAGTAACACAATTTTAAAACATACACTCTTTTAAAGAGATAACTAAATTGTTCTCACCTTAATTCAATCGCTAATCAACCCACCAGACTTACACGTTCCTTTCAGAAAGTCGATCTAGCCATTTTCATCACATAAAGTAGTAATTCCCAAGAGTGTATATTCGTGTAGGTAGCAGTCCGGTATGACAAAACTTTTTTCAAACTGATTTCTCTGGATTTTGATGCAGTGAGAAAAATATGATACAAAGAATATAAATATCGGGCGAAAGCATAAAATATACATACGAACAATGCGTTACCGAATGTTTCAGAAATATTATAATCTTCTAAGACATTTAAAGAGCTCGTACATGACGACTTTTTGCCAACTGACATCTAATAGAAAACTTCGTATTACAGAGTAATACATGTGGCATTTCCCCTGGATGTTTAGGCAGCTTATTATGCAAAGATGTTTGACGGGTCACGTTTTGATGTAATCAAGGAGATTTCATGTAGTATCTGTCGAAAATCTGTGCATGTTGGGTTGCACGATAAGTGGCAATCGTCAAATGTATAAATGGATATAATCATAATTACATTATATGCAATTTTCCATTACGTGTTTATTCATGGTCAAAATGTGTTCATTTTCGACCTCTCTACATGCAATGGAAGCTTGTAACATTCATTCTGATACATTTTGTGTAACAACAAGATAAGACACTTTCGACCGAAATGAATATATTAGCATTTACGAATAGCAGGAGTTTTCCGGACGCTGGTTGTTACTGCCATCAAGCCCTTCATATCTTCTCGTGGATACTATTTTTTACTAGTTCCCCAAATTCCATTTTTTTAAATTTTAAATTTATAACACCTAGGTCATCAGCGATCCTTATCATTGTCGAAAACATAATAGTTACAATTTTACCAAAAAATATTTACGTCAATCTAAATACATTTTCACAACATGTTATGTTTAATCTAATGAAAGTATTGCAACATGCATAGATACATAAGGCTGTCCAGTTTTGTAATTTCCAAGAGTCTCATTTCTTTTTTTCACCCATCTGTGGAACTGACGGTGATTTTAGCAGTGCAAAAAAAAAAATCCTACTTTGTCACCGTACGTATAGCTCAGAAGTCAAACTGTCCACCCCTGGCTGAGAGGCGGGAGCGAGGTGGGGGACGAGCGTCACAAGGAGGGGGGGAGGGTGGCTCTGACGGCTCTTGTCAGCTGCATATTCATGTGTCGCCCGTCTGCTGTTTCAGGTAAGACGCGACCTGCCGCCGCCGCTGCCGCTGCGGTGCGAAAGCTGCCCGAAGACACCCGGACACTTCGCGTGATTCACGTCACGGCCCCGCCCTTGGCGCACCACACTGTGAGTGCCCCGCTGACGGCGCGGATTCAGATTTGGGGTTGGCGCGAGGGCGTGCATTATGGATCAAGCTGCTAATTTCGAATTTTATTGTCTTTGTCATTCATACGGAAAGAAGTAGTTACGCCCAACTGTATCAACAATTGGGGGTGAATAATTAAATTAATAAATTAAATTAAAATAAAATAATTTAAATTAAATAATTAAATTAATAAATTAATTAATTAATATAAAATAAATCATACATTATTTAAATTAGTAAATGAATATAAAATAAAATATACATTATTTAAATTAAAAATTAAATTAATAAATAAATTGCCGACCTGGTTGGTCGAGGTGGCTAAGAGCGAGTACCGACTCAGCGCTTCGGTCCGAATGGTCGCGGGTTCGAGTCCCGCCTTGGCCATGGTTGTTTGTTCCTTGACTTTGTACGTGTTGTCGCGGAGGGCCTCGCGTTCTGCTGATCCCAGATCAGAGGAATCCGCAAGTGTTTTGGTCTAGTGTATGGTCGAATATGCTTCCCCTCGGGGCGAAAAGGGTAACCGGCTGTTGGCTGGATAAAAGCCCCAGAAAAAAAATTAAATTAAGCGATACTATTCTTGCCATTCCAATAATATCAGAGAAGTTGCTGCTTTGTAACGCAACACGTCAATTACAGATATTCAATGTTGCACTTTTGCTGTCGCATAACATCAGCTCTAGTCGTAAACAGTCAGACAATTAGTGTGAGAATTCAATTAGTACATTCATTATGAGTAAAGTCGGAGTAACTATCAATTTTTATTATATTTAAATCAAAGTCAATTTTTTTCTAAAATCCTGTGTATCTAACAAAACTATAAATACGTCTCACATGCTGTAGTTTAATTTACTTTAAATTTTTGCGCGCTCTGTAAATTATAAATAAATACTTGACTCGAAAAACATTTATTACTGTGTATTATTAACAGGAATTACTTCGAAGATCCTCCAAAGTAGTGTATGTTACTTTCCGAATGAATTAGTATCTGTATCATTTAGAGAGTATCAGTTTTGCCATGTTATTCATATAATGTAGAGTGCTCTTTTTTTTTTCATTGTGTTTAAATATATTTTAATGCTTTTGTTTCCTGTAATTAACTTTTCCTTTCACTATTTAAACCAGTAATATGAATTATATCACCTCTTTAGAGCAAAGTTACTTCTTAGAAATGAATATGCCCACCTAGTCATTTCAGTTTTCATTAGGTTATTTAATTATCAAGTTATCGCAACTAAAATGTAATGCTTCATTCGTTTGAAGCTATTCATGTTCAATTTTCCCTTTTAGTGAATTATATGTAAATAAACCAAAAAAACAAAATTTCAGTATTTTAAGTGGAAATAAATATATTATTTTTGGCCCGGCACTGGCATAAGACCAGAACACAGGTATTAACTAATGAACGAAATATACTTTACAGAATTCTCGTAGAAATATTTATATTATCTTGCTTTTAGCCTCCTGAGTGACTCAAGAGTAGCTTTCCAGATTCCGATGGTGTAGTTTCATGTCCCGATCGAGAAAAAATAGTTGTAACTTTCCATTAACATCGCCTCACTTTCTGTAGCTGTGACGACGAAAGCCTAAGGCAGGTGGACTTTGCTAGTTACGGTGAAGGTAATGCCATATGTTCGCTATACACCTGTTTTATCCCCCACTCCCCAACAGAGTCAGGTTTAAACTAGACTCAGATATGAGGGACACAATTAGTTTACCGGCAACGTTTTTCAATGGACCTAAAATGTCAAATATGTACATCTTGCTTTTAAGTATCACTAGGTTAAAATTATTCTATTTAAAACTGACGTTAAGGGTGAAGGTACCCCTTAAAACCTTAAAAAATTCGATTTTTGAAAACACTTTTTTCCGTATGCATTAATTATTCAGGAATATTTTTGGGAAAAATATTTCGATATATGCAATAGTTTTTGAGTGATGGTTTAAAAGATATGTCACTGCATCATGCATCTATTACAGTAGTAAGATAAGCGAAACTCATAATTCTAACATCTTCCCCTGTTTACTAGAATTACCATTTTTAAGATCCGTTTCCCTTAGAACTCAAAAACTAATCGTGTTAAAGCTATGAAATTTTAGGATGTATTTAGCCATATATTATCTACAAAACTAAGCAAACTCGAACACTTTACATTAATAGTTGTTGTGTTAAAATTTATGGAACTGAAAAAACTTAATAATCAATATATTCGTTTTGGATTCAAATTAAAAATATTATTTATCCATAAATTTAAATGAAAGAGCATGATTTTGTACCTAGAGTATTGCCAACAAATTAAAACAATAAATTCGTAAAAATCTTCAAAATTATTTGAATTATCAGAGAAACACTAAGTCAATGCTTAAAAACTGGTTGAATTTTGATTTTTTAAAAAAAATTAATTAATTAATTAATTAAAAGCCAATTTTTCCTTGCACAAGAGAGATATTTCTGTGTGTCAGTTCATTTTCACTGCTGTGGAGTATGATTTTAATAAAAAAAAGTGGAAAAGTAATAAAAATTGAACTGCTGTAAGCAGTATCTTCCCCCTTAAGAACTACTTTAGATAATTTAAGCATAATTTTGTTTGGAAAAAATTGGACCTACTCCGTCATTATGCAATGATCTAAAACCCTATTTTTTTCATGGCCATCCATCCTTCTTGGACATAACAAGATTTAGATCTATCATTATCTATCTTCATTTAACTCCATTATCTACCGATAGAAGTTAATTGAAGTTTGCATTGTAATGTTTATTAAAAAGTCCAGAGTTAATTTTATCGTTTTTACAAATATCAATTAAATATGTTTGCCAACAGTCGAATTTTAATAATTTCAACAAATTAGAATCTACTAATAATACGTGTACTTTGAAAGTGTGATAATCTACTTACATGTTTTCACCATTCGTCTTCAACGTTTGTACAAAATAATATTTTCTAAATTACATGTGTTCCACCTAACGCTGTAAAACAATACATATGACATATTGTTTTGTAGGTCTAATTATCGTGTAATTTTATTCATAATTCATTCCGCTTCATTATTGCGTTTGAGATAACCCCAGATGAATTTGGTGGAGTTAAATCATGACATGCAATACAGCATATGTCTACAATGTCATCGGTTATTTTTAGAGGACATTTGATGAGATTCAGAAGTAAAAAATGAAACCAACACGTGATGACATTTTACAAATTCATGTAATTTCGAATCCAATCACACATAATTGTAACAACCGCTCAAATTGACACCCACCAAATTCTCTTGTTGCGTGGTGATGCGTATATGATTGGGTCCCGCCAGGGATTGGAGGTGACTAGAATAAAAATAAGAAAAGCAAGCATTGAGATTATTTTGCATATGTCCCTGAAATTAGCATTTATTTCATTTAACATTTGCTGTGATTTTGTTTTACGTCATTTGAATTATTCTTTTCTAGTAGTAGTGTCAGAGAATATCTATTATTTCGAATACTTTCTAAAACTAAACTATTTTCTTTCTAACCAAAAAGCATTTGACTTTTCATTGAAAAGGTGAATTCATTATTATAGGAAGAAAAAAAATGTAAATATTTGTGCACACTTATTTTACAGTAAAATAGTCTCACGTGTTGTTGATATAAAAATTGAAACATATTAATGTTATTTATGATTACATTTTTTAAAAAGAATTGTGTGTTTTTTCTAAAACCGTGGGAAAAATATGTAGTTCAAAGAAAATCCAGAAATATATTTCTGAATGCTAGCAATCCTGTGAATGCGTATTTGAATTAAAAACAGTATTTTTTAATGCAATTAATCCAGGAGAATTGTTACAAGTTCAATAGATCGTGGCGTACATATTCTATTGAATATATGTAATTGTGACTTTTATTAATGTTCCATGTTCGAGTTGAGATATCTGTTCAATGTCGAAGCTGTGCCTCCGTGGTTGTCCCCAATGTGCGACAGACGCTCTGTGCTTGGCGTCAAACATTCCTCCGCGATCGACAAGCGCGCCCATTGGCGAATCCATCCGCGGCGCGTTTATTCCCAACGCATCGGCGGAGCGAGTGGGCGAAATCGGAGCGCCACTCCATCCACCCGGCCCTCACTGCCACCCCCGCCGCCCTTGATGTCCCTGTCGAATGTCCCACGGACGAGCCACCCCCGATACTCCCACGGATTTCGTCCCGGCCCATCCCACTTCCTCCGCTTCCACCCCCATAGCCGCTCCCCACCTGAACCTCTGCCTACTTCCACCGCCCCCGCACTCCCGACACCCGAACGCCCTTGACGCTGTCGGATGTCACACGGACTAGCCGCTCTCGCTACTCCCAGGGATTCCGTCCCCCCATCCCACATCTGCCGCTTCCACCCGTACAGCCACCTCCCGCGTCTACCACTGCCTACTCCGACCGCCCCCGCAGGTCCCTATACCCCCGACGCTCTTGCTGTCGCAGTTGAATGTCTCACGGACGAGCAACCCCCGCCACTCCCGCCCCCGCCCGTGCCACCCCCCGCCGCCTCCACTTCCCGCTGCCACCCTCCTTCTGCCTCTGCGTACTCCCACCGCCACCGCACTCCCGACACCCGAACGCCCTTGACTCTGTCGGATGTCCCACGGATTAGCCGCCCCCGCTACTCCCACGGCATCCGTCCCCGCCCATCCCACATCCGCCGCTTCCACGCCTGTAGCCACTTCCCGCCTCTACCTCTGCCTACTCTCACCGCCTCTGTAGCTCCCAACATCTCCCGACGCTCATGATGCCGCTGCCGAATGTCCCACGGACTCGCAACTTTCAGGGTTCTGTCCCCGCCCTGCCACCCTCCGCCGCCTCCACTACCCGCTGCCACTCCCGGTCCTGCCCCTGACCCTTCCTGCCACTTCCGCACTCCCAATACCTCCGACGCTGTTGACTCCGCTGCCGAATGTCCCACGGATTCGCCTCCCCGCCATTCCCGCAGCTCCTGCCCCAGCCCTGTCTCCTAGTCGCTCTCATTTCCCGCGGGCACACCCATTCCTGGCCCTGTAAACCCCCACCATTCTTCAGCTCCAGCCACCCTGCCACTCTATCTACCCCCACGTCTCTGTTCATGCCACACCCTGCCGCTCCCACTCTCGCGGTCTCCGCTGCCTCCCACAGTTTGGGCAGCAGTCTGCATCTCCGAAGCAGCAGCTAGTGTTACATTTCTAGCTGTACTTACGGAGCTTCCAGTTCTTTCTCATGTTGTCACAGCTGCTGTTGAACGCTCTGGCTCTCTGATCTCTTTGACTTCGCTGAATCTATCGCCGTGGCTGTAGAGATTGCGTACATTGAGTACTGCTGACATCAACTATCTCAGCAGTACTCATCTTCAGTCAGAATTACAATCGCTCATAATACGATTACTGTTGAGTCACTCCAGCATTCTCTTTCACCATTAGCTTCGATTCCATCTCTGCCACGATCATCTTTAATTCAACCTCCGAAGTCAACACCTCCTGCTCCATTACCACCACTTCCAACCATCTCCTACAAATACCTAGTCTTTCGATCGTCCATACACTGCTACCAGCATGATAAGCACCACCATACCAATACGATTCTATACGATTTATTTGTGTACCACATTCACATACCACATTCACTAACGCTGATATTGTGTGCTTGTCTCCTTTACCAGATTCACTAACGTCTGTGATATACTCAGGCATACGTGCGCACCGCACCAAATTTATCTCGCAAATTACAATATATTTTTCTACACTGCTACATCATTCAGATACTTAACGCCTACAATATCAGATGCTGTAATTCCATTCCCCACCATAAACATCACGCCGTCCGTCCCCATTTCCATTGCTACGTGAGTACACGCTAAATGAGTGCAATTCGTACCTGTCGACCGCTACTACCAAGTCTCCCTTCTTCCTCCGAGGTCACCGTCTCCACCGCCCGCGGCTTCTCGCCGTAGGAGCCGCCGGCGCGGCGTGCCATCGGTCCAAGGGTGGGGGCAGGGCAAGGAGCGGCGGGGATGGCGCGGGGCGCCCGCCCGACTGCGGAAATATGCGCCAGCCGTGATCTATTGATTGGCTGGCGTAACGTCCGCCGACGGATATTCTATCGGATTCCGATTCGGCCGCTCCCTGGCACCCCGCCTCGCCCGGGCAGGCCGCGCGCGCCTCCTCCGCCCATTGTTGCCTCGCAGGCCAGCTGGCGGGGCGGGGCACACGCGCGGCGGGGGCCGGAGCAGGTGCCCCGTGCACAGCTGGGCGGGGCGAGGTGGAGCGGAGCGGGGTGGGCGGGATGGAGTGGTTGCCGAGGACCGGGGCGGGTTGGAAGAGGAACCGAAGCGGATGTTCCGCGCGAGACGAGGACGGTGGCGAGGTGGGGCGAGGTGGGGCGAGGTGGGGCGAGGTGGGGCGAGGTGGGGCGAGGTGGGGCGAGGTGGGGCGAGGTGGGGCGAGGTGGGGCGAGGTGGGGCGAGGTGGGGCGAGGTGGGGCGAGGTGGGGCGAGGTGGGGCGAGGTGGGGCGAGGTGGGGCGAGGCGGGGGCGAGGCCGTGGCGAAGCTGGGTCGAGGCGGGGGCGAGGCGGGGGCGAGGCGGGGGCGAGGCGGGGGCGAGGCTCTGAAGGGTAGAGATCCGACCTCGCGGTTGTGGACGCTGCATAAGCAACATTAATTGCAAGAAGTCACACCTGGCGGTATTGGAATTATGACCTTGTGTTTTGATGCTAGGAGAGCTTGTTAGGAGAGAACATGTGAGCATGAATTTATATCGTGGGAACCTTTGGAAAATCTCAGAGAGAAATCGCGACTTTGTTCATTATGCAAAACAACAAGAGGGGATCGTCCGTGGGGTGAAGTACGGGAGAGACTATCAAAACCAACTTACGTCGCGCGGAAGGATCATGGTTTCAAAATTCGGCAAAGAAAACAGAGAACAGATGTAGGTAAATTCTCATTTTTAAACAGAACGATACAAAATTGGGACAAATTACCTGCAGCAGTGCTGGAGACTTTCCCTCAGAATGTCAAAAAAATTTAAATTAGACTAAGTAAATATGGTTAATAGATTAATTTTGTAAAATTGTATTTGGTAACTCGTTAATATTTTAATGTTGTTTGATGTTTGTTTTGTGTATTTTTAGTAATTCCTCAGAAAACGCTACCACCGGAAGTATTTTTTGTATTCCTAAGTAGCAAAATAAATATTCTATAATTATAGATTCCCAGATTCCTTGTGGTTCCATCTATAGTATAAATGTGACTGAAGTGTGGTTTTGGGGCTCCGTTGTTCCAGAGCGTACGTTGTCATTGACTCCCATTCGGATGCTTTGACTTCAAGCTAGCTGGATCTTGAGAAGAGGCCTCGTGTCGGAGCAGTGAGTGTCGTAGAACGACCTCAGTACCAGCCTGGAAAGCTACTATGGTTTGTGTTGATGAGGCGGACCAGCCAGTTAACGGGTAAATGAGTTCATTGCCTAGCGGCATATCCAGGTTGGTCCCCAACGGCGTAGACGTACGCCCACGTAGGGGGGGGGGAATGAGAGCAATGCTCACATGTTCACCCCATGGTTGTGAATATTCCGTGCTAAAATGCAATTCGTTCAGGTTACTATACTGCTGGAGAAGTACAATGAAACATATCAGCCGAAATGTTGAACGTGAAATGAAGAGTTGGCAGGACGAACTCGGTGTATGAATATACGAGAAACAACAGTTTTTTTGTTTGAATCTCGAATTTTGAATGATATTGAACCTTCTGATTCAACATTTAATTACAGAGGTATTTTATGTAATTAAAATGAAATATTGTCAGTGTTTTATGTTTTCGGTGGAATAAATACTGGATTAGATATATTCATAATAAATGACCAAGAGTAGCTAATAAATAAAGTGCTACCGTAAAAAATCATTCATTACCCTAAGAAACTGCAAGCGATATTGTGAAAACAAAAAAATTTGGAGTGTTTGAGATTGAGCTTTGCGTGGACCCTGAGAAGAACACTGGCAAATAACCACTACTCCTCCTCCCTGCTACTCTTGCAGCTACATACTAGTAGAATCAATTAGTTTTAGAGATATCAGATCCTCGGTTATTAACTGGAATATACACGAAATCCAACGATTAAAACTCACTCTCGCAAAACGGCCACAAGCAGAAAATGATCCTTTTAGGGTCAGTGCGAGCACTTTAGAGTTAATACCATTTTAGAGCCAAGCATGGAGGATATGTGGCGACGCCCTTCCAGGAATCCTGACCCCGAGCGGTGCGCGACCTGAAAGCCCTTGCAATACGTGGGTGTCGGGCGGTCGAGTTGTGCGGCGGCGGGGGAGCGAGAGGGGGCGTGGCGGCTGTGATGGGAGTGGCCGCGTCGGTGCATTCAGTGAAGGCGGCGCGGGCGCCGGCGACGCCTGCGCGGGCGGCGCCGACAAGGGCGCCTGCTCCTAATAGCCTCGCGTGGAATGGATTAACACGTCTGCGATCGCCTCTGAGAGGCTTGGTTGGTTGGTTGACTAGTGATTCCGGGCGCGTCAACATCTTAGGTGATTAGTCCCGTGAGTGTATTGCATGGTTTTTCTCTCGGGAGATGGCGGTGATCTTTCCCCGCTGGAGGGCGAGATCCGGCGCCGACCTACCGTCGGCTAGCGGGGTTTCCCGCTAACCAGGACTCTCCCACCAGCGGGGCACCGCCCCAGCCGCGACAAGCTCTCAGCTCCCAATCGGTATCCCGGAATATGTGGTAGTGTAGTGCATATTAGTGTGGGTGTGTGTAAAGGGAGAGGATAGGACAAGGAAGAGGAAGGAATGATCGTGTGCGGTCCGTGGTCCGTTTGTTAGGGTACTACTCCGGCATTCACCTGGTGTTGATCGGAGATACCACGGAGAACTAACGGTCAGCGCAGTCAGAGTAGAATTCTTCTCCAGACAGCGACTGAATTCGACCTAGTTGAAAAAGCTAGTCAAGAAAATCCTGCCGCGGTCAGGACGCTAACCTAGGACCTCCCGGTCAGAGGCTCTGCAGTGACATCAGCTGATGCACTGAGATACCGCTCCCGGTCTCTGCGAGGCGCGGGCACTCGCCAACGAGACGTGGACACGCCCACGCATACACACGCTCACGCGCGTGCGCACGGGATCAAACGGTTTCTCGTAATCGTCCAACAAATTCGTCTGCATTTTTTTTACGGGCGCGCGTTTAACGTTCGGTGCCTTACTTATTATTCATACACGCACCCCGCCGCGCGTTCACCGGCTTGCACGCGCGCGCGTTTTTTTCTCGACGCGCGCTGCCCGGATATTGGCTCGTCTGCTTTTGTCCGAACGCATTACACTCCGTCGACACATATTCATATATTTGCTCCGTCAGTCGATGAACGAAATTAAAGCGAGCTCGCATGGACCCCCGGGGCGAGCGAAGGATATGCATTTCCGATGCAGCGGGGAGAAAACGGCTACTCGATATAGCTGTCCTGGCCGCGAGCTAACTGGCGTAAACTCCCAGCGAAGCGGCGGGCAGGCGGGCAGAGGCCGCCGCGGCCGCCCAACGACCCGTGTTGACCAGGCAGCCGCGCCCGGGGCGGTGGGGGCGGCGGCGGGGACGGCGGGGACGGTGGGGGCGGGGGCTCAGGGGGCGCTGTGGGGACGAAAGGGCGGCGGGGGCGGTGGGAGCGGTGGGGCCGGCGGGGGAAGCGAGGCGGTGGGGATGGCGGGGACGGCGGAGACGGCGGGGCGCAGGGGGCGGCGGGGGCGGCTGGCTGCAGGCGGCGGGGCGGCTGGGGCGGCGGGGCTGCTGGGGTGGCGGGGCGGCGGGGGCGGCGGGGGCGGCGGGGGCGGCGGGGGCGGGGGGGCGGCGGGGGCGGCGGGGGCGGCGGGGGCGGCGGGGGCGGCGGGGGCGGCGGGGGCGGCGGGGGCGGCGGGGGCGGGGCGGCGGGGGCGGCGGGGGCGGCGGGGGCGGCGGGGGCGGCGGGGGCGGCGGGGGCGGCGTGGGCGGCGGGGGCGGCGGGGGCGGCGGGGGCGGTGGGGGCGGCGGGGGAGGCGGGGGAGGCCTGGGGCGGCGGGGGGCGGCGAGGGGCGGCGGGGGTGGCGGGGGCGTCTGTGGCGTGTATTGGCTCGCGCGCGCGCCCGCGAACTTTCGACAGCGTGGGTGGGAGCCGGAGGTCGAGGGCGGGTGTGGGGGGAGATGGCGGTGGGGAAGTAGGCACGTCCGGCCGCGTATCGGAGAGCGGGAAGCGGTTGGGTGTGGGAGTTGGGGGTGGCGGCGGCGCGTGGGTCGCCAGTATTTAGTGTCCGATAAGCCGGCACACCGCATGCGCGTGAATAATGCAGCAGCGGCGGTGGCGGTGGGGGCGGCGAGGCAGGGGTGAAGGAGGCGGTGGGGACGAATCCCCCGCCCCTACCCAGCCCACACGCGGAGAGAAGGGCCGCGAGCGCCACGCCCCCTCCCTGCCGCCTAAACAGCGCCAATACTTCCTAAGCCAGCCGCGGGCCGGGAGCAAGCGAGGGGGGAGTCGGCAAATCTACTGGCGCCGACGAGGGAAGTGGAGGGTTCGGCGTTCGCGAGAGGGCGGCCGGGGGTGACACTGCCTTTGCTTGGGTGTCTTCGACTGTTTTTTCGTTCATAACACCCTTGAGCAGCCGCGAGAATGTAGGAGTATTTTCACAAGTTCTATGCTTTCTAAATCTTGGTTGTATTTCCATGTATCCGGGAGGGGTATGTAACTGTGAGTGTTATTGACAAAAGGACATTTACTCTTGTCAAATTGTCAAAAGAAGGTTTTCTTTACTGTCATCACAATTTATAGTAACCACCAAATTTTATTATCAAATCAGTATCATTTAAAGATAAATGAAAAGAAGTATATTTAGTGAACTAAATTATATAAATAACTAATATAGAACAAGTTAAGTTTTTAATAGCTTTTTATTACACGTCGGTCATATATATTCGTTTTTATCAAGTTCTTCTGTTTGATTTTTGCTACTAAATCAAGTCCGCATCTGAATAATTTATTCTCACATTCATTATATTTTGCTATTCTGCTCTACTTCGTTTGACTGCAGGAATAATAAATGTAATTATAGGTTATTACTTTTATAATGTGATTATTAATATGTGGTTACTTCAAAACAATTGTAATGTCCATGGTCTGAATCACGTTGAAATCTTTGTGCCAGCTAATTTGTGTCGGCGTTTCTTCTGTGCTCGCAGTCGAGTGGTAATCTGTGGCGCGGTAATCAGCGCGTGCGTCTGGCTGCAGGGCTCAAGCCAGCGCCCGCCCCTCCCTCCCTCCCTCCCGCCCGTCCTCCGTCCCGCAGAGGCTGCTGCCGCAAACCGCTGAGCCGCTGCTTCACCCGTCCTCCGAGCTTCGTCGATCTAATTAGGCGGGCAGCTGGCCACGGTGGGCGCCGCCTCCCCAACCGCCCTCCGTGTTCCTAGTTCCCTGACGCCCCCGATTCCCTGCTGACCCCACCCGACTGCCCCAACGCCCGCCGACCGCTCCGCCACCACCGCCGCCCCCGCCGCCCCGCCGCCCCCGCCGCCCCGCCGCCCCCGCCGCCCCGCCGCCCCGCCGCCCCGCCGCCCCGCCGCCCCGCCGCCCCGCCGCCCCACCGCCCCGCCGCCCCGCCGCCCCGCCGCCCCGCCGCCCCGCCGCCCCGCCGCCCCGCCGCCCCGCCGCCCCGCCGCCCCGCCGCCCCGCCGCCCCACCGCTCCACAGCCCCGCCGCCCCGCCGCCCCGCCGCCCCGCCGCCCCGCCACCCCGCCACCCCGCCGCACCGCCGCCACACCGCCCCATCGCTACCCGTCGCTCCCCGCCCCGCCTCCCCGCCTCCCCCGCCTCCCCGCCTCCCCCGCCACATCTCGCCATCCCGCTAGGCCACCATCCCGCCATCCCGCCTTCCCGCCCCGCCACTCTCGACGCGTTGCCGTCCTGCCAACACCACCTCGCCGTCCGCCAACCTACCGCCCCTCCTTCCCACCGCCCTTCCACCCTGCAGCCCTGCATTCTCACCACAGTCTCCCGCACCTCCTCCCACGCTCAATTCGCACACTCCGCCGCCTTCACCACATGCACAACTTCCGAGGCTCCGTTCCTCCATTACCCTCATCGCCCTTTGCTCCCTGCACACCCTAACCCCAGCCTTTCCTTCACCCATGCTGTTCCCACCGCCCCCGTCTCTCCGCCGACCCGCCCCCACCATCGACTTCTCTGCCACCCACATCCTGTCTGCTTCCTCCACTGTCCCCAGTCCCCACCTCAACCCCAGCTCCATCACCACCCCACTCGCATCTCTCGCTACACACCCGCCGGTGACTCATTTCCACCATCCAGTGACCTTCGATTCACCCGCTTCCACCTCCGCCCTCACATCACAAATTTCCACTCGATCACCATCCCTCCCACCAGGGCGACGCGGATGTGTGAGGAGGCGAACAAGATGGCTGTGAGGGTGGGTGTCTTTGCTTCGTGGGTGGGGCGAGCGAGCGGTCACGCGGGCCAGTTAGCGGGCAGACGACGCTAGACACACCAACTTAGAGGTCAGCGTTGAGCGTGTGTTGTCCCTGCTTTCGGCGTTTTCGTGACCTCTCCTACTGCGTCCTTCAGCTTACGCTCCAGAGCGATTCCATGGCAACACAGGAAGCTCCGGATTGACTCAAGTCAGAATTCCCATGTGGTCTCAACGAACAAGAGTCTCAAAATTTTCACGAAAACGCATATTGATACATCATACTTAGAACAGAATTTAATTTTATGAGTATGTCTAGTTTTTTATAAAAGTTCTTCTTTTGTTGTGTGTTCTATTTTCTAAGAGCAACGCAGCTCAAAATGTTTGCATGTCTGGCCAAAACACCTTAACGTCTCTTTAAAAGCAAACATTTGTAGTTATAGATGCTCAATTATTCCTTTTTTCAGCTAACAATATTGACATCACGGTGAACTTAACGGATATCATTTCCTTCTATTTGTAACTACATTTTCAATGCAGTTCAGTTTCCGAATAAAGGTTTTTTTTAAAACCTCTCTAGAAATATATTTTGACAGAGCATTGTTTTAGCAAAATATTTACGTACGTACTCAACGCATCTAGACATTTACTTGCCGTGCTTTTCTATTCGGTTTTCGAGTTAAGACGTTTTTTCTAACTTCAATTGCCTCGCGGGCTGGGAACGAGATCCCGTTTGCTTATCCAAAAAAAGGAACCTTCGCAAATGCAAAACGCAGCAAATAGCCTTTCCGCGAATGTGGGTCACGATGACAATTCCCAAGCGGAGTCCTGCTCTCTTCCCTCGTCGGAGTGGAGTGGAGTAGAGTGGAGGGGAGAGGAGGGAGTAGCGATGGTGTCAGATGTCAGAAGCGATTCGGGAGACGTCGCAAAGAGAACAGTTGCTGCGATGGCACTATTTTTCTCTGCTTTTGATTGTATCGCCGTATTCATTTCACTGCTGAAGATACAGGAAAATGCTGAAATTATCCAGTGTGTAATGATGCTTTTTTACGATTAACACTGTGGTAATTTTAATCAAGAATGGTGGATTAAATTTTAAATACATACTTAATTATATATATATATATATATATATATATATACGCGTTAATCATACTGTATATTAATGTATTATTCAATTACATAGTTTTAAAATGTGTCAGAATAGGAAGATAGTTGTTGTAACAATGAAAATATCATACAATTATTTAAAGAAATTGAATGAACGAGGGTTAGTTTACTTGATTTACCGATCTTATGGTGTTAACAAGGAATTATTAACAGATTTTCATTTAGTTTTGATTTGACTCTAAGATTTCAATTGGGTTAGTTAATGTAAAGAAGTTACATTTTAGTTAGTTTTAGTTTGAGAAACATGCAAAAAAGTGTTGGGTCAGAATCTATAGTGACGTAATCTGTGAGTTTGACAGAATCAAGAATAGGTTAAATTCCAAGGCGATGTAGGCGGTATATAGTAGCAGTGGAAGTGCCGTTAAAGATACATGAGGCCATGTCGGCGATGGTTATGTGTCAATATTGGCGGAAGGATACGTGATATGAACTGGGCGGTGTCGTCGGTGAAAATTGACGGCGACAGCGTCTGTTGGTGTCCGCAGCGACCGGGACAGCGGTGTGGTCGGTGGCGTTCATTGCGTTGTAGGTGGTGACGATGTCTGAAATGTTCACAGTCACCAGTCAGCCGCCGTCCCGGTCACTTCGCCCGAGACCTCGCCACTGATGATGCCCACCGCAGTCGTGGGCGAAACGTTTGGCAGTTCAAAGCCAATTGGACCATGGCCCATCAGCCCGGAAGAAAACATGAATATGTTCACAGTAGAGTTGAAAGTAGAGACGGAAGCACCGTGGTTTGGACGGCTCGATAATGATGATGTTGATGACGTCTGATTCTTGCGTGTTTTCGGACGCATCAACTACTGTGGTCATTAGTCTCGTAAGTAGTGAACTTTTGGCCTGGGAGTTGGCGGTAAAATCCCTCCTTGGATTGTGATATTCGGCGCTGACATATGTCAGGTTATCGGGTGTTCTCCATCAGCAGGCCCCTCCCCAGACGGGACAAGTTCTGAGCTCCCGACTGAACAAACGACATGTGTGGTAGTGTAGTGCATGCAAGTGTACGTGTGTGTCAGTAAAGAGTGAGATTAGGAGAGGAAAGATGAAGGAAACATCGCGTACTGACGAAACATCGTGGCCCGTTCGTTAGAGTACTTCCCCGGCATTTGCCTGACATTAAACGTACACGAAGACAGAGCAGCCGATCGCTAGAATTGTCCTCCAGGCAGCGGCTGAATTCGACCTAGCTATTGTCGGAAATCCTGTTTCCGTCGGATCTCGAAACTAGGACCTCCCTCCTGTCACAGGCACTTCATTGATGCCAGTTGATGCCCTGAGCCACCTAATCCACTCTGACGTCGACATTGGCGTCTACGGCAGTGTCAGTAGTAGATTTGGCAGCGGTGTGGGCAACGGTGTCAGGGGCGGTCGACGGCGTTGTCGCCGGCTGAGTGCGTGGTACGGCGGAGGCAGCGTTTGCAGGGCGCGACGTTCCTCGAATCGTCGATTTGTGCGCTTCCCCGTATGACATCCGCCCTCCGACAGCTCCTCCGCCGGCGCCGGCGCCCGCCCACTCTCGCGGCTTCCGCCCTCCACCTCCGCACTACGCCGCCATCGGCGCTCCTCACTTGCCCTGCGGGTTGCCGCCCTTTCAGGCGCATTCAGCTGCCACCGCCATCGCCGCTGCCGACACTGCGGCCGCCACCGCCGCCACTGCCGCCACTGCCGTCACCGCCGCCACCGCCGCCGCCACCGCCACCGCCACCTCCACCGCCGCCGCCGCCGCCACCACCACCGCCGCCACCGCCGCCACCGCCGCCACCGCCGCCACCGCCGCCACCGCCACCACCGCCGCCACCGCCGCCACTGCCGCCACCGCCGCCACCGCCACCCCCGGCACCGCCGCCACCGCCGCCGCCACCGCCACCGCCACCGCCGCCGTCACCGCCACCGCCACCGCCACCACCGCCGCCTCCACCACCATCACCACCACCACCACCGCCGTCACCGCCACCACCACCGCCACCACCGCCGCCGCCACCGCCGCCACCACCTCCGCCCCCGCCCTAACCGCCACCGCTGCTGTGTGTGGCGGCGCCGCCCCCTGTCACCTCCACTGCACCCGACTCCATTCACACCGCATTCGACTGCATTATCCTCGCTGTCTTGCCGAGCGCAGGCAGACAGAAGCCGTTTATGGCCTCGTTTCTACACGACCGTCATTATCACAGACATGCCTAGAGGTTAAGTTATTTTCAGCTTCAATTCGCGAACCAAATGTTCAGTTTTAGTCTGATCAGTGGCATATCATAATTCTACTGTCTTTATTCATGTTTATGCAGGGATTTAAGCTGAGCTTTTCTGGAATGCGAATCAAGCCCACCAGACAAACCGAGACAAAAAAGAACAAATACATAGAAAAACTTTCACAGAGTTAAATGCATAAGTTTAAAAAAAATCGTTTAGGAACCAGTATTTCTCTCTTCATGTTTTGTACTTTTCCAATCCCCCTATCGCCATTCCTTCTTCCCCCTGCTCATTCCCAGTACTCCCCATCAACAGAATTTACAAATTTCTCCTTCTTAATGTTGGTATGTTGTCCCTCTATCTTTTGCTCATGCAATGCAGATCTTTCGATTCATCATACCTTCACAGTTACCGTCTTTCTCCCTTTACGCTTTCTCCTTCTCCAATCCTCCTGTTGCCATTGCTTCTTCCCCCAGACTCATTCCCAGTATTCCCCCTCAATAGTATTTGCAATTTTTTTTGTTCTTAGTATGGGCATATTGTCACTCTATCTTTTGCTCATAGAATGTAGAACTTTCGATTCATCATTCCGACCTTTGCTCTACCACTGACAGATACCTTATTTCTCCCTTTACGCTTTCTCCTTCTCCAATCCTCCTGTCGCCATTGCTTCTTCCCCCAGACTCATTCCAAGTATTCCCCCTCAATAGTATTTGCAATTTTTTTTGTTCTTAGTATGGGCATATTGTCACTATCTTTTGCTCATAGAATGTAGAACTTTCGATTCATCATTCCGACCTTTGCTCTACCACTGACAGATACCTTCTTTCTCCCTTCACGCTTTCTCCTTCTCCAATCCTCCTGTCGCCATTGCTTCTTCCCCCAGACTCATTCCAAGTATTCCCCCTCAATAGTATTTGCACTTTTTTTTGTTCTTAGTATGGGCATATTGTCACTCTATCTTTTGCTCATAGAATGTAGAACTTTCGATTCATCATTCCGACCTTTGCTCTACCACTGACAGATACCTTCTTTCTCCCTTCACGCTTTCTCCTTCTCCAATCCTCCTGTCGCCATTGCTTCTTCCCCCAGACTCATTCCAAGTATTCCCCCTCAATAGTATTTGCAATTTTTTTTGTTCTTAGTATGGGCATATTGTCACTCTATCTTTTGCTCATAGAATGTAGAACTTTCGATTCATCATTCCGACCTTTGCTCTACCACTGACAGATACCTTATTTCTCCCTTCACGCTTTGTCCTTCTCCAATCCTCCTGTCGCCATTGCTTCTTCCCCCAGACTCATTCCAAGTATTCCCCCTCAATAGTATTTGCAATTTTTTTTGTTCTTAGTATGGGCATATTGTCACTCTATCTTTTGCTCATAGAATGTAGAACTTTCGATTCATCATTCCGACCTTTGCTCTACCACTGACAGATACCTTATTTCTCCCTTCACGCTTTCTCCTTCTCCAATCCTCCTGTCGCCATTGCTTCTTCCCCCAGACTCATTCCAAGTATTCCCCCTCAATAGTATTTGCAATTTTTTTTGTTCTTAGTATGGGCATATTGTCACTCTATCTTTTGCTCATAGAATGTAGAACTTTCGATTCATCATTCCGACCTTTGCTCTACCACTGACAGATACCTTATTTCTCCCTTCACGCTTTGTCCTTCTCCAATCCTCCTGTCGCCATTGCTTCTTCCCCCAGACTCATTCCAAGTATTCCCCCTCAATAGTATTTGCAATTTTTTTTGTTCTTAGTATGGGCATATTGTCACTCTATCTTTTGCTCATAGAATGTAGAACTTTCGATTCATCATTCCGACCTTTGCTCTACCACTGACAGATACCTTCTTTCTCCCTTCACGCTTTCTCCTTCTCCAATCCTCCTGTCGCCATTGCTTCTTCCCCCAGACTCATTCCAAGTATTCCCCCTCAATAGTATTTGCAATTTTTTTTGTTCTTAGTATGGGCATATTGTCACTCTATCTTTTGCTCATAGAATGTAGAACTTTCGATTCATCATTCCGACCTTTGCTCTACCACTGACAGATACCTTCTTTCTCCCTTCACGCTTTCTCCTTCTCCAATCCTCCTGTCGCCATTGCTTCTTCCCCCAGACTCATTCCAAGTATTCCCCCTCAATAGTATTTGCAATTTTTTTTGTTCTTAGTATGGGCATATTGTCACTCTATCTTTTGCTCATAGAATTAGAACTTTCGATTCATCATTCCGACCTTTGCTCTACCACTGACAGATACCTTCTTTCTCCCTTCACGCTTTCTCCTTCTCCAATCCTCCTGTTGCCATTGCTTCTTCCCCCAGACTCATTCCCAGTATTCCCCCTCAATAGTATTTGCAATTTTTTTTGTTCTTAGTATGGGCATATTGTCACTCTATCTTTTGCTCATAGAATGTAGAACTTTCGATTCATCATTCCGACCTTTGCTCTACCACTGACAGATACCTTCTTTCTCCCTTCACGCTTTCTCCTTCTCCAATCCTCCTGTTGCCATTGCTTCTTCCCCCAGACTCATTCCCAGTATTCCCCCTCAATAGTATTTGCAATTTTTTTGTTCTTAGTATGGGCATATTGTCACTCTATCTTTTGCTCATAGAATGTAGAACTTTCGATTCATCATTCCGACCTTTGCTCTACCACTGACAGATACCTTCTTTCTCCCTTCACGCTTTCTCCTTCTCCAATCCTCCTGTTGCCATTGCTTCTTCCCCCAGACTCATTCCCAGTATTCCCCCTCAATAGTATTTGCAATTTTTTTTGTTCTTAGTATGGGCATATTGTCACTCTATCTTTTGCTCATAGAATGTAGAACTTTCGATTCATCATTCCGACCTTTGCTCTACCACTGACAGATACCTTCTTTCTCCCTTCACGCTTTCTCCTTCTCCAATCCTCCTGTCGCCATTGCTTCTCCCCCTGGCTCATTCCCACCTTAGCGCTCCCTTCCGCCGCCGCGTCGCACTAAAGGCTTCTCGCGCCGCTGCGGAAAGCGTCAGAGGTGGGCGGGGCGGGGCGGAGGTGGAGCGGCATTGTGCGCTCAGATTGTGTAAAACCGGCGGCGCCGCCGCGAGGTTTCCGAGGTTTTGCCCGCTCCGTCGGCTCCGCACGTTCTCTCCCCTCCCTCTCCCCCTATCCCCCTCCCCCTTCTCCCCCTCTTGTTTCCGTCCCCTGCAGCCAGAAGCTTCGCCGCCCTTCCGCGGTGCCGCACTTTTGTCCTGAACAATTAAGAACAACGCGGGCGGTTTTGCACCGATATTTCAGGCGCGGGGCAACCGCGACGGGGCGGTATGTGGAGGACAGGGGGTGCGGGTGGGTGGGTGGGTGGGTTGGTCGGGGGCGTGGCGGGGGGTTCGAGAGGCGCGCCCTGTGGTTCGGGAGAATGGGCAGCGGGGCATGAGGTACTACGCGCCGGCGACGATAAGACTTTGCTCCCAAAGCTGCTCGTTTGGGCAGTCGACTGTGCCGCTGCTTAAATTCACTGTAGCGGACAGTTCTCAGTGCAGTGAGTTTGTGGGAACAATCGCATGACTCTGTACGACCTGATGAGAAGAGGTGTTGGTAATCTTATCTGGGGAATACGTTTTGAGATGCAACCAAGAATCACATAAGCCGAATGTTGTAAACGGTGCGTTTTCGCGTACTCGCATTGACACGAAGTGCGTAAATGAGAATAGAAGTGAGGTGTAAATTTCTCACATTTTAGTCATACAGAGACATTTCTATTGAAATATTTCGAAGTAATAACAACACTTTGAGGAAAATTCCGAATTTTAAAATTATGTTTCATCCTATTTCAGTAGTAAGTAAAGTGAAATACTTACCTAGCTATACGCTCCAAAAATAATACTAACTTTCCAATAATTAAAAATATGTTGGTAGTAATAAAAATTGGATAGGATTGATTTCGAATATTTGAAGGATTTTATATTAACCTCTATACATGTTAATATGGAAAAAATACTTTAAATGAGCTGAAATTTCAATATTAAAAATATAGCATGTGTGTGTTTGCCTGTGGTTTTAACTTTTCGGTGCACATTTGTTGTGTGTGAACAGTGAATGCGAAAATGCCTCTGTATTGTTCATCATGTGCCCGTTAGTTACCAAAGTCCAATGTATCCTGGGTAGAGGGATTACTTAAAATTTTGAATCGAACAAAACAACCATGTTTTATAACGTGTTATACGATAACAATACCCTTCTGTAGACCCCCGGCCGTCCTAGGACAATAAGGCGGCAGCAGATGGTGAAGAAGGGACAACCTTAAAACAAGTATTAGCTGCAAGGCACTCAAGCGTTCCTGATTTTAATATATTGCATGCTTATTTACAAAAAAAAGATGTCTGCGATTCTAAATCTATGTCATTAGACTATTAGCTTTAGACGTCTTTGAGAATATCAGCCGGAAAGGTCCGTAGCTCAGTGCATCTACTGCAGTGCCTCTGACCTGGAGGTCCTACGTTGGAGTCCCGACAATGGCAAGATTTTCGACATTACCTTGGCAGCGAAGACGAATTCAGTCGCTGTCTGTAGAATTCCACTCTGACTGCTCTGATCATTAGTTTTCCGTGGTTTCTCTGATCAACAGCAGGCGAATGCCGGAGTAGTACCCTAACAAACGGACGCCAGACCACCAGATCTATCTTTCTTCCTCCTTGACCTATCCTTACCCACATCACACACACTTACACTAACATGCACTTCACTACCACACATGCCAGGAGACCGATTGGGATCTTAGGATTTGTCCCAGCTGGGGCGGTGCCCTGCTAGTGGGAGATAGCAGGTTGAGGGAAACCGCGCTAGCGGACGGCAAGTCGGTGCCGGATCTCGCCATTCAGCGGGGGAAGTCCACCGCCACCTCCCGATGAAAATCATGTACTACACTTAAAGGACTAATGACCTCAGTATTTGACGCCCAGAATAAGTAATCAATCAATTAACTAAGCAAGCAACCGACCATTGGTCACTACCGGATCTTCTCATCCAGCGGGGAAAGATCACCGGCTCCTCCCGAGGAAAAAAAACATGCACTACGGTTTCTGAGCTAATGACTTCAGTAGTTTGCGCGCCCAACCTCCCACCAACCCCAAAGGCATAGCCCCTCCACGTTTGCCCTTCGCGTTGCAACGCCCTCCAGCAGCTACGGAGGCGCGCGGGCCGAGAAGTCGGTTTGTCGCGGCTCGCGTGCTGACCCCTAGTGTATAAGTCGGCGGCTAATGCCGGCGCGGCGGTGCTGCGGCAGTGCGGCGACCGTGTAAATCACGGGATTAGGCGGTGGGCGCGGGAGCGGAGCTGCGCGGCGGGTGGCGGGAGGGTGAGAGGAGGGGTGGAGGGGAGAGAGGGAACAGAGTGCCCCCTTCTCCTAGCCCGCCAAGCCCTCTCGCCCTCCTTAATGCTGTTTGCAGGCGGCGGGGTCGGCTTAGAAGGCGGTTGCTCGCCCCACGCCCTCTTTCCCCTTACCGCTGCACTGTCCACGCCCCGCCTCTGCGTTTTCTCCCACTCACATTCCTCGATGCTTCGTTTTCCCGACAATGATTCGATTTCATTCGACGACTCGCTTTCCCCACTATCTTCCTTACTGTCACAGCGCTTCTTTAACCTCCCGTCTTTCCACTTCCTCAATGCTTCGTTTCCCCCACAATGCTTCGCTTTTACTCGATGCTTCGCTTTCCCCACGAGCTTCCTTACTGTCACCGCGCCTCTTTGAGCTCCCGTCTTTCTGCTTTTTCAATGCTTCGTTTCCCCCACAATACTTCGTTTTTACTCGATGCTTCGCTTTCCTCACGAGCTTCCTTACTGTCACTGTGCCTCTTTGTGCTCCCGTCTCTCCGCCTCCCCGCCATTTTGCTTTCCAGTGTTTTGTTCCCCCACCAGCGCGCCCTTCACCACTACATTTTTATATCGTCTTCATTTCATTGCCGTCTTCATTGCAGCCATGCAAATTCTCCATCATTCTATATAATTTGCCTTCTAGACGCTCCACATCTTCATCTCCGTCTTCGGGACATTTCCACTCTCCGATTCACTTCTATACCTTGCAAAATATACTTCACCTTCATAGAGTCCCGACGGTGGCAAGATTTCAACACTAGTTACATAGCTATGTCCAATTCAGTCGGAATTCGGAGGAGAATTTGAGCGGTGGCTGGCTGCTCTGATCGGTACTTTTCCGTGGTTTCCCCGATCAACACCAGGCGAACGCCGGAGCAGTGCCCTAACAAACGGGCCACAGACCGCGCGAGGTCTTTCCTTACTCTTCCTTGCGTTATCTTCACACCTTACATTCACACTTACATTTTCCACACCTTCACACCTGACGGGAGACGTACCAGGGAATTAGAGCTTGTCCTGGCTGGGACGGTGCCCTACTTGTGGGAGATATCTGGTTGGAGAAAACCCTACTAACCGAACCGTCGTGTAGGTGGGGTTTAGATTTCATTATACAGCGGGGGAAATTCAACGCAACCTCCTGATAAAGACACGTACTACTCTTACGGGACAAATAAACTTGTAAGTTGGTGCACTTGGAAACACGAAATAATCAATAAACAATCAACACCTCGCCTTAAGTCCGTTGTGCCAACACCGCGGCTGCCTTCACTTCGCCTCCATGTCACTGCACGTCCCCGACACTTCAACGCCACGCAACCATTTTGAGAGCGCATTTCAACCGTTTTGAGAGCGCATTTCAACCATTTTGAGAGCGTATTTCAACTATTTTGAGAGCGCATTTCAACCATTTTGAAAGCGGATTTCCTAATCACTGTACCTCCACGCTACTTCCTCCACACTACTCAGAATTAGTCTCTGATGTAATTCCTTCTGTACTGCGAAGTTTACATGATGCTTACACTCGTTTCAAATAATTTCAGAAGTGTGTTTTTGTTTATTTAAATAGTTTAAATAAAATAACTAGATAAAATACAATAAGAAAAAACTATGTGAAGTATTTAATATTAAGTGTTATCGTATCAAATGAAGGTATTAACCTCATTATGAGGATTGAAAGACCTGAGCGAAGTTAAATGGTGTGCGTGTTTCAGTCAAACTTGTAAAACGTATGCTTATCACTTACACAGTTTATATTACTGTTGTAATATTTTAGTTTAGTTTTCATTAGTTGTTATATGTCAGTATGGCTTTTGTTTATTCATTTAAATGTCATCTACGAAAACACTGTGATTTAAATTAATATTTCTCTGTATATTCTCACAACCTCACCTGTTACTTCTCAGATAACATTTAGATTGTTTAGTTTTCCTTTCTTCTAGTGTATGTTAATGAAGTAAGTGCCTGTAAATGTCAGTTTTCCTGCATATCGTGAGTTGTTTCCCCATTACTATGTCACAAGAAGCAAAACATCGTAAACGCAAGACGTATATTTGTAGATGAAGTCATAACAGCTCCACTGAAAGGCTAACGGGCAACTTGCATTGAATTCTCTGTCGACATAAAAGAAGTACTACAAACAAGTTGGGAGTTTAATTTTGGTCTTAAGTTCTTGGAGAATAATGGATGTTCATCTCGTGGTAATGGTGATCCCTGCGTTGTTGAAATATTTTCGCAATGTAACGATGTACGTTAAACCGAGCCGCGTCATCTATTTCTCCTTGCGCAAACCTTCTCAAATTGTTGACCAGGGATGCTTCAAAGTACTAATTTTAGAGAAAAGTACTAAAAGCTTTTGCAATCATATTCAACCCTGACAACTCAACTGCCAAACTTTTCTATTCCTCATCTTCCTTTGTCCATCTGTTTTTACACTTAAAATACTTTTTTCGTTTCGTCGATAAAGTCGTTAAAAGTGGTCAACATCTCTCCATTCTTCTTATTTCATCTTTCTCATGCAACAGACATCACTGCGTGCAATTCTCACACTTCTGCTACTATTTTGTTTCTATTATCGCCATCGATGTTGTAACATCAATATTATAACTATTGTTTTCGCTACCCTAACTACAGCAATACCTCTTTTTTTTCAAGCCACTTATCGTCGTCACTTTCAAAGTCTCTGTTGCGAGGCCTATGTGGGTAAAATTATCATCAAATCAACATTCCTATCACATGAATTCTCATGTTTGGCGCATATTATCAAACTGCCGCCACGCCGTCAATGTTACATTCCAAAATGCCATACATTTACAATTAACCGTATATTTTACCTTTTTTTCTATTTTTGTTACCACCTGAGATGGTTCTATACAATAACTATTGCCACTGCAGCCTCTCTCAGCGGGATACAACAGAGCTTCAGCTCTGACGGTGACGAATTTTAACTGCCAATCACTTGCTATTTAGAGAAGAAGTCTAGCTACCTGATGCTTTGATATGAAGCTTTTCGTGTTATTTTCCGGTAAACTCCAAGTTTTGATTGATTGATTAATGATTCCGGGCGCGTCAACTGCTGAAGTCATTAGTCCCGTTAGTGTAATGCATGCGTTTTTGCTCGCGAGGTGGCGGTGATCTCACCGCGCTGGATGGCGACCTACCGTCGACTAGCAGGCTTTTCCCCAACGAAGAATCTCGAAGAAGTAGGGCACCGCCCTCGCCGAAAAAAGCTCCAAGCTCCTGATCGGACTCGCGTCGTGGTAGTGCATATAAGTGTGTATAAGTAAGGGATGAGGATTGCCCAAGAAAGGGGAAGGAAAGTCCGTGGTCTATTTGTTGGGGTACTGCTCCGGCATTCACCTGGTACTGATCGGAGAAACCACAGAAAACTAGCGATCAGAACAGCCGCTAGTATTCGTCTCTAGACAGCGACTAAATTCGCCTTAGCTCTCTAGCTACTCTCTAAAATCCTGCCATCGTCGGGACTCGAACCTAGGACCTCCCGGTCAGAGGCACTCCAGTGACATCAGTTCATGCTCTGAGTCACCTCCCCTCCTGGTAATAAATGACTAGTCAATGCCGTAGTAGGGTACTAGCAAATGCACCCAACTCCTCACGCAACATCTCCCCATTCTCATCCAAGTCATGTCCTAGTGAATTAGTTAGTTTATGTCTTATTTTATGAAGCGAGACTCGGACCATGAGGCCCGCTCTTCCGTCTGACCACGTAAATTTAGCTCCTTTCACTATCTAGCGGAGAAAGGAGGTATTATCTTGGCCGTCGAAACGGGCGGATCTCAATTTTGCTCAGAGGCCTCTCTTAGGCTTGAGTATCTTTTACATGCAATAAATCTACTACATGGGACAGCCGGATTTACTTCCACTCCGAAGGAAGGCGTACGAAGGATTTTTTTGCCCTTAAAAATCCACGACTTCGATCGGGTTTGAACCCGCAAATTCAGGTACAACAGTCCAGTACGCTGCGAGTTATACCACCGAATCTGCTAATCCACTAATCCGCTATCCTCTGTCCTTACATCGACACACACTTGCACTTACATACACTACCACACATCGGGAGAACAATCTAAAGCTTAGATATTATTGCGGCTGGGGCGGTGACCATGGTCCACATGCGTTGGTCCTACTGCCGATCACCCAACGAAACGCTCAGTTTGTCACAGTGAAGAAAGGTGGAGGGGAGAAGGCTGCGGTTGCTGTGGCAGGTAGACAAACAGGCCGGCCCGTAGGCAGGCTGGGAGGCGACGATCGTTCGTACTCGCGCTAAAGAGCTTCTCGACAGTGATCAACCCCGCGGGCAACCGTCTGTCGGATGGCTCTGTGAATTGGCGGCGGTAGTGGCAGATTGCGCGGCGATCGCTCGGGCCAACGCCAAGCAGTTCCAAGTGGATCGAACGTTTCGCCTGGGAGAGGTGGCTCAGGGCATCAAGTGATGTCACTGCAGCGCCTCTGACCGGGAGGTCCTGGGCTCAAGTACTGACGATGGCATGATTTTCCACTCTAGCTAAACAGCTACGTCCAGTTCAGTCGCGCTCTGGAGGAGAATTATAGCATCTAGCTGCTCCGAACAGTCGTTTTCCGTGATTTCTCCGATCAATACCAGGCGAATGCCGGAACAGTACGCTAACAAAAGACCCACGCGCCGCGCGCGATCTTTCCTTCCTCTTACTTGTCTTATCCTCCCTGTTACATACATCCACTCACATAAACTATACTACCACACCTATCGGGAGACCATACGGGAGCTTAAAGCTTGTCGCGCCTTGCGCGGTGCCCGTTGGTGAGAGATACCTGGTTGGGAAAATCCCTCTAACCGACAGTACACTGGCACCAGATCTCGCCATCAATCGGGGCAAGATCACTGCTGCCTTCTGTGCAGTAGCATGGAGTACAAACCGGTAGCGGTAGCTCAGTGCATCTACTGATGTCATTGCAGCGCCTCTGACCGGGAGGTCCTAGATTCGAGTCCTGACAGCGGCAGGATTCTCGACCCTTGCTTTTCAGCTGGGTCGAATTCAGTCGCTGTCTGGAGGAGAATTCTAGCGGCCGGCTGCTCTGATCGGTAGTTTTCCGTGGTTTCTCCGATCAACACCAGTCGAATGCCGGGGCAGTACCTTACCAAACGGGCCACGGACCGCGTGCGATCTTCCCTTCCTCTTCCTTGTCCTATCCTCTCCCCTTACACACACACACACTTACACTAACATGCACCACACTATCACATATTCCGGGAGACCGGTCGGGAGTTTAGAGCTTGTCCCGGCTAGAGCGGTGCCCCGCTGGTGGGAGAGTCCTGGATAGGGGGAACCCCCACTAGCCGACGGTAGGTCGGCGCCGGATCTCGCCATCCAGCGAGGGAAGATCACCGTCATCTCCCGAGAGAGAAAAAACATGCACTACACTGAAGGGAATAATGATCGAAGCAGTTGACGCGCCCGGAAACACGAAAAAATCAATCAATGCACTACAATTACGGGATTAATGTCCTTTGCCGTTGACGCATCGAACCTTCCACGGGAACCACGTGCTGAGGCGCCCTAGCTCGCAACAGTTTTGTGGAGCGATCGAAGCGTACGAAGACCATCACATCACTATCGTCTTTGAACATTGAAACAGATTAACAGGAAATCCCTTGCGAATGAAATAATAAGTGCTTTTTCATTTCTGGCCAACAAAATTATGCCTAACCCATGGCAGACGATGATGAGGATGATGAATATAAAAGATGAACCATAAAGAGTACATTGATTTTTAATTATTTTCATTTGGTTTCTCGTTGCTCTTAATTTTAATTGTGATGGTCTATATTGATCGATTTTGACTTGAAGCAGTAATTTCATACTTAAAATATAATAAAATTTTTCATTTGTGTCCCCGCGACTTCTTTGATGTTCCGGATAATAGATGACTGATACTAGATTTCATATAATCCAGTAATAGATATATAACCTTTTTCGATTAGATGGAACCTTAGATGTATAACTTAATTGATTATAATTATTTATTTTATCATGTTATGGTCAGTGTTCATATTCAATTTCTTTCTGTAGCATTACTCGTTTCGAAAAGGAAACTGTAGAAGGAAATTATAATCTCGTAGAGTTATTCAGTAATTAAATAATTTTTTTACCTCCATTCGCATCAAATGCTGAGACTAAATTAAAGCGTTTTATGTTGTTGCTTTTTTATTTAACGTATCCATCATATCACGCGTCAGGTGACGTGGTGTTTACTCGAATTAACATAACGTTTGCTGAAGGGTATGAGGTGAAGAGAGGTACTGATAGATGAGAAATGTGATTCGATTAATGAAGTGAGATGAAGAGGGACATGGGATTATATCTGGAGAGATGAATTGAGGAAATAGGAAGCGAGATCACAGCGTCTGTGGGCTTCGATCCTCGTCACCCGACATGAAAGGCGCGTGTTCCAGCCACTTCGCCGCGGGCGGCTCCAAAACGAGCGATGAGAGGGTTTGCTCCGGGCGGAAGGGGCCTTCTCTACCCCCGCTTCCATTTCCCCCCTTCCCCTCTTATCCCCTCACCCCTCCCAAGCCGACGCGAGCGCTTTCGCGTTTCAGGCGGCATTGGCGCTGCCGTTTTTGACGCCGACCCGCTCGCGCTCGTTCCGTTTCGCTCCCCGCTCCCCGCCCCCCGCCCCCCGCCCCCCGCCCCCCGCCCCCCGCCCCCGTCACCGCTCCCCGCGCCTCGACGCCATCTGTTTATGGAGGGCGCCGGCGCCCGAGATGGAATTTTGAATGCGCCCGCTTCTCTCGCATTGAAGCGTGCGTCTTCGCATTGTCGGCGCAGCGCAGTCGCCCCCGCCCTTCCCCGTCCTCCCCCGCCCTCCCCCGCCTTCCTGCCTCCTCCTGCCCCTTTCACGACCCCACCCCACCCCACACCATACCCAGCCTTCCCCTTTTCCGTCTTCGCCGGAGACCTTCCTCCTCGTTGTTGGTTTGCACTCGGCACATCCGGATCCCCGACCACGCCCACACCGCTTCTGTCGCCTTCCCCAATCGCGCGCCTTCCACCTTCCCGGAATTCGCTCCAATCTGACTCTTTGCGACTCTGTCTTTCTTTGCCATTTTGTCATTCCGGCTCTTTGCGAGTCTCAGCTTTCGGCGTGTTCTTTAATATTTTTCGATTGTATATACTAGTCTTGATTTGGTAATAGATTCTGCCTGGTCCGTTTCTAATGCTGTTGTCTATACTCTCTTCTTGAACTCCGCCCATCCTGGTTCAAGCCCTGCACAGCTGCATCCGGAACCCTGACTGCGTCCACGCTCTCGCTTCTGCCTCCTTCCCTTCTCTTGAGCCTTTTACCTCTCCGGTATTCGCTCCGTGCCCTTTTTTCCCTTTTTCTTTTGGCTCTTTGTTCGTCCAAGCTAACCTATGATAGCCCCGGTTTGGTACTAGATTCGGCTGGTTCCGTTTCTTATGCCACTGTTCGTGCTCTTTCTCCTCTTTACAAGCTCGACGTAGTTTGGAAATCTCTTCGTCTCTTATGTTTTTGCTACCCTGCATGTATTTTTTGCATGTAGAATTTGGCATTTCGGGTCAATGATCTGACTTTGCCGGCTTGCTAATGGTGTTCACTATGCCTGGGCCTAGTTTAATTCTCACGGTCGAGGGATAAGAGAGTCATGTGGTGAAGATGAACTCTCTCCACTGTACCAAGCAAACTTGGCCTGCCTGGCTTTTTCTTCGTCATACAGTCATCATTTTTTTTATTTTAAATATATTTGCTGCTGTTCCTCGTCAAATTTGTATATTTTCAAACTTCATTAAATACTTCCTTTTTCACTATACGTTTTTCCTATTCATTTCATCCCTCTCTCAAGAATTATTTAACGCTAGTGTTTCGGTATTAATTTCTTGTAAAATAATAATTCATGTTTCTCTCATAAATAATTCATTTTTTACTTATTTCTATCCATTCCGTCTCCTTTTCACCAATCCCACAAGTCTGATTTCACTAATCGTCACTGCAATTATTCAATTTGTTGTTCTTCTGCGATGAACAATCATTTCTGAGTTTCTCGTCAAATTTCTTTAATCTTCTCTTCCATGGGTATGAAGCTTTCTCCTCGGGTCTTCCTTCCTTTTCCATACTAGGGCTTCTGATGATCCCGCAATTACTAGCAAAGTCATCGCAATGGACTAGACGGCACCCTTACCATCACCCGTGTACATCTCAGCTGCATTCTCCATCTGAGATACCTCATTCACCGCCTCCCCTCGCTTCGTCCTTTTATCACCTATTCTTCTTCTACCTGTTCTTCTCTGAATCTCCCTTCTCCACCCCATCCTTCTCATAACCACCCTTTTGCGTCCTACCACTATTCAATCCATCCATCTTCTTCTTCTTCTTTCCGTTCTTCTCTGAATCTCCCTTCTCCACCCCATCCTTCTCACAACCACCCTTTTATGTCCTACCACTATCCAATTCATCTCCACTCACCCCTTTTCCATCCCTACATTCCCTCTTACGTCCTTACCTGCCACGCCCTCCTTTTTTCGCTCTTTTCCAGCCACCCCACTCCGCCCCGCGAACTCTCAACTAGCTCACGCTCTCCCACGCAGCGCCCGGACCAACCGCGGCGTTGTCTGAGCAAGATCAGATCTGCTTAAATCAGCCACTTTGTTCCCCAGATTGAAATCTGTCACTACGAATGAGGCCAACGTGAAGCCGGTGAATGAACATCAAAACGAATGAGAGAATAGGAGAGAGATCAGCTGAGCTCTCTCAGTATTAACATTATCATTGTCTCTGTGGAGACTCTAGTTGGAAGGTCGTAGTTCAAGATCTCACGGTGGTGGATTTTCGACTCTAACTAAAAAGCTTGGTCGAATTCAACCATTGTCTGAAGAATTTTATTTACCGGTAGCTTTATTCGACAGTTTTCCGTAGTTTCTTCACTTAATGGGAAGTTTTTACACGGCATTGGGTACAGAAATCGATTACAATCTCAGTCTTCCGCATATGTGAAGATTCACAAAAGTGATGGAAAACTTGAACTGCGCATGTGCACAAGATCGATAGTGCTGGCGATGGCTGCAACGCTTCGCCCTGAAAAACTCGCTGATATCAGGCGGATACCAGAGCAAGGTCCTAATAGAGAGCCACGGACCACGCACAATATTCCTTTACTCATCTTGTTTCTCATCTACTTCACGCACACACACAGGGTGGCAATGCCCTTCACCCTCGTTATCTTGTTGGACCGAGGCCCCCAGCCGCCTCAAAATAGGTATATCAGTTTGCTCATCTCAATTTATTTAAATTTAAATTTATTTATCTACATCATTTGTATTTCATTTAATTTTCTTTTATTAGTATGTCTATTCAAACTTATGTTTATATATACTCCAAATTTTTCTATTTCACTAAAATTCTAATTTCATTTATAATAATATCATATACTTGATTATTACATTATTTATTATTATTATTATTATCATTATTTTGTAGCCCTGAAGATAGTCGCAATGCGGCCGAAAAAGCTTCATGCCAAAATAAATACATACGACGAAACAACGCCTCAAATTTATTTACATGAGTCTATTTAGTTAGTGATGACGTGTGTTGTGTATGAGGAAGTAGTTGAGAAAGCGCAGAGGCTATTTCGTTGTGGGCGGATGAGAAAATGAATGAATTCATGCTATGGCTTTGTTTGTCGGGGAGTGCGGCTTGGTCGAGAGAACAATAAGCGCCAGCCGCAGTGAGCGAGGGGAAAGCGCAAGAGTAGATAAATGACAAGTAGATAAGCGAGATGAGTCGACAGATAATGAGTCGGTGAAATCTGCATTATCAGAAATACGTTTGAATGAACAAGGGGATGAGCACGTGGCACAATGGACGAGAGAGTTAGTAGGGGAGGCAACAAACACAAGAATCAGTAAACAAGTGGTGGCAGGGCTTAAACAAGCGTACGAATGAGATAGACACGTGTAATCAAGTTGCACAAAGTGAAAAGTCAGAGTAAAATAGAGACAAATATTTTTACATGGTGATATACAGTTTTAATGACTCGCGTTTCGTGAAGTACTCTGTGTGTTGAACAGTATGATTGATTACAAATACGAACACAACACACAGCGCACAACACACAACAGAACTCTAAACGCAAGCTGCAGTATTCAGAAAGTCCATCATTAAGAACATCGAGGGCAACGATTAACTTATTTTATTGAATACACCCGAAATAATGCACCCCAAAAAGAGCACATCTCGCAATAGCATTGAAGGAAAAACGATGTTCCTAAAATTAAGTGTCTTGTTCAATTGAATAATTTAGAATAGAGGTGATCAGGAGATCTCGTGTCATAGAGAAAGTCTTTTCATATGCATTACTTCGGACTTCTTTAAAAGCAACGTGAAAGGCATCCCTTCCGTGTTTCTGAATCCCTCCCTTAAGGGCAGCCTATGGTGTAGTAGTTAGTCCCCTCATCTTTGGGTGTGATCACCGGACGACCCCTGTTTTGTTTTTTTATTTTTTATAGGAATAATTTACAAAATTCAGTTACACGAAACTCATTTGTATTGTTGGACTAAAACTAACTTATTATAAACTAAATCTAATCTAAAGTACAATTGACGAGGGGACTCTTAGAGTATCTCTAAAAGTCATTAAGATTTAAAAATGTGTGCAGAAAAGACTAGATGGATTATCTGTTTTTTTTTATTCTAGTTGGGTTTTCACTACATTTTTGTATATTAATGTGTCTATCTTCATTAACGAGGTGTAGGTTTGAATAGAAATTATTGGTAAGAAAGGGTATTTGGTATGCGTTGGGTTTTTAGATTAAGTTCATGGTGCAATTGTTTATTGGAAATAAACAAGAGGAGTTGGGTGAGAATTCTCGTGTATTTGTTCTGGATTATTCGCATTTTGTTGATGGTCGACGCTTAAAAAAATTATAAAGAACAAAGCGAGTTTGTGACCGGATTTCTAGGTGTTCTTCCATTTCCACTACCCCCATGCTCCATTTACATTCAGATTATAAAATTGTCGTTCATTCAGCAAAACCATTGAAATCAGATATCACCAAACGAGATAGGAACTGGTAAGAAGTTAGTTCCTTAAGTCAGTAAATTGTCTGTAAAATGTCCGTAACATAAAAGTTCTTAAAATCGAAATTTAGATGTAAATAAGCAAAAAATATTTGTGATATATTGAATGTATTGAGAGTGAGATTCCTTCTCATTTAGTTGAAAAGAAATATTCCCATAGTAGTGAAAGCGGAAAAGCAACACAAGTTGCTACTTCCGTTTTGCTGCAAAACACGTAGAAAAGTTAGCCTTGGCAAAATTGAATGATTTTAATTTTTAATCCCGCACAACAAAGACTAGAACATTGCCGTTCCAGTGAAAACGTTACTGAAAACCCACCGTTTTAAGCCAAGCTAACTTAACTCGACCACCTCAACACATACAACAATCACCGGCATCTATACACCGCATTCTTCACGTGTGGCATTTATCCATGAGCTTCATTTGTTTGTCCAAAAAATATGCTCGCTTGCGCTGCTGTTGAAGACTCGACGCCCGGACGTTTGAGCACATGCTGACGCTGTCACTCGCCCATGCTGCCATCGCCCATCGCCCATCCGCCTAGCGGCGGGCCGTTTGAAATCGATATTTTAATTTTTTGGGGTATTTTGCGTCGTGTAGAAGCCTTTGAGACATTCTCAAAATTTTCAAAAAATGGTCTCATAGTCCGCCTAGCGGCGGGCCGTTTGAAATCGATATTTTAATTTTTTGGGGTATTTTGCGTCGTGTAGAAGCCTTTGAGACATTCTCAAAATTTTCAAAAAATGGTCTCATAGTCCGCCTAGCGGCGGGCCGTTTGAAATCGATATTTTAATTTTTTGGGGTATTTTGCGTCGTGTAGAAGCCTTTGAGACATTCTCAAAATTTTCAAAAAATGGTCTCATAGTCCGCCTAGCGGCGGGCCGTTTGAAATCGATATTTTAATTTTTTGGGGTATTTTGCGTCGTGTAGAAGCCTTTGAGACATTCTCAAAATTTTCAAAAAATGGTCTCATAGTCCGCCTAGCGGCGGGCCGTTTGAAATCGATATTTTAATTTTTTGGGGTATTTTGCGTCGTGTAGAAGCCTTTGAGACATTCTCAAAATTTTCAAAAAATGGTCTCATAGTCCGCCTAGCGGCGGGCCGTTTGAAATCGATATTTTAATTTTTTGGGGTATTTTGCGTCGTGTAGAAGCCTTTGAGACATTCTCAAAATTTTCAAAAAATGGTCTCATAGTTTTTAATAAAATTTTGTTGATGGATAGTGGATGTTTAAGAGAATGGTATAGGTCTCATGTTCGATAAAAACCCTGATGTTTCAAACATTGAAAAAATTCCAAATTTTTTCGGCATTGTCCTACAACGACTATAATGGAGATAGAGATATTTTACCTTAATGAAATATTTTTCTGAATGATATAAAATAAGGTCATGCACAATTTTTCGAAAATTTGAGTACGTTTCGTGTAATTTTGCGTGAAAGTATGTGCGAGAAAGTACGTGTTTTAACACCACTAGTTTAATTACCCAGGACAAAGACCAGATCTTCGTCGTTAACGTGAAAACGTATGTGCTAAATCACTGTTTAAAGTAAAAATAACTTTAACCCAGCAATTCAACGCGTACAACAATCACCGGTATCTATACAACGCATTCTACACATGTGGCATTTATCCATAAGCTTCATCTGTTTGTCAAAAAATATTCTTGGTAGCGCAGCCGGTTAAGGCTCGGCGTGTGGACGTTTGGGCGCGCGCTGCCACTGTCACTCGCCCACCCGGCCATCGCCCATCGCCCATCGCCCACCCGGCCAGCGGCGGGCCGTCAAGCGGAACATCAAATGGACATTACGGCGGGCGCGCCTCGCTTGTCTCTGCCCCCTTCCCCGCCCCCTCCGACCCTCTGCAGATCCCGGAGAACGCGCCGCCCTCGCGAAATTAAAATATCGCCAGCGGAAGGGCGACGGTGGGGAGAGGGGGGCGTATGCCGCGAGGATAGGCCGAGGTGAAGGTCGGGGTGCAAGGTTGAGGCGAGTTCATTGAATCGACGCACGGAAACAGTCAGGACGGGACCGGGAAGTCCTAGGTTCGAGTCCTGACAGTGGTAGGAGTTTCGACACTACCTTTTCAGCTAGGTCGAATTCAGTCGCTGTCTGAAGGAGAATTCTAGATGTCGGCTGCTCAGATCGGTAGTTTTCCGTGGTTTCTCCGATCAACACCAGGCGAATACCGGAGCAGGACCCCAACAAACAGGCCACGGACCGCGCGCGTTCTGTTCTTCCTCTTTCTTGTCCTATCCTCTCCCCTTACACACACACTTACACTAACATGCACTATACTACCACATATTCCGGGAGGCTGGTCGGGAGCTTAGAGCTGGTCCCGGCTGGGATGGTGCCGCGCTGGTGGGAGAGTAGTGTTTAGGGAGAAACTCATACGAGGAAACGAGGTACGAGGAAAAAACATGCAACACACTTACGGGAATAACACATTAACGGGTCCTGAATTATTAACATCTGCATAATGATGACTGGCTAGAATTCTTCCACGTCATCCACAGTTGTTTTTTGTTGTTGTTTTTTTTAGAAAATTTAATATATTCTGGAGAAGCTTCCTTTGTTACTATGATTTTCATTTTGAATTGTAAAACAATGAATTTGGTATACTACTTGCATAAGAGTCTTAGCACTAAGAGAGTATTCGGAACGTTCAAAAGGAATTTACAGATTATAAACTATTGGTAGAAGGCATCTAGCATCTAGTAAGCCATTGTGTACGTAGAGATCAACGGCGAGATTAAATATAAATTAAATGATAATTTCTTCTGAGTACTAGGTAAAAAGCAATTTCTGTTACAACGAATATTTTTGGCGTAACATATTATTAGTGTTTATTACCTTACAAACCTTGTTCATGTTATACGAAGATTTGTTATTTGTGTATCGTTACAAAAGTATACTTTATAGATGTAATATAATGAATCATTTTCCCTTTATATCATTACATAAAGTTTATTAACGAATTTCTTTATTTGAATTATTTACTTAGTAAATTTCATAAAAATAATTCTTTATAAATAGTTCTTTGTAAAATTAAAAAAGTAATACACTTTTTTAAACGATCCTAATTTTAGCTTGGAAGGTCTACAAATATAGCAAATTACGTCGTATCAAACTCCTTAAGTATCTAAACTGCATCTTACACGCAACTATAAAGAAACAAATCATGTGAAACAGTGTTTATAAAATTCGTAATAATGTCTTGTTTTTGGTTATTTTCACTGAGAAAAAGCAAACAATAATTTATTAAAGTACGCAAGAATCAATAATCTTTTATGAAGTCGCAAACCTTTCTATACATATTTTAACAGTAACAGTTATGTAATTAACAAAATATTAAAAATATTCTTCAACTAAATGTGAAAATGAAAGAGAAAGAACAAACGTAAACCATAAATGTACATGAATTCTCTTTTAGCGATTTCAACTTCGAAAAAGCACCCGCCGCAAGAGACAAAGGATAGTGAACATAAAACAATACCTCACAATGTTGTTCCGAATTTATTAAAACTGACAACGTACCAGTTTCACAACTTTCTACCGCAAAATTCATCAGATGGCGCCAGACAAATCATCGGCCAGACAAGTGAATTAGCGAACAAACACAACGGACTACCTAGAATGGAATAAAATCAAGAAACGACATATCTACAACAAATTAACGATGTTGGAAGAAGAAAGGAAGAAACGGGAAACTCATGAGTGAATAAAGAATGAAAAAACATTTAATTAAAAAAAGCGAAAAATGGAAGCACAAACTAGTAAAAGTAAAAGAATGAAAGAAGCAAATAAACGAACAAACGAATGAACAAGCAAACCAATGAACAAATTGACGAAAGATGAAATGGGCCAGCAAATAACTGGGTGGAAAAACGGTTGATCGAACGAAAGAAAGAAAGCAACCATAAAATTGAGGGAGGAGTGAATGAACAAATGAGCGAACATCAAGCGAAGGAATTAGCAAAAGATGAATGGAGGAAATAAACGAACGAAATAGTGAAAAAAACAAACGAAACAACGAAGAAACGAACGAAATATTACGCATATTTAGGCTCTAGTGTTGTTTATATACACAAGATGGTCAGACAAACAGACGAACGAACGGACGTTTAAATAAAACACTTTTTTCAATATCAGGGGACCCTAAAACGTGTATTTCCGTTGAAATCTCGAAATCGATTCTCCGCAGCATTACATAACTTTCTCTATACTACGTAAATAATCTCGTATATGAGGAAGTAAAAACGAATAATGGAAACATCATACATATGAAATAAGGAAAAATATGAAACAACAAAGAAACGAAAGAAATAATTTAAAAAAACAAGGAACAAACGAAAGAACGAATGAACGCACGGTGGCAGGTTCATTGCAGGGCCAGCGTCTACGTGTCCTCGAAGCCCGAGCTGGCGGGCGGCGTGCGAGGGGGCGTGGGGGGGGGGTGCGGGGGTGAGGGCGACGCCGCGCGGGGGCGGGCGTGTTTATGAGCGGCGCGGCCGTACGTCGCGGCGGGCGTGACAGCACGCGCGATAGCAGCGCGGCCCGCGGCGCCCGCACAAATCACGGCGGCGCTCGCGGCGGCGGCGGCGGCGGCGGCGCGGTGCGACGGCAACTGCTTAGCATGGGAATGGCCCCGGCGCCCCCCTGCCCACGGCGCGGGTGCGACGCCGCTCCGGACGACGCGGCGCGACGCGACGCCACGCCGTGCCGCAGGCGCCCGCGCGATGCCGCCGCCACGCGCCTCACTGCGCGCTGAGCGCCTTATAGCCCCTGGATTGTAAGAGTAGCCGCGCATTCCAGATTGATTGTAAGAGTAGTGGAGAGTGGTGAGTGATGAGTGGAGAGGATGAGAGTGAAGAGTGATTGTAAGAGTAGTAACGCATTCCAGATTGATTGTAAGAGTAGTAGAGAGTGGTGAGTGATGAGTGGAGAAGGTGAGAGTGAAGAGTGATTGTAAGAGTAGTAGTGCATTCCAGATTTTTTGTAAGAGTTGTAGAATGTGGTGAGTGATGAGTGCAGAGAATGAAAGTGGAGAGTGATTGTAAGAGTAGTAGCACATTTGAGATTGATTGTAAGAGTAGTAGAGAATGGTGAGTAATGAGTGGAGAGAGTGAAAGGGGAGAGTCATTTAAGAGTAGTAGCGCATTCCAGATTGGTTGTAAGAGTAGTAGAGAGTGGTGAGTTAAGAGTGGAGAGAGTGTGAGTGGATAGTCAATGTTAGAATAGGAGTGCATTCCAGATTGATTGTAAGAGTGGTAGAGTAAGAGAGAGATTGTAGGAGTAGTAGTCCCAAAGATCCTCAAAGCTGTTAAAAACGGCTCTGACTGCGATAGTGTTTCAGCGGTTCTATTTGCTGGGTCCAGGTGCTGGGGATGTGAAAGTAGCTTTGAGTGCTGCTTCGGTTGCATTGACGGTGGATAATTGATTGATTGATCGTATGTGAATCCGGGCGCGTCAACTACTGAGGTCATTATTCCCGTAAGCGTATTGCATTTTTTCAATTTTCGAGAGGTGGCAGTGATCTTTGCCCGTTGGATGGCGACATCGGTCACCGTCCTACTATCGACTAGGTTTTTTTTCCCCAACCACATATTTTCCACCAGCAGGGAACCTCCTCAGTTAGTACAAGCTCTAAGCCCCCAACCGGTCACCCAGTATGTGTGGTAGTGTAGTGCATGTTAGCGTAAGTGTGTGTGTAAGGGATGAGGATAGGACAAGGAAGAGGAAGGAAAGATTGCGCGCGGTCCGTAGCCCGTTTGTTAGGGTACTGCTCCGGCATTCGCCTGATTTTGATCAGAGAAACTACGGAAAACTACCGATCAGAGCAATCGGCCGATAGAATTCTCCTCCAGACAGCGACTAAATTCGATCTAGCTGACAAGCTAGTGTAGAAAAGAATCCTGCCGCCGTCTGGACTCGAACGTAGGGCCACACATTCCGAGGCACTGCGGTGACATTAGTTGATGCACTGATCCACCGATCCCGCCATTTTAAGTCCAGTTGTCAGAAATATTGTAACAGTGTAGAATTATGTGTGTTGAAAAGCGTGAATCAATTCCAAATCAATATTAATATTCTTGAAAATCCGTATAATGTCAGCAGTTGATACAATTTTCCTTCAATTCCTGATTGCCCCTGACGGGATTGTCTAGTAAGAGGATATTAAGGCCGCACTTGCACTACTCTCTGTATCTAGGGTTTCTAAGCGCCTTTGGTAGGCGCCTGTGCGTTATACGCTGCTCGCAGGCCGACTTGCTGAACACAGTAAAACTCCAATTATCCCTTTTGAAGCGATGTAAGGATGTAACCAACCTGGATTGGCTTAGGTTGTCCAAGGTGTAAATTGATTTCACCGAAGGTCTTCTGACCGGAAGGTCCTAAGGTTCGAGTCCTGGCAGTGGTACAATTTTCGACACTACCTAGGTCGAATTCAGCCGCTGTCTGGAGGAGAATTCTAGCGGTCGGCTTCTCGGATCGGTAGTTTTCCGTGCTTTCAATGACCAACACAGGCGAATGCCGAAGCAGTATCCTAACACACGGGCCAAGGTCCGAGCGTAATCTTTCCTTCTTCTTCCTTGTTCTTTCTTCACTCATTACTTACATTTACATGTTCTACACTCCCACACATGGCGGGAGACTAGTTGGGATCTTAGAGCTTATTCCAGCAGTGGTTGTGCCCCGCTGGTGGGAGATACCTGATTGAGGAAAACCCCGCAAGTCCTGGTATAGGTCAGTGTTGCATCTCACCATGGATAGGGGGAAGACCAATTGATAAAAGTATGCAATACATCGCTCCCCCAAGAGATAAAAGTATGCAATACTCCTACAGGACTAATCCCCATAACAGTTGACGCCTCCGGAAACACGAAATTACAAATCAATTAAGCATCCAACTAACTTGGATGTGCGTAATTTGGATTGGTTCGGAAGTTGAGAAAACATTAATATAGAAGTAACATTTACAGAAATGAAGACTGCGTATTAAATTATGTATTATATTGTTAGTCCTTACATATATATTAAAATTGCTTAAGTAGTGTGCTAAATAATAGTGTGTATATATAACATAAAAAAGTGGTGCATTAAAGAAATGCTTCGTTTTCATGCGCAAAAGTTATATTAAACCTTTTTCCAAGTATTTATATTTTTTGTATTTTTCTTGTTTGTTTAAAGTCGATTGAATAACTGGATTTCCGGATACTTGGAATTCGGACAATTGAAGTTGAGTGTATTCAATATTAATTTTGAGTATATTCAGTAGGGATATGAATTCAACTTTATTAAATCTGTAGGTACGTTACGAGAATTAGTGCGTTTTCTGGAATGTAAGATGCACTTGAATGAATCTGGCAATGTGACGTTGCGAGTGTATTAAGCGATGTCCTGTGATTTGGGTTGACCGACGTGGAAAGGGGGTGGGCCAGTCAGGTTGACATGCGTCGTGCAAATTTGGGAAATCTGAACACCTGGAAATGCAGCGCCGAACAATATTGCGTTTTAGAGCTGAGTTTACAATCAAAAGATGTGTTCTATGTTAGAAAATTACTTTAAAAACCCTCTCTCTCTGTTTTCTTAAAAAAAAAGACTCACCTTTTAGTTACATGCGTAGACTTTACGACTCTTGTCATTTCTTCTTTCCTCTACCTTTACGCCATCTTTTGTACGATCCGGGATTTTCCTACAATCTCACTCACTTAAAGCTGTAACTACCGCTTCTGTCTCCGAAACCTCTGCAGAGCCCATCCACCACACCCTCCCTTTATAACATCACCGCCACACACACACCAGCTCGCATTCTCACTTGGCCCGCCCCTCCGCCGGCGGTGGCTTTCGCAAACGTTTCCTCGCCGGGTGGGCGGGGTCATCACCGAGATTGCTCTCCGAAAGCCAGGCGGCCAATTCATACATACGAAATGGCCCTCCTGCAGGCGCGACACGGCGGGCGAAGGGGCGGGGCGGGGATGGGGACGGGCGCGGCAGCTGTGGCTACGGTGCGGGGAGAGGGGTGGTGGAACTGCAAAGGAGGCGCACGTCGGCTGGAGGGAAGCACAGGCAGAGCTGTGCGAAGTGGGATCGGAGAGCGAAAGCGCATGGAGAAAAGAGATGAGTGGGGAAGGAAGAATGTTGAGTTAGTACAGACGAGGTAAGGAGTGGTGTGACTGTGATAAAGGGGGAGGGGTGGGGCCAGCGGCTGAGGCTACACACACACACACAAATAAATAGAGAGAAATAGAGAGAGAAAGAGGGAGAGAGAGAGAGAGAGAGAGAGAGAGAGAGAGAGAATGGGTGAAGACGGAACTGGGACGAAGCGCCCGTTGGCCAGAGGGAGGCACAGGTAGAGCTGTGCGAAGTGGGATCGGAGATGGTAAGAGTTGGGTGGAGAGAGATGAGTGGGGAAGAAAGGATGTAGGGTTAGTAGAGACGAGCTAAGAAGTGGTGTCTGTGTGCTGAAAGGGGAGGATAGGGGCGAGACAAGCAGCTGAGGCTAAAGAGGGAGAAAAGGGGTGAAGGTGGAATGGGAAAGGATTCACACGTCAGCCAGAGGAAGGCACAGGCAGAGCTGTGCAAAGTGAGGTAGGAGAGAGAAAGCGCATGGAGGAAAGAGATGAGTGGGGAAGAATGGATGTAGGGTTAGTACAGACGAGCTAGGGTGGGGTGTGAATGTGATGATAGAAGAGGGGAGGCGTGTGGCCAGCAGATGAACCTACAGAAGGAACAAATGGGTGAAGGGGGAATTTGGGAGGAGTGTTCCGATAGGCAAAAGGAGCACTCGCGGTGTTGCGTGGTGGAGGATAAGGGATGGATTGGTGATGGGAGGGAAGGGTGAGATGTTAATGAGCGGGCAGAGGCTTCATTAAGACAGGAAGGGCGGTGATAACATAGAAAGGATGGAATGCGCGACCGGCAACTGTAGCTGCAGTGGGGGAACAAGGGTAAGACAGAACTGAGAACTGCGACTATTCTTAGGCAGAAATCGAGCAATGTAAAGAGGATGCGGGAACGGTAGTTAAAGGGGGGATGGAGTAGTGTAGAGAGTAAGCGATAGTAAGATGAAAATATGAGATTGATAATTGGGGGATGGTGATGGAAGTAGAAGTTTGGGAGAAGAATGTGAGGGGAGAGAAGGAATGGTGGTGGTCGAGAAGAAGCGAGTGTAGGAGGAGAGGAGGGAGAATGAAAGAGGTGGGTAGAAGGAATGGCAGAGCGGGGACATGTAAGGGCCGGCCCGTCAGATGGAGCGACACCGAGACGAAAGGGTCCATCGCGGAAGAGGTCACCCGACATGAAGGGATGACGAAGGAATAAGCCAGAGAGGAATGGCGGGGTGATGCGAAGGGCGAAAGCATCTTTGAGAAGGGCTGCGCTCGAAGACCATTCTGATGGTGTGCAGGGACAAGGACGCCCTTTGCGGCTTCGGTATTGCAGTTTGCGTAACGGACTGTAGACAAGTTCGCGGCTTCAGTTGAAGTCCTAAATTTGTATGGGTGAATAAAATCTTTGGTACGCCTTCCTACGAAAGGGTAGTAAATCCGATTGTCCCATGCTGTAGATTTACATGTAAAAGATCCTCAAGTTAAAAGAAGGTTGAGAGATAAATTTTAACCTCATATATTGTTACTTTCTTTCCCTACGACATGGCGAAAGGAATTTAGCAAAATTTATGCATTGAGGTGGAAGATTAGATCTAATGGCCTAAGCCTCACCATATAGAATAAGGCATTACTGAATTATATTGAATTTAATTGGAGTTCACATTATGATATTATACAATTGGGGGAAGGGAGGCAGAGTGAGTCCTGAAGAAAGGACACTTATGCTGCATTTGTGATCTTTGATTATACATCATGTGTTCAAATTGTATCACGACGTAGGTAAATGTTATGGTAGATTCATGTCACATTTTAAAATGCAGACACTATTGGAGTTCATAGACGCACTTATAAAATTTGTCTACCTATTTAGGTAGTCTATACTAAACTTCTAGTAACCTCTCATAGAGTTAGTGGAAACATTTATACTCTGTGGGTGTGCAACGTTTCCTTGGGCTCGCATTAACGAACACAAATGTTATGTTTTTTGAGATTATTTCCAAGGATATGGACTAGTGCGGAGGCTGTGGAAGCGGCGTGGGGGCGGCGTGGGGTCGGCGTGGGGTCGGCGTGGGGTCGGCGTGGGGTCGGCGTGGGGTCGGCGTGGGGTCGGCGTGGGGTCGGCGAGGGCGGCGTGGGGGCGGCGTGGGGCGGCGTGGGGCGGCGTGGGGGTTGCGTGAGGGCGGCGTGGGGGCGGCGTGGACCGGCGTGGGAGCAGTTTGAGAGCGGCGTGGGAGCGGTGTGGAGGTGGCGTGGGGTCGTCATGGGGGTGGCGTGGGAGTGGCGTGGGAGCGGCATGGGAGCGGCGTGGGAGCGGCGTGGGAGCGGCGTTGGAGCGGCGTAGGAGCGGCGTGGGAGCGGCGTGTGGCGGCGTGGGGTGGCGTGGGACGGCGTGTGGCGGCGTGGGGCGGCGTGGGACGGCGTGAGGGCGGCGTGGAGGTGCCGTGGGGCGGCGTGGGGGCGGTCTTCCTGGTGCAGTGGTAGCGCCACGAGGGCGCGCGAGCGAAGACGTCGGTGTTAACGCAGGTGGCGGCGGCGCCGGTGGCGGCGGCGTGGGCGGAGGTGGCGGTCGCGTTTGTTCAGCGGCGGCGGAGCGGCACGCCGGCGCCATTACTCTTCCACGCCGCCCCTCCCACGCCGCCCACACCGTGCGCGAATAGCACAGTGGTCGAAAACGCGGCGTCACACTGCGAATTGGAATTGTTAACTCCCGAGTGGGAGCGTTGGGGTTGTGAGATTCGCAGCAAAATGTGGATTACAATGCAGGGTTCAGTAACCACGTCTTCCTGAAAATATAATCTTTATTTATATGCATGTTATCATCTTCCTTACGTGTTCGGTTTCTCAATTTCGTGTATTTTGAGTTCTACATTACATTATATATATATATATATATATATATATATATATATATATATATATATATATATATATATATATATATCCAATCTGTAAGATTAAGAATTTTATCGTCTAATTAGATCATCATTTGAGGTTTATAAATATATTATTTTTACGTTTTTTAATAGGTTTTATTCGAGTTAACGGGTTGAAACGAAAAAAATAGATTGCAATTTGAACAAGGATCTGCAATGCAACCCGCAATACACATGCCTCAGCGACAAGATTCTAATCATAGAAACGCTTGGGACTTAACGAGCTAAGTTAAAAGACTATTTTTACTCCTCGCGAATGCTTATCAGAGATCCGTAGAAACATACACAGAGTGATTAATGAGATATAGTTCAATTGTGTGGGCCTGGCTGCCATTTCTACACAGAGTATGTAATGTTTTCAGCTTGCTTTTCGCTTTCCTTTCGTTAATTTTGTGCGTAGTTTTTATCATGTTCAGTGAGTTCAATTTGACTTTTTTCATAGTGGAAAATAAAACTTCTGAAATGCGAAAGAAAATGGAGTGTAGGTCTTATTTTACAGAAACTTACCATTTTAATTCATACCGGAAATAATAAAGTCATTCCAAATGATATTTCAAAAGTGTACTCGGGGCTAGAGTGTGAAGGAGTTTTCAGCCGTCATTAATAATCTCACTTTTTTACATTTTCATTATTAGTTTTTTCCTGAATAGTGGGAATAAACATTTTAATATCTTCTGAACAATATGATATCGAAATTTTGGTTGTAAAATCCATGTAAGGTTATTTTGAGTGGTAACTTTGCACACATGTCAGGATGAAGGTAAATCAGTGCTTTTTCAAAGATATTTAAAATCGATGTACTTGTAAGTTTGAAACCTCAAATAGGGATAGCTGACTGTATTTATATACGTTAATATATGAATTGTGGATGTGTGTATCAGACTTCACTCTGTGGGATTAGAAGGTTTTGAGCTGAAACATGATAAACATGTCAGAAGTAAACTATAGTTACTCCGTTCCATGAATAATAAAGTTGTTTTAATTTAAGGGGGACGTACTTTAATTGAAGCTTATTTGATATTTTCAAAATTGTCTGATTAATATCATTAAGAGGTAAAAAATTTCGATTTTCCGCGCATTCTCACTATATTCAAAAGGATATATGAGAGCAACATTCGTCAGTACTGTTAGTGTATTTTTGAAGCAACATTGTCAGCATCCATTTATAAAATAAATCTCAAATCTGACAATAAAATTGTGTGGTGCAGTTCTATATATCAAAACTCCAAATGACAATTTGAGAAAAGTAACAATATCGATCGTCCTTGGTGTATTTGAAATTGAACTACACATACGCAAAATATCACCACTTTTCTGTAGAATTATTGTTTCTTGATTTAGAAAGCAATGATCAGCAGCGTCTCGTAAAAATATATAGCATTCTTGAGATATAAACCCGTTGTTTTCGCAAAGTTGAAAACGTCGCTTGGTCGTTTGATTAACATTAATAACATTTGTATGAAAATATTTGCCTTAAATTACCACGTAAAATATTAGTGTATGTATACGTATATAGTGTATATATGGGTTTTAATAAAGTTATTAATACAAATCCAAAATACCAGTCATATTTTTATAAAATATCTGATTCATGGAAATGCGGCAAACAGTTCATCATGAAGTGAAGACTAAAAACGTCCACGTACTGCATATTGTTTAATTAAATAATATGCCAATTACACCTCTAGACCTCGCAATAATAGAGCATATAGCTTCGTGAATTGCCGAAATGTTGGTTGGTTCAGAAGTTGTCCGGTCCAGGAGAAAGTGAAAATTCACAGGAATAAATATAACCGTGTATCTTCGAGTAGTTGAGGAAAGAGTTTATGCAGCTTGACCTTCAGAGGTAGCAAGAGTCTCAGTTCTTGATCTCGTGAATAATTAGAAACAACCTCCCTGTTTTTCTTTAAGCTTCTCGGTGGCACATACGTCGTTCACAACCAAAGAGATCAAGTGGGGAACCGGACCGGAACACCTCACGCCTATATTGATTGAGGTGGTTCAGCGTTGGGGCAGACTCATGACCCGCTACTAAGGGGAAGCTCGGTAAGAACTTGCCCCGATCCCACAGTGGTTAATACGTTTTGCTTAGTATGCTTGGCTGTCCGGGTGAGCCGCGTCTCTGTCGTGGTGGCTGACGTTTTGGCCATCTTGTTGAAGCCATCTTGTTGTAGCATTCTTCAGAGCTCTACTGCTCTGAAAAAGGCCACAACAAGATGGTCGAAACGTCAGTCACCAAGACAGAGACAGGGCTTACCCCGGAGAGCGAAGAATACAATGACTCCGGTCGCGGAAGCCTACGAATTCACGTCTTTTTGTTTAGTTATCCTTAGAGCTAGTCGGTTCTAGGTAGGGAAGCGTCTTATTACGGTTTCTTGGCCGAAATGCCAGGAAGTCGTGGATTCCTGTTGGAGATTGCGTTGAGGCGTTGATCCTATGACCGTCGGAGGTACCTCTTGCCCTGAGAGGGAGTGATAATGCAAACAAATCACTGTGTATCTCTTAGGTCTTTAAAACGGCGTGTAAACAGAATGTAGCGTGATAGAGCCACTGTACCACAGTTGTAGTATAGAGGTAGGCACGAGAGAATATCCCTGACAGTTTGACGTGAAATATGAATCAACTTGCACTAAGCTTTGAACTGGAAACATTGACCGTCACGTCGTCTCGGTCTCCTTCAGTCAATATTTTGGCACATCACGACTTCCCCTTGTCACAGCATGAATGATTCCCTGACCTTGTCGAATCGCGACGCATAGACAGGAAATGACACGGAAACTCTCCGTGATGACGAAGAGAAATAAGAGAGTCATCGGAGGGTGATGTTTTTAGTATAGGAATACCGGGTGCGCATGCGCAGAACGCGGCGCCCGGCGATGAGTCAGAGAATAATTCTCTTGATTCGGTCCCTATATGTCCTTGCAGATTTGAAGTACCGCCCACTGCGGCCAACTACCACTCCTGGCATCAGAGTACGCGAGGGCGCTGTTTAGCCGCGTCGCGGTAACCGCACTTCTTTACTGCGCCTCCCCGCCTCTCCTCGCCCCTCTCCGCCCCCACCATCGCACTCTCCCCTCCTCTCCCTTGCTCCTCAACGCCCCGCCCCGTCCCGCTGTGCCTCGCACCGCGCGCCGCCCAGCCGTCCCAAATTGAATTAATGCCGCTATTATTTCCGGATTCTAATTCCCCGCGCGCCCTCCCAGCAGATTTATTCGCGCCTTTAATTGTCTTGTATCGCCCCCCGCGAGCGCCGCTACCGCCCACTGCCCGGCGCGTCGCGTCGCCCGTCGCTATGCAGGTCGCCCGCACCCCTGGGCGGCCTGTTCGGCCACGCGGCCTCGGACGAAGCGTCGCCGGCCGGCGAAATAGATAGATTTATAGATAGATAGATAGATAGATAAATAGATAGATAGACAGGTATATAGATAGGTAGATAGATAGACAGATAGACTGACAGACAGATAGACTGACAGACAGACTGACACACAGACAGACAGACAGACAGGTAGATAGATAGATAGATAGATAGATAGATTAGATAGATAGATAGATAGATAGATAGATAGATAGATAGATAGATAGATAGATAGATAGATAGATAGATAGATAGATAGATAGATAGATAGATAGATAGATAGATAGATAGATAGATAGATAGATAGATAGATAGATAGATAGATAGATAGATAGATAGATAGATAGATAGATAGATAGATAGATAGATAGATAGATAGATAGATAGATAGATAGATAGATAGATAGATAGATAGATAGATAGATAGATAGATAGATAGGATAGATAGATAGATAGATAGATAGATAGATAGATAGATAGATAGATAGATAGATAGATAGATAGATAGATAGATAGATAGATAGATAGATAGATAGATAGATAGATAGATAGATAGATAGATAGATAGATAGATAGATAGATAGAAAGATAGATAGATTGTAGATAGATAGATAGATAGATAGATAGATAGATAGATAGATAGATAGATAGATAGATAGATAGATAGATAGATAGATAGATAGATAGATAGATAGATAGATTAGATAGATAGATAGATAGATAGATAGATAGATAGATAGATAGATAGATAGATAGATAGATAGATAGATAGATAGATAGATAGATAGATAGATAGATAGATAGATAGATAGATAGATAGATAGATAGATAGATAGATAGATAGATAGATAGATAGATAGATAGATAGATAGAGGTAGATAGATAGATAGATTTCTGTGTTAGGTTTTTAAAACCTGGTGGCAGAATACTACAATTTACATATTACAATAAAGAATTTAAATAAAATTTAACTTTAAAATAATTTAAGACAACAACAACAATAATATTAATAATAATAATAATAATAATAATAATAATAATAATAATAATAATAATAATAATAATAATAATAATAATAATAATAATAATAATAATAATAATAACATCATTAAAATGCTAAAAATAAGAGCAATAATAGCAAAAATAGAATTAACTCTACATTTTATGGCTGAACTGCACAATTATTTTAAACCTTTAAATACAAGACTTTTTATTTACACTCCACTTCACTTCACAACACGTTCTTCGTAAACCTCGTTCGTAGAATAGTATGCAGGAATAGAACAATGGAACGCTTTTGTTCCTAGAAACTCAAGATAAGTTAACTCAGCTAAATGCAAGGGGAAGAATAGAGGTGAAAAAGATCATGAATGATATCCCGAATGTTTAGACTGAACTTCAGTTGAAGTTGAACGGGTTGCACCACATTAAGGTTTTTGTGGCATAAGATGCCATTTTTATAATTATTGAAAATGTCAAGTATAAATCCTGCCTAATGAGTATTTATTGTTTTATCCAATGTGTAAAGAAGGAACACCTTAAAATAAGTGGTGTAATGTACCTTGGAAGAAAGGTACACTCGTATGAAACTTCTCGCACTTAATCCATGGAACCATTGGATGTGATTCAGATACCAATCTCTCAGATTCTAAATAAAACAATATCCATGGTTTCTTTTGGAAGAACGTACGTACTATATGCATTCCCCGATCTTAAGTTTGAGAATTCATCAGGAGACTAGTTTGGAAGAAAATATTTTAATAGCATTGAAATTAATGTTTTCAGATCTATTCTCAGATATTTTTACAATTTTGCCGTTGAGTTAGTGTATCTAAAATCTCCAACATTTTTTTTATATTGTCTGTTCACAATGTTTTGATTAAATTGATTGTAGATCATTTTGTGTCCTTATTGACAATTATATTGTTGTTTTAATGTCGAAACATTTACAACGGAGTTATTTTGTTCGACTTGCTGTTTGTTGAAAGTGAGCATTGTTCTATGAAACATACATTTGTAATTTTATATCACAGTACAAATGCGGCAATTACACAAAACGCGATTCATGAACCACTTAGTCATCAAACATGAACTCCATCTCTCTCCGATCACGCATAAGAACATCCTCACCAAAGTAGGTTCGAAACGTTTAATTCTCACCTGAGAAACGTCAGAAATCTTCGCAGCAATCCGCCGCCATCAGACGTGATCGTGAGCTGAGACTGGCATTAAGCGGCTAAAAGGTTATGCGTGCCTCGCGCGCCTGTTGTTTGAGTTGTAATCTGAAAGAGCGCCAATTACCTGGTGAGCGGCGGCGGAGGCGGTGGCCGGGAGGGCAGAAGCCTACATTGCACGCAGACACGTTTCAACGGAAGACGAAGTAGGCCAGCGGAGAAGGTATAAAGAGGGATAAAGAGACCTGAGAATCAGAAAGTAACTGGGCGATTCACTGACGTCATATTAAAAGCGGTGGGGGTGACGAAGGAGACGGGGAGATGGACTTTCTTAAGTGACGCCGTATATGAAAATTTGATCAAAGCATTTTTGTTAATATTTTGGATCAAATAAATAAAACTTAAAATTAATGATAACTTACCATTACACTTCAAATGTTATACGGATTGGCAGAAGTCTACGTTGCACGCAGACACGTTTCAACGGAAGACGAAGTAGGCCAGCGGAGAAGGTGATGAGGGATAAAGAGACCTGAGAATCAGAAAGTAACTGGGCGAATCACTGACGTCATATTAAAAGCGGTGGGGGTGACGAAGGAGACGGGGAGATGGACTTTCTTAAGTGACGCCGTACATGAAAATTTGATCAAAGCATTTTTGTTAATATTTTGGATCAAATAAATAAAACTTAAAATGAATGATAACTTACCATTACACTTCAAATGTTATACGGATTGGCAGAAGTCTACGTTGCACGCAGACACGTTTCAACGGAAGACGAAGTAGGCCAGCGGGGAAGGTGATGAGGGATAAAGAGACCTGAGAATCAGAAAGTAACTGGGCGAATCACTGACGTCATATTAAAAGCGGTGGGGGTGACGAAGGAGACGGGGAGATGGACTTTCTTAAGTGACGCCGTATATGAAAATTTGATCAAAGCATTTTTGTTAATATTTTGGATCAAATAAATAAAACTTAAAATGAATGAAAACTTACCATTACACTTCAAATGTTATACGGATTGGCAGAAGTCTACGTTGCACGCAGACACGTTTCAACGGAAGACGAAGTAGGCCAGCGGAGAAGGTATAAAGAGGGATAAAGAGACCTGAGAATCAGAAAGTAACTGGGCGAATCACTGACGTCATATTAAAAGCGGTGGGGGTGACGAAGGAGACGGGGAGATGGACTTTCTTAAGTGACGCCGTACATGAAAATTTGATCAAAGCATTTTTGTTAATATTTTGGATCAAATAAATAAAACTTAAAATGAATGATAACTTACCATTACACTTCAAATGTTATACGGATTGGCAGAAGTCTACGTTGCACGCAGACACGTTTCAACGGAAGACGAAGTAGGCCAGCGGGGAAGGTGATGAGGGATAAAGAGACCTGAGAATCAGAAAGTAACTGGGCGAATCACTGACGTCATATTAAAAGCGGTGGGGGTGACGAAGGAGACGGGGAGATGGACTTTCTTAAGTGACGCCGTACATGAAAATAAGATCAAAGCATTTTTGTTAATATTTTGGATCAAATAAATAAAACTTAAAATGAATGATCACTTACCATTACACTTTAAATATTATACGGAGTGGCTCATAATAAATGTTACAAATTTCTTGGGCGTGTGGAGATGTCCAAAAAAAGTTTTGGTCAATGAAACTGTGATGAGATTATTTCATGTAACGAAGTTACATGTACGACATTTTCCCCTGACTGGTAGACATGTCATTGTTGTCTGTTGGGGAGGTCACATTCTGACGCCTACAAAAAGACTTCGCGTACCTGGTGTACATCAATACATGATGGGTTGCCTAAGAAACAGACAAAAAACCTCAATGTGGATTTCATTGTTTTAAATCTTTCTCGTAGTCATTGGCAAAAGTTATCATATTTGGTCCATCTCCGCACTCTGGAAGTTTGTAACATTTATTTTGAGACAGTCTATGTTGAATTGAGCTCAATATATTCAGGTTTAAACCAGTTAAATATTCTTCATCTTGCATAAAGAATAAGCTGAAGAATTAGCTGAAGAGAGGAACAGCAGAGAGATGACTTCCAATATTACCTCCACAAAAGATGTTACCATTTATACACTAACTGTACAAGTTTGAGACTGAAGACATATATTTTCAAAGAAACGTGTTCGAAAAGAAACGTCGTAAATGATGAAAGTCTGTTGATAATGCATTCAACAACGAGAAGGAAACGTATTTGAAATTAGTAAACTTTAGAGTATTTTCCCTGTTGTGGCCCCAACATTCTATCCTGTCTCAACAAAACGGTTTATTACGTTCCTTTTTGAAAACATTAATACAAAAATTATATAATAAAGTATTTTTACAGTTTCTTGATATTTTAAGATTATGAAAATAAAATTGTAGTAAGAAATTTCGTATTGTTCTAATGTTCAAAGCATGTATTTTTCGGTATTTTCTTCCTTTTCTTCTGTCTGGCGGAAGCTAGTAAAGGTAGTTTTAAGAAATTATATTTGTATCATATACCAATATCATTCAACATTTATTAGTTTCATGTAAACTACAATTGTGTATTTTTCCATAAACATTTCGTTTCTTTTTTTTCTAATTTTTGCGTCTTTCACATTGTAGAAGATGATATACATTTAATTTTCAGGAAAATGGCATATCTTTATTGAAGGTTCTGCTGTATCAAAGCATGGTGTATCGCCTAAGAGCAGGAATATCAAGTAAAATTTAACGATGTTTAGTATAATGAAGAAATGTATTTCTGTTTTTTATATTTCATTAAGATTAAAATAAATCAACATTTGGGACAACGTTACAAGTTACCACAACGTAAAAACAATTAATTCCTTTTACTTCATTATCAAGTTTTTTGATGAAGTTGGTGCCAGAGCCTTTGCACGGAATAAGTTCAAATTCACGCACACAAAACATTCGGAGTTGTGTACAGAAAATATTATTTTGCCTATGCGCTCGTTTGGGGTCCCGAATCTGAGCACCGTACTCCCACAATCCCCGCGTAAATATTCAGAGCAGCGCTCGCGTCCCGTCATGGCCCGGCGCATCGGCCCACGATCGCTCGCCGCCTAACCAGATTTTTAAACAAACCAGCGCTCCACGCGGCGCCCCGATGAAACACGGAGCCGCGACAGCAAAACGACGCGCGCAAGGAAACGGGCGGAGTTAGCGACCTCTGTGCTTATGCTTCCTTCATCCGATGGGGTTAGCGGCTCTATTAAATTGATGTCGCGCGCGATGGGAATGCAAATCCGTTCTTTTTAAAAGAACCGCTCGGAGTGAATTGGCGTGTGCCGTGAAATTTGTGCACAGGGATAAATTAGTTCGTTTCGATCGTAAAGATGTTATGAGCAGTTTCTCGTTGATGTGGTTTGGGAGAGAATGCAATTTAATTTAAACGAATAAAATGAATGTAAATGCTGGTTGAATTTCAACAGAAAACACTGGAGTTAATTATTTTCTCGTATTATTATTATTATTATTATTATTATTATTATTATTATTATTATTATTATTATTATTATTATTATTATTATTATTATTATTATTATTATTGTTATAATAATTATTACTTTTATTATTGTTATTGTTTTACCAATAATTGTGTAATTAAAAAAAATTTACGAAACTCCTCACCCATTCTTTGCCTGTTTTTAAGTAAGTGAAGTTGTAAAACAAGAATACGTTTTCAATTCTTTCACCTTACAACTCTCTTTTCTTTTGCAACATTGAAAAACGAGGAAAAACATGTGTCTATATTTAATTTGTAAGCAACTGTGACTAATACAGTGTTTAGTACTTTATAACGAGTCGTAGAATGCTTTGAAGTTCAAATATTATTAAAAGTTATTAATTATTAAATATTAAAATTAAATATAATTAATTATTAAAAAATGTATACTACAATTTCAAAACATATGGTAAGAAACTCACCGCTATCTTAAAACATACTAACTGGCTATACAAAGCGGAACTTTCTTAGAAATGATTGTAGATGGAAACAATAATGGTGTTTTAAAGAACAGCATGACGTCAAATAATTTCTCTATAAATCACCCAGAAATTTCAAGAAATCGACAAAAGAGTCAAACTCCTGATTTCTGACTGTCGTTCTGAGATAAGCAAGACTCAAAGAAAAATAATTTGAGTAGCTTCAGGAAAAAATGGACTTGAAACCTAATGCATTGTACAGCCTTAAGACAGAGATAAAATAGTGGAGAAAGTGGAAAGAACAAGAGAAGAAGAGGAAAAAGAAGTGAAAGAAAAGAAGTCAAGGGAGAGAAAATGGTTAAATTTTCTTCCATTTGGTGTTTATTGTGCCGTAGGGAGAGCCACGATTGCCACCCTTCTGATACTCATTCTGAAAATTCTCAATTCTTAGGGACTTAAACCTCATGCATTGCAGTTATATCAAATGTTGAAACCTTTATGAAAATCAACTCGGTTGTAATGAAAATTAATTCCTATGAAAATGACATGTACAACTTGTAGGCATATTCTCCAATGATTTGTGAAAAAACCTAACAGGTAGGCATACTATATTATTAATTAATAGCTCAATGTTAAATATTTATGTGTTTTAATTCTTGTATAATGAAAGTTAAAATATTAAAGTTTGGCAGTGAATTTTATTTCATCGAAAAATATGGCTTTTGTAAACAAATTTGTTAAAAAAATGAAAAGTGTGCCAAGGAATATACTTGCTCCCGCAAACTCTTGTTGTAGTCTGGCGCCACGTAACTACCCCTATCCCGAATACCTTTCAATTGTTGACTGTCCCATCCTATCAACAATGTCGAATACCTTTTACTCTGCCTCACATATCTGTAATCCCTATGGGGGAAACTCTACTAGCCGACGGTAGGTCGGCGCCGGATCTCACCAACCGGCGGGGGAAGATCACCGCCATCTCCCGAGGAAAAGAATGCATTACACTTAGGGGGCTAATGACCTAAACGGTGGACGCGTCCGGAATCGCCAACAACCAACCAACCAACCTACAACTCCCAATATATATGAGTCTGCCCGTCTATCCACGACCCCGAATGCCATGATAGAACCGGGAGCGGTAGCTCAGTGAATCAACTGATGTCACTGCAGCGCCTCTGACCGAGAGGTCCTAGGTTCGAGTCCTGACAGCGGCAGGATTTCCGACACTAACTTTTCAGCTGGGTCGAATACAGTCGCTGTCTGGAGGAGAATTCTAGCGGCCGGCTGCACTGATCGGTAGTTTTCCATGATTTCTACGATCAACACCAGGCGAATGCCGGAGCAATACCCTAGCAAACGGGCCACGGACCTTTCGCGATCTGTCCTTTCTCTTCCATGTCTTATCCTCTCCCCTTACACACTTACACTAACATGCACTACACTACCACATATTCCGTGAGACCGGTCGGGAGCTTAGAGCTTGTCCCGGCTGGGGCGGTGCCCCGCTGGTGGGAGAGTCCTGGTTAGGGGGAAACCCCACTAGCCGACGGTAGGTCGGCGCCGGATCTCTCCATCCAGTGGGGGAAGATCACCGCCATCTCCCGAGAAAAAAAATGCCCTACACTATCGGGACTAATGACCAAAGCAGTTTACGCGCCCGGAAACAAGAAAAAATCAATCAATAAAAAAAAAAAAACATGTTAGACGAATGCACGCGGGCAACTCTCGGAAACGAAATACCGCGAATATAAGCGTCTCGCCGGCGAGTTCACCGCGCCGTTGCCTTGCTTGGCTTTTACGCCCGTCCCGCCGCGCCTTTCCCCACCCGCCGCGCCTTTCCCCACCCGCCGCGCATTTCCCCGCCCGCCGCAATGTTTCCTTGAACGGCGTCGTTCGCCGCACGTCTCAAGAGCGCCTTCCCGAGACTCATACACTTCCCGCGGCCGTTAAGGAGCCCGCCGGTGGACACTGGGTTGCGGACGGTTACGACATCGTAACGGGCGCTCCAGGAGCGTAATTGCCCCGGCCCCCGCCCCGCGCCACCCACCCGCGGAAACTGATTGTCCGCGCCGCCGTCCCAAACCGCGACGCCCTTTGTGGGCTTACGGCCGTAACTAATTCCACGCGAGGAGTTTTCTCTAGGGATTGCCTGTTAAATGTTTCATACATTTTAAATCGAATTCTATAAGAGAAAAAGGCTCAACCCTTGATAAACTTTACTTCTCTTCGAAAGAACAAAGAATGTCTGAAAGTCTCAGAATAAATATTACATACTTCTAAGGCATGTAAGGAGTCGAAGATGATCACTTTTGACCAATTGACATGTGGTGGAAACATTTATATATAACTGATTTATACACAAGACATTTGGCCCTGATTGGTTGGCAATTCAACTTGCACTAAATTTGGCAGGTCACGTTCTGAAGAAGACCTGACGAAGTTTCTGTACCTGCCGGTTACCAATATATTGAAGTCGCTTAAAAATCAGGAGCAATGTAATATGTGTTTCTACTTTACATGACATTTCGAACCATATATTCATTCAGGACAAAATGTTATCATCTTCTTCCCCCAATAATCACTAAACGTTCGTTACATTCATTACGAGACATTGCATAAAAATCTAGCATACTTATGTGAGAACTCTTGCATGCAGAATTGCGACACATCCGCTATTACACGAACTTTCGTAAAAATGGAAAAGAATATTGACGTAATTTATAATTAGATGGACTCGTATGAAAACTCTATTCTTTGGAAATAATTGTTTTAAAGGTGAAAATTACTTTTTAATATAACCCTACTTCGATCGGTCAGCTTCTGAATTGTGTCTCACATTTTTATAAGCCCGGTGCTGTGCGACAGTTACCATTGTAATATTACTCAGAGTTAAGATTAAATTACAACAAACATAAAGCCCTCTCTTTAATTTTATTACGAAATGCTCCTTCTGTATATTTATTTCTATTTCAATTTAAGTAGATTACTGATTTTTGTACTTTTCTGACCATCCATTTCAGTATGTAGTACACATAAGTTCTGCGTAATCTATTGCACCCAGCGGCTTACGGAAATACATCTATTCACATCAAGCAATGAACAAAGTCTCTTCAATTTTATCTCAAAAGTTTACTCTACTTGTAACAGAAGGTTATTACAATAGAGTTCCTTTTCCGAGTATAAGCCTCTAGAATGTTGAAATACTTGATCACGATCTGCAACGTAAAGGTTTGTTTATACTACTATCGCTATTTACCTGTCAACACCCATGATTCCTTAAGAATCGGTTTCATAAGCAAGTCCACGTTTTTTAACTATCACATATGTCTGTAGAGTAAAAATAATATATCATACTCTGTTTTAATAATATTCAAGATATATACTACTCACTTAACATTACCTCGGTTTGGGGTAATCAGAAGAACCAAACTCCAGGCAGTAATTGAAAATTCCAAAAGATTTGATTGTGTAGTTTATAGTGTGTAAAACATAGCTCCAGGCCTTTAGTCCCGAAAATCATGTTTAAGTTCATAGGATCTCCGGTTTATGAGCTATTGCACGAATGTTGAATGAATTGCACGAAGGAATAGACCGTTCAACAAGCCTTTTAGTGCCTGGTAGCATTTTTGCCTACTTAATTTAGACCCTTTTTTGTCCCCAAAATTATTAATGACGCGAAAGTGACATTTTTTCTCTTTTATTGAAATTCTGTTGCTTTTGACTTTTGACTTGCAAAACTTGGTTGGCTGCTAGAGACAAAAATCGTATACAATTTACACAAATAAAATCGATGATAGAATTCTCCCTGCTGAGACAGGGAAGAAGGCATCACAGAGAAAATGTGAGGTTGAGGAACAACTTGGACTGTAGTTATGATGATATCAAAACTACACCTTCAATTTCATCACAATTTTAACAGGTTAACATCGTTTATAACCATTGGTTAGAAAAAAAATCGAGCAATCATTTTTTGAACTTTCTTACATAAAATTAGATAATAAAATCTGGATTGTCAGTGTATCATCTAGAAGTGTTTAGATTTTACTGGCTAAAGGATGATAAACGAATTTTACAAAACAAATACCATGTCTACGGTGGCTCCAGTAAATACAGTATAGATTTTACAATATTGTAGTGTGATATACCAAAATGACGAACCATTTTTATTATGGAAATGTCATTTTATATGACGTAGAATATAGGGATGTCAATAGACGATCGCGAGGGGGTCGCTGTGTGACAAATAAACAACTGGCGTTAAGGATCATTTTTGTTAGGTTGAAATCCCAGAGCAGAGGTGAAATAAGCATTGTTTTGAGAGACAAAAGAAAAATATATAAAATTCGGATGCTTCCGAGTTTTTAGAAGAGTATTCATTCGCTCGAGCAACGCGGATCGGCTTCTGATATATTTTACCAGGTCGAGGATAGACTGTAATTGACAGTTGTATAAAATTAACTATCATTTTATATATTAGGATAGAGCGTTCTTGTAGGAGGTTAAATTCGTGTCGGATTTCAATAGTATCGCCGGGAGAATTTTGAACCAGATCACGGACATTGGACGAGGATCTTTTCCAGATCTTTATCCAGGAGTAAGATTCTGCTGCGTCGATGGAGAAGGTTCTACGGGGCTCCACCGAACGAAGAAGTGAAGAGCGCGCGATGACACACGAATGAATAACAAAGTTGAATAACTATTGCAATATAGAAAAAACTGATCACGACCAAAGATCAATTAATTTTTAATTATCAATGTAATAATTGTTTAACTTGCCACAGAATCATGGTTCATATTATAATAAATTCTAATTTGATAAGTTGAAAGAAAGCTGATTATCATTGTTCGTTACGTGCAATCCAAAATTTAATAAGATTTTCAGATTCTTCTCTACTCCGTATGGATGGCAGATTGAATAATTGGTAGCAGAGTAAGTAGCAACATTTATGAACTTCGAACCCCAATTACCTGAACTAGCACGACATAATTTTGGAATGAGAGATATTTAAATTACATAGGAATCATTAGGTTTCAAGTGTAACCTTTTTCTCGCGCCCATATCACATTTATCAGCAATATTTATGTTTCAAAATGTCGCTCCAAGTGGGGCTTGTTTTTAAATAGAAAAACGGGGGTTGTTTCAAATTGCCACCAGCCAACGTCGGGCATGTTTCTGTAGTGACAGTAAATAGAGTAGTTACAGTCGCCTCGTAACATGTATCGGAATCCCATCTGTCCCCACCGGCCCGCGACCGCCGTTTCCTGTGACGGAGCGCGACCGTCGCGTGCCCCTTTTGCTTGAGTCGCCAGAGCGCGACTCGCTAGTTAGCTGTTCAGCCACCGCGCCCGACGGCGGCGCTCTCGCTGTGCGACGCAGGGTGTTCGTGATGGAAGCCGCCGGCCACCTCATCAACACGGGCCGGCTCGTTGCTCCTCCTCCTCCTCCTCCTCAGCCTCTGATTGGTGGCCGCAACGCCCCCTGTTCGTCACCGGACGCCGCTACCGCCCCCGCCCCCGTTGGCGAAGCCCTCCCTGCGACTTCGCCACCGCTGCCGGCCGCACTTCAGCCTCTCCACCGTCACCCCAGGCTGAGTTCGTGGTGCGGTCTTGTGGCGATGGGCGGGGTCGAACGGGCCATCTCGCAGTTAGATTTGGGAAGGTTACTACCTAACACCTGCCTCTGGTCTCTCCAGTGGTTAACATTTATTTTGTTTTAACATTATTTGTGCTTAACATTATTTATTATTTTGTGTAGAAAACATATGAATTGACCATGTTTCTGTTATTATGTACATGGTTGCGATGAGAACCAAACGGGTCATCTTGCAGTTATATCTGGTAAGGTTATTACCTAACACCCGCCTCTGGTCTCTCTAATGCTTAACATTAATTTTATTTTGTGTAGAAGACATTTGAGTTTATAATTTTTCTGTTATTACGTAAATGGTTGCGATCAGAACCGTACAAGCCATCTCGCAGTTAGATCTGTTAAGGTTACTACCTGGCCATGGTCTCTCCAAGTTTTCAGATTAATTTTATTTTATGTAGAAAATAGAGGAGCTTACAAATATTCTATTAATATGTAGGCATGTTTGGTGGTTTTGTCGATATTAAATTAGATTAGTTTCTTGCGTAATATCGAGGAAATAATTTGTTAATATACGATTGGTGGAAAAGCTTCAACAAATACTGCACGCGTTTCAAAAAAGAACTGTTTCCGGGGGATTTGTAAATCATGATTCAACACGCACTTGACCTCAGCTCATGATTAAATAGTAAATAGATGCGGCCACTTTGCTCGCCAGGAAATAATTACCTTAAGAGAAGTCTCAGTGGGTAAGGAAATATTTCTCAATCACAACACGTGAAAATCAACTATTTAATGGCGGGCGACCTGTTTTTTCGATCCTAACTGTCGCATGACTTCAGCGGTGTCGTGTATTCCGTGCCGCACTGAGTACGAGAATTTGGTCGGTACGCGCATTATGAGAATGGATACAATAAGATAATCAGATGTATGCATTTTCCACTTAAAATCCACACTGTTTCATTATAGTTGATTTTTTCCCAAGTTCCTCAGCATCTAACGAAACGATAAACACCTCTCTTATTGCTGTAGAATGCGTGATTTAATTTCGATTTCTGCGCTCACGGGAAATTAGTGCTAATTATAATTGACCACTAGTAATTGAATTATAACTAAAAAAATTCGGAAGTTACAACATAATTCTAAAGTCCCTACAGTACCCAAAAGGGGTAGGAGAAGAACGTTTATTCTGGTTCTGGAAGAGAATTGGAAACTCCAGTCCATGTATCCTTGGTGATACCCACCTTGTTGATGCTAAAGAGGGCACAGTGGACAGGAGAGCTGTGGGCCACTTAAGCCTCCGAGTCCGATGTACCAATTGCCTTCTCATGAGTTGGACTCTTCTTCAATAGTGGTCATATTTTCAAGAATTTGTTGAATTTGAAGAATTTGTTATGGACGCGGAATGTGTCGGTTCGGGACGGTTCGGTTCGGACGCCGAATGTGTAGTTTTATGGATGATATATGCGGGCGCGCGCTACCGATGTTTATGGTTGAAAGGATTAAGAATTTTAGGAATGCTTAACAATAACTGGATGGTAGCATTGTGACATTAAGCCATATGGTAGATAGAGAGGTTTCGTACATACCAAAGGAGGATGAGAATGTACGCAAATCACTTTTGTTGGATTGCTTCCTTGCGTGACTGACGTGCTCGGACTGTGCTCCAATATTTTACTAATTTTGACTACTTTCTTACATCTTTCAGGTACTTTTTGTTTTTAAATTGTTTTCTTTACTTGTTTACTTGTTACAGGAACGCTGAAAGAGATTTATATTGTCCGAAGCAGTGGAAAAGAAGTAAATAGTTATTTGTTTAAAAGACAGCGTAACGGACAAACGTGCATTTTAACGAGTTCAAAGACTTTTAATACATATTTGGTGTACAAATAAATTTAGTTTTGCGTAAAGGGTTAAACAACTAGTGAAAGTGTTGTGATAATTGTGAAAAACATCAAAATTCAAAGTTTCGCATATATTAGTAACGGAAAATTTTGAACCTTGTGATTTCAAAAGAATATCAAAGTGGTGAATTTTTGTGGCCTTTAAAGAGGTAAAGTATAGTAATCTAATTGTATATATTAGTTTGCAGCTTAGATCTATTAACGGAAACACACTCAACTCTACTCGCAATAAACCAATAACATTTAAATACTAATTAGAATCCCATTTCTTTTACTTTTTAAATAAATACGTAACTTAAATTAAATAATTTAATACACGTAAATTAAAAAGATAATTTAGGAAACATTTTTGACACATAATCTGATTTCTCATCTAATTATTCATTCTCATATTTGCCACGCATTTGATACGCATTCGTGACATGGCTACTATTCGCTATACACTTTCTACTCTGTACACTCTCAAAGCCGACCTTCTGAAAGCCTTCACACACGTAAACAAAAATTTAGATGAACATATCCGAAGGCTCGAAGAGGTCGTTCAAAACTCAGACGGTTGGACAACAATAGGCAACACCGCAGAAACTTTCAACCGTCCATCCGCGAAAGCAAAAACACAATCATCACAACCAATCATGACTCAAAACAGATTTGCTGTGTTAGATTATGACAATGATTTTCCATGCCTTCCCAATCCTCACTACCCCCTCCCATCATCGACACGTCCACCCACAAACCGACGCAAACAGGCTAGCAAGCGCAAAGAAACAAAGACACGTAGAGTTGCGCAACCTGGCCCACAAGTGAACAAGGACATTCCTACTGAGCCCACGAACAAGGTACTAATTTTAGCAGATAGCCATGGGCGATAAATCTCCTCCCTGCTCAGTGGGAAACTCCCATCCAATTTCTCTGTCATGTGTGTGTTTAAACCTAACGGGAGGTTTGCCGACGTGATCAGTGAATTGGACACCCACACAGAAACTCTCACCAAACGGGATACAGTCATCATCATAGGAGGGCAGAATGACATCAATTTGGGTGGTCACTTTACACCTGAGCAACATGTTGACAAACTACAACGTGCCGCCCAAAACACGAACATTGTAATCTCGACTCTGCCCTTCTGGTACAACAAACCAACACTGTGCAAAGAAATTAGACACGCAAACAACAAATTAAAACTGCATCTGAGAGGCACACATGTTAAATTATTTGAGCTTAACTTTCTCTCAGAAAAACACTTCACCCGGCATGGTCTTCACTTGAACCTTGTCGGAAAACATGCACTCGGTAGCGAACTTGCCAAACACATCCTTACACCTCAGCAGTATCCTATCCAAGATTCATCCCCACCTACATCTCCTAGTTCTCTTCCATCCTCCGGAACCCCTTTGGACCCAATTACGTTATCCCCTGAACCTAATCCTTGTACTACCTCTCCCATTATTCAATCCCCTACATCTGTAACCCCTCCTTCCTCACCTCCTAACACTGCTGGGACACGATACTTCCTTCGACCACGCACTCGAGGTAAAAATGAGATAAATAAATAGCAACTAGAGTCAGATGCAGCAGAAAAGCATCCGTGTAGGTACATGCAAAATATTCAAATAATGCATCATAATGTGCAATCTCTTTCAAATAAAATTGAATTTATCGAGGCGGCATTAGAGTGTGATCTCAGTCAAATAGATGTTCTTTGCTTTACAGAACATTGGTTATCTCATAATTATCTAAACACACTCCAAATTCCTAGTTTTTACCTTGCAGGATCTTATTGTAGAGCAAGGGAATCAAATAAAGGCCCTGCTTACGGAGGTTCGTGTATTTATGTAAGAAATAATATTGATTCTACCTTCTTGTCAGAATTCAATTTATATGCAGTTGAAAAAGTTTTTGAAATAACAGTTGTACATCTTACTACGCTCAAAATTATTTTACTTTGCATCTACAGACCTCCAACAAAGCAAGCTTTAGATTATTTCAATTTCGTAGAAAATCTAGAGATAACTCTGAACAAAATTAGTAATCTCTCTTTTAAATCCATTGTTGTATGTGGAGATTTCAATATTGATTTTCTGAGCGAATCCCACGAAAAAGAGCAGTTTCTCAATTTAATTCATTCTTTTAATTTAGATATTACAGTGAACGTACCTACACGGAATACTCTTAAATCACAAACAGCAATAGATCAAATTATAATTAACAAAACCACAACTAGATATGAAATAATAACTAATAATCTAGGTTACAGTGACCACGATGCACAAATTCTTACAATTACTAATAACATGAATACTGACACAATAAATAAAACACGCATGTGCAGAGCATTTACTACAGTTAACATAAAGTTATTTACGGACTACTTGCTGAAAGAATCATGGGAGGCAGTTTATAACGCTATTGACACAAATGAAAAATATAATTTATTTTTCTCAAAGCTTTCATTTCTCTTTAACGCATGCTTTCCTATTAAAAAGAGAAAATTAAACATTTCACGAAAAAGTAATACTTGGATCACAAAAGGAATTAGAACATCGTGTAAAAATAAACGTACTCTCTACTTTATTTCTAAACGTCATGACGTATCTCAAGATTTCCTTATCTACTTTAAAAAATACAAAACATTGTTACGAAAAGTCATAAGGCAGGCTAAAATCTTGAAAAACGATCAGGATATTTTGAACTCAAATAATAAAACAAAAGCAATGTGGAATATAATAAACAATACTACCAAATCAACTAGAAAACCCGTAGAGAAGGTTGTTTTAAAATATAACGATATAAATGTGAACGATCCGGCAACAGTGGCTAATCTCTTTAACCAATACTTTTCGAGAATTGCTGCCGATCTCACTAAGGGTCTTCAGCCACAAAATTCAAAAACAGACAGTTCACCCAAAATTTTAGACACAATGTTCGTTTCCGAAACTTCTTCCTATGAAATTCTCAAAATAATCGGTAAACTAAAAAATAAATATTCGTCCGGTTTAGATGAATTCCCAGATTCTTTGTTAAAGACTTGTGCGTATGCCATTATACACCCGTTAACTCACATATTTAATGCATCTTTATGCACTGGAACGTTTCCAGATATTTTCAAAACAGCTAAAATTAAGCCGCTTTTCAAAAAAGGCAACAAAAATGAAATTCAAAATTATCGGCCCATTTCTCTTCTATCAGTTTTTTCAAAAATATTAGAGAGACTTTTTTACGTACGAATGGAAACCTTTCTCACTAAACACGACGCGCTTTCAGATTGCCAACATGGATTTAGAAAATCAAAATCAACGGAAACAGCTATATTTTCTTTTCTTAAAGATGTCGCCTCATCATTGGATCAAAAAGAGGCACCTATTGGATTATTTTTAGATCTCTCAAAAGCTTTTGACGTCATTGATCATGACATTTTACTTTCCAAATTACCTTCATATGGAATTCGTGGTATTGCTCTAGATTGGTTATGTTCGTACCTTAAACAACGATCTCAGAGAGTTGAAGTACCTTACTGGAATGATGAAACATTACGTACGCACCTTTCCGACTCTTTGCCCATTGCATGTGGAGTTCCTCAAGGATCGATTTTAGGCCCTATTCTGTTCCTACTTTACGTAAACGATATGCCCTCGACGATTCGAAACGGAAGAACGGTTCTCTTTGCGGATGATACCAACATCCTTTGCAATAAAGAAACCGTAAATAGTACAATATCAGATGTTTCAAATTGGTTCCGAAATAGCAAATTAATAGTAAACGAAAAGAAAACGGTTTTAATGCAGTTTTCCATTTCAAATAAACAATTCTGTGAAATATTGAAAATGAACGGTGTACCATTGACTGATGTTAAGGCAACAAAATTTTTAGGTCTCTCAATTCAGTCAAACCTTAAATGGAACGTCCATTTAAATGAGTTGAACACAAAATTAAGTTCATTATGCTACGCGTTCAGAATTCTTTCAAATTCAGTCAGCCTTCATACTGCTCGTTGTGCCATTATACACCCGTTAACTCACATATTTAATGCATCTTTATGCACTGGAACGTTTCCAGATATTTTCAAAACAGCTAAAATTAAGCCGCTTTTCAAAAAAGGCTTCACGTACTTCGCGAATGTTCATTCCCGCCTGAGATATGGCATAATATTCTGGGGAAATACATCTTATAGCTCCCAGACTTTTAGATTACAAAAACGAATTGTACGAATAATAACCAAATCCCACCCACGTGATTCATGTAAGCCTCTCTTCATTAATCTAGGAATTCTACCATTACCGTGTCTTTTTATTTACGAATCAGTGGTTCTTGTAAAAAATGACTTGCTCAAGGGCGGGAATATTTTTTCAGAAAATGCCGAAGTCTATTACTATAACACTCGACGTAGAAATCATATTCATCAGGTGACAGTATCAACAGCTCATTACAAAACATTCACATACAATACATGTACATTATTTTACAACACTTTGCCAGATGACATTAAACGATTAAATTCAATAGAAAAGTTTAAATCCCAAGTGAAATCATTTCTGCTGCATAACTGTTTCTATAGAATTAGAGACTATACTGAGCATCACAAGAAAAGTAACATTAATTTTAACAATGATACATAATGCATTATTTACCATTTGGACTGTATAAATAAGTATAAACAACCTGTAACAACTATTGTACTACAGCTTCCGGGTCAATGACCCCCATCTCGATCAGGTTTTTCGTCCAGTTTCCCTGATCCATTGAGCAAATGCTGAGATGGCCCCTTGTTTTGCTTCTGGACATAAATGTAACTTCATTTTGTGTGCACGTCTTCTAGAATTCAGTGGGAAATACAATTATTCAAATTATCGTTTCCATGTTGTCGCGGCAGGAAGTAATAAGAGCCAAAATTTATTGCTTATTTATCTTTGGAAATAGATTTTATTACATGGGAGTTTTTTTGTTTTTTTTCTCCCTTTCAAAAATTCAAAATTTATTGCTTGTTTATCCTTGAAAATAGATTTTATTACATGGGAGTTTTTTTTCTCCCTTTCAAAAATTCAAAATTTAAGTAGTGTATGACTTAGTGTAGGGATCACAGAATTTTGAAAATGTGCACACAATTCACTTTTCCCCATAGCACGTCATACGCAGTTTTTAACTGTTTTTTGACGTAAAATAAATAAAAATAAAATCACAGCGAAACACTCCGGACTATCAAACTTCCGTTGCTTGCGCGTGGTATTAGCAGCCTAAATCGTTCCTTTAGTTATATTCAACCTGTTGCTTCTTTGACTAACTATTCATATTTCTACTCTCGACTTTCCATTAGTTCTCTATGAACATTTTTAGGACGTTTTCCAGGAGAATTCAGTGGATGAGGTTTGAGAGCAGCCATGATCCACCGTTCAGAAAATGAAATATATACTTTACGTGCTCGGTTTGGCATGCCATCTGGAAATTTACACCAGTACTCTGGCACCCATTAAAGCAATAGTGAATATCGAAATTAATTTTGGATATCTTCCGAAAAAATATTATTTTTCATTTTATTTAAAAAATTACTGGCCTATGGAATGATTTTTATCACTTTTACTGCTTGTTGTCATTCTTCCTTCGTCCCTCTTTAAGTTCATCTATTGTTTTAATATTTCAAGTAAAATAAAACAGTTAAATTGGTGAGCTCTGACAACTTTGTGTACTTATTTACAAATCTACCAATGCTCATATAAAGTGCTCATTTATACAGGTAAGTGTGCATAAGTGGGTAGACAGTAGGTATTATTATTATAATTGAAAATAGTTTCATAAATAAATAATAATGAAATGCCAAAGAAGATCTTATTGGTCTTAGAAAATATATGTATCAAGTCACAATATGAATGACATACAAATTGTAATTAACTGCAATGTCTCAAGTTCTCACTGTCTTAAGTGTTCATCATTTACACAGGGTCCCCCACTTGGATTGCTTTGGGCTTTGGATAAATGTCTGAGCAACTATCATTCATTGTCATGGGTAGTAACACTCAGTGGTGAACCACTCTTTGGCGCATTGCAGATAGATTCAATTTGATCACATTTGTTGCGCAACATGTAAATTGATTGTCGACTTGGAGGTGTATTGAATTCTTCTATTTCTGTCGAACAGCATTCTATTTTCCAGTATTGCTTAATTTCCTACTTTTATTGTTCATTGCTTAAACCATCAGCCATGATTATTTGAATATCATAATGAATAGAAAATCAGATAAAAATATAGTATACGTTCTGTATACCTACTTATGCACCCCCTGTTCACCCTCCTCAACCGACTATCAGTGATAATGCTCTTCTATATAATTTGGTCGACCCTTCTAGATAATCTAAATTATATCTTCTAGAAAGTCTACGTGTCACCTAGTGTAAGTCTTTATTCAACTCTGTACTTATGTACCCACCTCTACTACAATCACTCTCTAAATTCAGTATACTTACTCATCGTATCAAGTTCAAATGCATCAAGTCAAGCTACACCAAGCCACATTACAGTAAGTCAGACGAGCACCGCCACGTCCCCGCTATTACCACGATCGCCGCCGCCGCCGCCGCCGGCTGCAGTTGGGACGTCGCGCCGCGTCGACCGGCGCCACCGTAAAGAACGACGCCGGCGAGCGAGCGCTCGTTACAACCCGCGTGCGATCGACCGTCGCGGACGCGCCTGCACGCCCCGCCACGCCTCCACGCGCCGCATTACGCCGCGCCGCTCCGACCCACCCGCCCCGCACTCACCCACACATACACAAACACACACACACGCTCTCCTTGCAGCCCAACCGCCCGCCCGCACCCACGCGCCCGCACACTCGCCCGCACACTCGCCCGCACACTCGCCCGCACACTCGCCCGTACACTCGCCCGCACATTCGCCCCTACACTCGCCCGCACACTCGCCCGTACACTTGCCCGGACACCCGCCCGCAAACTCGCCCTCACACTCGCCCGCATACTTGCCCGCACACTCGCCCGCACACTCGCACGCACACTCGCTCGCACACTCGCACGCACACACACTCACTCTTCATCGAGTCCAAACGCTCGCCCGCATACACGCCCGCACCCTCACTCTCTCTCTCCTTACACACGCCCCTCACACTCGCCCACACCCACTCTTCTTCCAGCCCAACCGCTCGCCCGCACACTTGCTCCCTGCTCGCATACGCGCACTCACCCTCTCTCGCCGCCCACTTTCCCCTCCTCTCGTCCGCACGTTCGCCCGCACATTTGCCAGCACACGCCCGCACACTCGCCCGCTCACTCGCCCGCACACTCGCCCGCACTCTCGCCCACACACTCGCCCTCACACTCGCCCGCACACTTGCCCGCACACTCGCTCACATACTCGCCCGCAAACTGGCCTGCACACTTGCACACAATTTTGCTCACACATTCGTTCACACATTTGCTCTCCCTTCTGGTGCCGACACGCATACTCTTCCAACAGGTACACTCTCCCACCTTAGCATTCGCGCACCTTTACACTCGCCCAACCACTCACTCACCCGCCCGCACAATTGCCCATCCACACACTCGCCTACTCGCACACGCGCACACACTCGCCCACCAGCACACTCGCTCATAAGCGTACTCGCCCACTGGCACTCTCACCCCCTTACGCACCCGCCCAACCGCACTCATGCCCATTCGAACACAACCACCCGTCCACCCTACCTGCCTACTCGCACACTCATCCCCGTACTCGTTCACACACTTGCGCATACTTTTGCCCACATACTCGCCTGCCACTCGCCGTCAGCTATTCACTCTCCCGTTCGCTCGTAGTCCAAATTTCTTGTTTGCCCTCCAAAGCTCTCATCCATCCTCCCAAGGTCTCGCCCTCCACCGCACTAGCTCTCTCCCATCCTCCCAAGCCCAAGCGCCTAGGCTCTCGCCGTCCAGGCTACGGTTTGTCCACCGCTCTCGCTACCACCCGCCCACGCTACCGCCCGCCCACGCTACCGCCCGCGTACGCTACTGCCCGCCCACACTACCGACCCGCATGCACTACTGCCCGCCCGCCCACGCTACCGCCCGCCCACGCTACCACCCGCCCACTCTACCGCCCACACACACTACCGCCCGCCCACGCTACCGCCCGCTCACGCTACCGCCCGCCCACGCTACCACCCGCCCACGCTACCGCCCGCCCACTCTACCGCCCACACACACTACCGCCCGCCCACGCTACCGCCCGCTCACGCTACCGCCCGCCCACGCTACCGTTCGCCCACGCTACCGCCCGCGCACGCTACCGCCCGCCCACGCTACCGCCCGCCGCGCCGCCCACGCTACGCCCGCTCACGCTACCGCCCGCCCACGCTACCGCCCGCGCACGCTACCGCCCGCCCACGCTACCGCCCGCCCACGCTACCGCCCGCCCACGCTACCGCCCGCCCACGCGCCGCGCGCTACCGCCCGCCCACGCTACCGCCCGCCCACGCTACCGCCCGCCCACGCTACGCCGCCCGCCCACGCTACCGCCCGCCCACGCTACCGCCCGCCCACGCTACCGCCCGCCCACGCTACCGCCCGCCCACGCTACCGCCCGCCCACGCTACCGCCCGCTCACGCTACCGCCCGCCCACGCTACCGCCCGCCCACGCTACCGCCCGCCCACGCTACCGCCCACCCACGCTACCGCCCGCCTACGCCCGCCCACTCTACCGCCCGCTGACGCTACCGTCCGCCCATGCTACCGTCCGCCCACGCTACCGCCCGCCCACGCTACCGCCCGCCCACGCTACCACCCGTCCACTTTACTGCCCGCCCACGCTACTGCCCGCCCACGCTACTGCCCGCCCACGCTACCGACCCGCATGCACTACTGCCCGCCTACGCTACTGCCCGCCTACGCTACCGCTCTCCCACGCTACTGACCCGCCCACGCTAACGCCCACCCACGGTAACGCCCGCCCACGCTCACACCCGCCCACCCTAACGCCCTCCCAGCGAGCCCACCCGCCTACGCGCGTTCTCGCCCTGCGAGCGGCGCGGCACAGCGCGGCGTTGCGCTGTCGTATTTCCACGGAGAATCATATCGCGGCGGGCGCGCGAGCGGTGGCGGCGGCGGCGGCGGTGGGGGCGGGGGCGCGGGCGGCGGCACGGCACATTACCTGCGTTAGTGTAGCGTGCTGCCGCGGCCGGGCCGCACAAAGCGCTGTATATGGCTCGTACCGGCCACCGCCCAGGACGGCGCTGGCCGCGTTTAAAACGGGAGCGACCGCTCCGTGTGCGGGCGGGTGGGCGGGGCGCGGACGGGCAGGAAGCGCGACGCGGAGGGGCGGGGCCGAATGGGTCGGAGGGGACGGAACTGAGCGTGCCGGAGCAAGGCGGGTCAAATCAGGGCGGAACTTGGCGGAGTTTAGTTTAGCGTGGCGGGGACTGGTGGGGAATGACCGGGAAAGGCTGCTAATGTGGAGGAACGGCTGAAAAAGTCAGAAATGGAGCAGTATAGCGAAGCTAACATAATGTATTGGAGAATGACACGGTATGGCAAGAATAATTCAGAATAATAGGCTAGGTTCCCGCGGCTGGAATTAGTTCTAAGTATTTTGCCCTGAGGAAGGTTGTAAATTGGCGGTCGAAACGTTAACCGCTGTGCCTGAGACGCGGCGTCTAAGGAACAACCACATAGTTAATGATTGATATGGTCTGATATGGCGGGAAATAAAAGGGTACAGCACGGATGGTTGGAAATAGGATGGTTGCAAGGGTGAGAATGAAGTAAGTGTCGGAGAATTGTGGGGATTTGGGAGGCGTGGCGTGGTGTGGCGTGGTGTGGCGCGGTGGGGCGGGGCGGGGCGGGGTGGGGCGGGGAAGGGTGGGGCGGCGCTGCGCAGGGCTGCGCAGGGCAGGGCGTGGCGGGGCGGTGCTGGGCGGAGCGGAGCGGGAAGGGACGTGCCGGGGCGTGCAGGGGCGTGGCGTGGCGTGGCGAGGCGTGCAGGGCCGCGCAGGGGTGTTCAGGAGCAAGCAAGGGACAGGTCGTGGATGAAAGGCCGTCATTTCTGGAGACCAGGGCTGTGAGAGGTGTTTTATCACAAGGACGGGTGGTTCTGTGGGCTGTGGATGGCGGGCGGCGGTGGTGCGTGGTGGTCTGTCACGCCTCCCGAAGAGGCCGGCCGTGCGTGGCGTTGGAGCGCGGACGCGCTCTCGCGGATGCCGTAAGTAATTGCGTGCAACTACCTGACGGATGCGGGCGGCTGCTCGGAGGGGGTGAAATATGGTGGTTACAGACGCGGACGGGCGAGAGAGCTGAATTGGTGGTCAAATGAATATCGTCGGAAAAGGTGTTTTTTTTATGTTCATGTACTTTATACAAGATAGTATGAGTGGGTATTCGTGAGAATTTCACGCCGTGCTTTTAGACATGTTTTTGATGATTTCATTTCTGATCATAAGAGAAAACAAGTAGTCTTCTGTGACATACTTTTGTAGGTGAAATATTTCAATGTGTTCAACTGATTGTAATAAGAATAACACGCGAGGAAAGTTTCTGTATGTGGTAAAGAAATTCTTGGAGATGTGTCTCAAATTTCATCGCCAAAACCTTTTCGAACTTCTTTCTAATTGCTATAATCTGTGCTCGTTTCTTGGACCATCGTCCACAGCCTCAATTTAGTGTATTACTAAAAATACTCAATTTTAGCAAACACATGGAAATGAAATATTTTGATGGTATTTTCTATGAACTTCTTTTATATTAATATATAATTTTCTAACCAACGCTAGGATATATCCTACCGCCGGATATATCCTACAATGTAGGTTTGGTCTCCGCCAGGTGCCAGAGATAACCCGATGTGATTAACAACAGCGAGATGAAGTTGCTTGCGGGAAGCGAATTCGTAGCCCTACTCTTCTTTTCAGTTTCTTTTGTTTCCATGACTGCATCCATCTGAATGCTGGAACAGCATGCTACAAAATGGGCCACGGGCGGCGAGTGATCCTTCTTTTCCTATCCTATCCCATTTCCCATCCTTAGGGTCGAGTGATAGATTCATCCTATCCTCTTATTCGCCATCCCACTGATCTAACTGATACGCATTGGAGGCGGTCATGGTCTGTATCTGGCCGTAGAATCAGAAAAGAACAAGTGTACTTTTATTTTTCAATTTAATTGATTGATTGATTGATTGATTTTTTCCTGTTTCCGGGCGCGTTAACTGCTTTGGTCATTAGTCCCGTTAGTGTAGTGCATTTTGTTTTCTCGGGAGATGACGGTGATCTTCCCCCGCTGGATGGCGAGATCCGGCGCCGACCTACCGTCGGCTAGTGGGGTTTCCCCCTAACCAGGACTCTCCCACCAGCGGGGTACCGCCTCAGCCGGGACAAACTCTAAGCTATCGACCGGTCTCCCGGAATATGTAGTAGTATAGTACATGTTAGTGTAAGTGTGTGTGTAATGGAAGAGGATAGGACAAGGAAGAGGAAGGACAGATCGCGCGCGGTCCGTGGCCCGTTTGGTAGGGTACTGCTCCAGCATTCACCTGGTGTTGATCGGAGAAACCACGGAAAACTACCGATCAGAGCAGCCAGCCGCTAGAATTCTCCTCCAGACAATGACTGAATTCGACCTAGCTGGAAAGCTAGTGTCAAAAATCCTGCCGCCGTCAGGACTAGAACCTAGGACCACCCGGTCAGAGTCGCTGCAGTGACATCAGTTGATGCACTGAGCTACCGCTCCCGTTTTATTTTTGAAGTCATACTAGTTTATTTTAAAACATTTGAGATGCGGGGAGCAGGGCTCCAAGGCGAGCATGCACCGCTACCCACCGCGCAGGGTGTGGTAACAGAAAGATTTCTGAGGCCCGGAAATTGAGCCGTTCCCAGCACATGATTTGTACGCACCCACGGCCGCAGGGAGGAGGATAGCGGCAGTGACGAGGACGGCGAGCGCAAGAGTCGCAACGCGATTGTACGGGCTCGTAATGCAAAAAAATGAGGTCCGAAAATTGAATGGGCGCGCGCCGCGCCAACGAGTTCAGAAACCGATATTTCCGCAAAAATCGCGCGGCTTTTGGAGTCATAAATCCGCCTTCCATTCGCGAAACCCTTCTCTTTTAACCAGTCTACTACATAATTTAGGCTGCTGTGTGGCGCGGGGTCGGGGCGGGTGTTGCCATGTGTTATTAATAACCGGCCCAACGCCCGCCTGACAGACGGATGGTCAGACAGCCTGGCGTTGGCGCCGTCGGTTCGTCGTATCGGTCGGTCGGTTGATGTCGGTCGGTCGGTCGGTTGTCGGTCGGTTGGTTGAGGTTGTCACAGCCGCCGGTCGAGAGCGCGTCGATCGCCTCGATCGAGATGGATGTGATGATCGATGGGTGGCACGTCGATTGGGGCCCGTTGGGCGAATAGAAGTGGCGTTGCGACTATGCGTCACGCTTCGCCGGCCGTGCGGTCACGAGTGTAAATCTGTTCGCGGCAAATGTGGAGGCTGGCGATGGGCTTTCAGTTTTATCTGCCTACTCGATTTTCTGGGGCTGAGGGAGGACAGGAGAAATATTTTGGAGTGTGTTTTCACCATATTATACGCTTCAAGCTGCGGGTCTTTTAGATTTCAGCTTCAGAAGTAATAAAAATCAATATTAACGGATTAGGAAAACACTAAAAATTGTTTTACAAAAAAAACGTACCATAATTTAAAAGTAAATTTCATTTTGAAAGTGTAGAGATATTTGTGTTTTAATACATTTCAGGGAAAAAAATGTTTTGCCTCATTGAATTTAATAAAGATTTAGTATTCTTGAAACAATTAGTCGCTTCTTTAGAAGTGACTCAATGCCAGTGAAATGGATTTCACTCGAATCATTTCATGTATGCGTTATGTTTAATTGAGTTTTTTCCACAAATAAAATTTTTACTTCAGTCCTGAATTAAAATTTATTGATAATGCTTTATTATGTATAAATATCCATGGAAAACATTGAATATTTTTTATGACTGTTCTTGTATTAATGTTAGTTTTGACGAATATAGTGATTACATGAAATAATTTTTATAAGATTATTTTTGATTTTAGTGTATTTTACGTTCAAGTACAAATTCTATTGTTTTTATAAATCTTGCCTGGAAATATCTTCTCTCCAATTCTTTTTGATGTACTGCCCAGAATTTTTAATTTAACCAGTCCCATGAAATTAAAAGTTAAGTATCATATACTAACAGGCGTATTCCCGCTTTGGAAGACATTCATCGTTAGTAATCTGCTAAATCGATATATGATCTTATTTTATGTATACATATTTATTTTACGTAAAATTCTTTTGGAAGCATTGCATACTATTACATGTTAAAAATTATATACATCATCTCATCTAGAAGATGTTGTTGTAGCTTCACATCTATTGTATAATATAATTAAGTTAAACTATGAACCAATTATTCTGAAATTTCCCTACGCCCACCACCCATTAGCATTTCACACTTTGCATAGCAGACGTGACAACATGCTGACAAAAGTTTATTTGTGTCTGTCAAAAGCATTTTAAATTCCCAGGAATCTCTCCAATGCAATGTATTTTTCACACGAACGAGCCGTTTTTCAAAACGTAACTGCTACACCAAAACCAAAATATCGTGGGATTTTTGCGAGGTGAAATGTATTTACTATACATTAACAAATGCGATGTACTTAAAATCTTTCGGTTGTGGTATTTGCGTTGACTTTGTTTACATTAACATCAAACTTTCAGAGAAAAGATTCGCTTTATAAAAGATCAACTCAGCATATGAGTCGTGTTTCAGGTTCGGAACGTCGGTCGCTGGTACAGAAAATGTAGTTACCTATGCTTGTCAATACAGACGCCACTGACAATCGGTATTGGCATTCGATTGTTGTGTTAAGAATCAAAGCGATTTCATCTTATACTTTATGAAGAAATAAAGGAAGTTATCTCCGTCACCTTAATATATTTATTTAGAGAGCCTGCTTTCGGCAGCTTTGCCGTCATCATCATGTCTTCCTTTATTCCCTCATGTAATAACGTCAAAACAGCGCATTAGAATTTCCACATTCTTATACTTTGCTGAAGGTAACAGATAATCATCGAAATGCTTTCATTTATTTATTTATAATTCACGTAGCTCTTTAGGACTTGAACGTATTAAAACGGGCATTAAAAATAAACTGATGCCTAATATAATAAAATATGAGAAAAAAATTAGAAAGAATTTTAAATATTGGAAATCAATTTTCAGACAATTACTTTTAGAGCCGAAGAAGACGCGTCGATCGCGCTATTATCGATCACTCTGGGTGCATTGCTTTCGCAGTCTCGGTGGGCGAGCACCTGTTTGTTTGTTGGTGCTAAAGTGTAGAATTGTTTTGAAGTGTTCTGCTTGTGAGAATCATCACAAGCTCTCTTACAAAGAAGAGAATAATTTAAAAGTATAATTTTATTTTTATTTAATGTTACTTCCGTGCTAGTTTAAATTCCACAGCTCTGCACAGGATTTTCAACGTTTCCTAGTGCCAGCAAATTTTAACCCAGTTTTTGTCGTAGCGTTTTCCATAATAGTTTTTTTTCACATAATTCATTTACCCCCTCCATTTAAGAGGAAAGGATAATGCGTTTATGATGTTTATAGAAACGAATGAGCGATAAACAGTGTGAAACATTGTGGTGACGTTTCCATTCGTTACCTATCGTTGCTATTTCGTACGCCGAAGGTGCAGCCCGAACGCCTAGAATCCTTACGGATTGGTCTCGATTCTAACAGGCCAAGAAATAGATTCTTGGACATAACGATCTTGGCACGCTGGTCTAGTTGCCGAGAATGATCGGAAATCAAGAGATTTTGCGTTCGCCTCCAATTACTTTACTTAGTTGTGGTTTAGTAAATCCCAAACAGGATCTTCCACTGACATTTCGATCTAGCAGTTGAAAATAGTTAAAATTAAATTAAGATAAAAATGAAATAATAACCAATAAAAAATATTAACATTCCTCTCGTGTTCAGCAAAGCATTTATATTTTATTCCTGATTGGGTATATCGTATCGGTTCTAAGCAACCAAATCAGCAGAGCCAACTGTATTGAAAACATCAAAAGTAGGTATTAGTTGTTACATTTTCCTAAAGTATCAAGAGGAAATTAGCCAGAAGCAACAAAAAGAGCGTTTTGCAAAAGAGCGAAAGTCGAGATTTTTTTCTCTGAAAACAGAACAATTCCCAGAACTCACTTGCCGCAACCGAGCAATCCTCACACGTGACCTGGTGACCCTTCGCGTTGGATTCCGTGCTGTGTCGACACGTTTCGCCCCTTTGCACCCTTTCCTCTCACGGGGGAGCATTCAAAAATTCCACCTCCAACCACCCCGGACTTCGCAGGCTGTACACCCTCGCGCCAGACCCCGCCGCCCCGCCGCCCCCGCCGCCCCCGCCGCCCCCGCCGCCCCGCCACCCCCGCCGCCCCCGCCGCCCCCGCCGCCCCCGCCGCCCCCGCCGCCCCCGCCGCCCCCGCCGCCCCCGCCGCCCCCGCCGCCCCCGCCGCCCCCGCCCCCCTGCCGCCCCCCTGCCGCCCCCGCCGCCCCCGCCGCCCCCGCCGCCCCCGACCCCCACACAGCGAGTTTAATCTGGGCGAGCCGCCGCTAGGGGTGCTTCCCGGCGAATAATCGCGCTTAATTGTCCGAATTAAAACCTCCCCCTTGCAAATCCAATTACAACATACATAAGCAATTTTTAAAAAGTCTGGCTTTTGTATCCAATAAAGCGCCGGGGAACGCCGCCCGACTGGGGTTATCAGATCGCGAGCGTCTGCTATTCGGCTTAGCCCCCTCTGCGCGCCTGCGCTCTCCGTGGGCGCGAGAGGCCTTTGAACTCGGGCTTCAGAGAGCGCAGCCCACAGCTAGCTCACCACCTCAGCCCAAGGCTAAGCCTCCTCTTCGTCTCTTATTACGGGCCAGGTCAACGCACCAATGCAAAGGCATGGGGAGATGTACTTTCAAAGGAGCAGTCGCCGCTTTTCTTAAGAGCGAGGCTTTAACTTGTCACCCTGGTCGCGGTTTGGAACACACACACACACGCACAGGCACACACACACACACACACACACACACACATACTTACACGCACAGGCGCGCGCGCGCACACACACACACACACACACACACATACTTACACGCACAGGCACACACACACACACACACACATACTTACACGCACAGGCACACACACACACACACACATACTTACACACACATACAGACTCACACATTAACATGCACATGCACACCGGTGACCAAGATACACTCTCGCCTTATGGCCACTCTGGTTAAAGTAATCCATTGTAAAGAAAATTCACCTTTGCAGTGAAGTCTCAAGTATATTCTGACAATGCCTGTTTTATCATATTTCATGTGACCTCTTCACCCGACTATGAGTTGAGCCGAATTACCTTCTTGCACTTCACGAAAATGAACTCTAAATCTGTCGTATTTTCTACACATTAACGCTCATCTACCAATTTCTCCCTTCGTTAACTAATTACCTAGATATTTTGATATCCACTTTGCAACCTTAGGACATGACCGCCTCCCCTTTCCACCTCATCATTTTGTCACATAATTCATTTCAATTTTACAATTTGGCTCGTTTAGCTCTGTTTTCGTCTTCTCCCATGCATCCAGTACTGTTGCTGCCAAAAGTTTACTCGCGTCGTCATCTCATTACGTCCATTTTCTTCATACCAATTTCATTACGTTTCCCTCAATATGGCTTAGTGTTTGTGCTCATGATCATATTCCTCAGTTTTGCATTAATTCATATGTTACATCAATGAAAACAATAGAACTACTACCATAGCCGACACTGGTAGTCGAAATCTTTAAGAGAGTATCGTTGCAACTTCATTTGATTGAAAAGCGGCAGGTTCGAATCCCCCTTCAAGCATGAATGTTGGACATTCCTAACTACCATGTATCATTTATTACTCTCTTTCTTGTATTCTCAATTTATTTGCCCTCCACCGCTATTAGACTATGAATGTCTAATAGCGGAATTAGACTATGACAATGACTATAGACTATGACCAAGATGTGTCTATGTGTTACTTCCGTACCTATAATAAAAGTCAACAATGGGAGAAGAGTCTTGGGGGTACTTCGGACAATTACGATCTCATACCAGAGCTCTAGCTGAGTGTAGTTCAGAGCCAGCATTGCTGCTGATACTGCAGCGACTTTGACCATGAAACCCTGGGGTTCGAGCTCCGAACAACGGGGATTTTAGATACAAGTTACATAGCTAAGACGAAGTCTGGTTCGCAGTCTGGTGGAGAATTTTAGTAGCCGTTTGCTCTGATCGGTTGTGTTAGGTTGTTTCTTGAATCCGTAGCAGGCGAATGTCGGAGCAGTGCCAGTAAATGGGCTTTGGACTGCGTGCGATCTTTCCTTTCTCTTGATCTATCTTATCCTCGCCTCTCCAAACATACATACACACACTAACACACACACCTAGTGACCATCCTTGAGCATAGAGGTTATTTATTTATTTCACGTCAAAAACAGTTAAAACTGTGTGACGTGCTATGGGAAGAAATGAATTCTATGCACGTTTTTAAAAATTCTGTGATCCCTGCCCTAAACCATATACTACTTGAATTTTGAATACAGAAAAAAATGAGTTTTTTGCAAGGATTGTTAACAAAAATATTCGCTCCAATGTAATAAAATCTATTTTCAAGCAATTCATCGGGCTTTTCTCCCTCATCATGTCTGTCGTCAAGGAATAATACATCCTGCAACGACATTATGGAGAACGATAATTTGAATTACCATATTTCCCTCTGAATTCTAGGAGAAGTGCACAGATAATGAAGTTACATTTGTCTAGAAGCAAAACAAGTGGCCATCTCAGCATTTGCTCAAAGGGTCAGGGAAACTGGACGAACAATCTGATCGAGCTATAAGACGTATTTCCTCTGAATATTATGCCATATCTCAGGTGGGAATGAACATTCGCGAAATATTCACAACGAGCAGTATGAAGGCTTTACCTCACGTGGCAGTAGCCAGCTGATAGCAGATATTTGGAGTGGGGAAATCCCTCGCAAGCTGACGTATAGGTCGTCGCCGGATTTTACCATCAAGTGTATCTCGCGCAGTCAAACTAATTACACTAACGGGACTATTGACCATAGTAGTTCATGTGCCCGGAAATATGATTTAACCGACAAGTTTTAAGGCTCCCACAGACCGGCGCGGTAGATCCGCAGCGGGTACAGCGCGGAAGGTTCCGCGCTAGACGCGGCCACGGAATTCGTGGGACCGGAGCGTCAATTATGAGTCAGCGTTTGGTGACGGTTGGCAAGGTCGCTCGACCCAGAAAAAGACTCCTGAAAACGAGCGGACTTCCACGATACTCGAGCTGCAGGGGAAGAAATGCGTCTGGCTGCGTTATAAATTTCACCGCCGATTAAACGCTGCCGAACCGTAGCCGCGACGCTCGCATGCCCCACAGGTCTGAACTTGTTCATAAGGCAACACGTGATGCGAAACCTCCGCTGCGGCCAATCCGCTAGGCTGCGGATCTTCCGCGTCGTCGGTCTCAACGACCGGGGGATTACAGCGACTTAACACTTAACTTACACTTAACAAAGAGTTAAAAAACACTTAATAACTTAACAAACAACCATCGACAACTTAACAGACAACCATCGTCAATGTTGCATCTGTCTTTTTTTCCTGCTGCCGTGTGAACGTTGACTGCAGTAGTTTTCATCTACCACTATCAGGATGTACCTTTTCTCTTAGCTAGTCCACTTTACATTCACCAACATCTTTTAGTTCCTCTTTCCCATATTTCCTTCTTATTTATGCACTCTCACATTCCAAGTGCATACACAAGTGTCCGGGAAGAAATTTTCAAAATCCAAAAATCACCTCTTAAGACAATTTTAAGCATATTTTGTCTAATAAAATACTTTGATATTCTAAATGGCTGAGCTGCAATGAGCACTCAAAAGCTGGTTTGAGAAAATGCTTTCTAGGCCAAAATTTGCATTACAGAAGCATAGAAACACTCCAGAAAGAAGTAAATTGTGTATTATTTCCCAAAGAAATGAATATATATTTATTCAGAAAGAATAGTTAACCGAGAAATAAAAAGCAGTCGAATTGTGTAAATTGTGTGCTTTTTTATTTGTGGGTTATTTTTTCTTTCTAAACAAATGTATTCATTTCTTTCATAAATAATAAACAATTTGCATGTTCCTGTAGTGTTCCTATGCTTCTGCAACCCGAGAAAGCCTATTTTCAAATGCCTATGCTTTTGCCTAGAAAGCTTATTTTCAAATCAACTTTTGAGTGCTTATTGCGACTTAGCCATTCAGAATATCCAAGTAGTTTATAAGAAAACATATGCTGAAAATTGCCTTAAGAGCTTATTTCCCAATTTTTGAACTTTCCTCCCCGGACACGCTGTATAAATGTATAAATGTATAAAAGTCCTTCTAATTGCTCTAGTTGTCTCAAGCTTTTACGCCGCCAGGATGTTATTTTGTGAGCCTGCAATTTAATGATTCTTCGAAATTTGGAGATTTACAGTAACGCGTATGTCATCTTGTATATATTTAGAAAAAATTGTTCTTTTGTCATATTTTTGACGCCCTCAATTTCTACGTATAAATCTGAACCCTCCGACTCCACATTATTTTCATTATTCCTCTCAATATTCATACATTTCATGTCATTGAAAATTCACGGAATAATTATCTGTTTTGGAAATGGAAATATCAGGCGTAATTCTACAACAGTGCTTTTAATTTTGCAAAAAGCATTTCCAACTGCATTACAGTCATGTTCTGCAAAATAAGAATTTTTTAAATTACAAATCATACAAAAAGGATAAATATGAGTGAAATAACGAGACATAGAAAATTACTAAGTACTAATTAAAAAGCTAACGATGTTTGTTTCTGTAGCAACCTGTATTCGTTACTCCAATGCTTTGCTAAGTACAGGATAGCATTTATAAAATGAAATATTCTAAGCTGAACCATATATTGCAGAGCAACATATGTGTCTGTAGTTTTCTTTTTCAGTGTACCATTTGTTAGCCAAGAATTATTATATTATATTAAATATTATTAGTCCGTGTGATTGAAAATAAATTAATTTAAAAAAAGGAATTTACTAATTTACGAAAGGAGTAATTCTAGAAATTTCAAATTGTACAGAAATAAAATATAAATGAAATAACTGAAAACGAACTGTTAAGATTAATCAAATATTTGACAAATTAAGAAAATTAACATGAAATAATTTTGAATTTGAATATATTCTTATGCTAAGATAAAATCAAATTCGGTAACTAGAATAAATGAAAGCAAATGAGCGAATTGACATCCAATTCTTTGTCGGTAGCGGGTCCTGTAAATACAAACAGCTTGGATCTGAAGCATATTTTGAAGGTAGGCTCACAGTGGAAAGGGAAGAAGAAAGATATATTCAAAAAGTAAAGTAGTGTGATTAAAACAGCGTCTCGTATTTCCATTTATAATGAGAATAACATCACAAACCCCACACCCCTTTCAACTATATTTTTGACACATTTCTTAATAAATGCATCACTATTATTTTAACACTAAGTAATGCCTATGAGTTCGCGTTTTTATGTCTCATTCAGAAAAATCGTTACGAAAACATTTCTTTCCCGTGTTTTACTTGTTCACAGGACATCCATTCTTCTGCTAACGCAATATCGGCTTTATTTTTCAACGTTGCCGTGTATCATCACGCTTCAACAACAGGCTTCGATTTTCTTTCGTGCGCATCCAGCGCTTCCTCTAATTCACACGCACACTCATCATCGGAAAAGCCGAGCCCGCCCACAACGAACCCCCACCACCATCACCCGCACCGCCATCTTCCTGCTTTGCCATTTCCACCGCCCAACCGAGGGAGGTGGCTCAGTGCATCAACTGTCACTGGAGTGCCTCTGACTGGGAGGTCCCAGGGTTCAAGTCCCGACGGCGGTAGGATTTTCGTCACTAGCTTCTCAGTTAGGTCAAATTCAGTTGCTGTCTGGAGGAGAATTCTAGCGGCCGGCTGCTCTGATCGGTAGTTTACCGTAGTTTCTTCCATCAAAACTTGGCGAATGCCGGAGCAGTACCCTAACAAACGCGCCACGGACCGCGTGCGATTTTTCCTTCCTCTTCCTTGTCCTATCCTCTCCCCTTACACACGCTTACACTAACATGCACTACACTACCGCACATACCGGGTGACCGGTCGGGGGCGTAGAGCCCGGGTGGGGTGGTGCTCCGTTGGTGCGAAATACGAGGTTGGGGAAAACTCCGGTAGTCGACGGTAGGTCGGCGCCGGATCTCGTCATCCAGCGGGAGAAGATCATCCCCACCTCCGGTGAAAGAGCATGCACTACACTTACGAGACTAATAACCTCAGTAGTTGACACGCCCGGAATCACTTACAAACAATCAATCATCCACCGCTAATGCGACTAATGTAGCATTCAGAGCTTTCTTTACATCACCAGCAGCTGGACAAATGCAAATAGCACTACTAAAATACAATCGCGGTCAGGCCCGTTTGAACATCTTTAAGGGTCTTTGGGTCTACTACTCTTACTTTCACTTTTGCCCCCCCCCCCAATTTAATGATATTTTTTGTTAAAATAAACTAAACTTCTCATCACTGAGTGACATTTTCGCATCAACCAGCAACATTCCGTATTACAAATATTATCCAATGATTGGTGACACATCACTCCATTATGTCAATTTTTTGCGTACATTTTAATCATACATCACTTTTCATACGTCTTTTTCATAACTTTTTATTGAATATATATTTATATTGAATTGAACTAATTTAATAAGTATTTTCTACTGTCGGGGACCCTTGAACGTTGGGGGCCCTCGGTCCGGGCCCGCCTGATCGTGGTAGGCGCCCGAGGGTACAAACAGGCAGGAACTATGTGTTTAGAATCATTGCCACCTGCTCCAAGATACAGATTGTTACGATGACATAAATTACAACGATTTTTGTGCCCCCTCTAATGTTTTAAAGGCTTTTAATCAATCTATTTTTTCAAGAAACCATCGTCGCTGTAACCATTTAAATGTGACAGCCGACATTTGTCTTGCGTATGTTTATAGTTTTGTCATTGAGTATTAGATGAGCGTTTGCAAACTTTGTTTTCATGTGTGGCTCATCCATTCTCTGATTACAATTCGTTCCTTTTTACTTTACTTTTCTTTACTTTAGCGCATTTACAATTCTCTCGTACTTCGCTGATACATCTCTTTTGATGATCGATTCGTGGGGATCATTTCAAATGTTTCGTTCACTCTATATTTCTCATCTTAATCCATATCGCAACACATAACCATAATCTAATTATTATCATCTCGCTCTTTTAGCCGCAAAATTTCTTCGTCTTGGAGCGGTTTGATTGTAGTTGGCAATATTATATTAACTGATCTGTAATGTTTCCAATAGTTTCCTCCAGCTGAAATATTTCAGTCTTTCATTTTCCACAGTTCTTGTTCCACCAGTCGCTTCATCTTTTAAAAAACTTAAATATTGGTTTGTTTTAAAAATATTGTGTATCTGCATATATAAAATATTGTTTGTAAATATTGTGTCGTTTTTTTAAAATTTCAATAATTAATTTCTTGCATATTTGGCTATATTTTCTGTGGCTACTTATTCATATTGGGGCCCTGGTAGCCCTGGTAACATCGTGTGAGCACAACTCCTATCGTGTCATTCGGTCCGATTTTCACCCGCCAGACCCTTTCTTTGGCCGCTTCGCCTCCGCAGCCTCTTGCCCTCGTCATCTCCTTCGCCACGCCCCCACAACTCTCAGGTGCGGTCGCGCGCAGGACGACATAACCGTGATTTGCTGGTCGTTGTCCGCGCCGCTGCTGCGAGCGTCCGCGGATGCGTTGTCGCCGTTCGTATTGATTCCGAGGTGAGATATGCACGAGCTTTACGCGCGCCGTCTTTCTACAGTATCGACAGGCGTCGTCGCGTCACGGGTACTCCACCTGACATCCACGCTCCCGCCCCTGCCCCCGCCTTTGCCTCTACCCCAGCCCCCGCCCCACCCCTATCCCAGCCTCTGCCGCAGCCCCCACCTTCGCCTGCACCCCAGCCCCCGCCCCAGCGCCCGCCCCAGCCTCCATCTCAGTCCCCGCTCCAGCCCCCGATCCCAGCCCCCATCCCAGCCCCCGCCCCAGCCCCCGCCCCAGCCCCCGCCCCAGCCCCCGCCCCCGCCCCCGCCCTAGTCCTCGCCCCAGCCCCCGCCCCATCCCCCCCAGCCCCGCCCCAGCCCCCGCCCCAAGCCCCGCCTCAGTTCCGCCCCAGCCCCCAGCCTCCAGCTCCCCGCCCCAGCCCCGCCCCCAGCCAGCCCCAGCCCGCCCCAGCTCCGCCCCCCAGCCCCCCGCTCCCAGCCCCCGCCCAGCCCCCCCCCCCAGCCCCGCCCCAGCCCCGCCCCAGCCCCCGCCCCCAGCTTCCGCCCCATTCCCCCACATCCCCGCCCCAGCTCCCCCCCAAGCCCCTGCCCAAAGCCCGCCTCAGTTCCCACCCATAACCCGCCCCAGCCCCCCGCCCCAACCCTGCACCAGCCCCCGCCCCAGCCCCCGCCCTCAGCCTCCCCCGCCCCAGCCCCTGCCCCAAGCCCCCACCCCAGCCTTCATCACAGCCCCCACTCCCGCCCCCATCTCAGTCACCTCTCTCGCCGTAGCCCCCACCCCACCTACGCTCTCGCATTCGGCTCCGCTCCAGCCCACGGCCCGGCCCCGCCCACGCATTCGCCCCGTCACCGGCCCTCTTCCCGTCCCCGACCTCCCACCACCGGCCATCGCCACCGCCACCACCTTCACCTCTCCCGATGACACTTCAACAGCAGCAGCACTGTAGTCCGGATTCGGGAGCAAACGGACAAGAAGATCTCATCTCTCTGATAGTTATTTATGTTAAAAGAAGTGAAATTGGCATTTTATTTCGTGAGTAGGAAAGATTGCTTCACGATATTGGTAGGTCTGGTGGTGCAATGCTGCGAGCAAAATAAACTCACATTTACTTCGTGTGTAATGTTTTAGACAGCCTTAATGGTATATCATTTTCATTCCAGTATACTAATCACTTAATTACGCACTATTTTATCTTAAGTTGAGCAGTTGCAAATTAGGAGTAGCAGTATACTAATTACTTTATTAAACGCTATTTTATCTCAAGGTTATCAGTAGCTGATGCGATCAGATGCGTTTTGTTTACATCATTGCGTTCACAGTTTTAACCCTGAACATTTGAGTATCGTCTTTTAGCCCGAAGGCTAAAACTTTAACATTTAACACGCTCGGAATGTCCTAAAAATGTCGGAATGTCCTCGGAATGTCCATTTACTAGTGTCTGTCCCCAAAAAATAAAATTCGCCACTATAGATTACCCCAGAAACCAAGTCTCATTGTTTTGGTATGCAGATTTTTGACGCCAGCTAAATAGGTGTCTGAAAACCGACCACTGCCAGCACGACAATTTGAGAGTCCACTGCCGTTCTTTTTAATATTTCTTCCCATTCACTCTTCCTATATAGGGGAGTAGTACTTTAAACAACGGACCACAGAAAGCGTCATCTCTCATATCATACTACTGAACACAAAAACATAACATCAATATCCATTAATTTGATATTACATGGTTGGTGAGAGGTGGAATTGAAATCTGTGAAAACGTCTTATTTAGTTCGATGTGTTTGGCTTGTTTCATTACACACACATTACCACACTTTTTTGTTTAAAAAAATGTATATTAAAGGAGGGCTTACTTTAACATAAGAAAGATATAGTTGGAAAGAAATGAAGAATATAGAGAAGAAAATTAAATTTTCTGATACAAACAATTAGGTACTGAGAAATGAAGATTCCAAATTGAGAAGAATATCACACCGTTCAGTATTTTTTAAATCCGTCATGTTTGTGGAAGTTTGCGTTATAGCAAACAAACTTTGCGTTATTATTAAAAAATGTGTTCATTTTTTGTCTTGCATACCACCGTGATCCTTGCCGCCCCGCCCCCATTCCGTCCTCATTCCCACTCACAAATCGGCCCTCACCCCCGCCACCCGCTGCCGTCATGTGAGAACCTCGCCCGCGTTCCTGTGCTTTCAATAGCAAAGGAGGATGGATGGCGATTCTCGTTTGGTGAGACAGGACCCACCCTGCACTTCTCAATGACGTCATGTACCCGAAAAAGAAGAGGAACCGCGTGGCTGTTTACTGTTGGCATTACATGGATGGACAGTGTACACTTTTTCATGCACGATTGAAAACAAACTATAGAACTCAATGAAGTGAAGAGTTTGGAGAAGAAAACTTGCGAAACGTTTCGTAGGTGACCGTTTAATAGTGATTTAAATGCTACATGGTAAAATTTATCAAAATTAGTCGCAGATCTGTTTGTTTTCTTCATTAAATTGATGCCATCTTCAAAAATGGCATGATTTCTCTAAAGGATACAGAAATCTGAAGTGAAATAAATTCCAACTGAGAGTCTGGTTTTAAAATTGTAAACGAAAGGAAACGCCAAACACGTTTTGGTGTTGTAGACATCCAAACGAGATTCAATTACTTAACTGAATTTTAAGTAATTAGTTGCTCCATTTTCCGCTCGTTAGAATGGTTTATTGTAAACAACTTAAAAGCCAACGAAATTCAAAACGTTGAAAGATTGAGAGGCAGGCAAACAGTCAGAGAGGAACGGAGAGTTATAGAAATCACATTCTCTGATTCATCCGCTCTCAACAATCCATTTGGTAGACCAAGTTCTGTTTAAACATTTCTTTTCAGAACCGCTCTTCCTCACTAAACGCTCAATAACAAATGTTGAACGAGCGCGCATCAAAGCCCGCGTGTGTGTGTGTGTACTTAAAAACAGCGAATCGCACAGCCTCCCATCAAAGAGAGAACATTTCGTGGAAAAGCTGTAAACAGCGAACAGAGAACAATGATGGCGCCACTCGTCTTTGGGCGTCATTTCCGCCACTCGCTGCTTCCGCCTGTGCTGCTCGCCAGTTGCCTGTCGACGTGCGCATCAGCGCCCAGATTTCACAAGATGGCGCTTGTATCGAGTTGCGGTTTTGAAGTATTTCATTCGAAGAACGTGCGTTGAAATCTATTCCAAAATCCAGCCTTTCTTAGCGGAAGAGAGAAAAAATCAGAGTAATTGCAAATTTTTCAAAGCCACATACCAAGTTATCTCATATTTAAAATCGATGCTTAACCCTCACAAGATGGCGCTCATTACGTCGAGCTGCTGTTTTGACGTAATTCAGTCGTAGCTAATGATTTCAAAATATTGCTATTTTCAAATAATATTACATTAATTTTAAGCTGTATTCCAATTTGAGTGTTCAAGATACATAAATACTTTCATCATTTCTTGAAGTAGCATACAGATAAAAATATATACATACACGCCCATACAGATTCATTTCCTGAAATAATTCCAAAATAGTTCCTCCTGTCACGTATTAAAATGTTTTATGAGAACATAATTTATTAACAGTAGTATTTAAAGTAAATGTAATAGCCACAAATGGGGACATGAAAGTCAAAAATTAATTAGAAGTGAGACTTCGAAGACGAACTAGGGAGATGACAGTATTTAAATGGTGGCGTTAAAAAGTAACTCTCAAGAAACCTTCAATCTTTTATTGATTGCTGTTAAAAAAATTGAAGCAATTAGAACTTTTTGAAAATATGAGATTTTCTAAAACTCCCAATCTCCCACTTCCCTTGTTGTACGACAGCAATACTTTTTCAGAGATCAAATACACAATGTATTTTTGTTCAGTTTCTGGAATTTCAAACGATATTTCTAACTTGTTTCTGATAGATTGTGAAAAAGTCTTGTTGTTTTATTTCTGTTTCTTTTTTTCAATGAATCTGTAAAATATTTCGTGTTCAATGCATGTTCCTTTGTTATTTACAAATAAAGATGTTATTTAAACATAAAGTCTGAAAGCTTAAACCACTAGAAGAAAGTTTAAGGAATTAATTTTAATTTTGCTTTAGAATTTTCATCGGTTTTGTAATCCTCAGCCTCCACGTCGTTGAATGTTCACACCGTGAAAATCCATTTGGCCGGATTTGTACTTGTAACTTGAGATTAGTATTTCCACTTAATAGTCAGTACTCCACACAAACTGGTAACACCTAAGTTCACTTACTAGTTCTTATGCTTTTGGCTCGTTTCCGCCTTTACATCAATGGGTAGTGATTTCTTAATAATCGATAATACGTAATAATAGTGATTTTGTCTCTTTCATTTCGTGCCACAATCGCAAACTGAATATACTACGTCTTTCGCGGACTTCAAACCCGTGATCATTCGTGGAGAACAGTGGCAATTTTCAACGTCTGTACCTCGAAGGTCGGCAAAGAACTTCCTCTTAAGTGAATCTGACTTGGCCCAAGTATCGGCTGTTATTACATTTCCATTTCGTCTCCACGCTGTGAGTCGAACTTCATCTGATAGTAACTTCTGTCTGTATTAACGTCGTTAATACTCGGCAACTCTGACTCGAATTTTTAATATTGAGAGTTATTTTATAATGTTGTGTAATTTCATATATTATTATTATTATTATTATTATTATTATTATTATTATTATTATCATTATACGTTTTCTCAGCTACTTTTACTGGTAAAAATGCTCACCTTCCCCAGAGTTGTTTTGGGGACAGGTTCGGTCACAGAAGAAGAACTTCATCTTATATCTGGACTTAAGATAAAAAAATTCTTACGATATGGGCTGTTTGCAACAAAACTGCGCGCTGTCCCATGTTCAGAACATTTTTGGGTAGTTTAAGTTCTGTTAAGTTTTTAAGGAAGTTTTTACTGACCAGGCCTTCCGCCGATATCACGAGTGGGTATATTTTGGTAGCATTTAATTTCCAAACATGTTTTAGTTCATAAGATAAGTTTTCATATTTCGAAATTTTTTCCGTTTCTTTCTGTTTGATGTTGTGGGATAATGGTACTGCGATGTCTATTATTACTCCTTCTTTCTTCTTTTTATCTATAAAGAGAATATCTGGCCTATTGTAATCGACAGTACGATCAGTTAAAACCGGTCTGTCCCAGTACAAAAGGATGGAACTTGTTTCCAGCACTGGAGGAGGGGTGTACTTATAGAATGGCGGTGTCGATTCATCCAATAATTTATGCTCTATTGCAATTGCCCTGTGCACGATTTTCGCAACTTGATTATTCCTTCCTAAGTGAGCACTGTCTGAGAGGGAAGAGCATGCAGCTGTGATGTGTTCTATAGTTTCTCCTACAGCTCCACACTTCCTACATTTATCCACCACATCTTCTTTTAAACAATGCTTTCGATAGTTTCTGGTCTTGATAACTCTGTCTTGAATTGACATTATAAAACCCTCGGTCTCAGGATATATTTGCTTCTCCAAAAGCCACTCCACCGAGGAACGTCTGTCTACATCATCTCGGAACAAGAGTTTTGGGTATCTTCTATTATTCTATTTTTGGGTATATTCTATTTTTGGGTATCTTCTTCTTCTTCTTCTTCTTCTTCTTCTTCTTCTTCTTATTATTATTATTATTATTATTATTATTATTATTATTATTATTATTATTATTATTATCTGAGCTCATTTAAAGTTGTTTAGTAATGCTTTCTCCTTAATCAACCAGTTTATCAAGCGTGTAAACCTGCGTTTCAAGTCCTAGCAAATATTTTAAACACGCTTCTCTCTAAAATTCACTTTTTGAATTGTGACGCCCACGAACGATGTGAGAGTAAAGACGAGTTACGAACCCCGAGTTAAATTGCTCGCTGAAGCCATTCCGCCGGGTCGTCCCTTGTTCGGCGCCAGGCAGAACCCGTGCCCGCGGCGCTGTGGCCGCGGCGGGGCAGAGTGGGGCGGAGCGGATTGGGGCGGGGTGGAGAGGGGCGGGGCGCAATTGAATTACGGAGACGCGCCCCCACGTGACGGCCGTCGCCGCTAATTCCCGCGCCGCTGACGTCACCTGTCATGGCGGCGAGCGAGCGCTGCCCGCTGCTTTTTTGTCTAATTCGGCGCGGCGCCGTCACGCGGCCGGCCAAGGCGCCGCAACCCGAGAGCGCGACCGCCACGCCCCCTCCCACACACTTCCCACTCACACACGTCCACGCCCGCACATGCTCACGCCCACACACGCCCACTCCCACACACGCTCACGCCCACACACGCCCACGCCCACACACGCCCACTCCCACACACGCCCACTTCCACACACGCCCACACACACACACTCACGCCCACGCACACACGCACACGCACGCACACGCCCACGCACACACACGCCCACTCCCACACACGCCCACGCACACACGCCCACGCACACACGCCCACGCCCACACACGCCCACTCCCACACACGCCCACTCCCACACACGCCCACTCCCACACACGCCCACTCCCACACATGCCCACACCCACACACGCCCACACCCACACACGCCCACACCCACACACGCCCACACCCACACACGCCCACACCCACACACGCCCACACCCACACACGCCCACACCCACACACGCCCACACCCACACACGCCCAGGGCGGGATTTCTAGACTTCGCCAGATTTCTAGGCTACTAGGCGATCAAAAGTTTGAAACCTCTAAGCAATCAAGACACTTCGAAACGTTTTGCATAGAAAATATTTGCTATAGGAACATGCAGTTTTTGCATTCAAAAATTATTTGTAAGTTTAAATAGTTTAAATTATAATTGTCTTTGCAATAAATCGACTATAATACGTACTACGAATTATATTACATTAATGTAATTACAGTGAATCTAAATAAATATGTCCTCCCTGAGAAATTGCTGAAAACCCTATTAAGAAGTCACGTACAATTGAATATTGTAATCAAAAGCTTGAGACCTCTCGTTTTTAGTAAGTGTAAAAAAGGCAAAAATTAAACCCATTCGCACATGGTGGGAGATAATGCAGCACGATGAGACTTGCAGATTCGCTTGTGACGAGCTCTATCCATTGCACTGGCAGGTCCAAACGTCAGTCTCAAGCAATGTAATTATTTGTTACATACTTCATTTTTATAATTTCCAATTACAATTTCCATTCCAGTAATTCCAATATTTGAAGATATGAGTTAAATAAATACATTTGAAAGCTGTACAACTAGTTAAATACTTCAAAACTTCCTTCCAAAATTACGGAATAAAAAAAATTAACTTTACGAGGACTTCCATTTCATGTTATTGTTATCGTCTGGGGCCTCCTCTGAAGTTGGACCTCTAGACATACACGCCCACACAGCACCATGATCACGCTGAGCCGTCTGGGTTTTCTGGCGCCCGCCGCGCAGCTCATGCTCGATTGTCTGCTCAGTCCTCTCCTTCATCCTCCATCCCTCCGCCACGACTACCACACCGACAACCTTATATTCTTTCGGTCCCCCTCTCGATTTCAACAGCTGAGTTTAGATCAGAGCCACCCATGTCGCGAACTCTGCAGTGACCAGGGTCCTGGGGTTCGATTTCTGACGGTGTCGGATTTTCGATACTATGTAACTTGATAAGTAGGCTCAATTCAGCCGCTGTCTTGAGGGGAATTCTAGCGGGCGGCTCCTCTGATTGGTAGTTTTCCAAGCTTTCTCCGATTAAAACCAGGCGAATTCGGAAGTAGTACCCTAACAAACGGGCCACGGACCGCGCACAATATTTCCTTCCTCTTCATTGTCCTATCCTCACCCCTTACACAAACTTACACGAACATTCGCTATAATACCACAAATGTCGGGAGAGCGGTCGGGAGCTTAGTTTGTCCCGGCTGGGGTGGTGCCCCGCTAGTGGGAGATACCTGGTTGAGGGAAACCCCGCTAGTCGACGGTATGTCGGCATTGGATCTCGCCATTCAGCGGGCGAACATCACCACCACCTTCCGATGAAAAACATGCATTACACATCGATACTAATGACCTCAGTAGTTGACGTACCTAGAATCACTAACAACCAACCACATATCAAAAGACCAGTCGGGAGCTTGGATTGATTGATTGATTGATTCGTGTTTCCGGGCGCGTGAACTGCTCTGGTCATTAGTCCCGTTAGTTTAGTGCATGTTCCCCGCCCGGGAGATGGCGGTGATCTTCCCCCGCTGAATGGCAAGATCCGGCGCCGACCTACCGTCGACTAGTGGGGTTTCCCCCAACCAGGACTCTCCGACCAGCGGGGCACCGCTTCAGCCGGGACAAGCTCTAAGCTCCCGACCGGTCTCCCGGGATATGTGATAGTGTAGTGCATGTTAGTGTAAGTGTGTGTGTGTAAGGGGAGAGGATAGGACAAGGAATGTGAAGGACAGATCGCGCGCGGTCCGTGGCCCGTTTGTTAGGCTACTGCTCCGGCATTCGCCTGGTGTTGATCGAAGAAACCACGGAAAACTACCCATCAGAGCAGCCGGCCGCTAGAATTCTCCTCCAGACAGCGACTGAATTCGACCTAGAAGACAAGCTAGTGTCGAAAATCCTGCCGCCACCAGGACTCGAACCTAGGACCTCCCGGTCAGGGGAGCTTGGAGCTTAAACCTCCTCCTGCAGCGGCGCCGAGCTAGGGGAGATACTTGGAGAGGGAAATCCTCAAGCTGACTGATCTCTCCATCAACAGGGGAGGCACATCGCACCTACACGCATAATCGGGACCAATCACCCTAGCGGTTAACAATAATTATTATTTCATTTTTTGTTCTTTTCAAAATTTAAGTAGTATATGATTTAGTGTATGGATCACAGAATTTTGAAAATGTGCACACAATTCACTTTTCCCTATAGCACGTCATACGCAGTTTTAACTGTTTTTTGACGTAAAATAAATAAATAAATAAAAATAAAAATCAATCAATATTTAATCCCTGGTCTACCCACTCGTTTTTTTCTTTTTTCTCATTGGGTACCGCCTCGACCACTCCCGTCTACTCTCTAGAGATATAGTTTCAAATTCTCATTCAAATATACCGCCAATATGACATAGAATTTCTTACATCCAAATTCTCCACTGAGTTACGCCATTTTTACTGAAGTGCTCTACTGAAGTGATTTACTGAAGTGATTTTCGTCCTCACTCCAGAACGTACCACATTTTCTCTCTGGTTGTTGATTCTGCCGTCTTGTCAAACTGGCAGTCTCCATGACTTTCCAAACATTGCCAAACTGTGATTTTAATGGAGTATGCCGTGTCTACACGAATTGTCTTGATGTCAAATATGGACGAAATATAACATCTAATTTCGACTCGTTACACTAGTAAACTATCCTTCCATTTATCTTCTATCCCAAACTTCTCGCCCATTTCCAGATCATTCCCACTATCCCGTTCGCTATCCCATCCACCCTCTCGGACTTTCCTCTCTCTCTTTTGCCCACCCCTTCTTATGAAGTACCTTCTTCATAAAATATTACAGTAGTCGACTTCCCAACATATCAGATACATTTTGTAAGATCCTCACTCTGCTGAGTAGAACATTTTCGTGAAACTGAGAAGTACTAATTTTAAACATAGAAGTTACATCTGTTAATACATTACAACGTTCGGTCTCTTATGAGAAATGATTTCTTAGCCAATATTATTATTATTATTATTATTATTATTATTATTATTATTATTATTATTATTATTATTATTATTATTATTATTATTGTAGAAAGATGGTTCTTTTTCAAATTTTATTGGACCAAATAGGATCAATCTACGATGATACGATGATACCAGGAATTAAGACGTATGATTCATAGACATTTATTGCTGCTTAACGTTTCGCACATTTGGCATGTGCCTTGTCAAAAGCATTTAATAAACGGTTGACAATAAACATTACATTTTTTTGTAGTGAAAAAACAAATGAATAAATTGAATATACATATTGAATAAATGTTTAACAACATTCTCATGTAAAGCCTTTTTAATAATATGCAGAAGGCGTTGTCTAATTTAGTGGCTAAAACATTCATAAGTAAGCAACACAATAAGCAAACAAGTCCAATAAAATTTGAAAAAGAACCATTTTTCTACAATATAAAATCGGGATCAACAGGAAGACATTCAACTATTCTATTATTATTATTATTATTATTATTATTATTATTATTATTATTATTATTATTATTATTATTATTATATCTATTCACTAAATATAAACTTTTTTTCAAATAGCATTGATCTTACATCTTTATGATAATTAATAAAGTTATAATTTTGAATTCAAAATGTTTCAGGAAATTTGGAAAATTTTTAGAAGATTAATAAGTGATGGGGATTATTATTGCGCGACATCAGAGCTATTCGTTTTTATAAATGTCAACTGATGTGGAATTTACAAAACATTGTGTAACTAGCCTCATTAAAATTAATAAATGACATTTTCCAATACATACACTTTGGAATTAAATGTTTAATGCCACACCATCCATCCTGTCTAAATTAGCATTAATTTTTTATTCATTTCAACACATTCCATAATGTATATCCATTTTGAAAACATTAAAATATTTGTAATCATTACTAAAACAGTCGAAATGCATATTTTCTGCCAATGTGCAAATACTAAAGTGATTTACTGTTGCGATGTAATAAAAAACATCACTTTCTGTTTCATTTTTATCTGAAATACCCCAGAATCTGTTGGATTAGATAAAAACATTTTGAGTTAAAGAAAGATAATATGTTTTGTATTCCACATTCACCCTATTAAAATAATTTATCATACAGTTTTTCTGTAAAATATATAGTCTATATTCCTATCTGTTCACTCTTCAATAGTCAAGATAATCGCATTAGATCGTATTATCTTCGAAAATAGACGTTAAATTGAATGGAATCTTTCCGTGCTGATAATAAGTTGAAAATCACAAAACTATAAACTGATTTATGTTGGGAATCATATTAACTTCTATGCGTTATACAATTTCACATTTGATTTTGGAATTGGCCTGACACTCCAACTAACGATTTGTAATTAATAAACTTTGTGAAGATCAATTCAATGTACTGAATTATTATATTGTAATAATGCGGTGGTACCATTCTCTGTCATATGTCTTCCAACATTAATTGTGTCTATTAGACAATAATGCAATATTTGATACAGTGAATTTTAATTCTGTTGTGAATGACGTATTTTTGTTGTTGTCCGCATTTTCATTTCTTTTTTGTTTTGACATGTTTCCGGAATAATGTTTTAACTAATCTGATTTGTTTATGATAAATATCAGTGAGGAATACGAATACTATCATTTTTCGAGGAAATTGCAAAACGTATCATAAACTCACCATTTCTCCTATAATGTTAAATAAAATTCATTATTTATCTAACGTGTTCCGACGTTTACTCCTCAGCGCTGAGTGGTGAAACCAGAGAAATCAATGTAATATTAACTCCTCTTTGGAAGGAAATCTGTGCTTGGAATCACTAGGTAGATGGTTACCAAAATCTACAGAAGTAGAAAGGAAGCTGACATTTTGTTGCAACGTGTTTCGTACTGACATCGTCAATAAATTCATTTTATTTTTTTCTGTGATTTCAAATGAAATAATAATAAAAATAGTTGTTATCTCGCCCAATAATAACCATTAGTACTCGTATATATCATTATAAATTTAGTTTGAATATTTCTGTTAAAATGTTTCCGACTAATATTGGGAATAAAATTAAAATAAAGACGTATGCTCCGTTGGATTGACATATAAAATTTCCTTGAGCTCATTCGCGTTGTTATTGTCTTCTCAAGATCCCTGCGCGAAGCCAAGTGCCATCTGCGGCGAGTCGTTTCGCTGCTGTGAGCGATGCACTGCCGGCAGACGCCAGCGTGGATCAAATCAATACTGCAGCGCCCCCGCGTCGTGGCGTGGAAAATCGCACGCGAGTCACAGGCGGGCCGAGTGGAAGTGGCGGGGAGCAGGGAGCGTTGAGTAAAAGGGGAGGAGGGAGAGGTAGGCAATGAAATGCGGGAACTGTGAGGTTAGCGAGAGGCGAGGAGGAAGAAGCGGGGAATGAGAGGCAGAAAGCGAGAGAAACGGTGGGAGTGGTGGGGAGGGAGGGGTGGGCAGCGAGTGGAGGGGTGTGAGAGGCGGGAAGCGAGAGGCATGGAGTGACGAACGGGAAGCGAGGCAGAAAGCGAGAGGAGGGGAGCGAGAACGGGGAGTGAGGACAGGGAGCGAGTGGCGGGGAGCGTGTGGCAGGGAGCATGTGACGGGGAGCGAGTGGCGTGGAGCAAGTTGCGGAGAGCAGTGGAGCGGGGAGCGAGTGGCGGGAGAGCGAGTGGGAGGGGAGGAGCGAGTGAGCGGAGAGTGGCGATCGAGTGGCGGGGGCGAGTGGCGGGAGCGAGTGGCGGGGCGAGTGGCGGGAGAGTGGCGGGGAGCGACGAGTGGCGGGGAGCGAGTGGCGGGGAGCGAGGGGGCGGGGGAGAGGCGGGGAGCGAGGAGAGCGAGGCGAGAGTGGAGAGCGGGGGAGCGGAGATGGAGAGCGGAGAGCGAGAGGGAGCGAGAGGAGCGAGTGAGCGAGAGGGAGAGCGAGAGACGGAGAGCGAGAGACGGAGAGCGAGAGACGGAGAGCGAGAGGCGGAGAGCGCGAGAGACGGAGAGCGAGAGACGGAGAGCGTGGACGGAGGGAAGCGTGGACGGAGAGAGGGAGACGGAGAGAGAGGGGAAGAGGAGAGACGCGGAGCGTGAGTGACGTGTAGGAAGAGGCGAGAATGGGTAGGAAGTGACGTGTAGGAAGAGGCGGGGATTATGCGGGGGGTAGGGTGTGGCTTAGTTATGAAGGGAAAGAATGGGAGTGTAACCCGCACGAACCATAGGCGGGTACGCCGCGCGCACACACAGGGGCGGAGAGGCGGGGATGTCGGGGCGAGAAGGGACGGGAAGGGTCGTCCGGGGAAGGGGAGGGTAGCGGGTCGCGCATGAGCGGCGCGACAGAATGCACCGGAAACGCGCGTTCGCGCTACACGGCGGACGTGGGCCGGCGAGGGCGATGTCAGCGGAGGTGACGCGCCTGGGGATGTGCTGGGAGGCCTTGCGTTACTGATTTCAGGGCAATACAACTCGCACTAGGCAATTTTCAATGTAATGTTTGGCACGGTGTTGTTATTATTATAGATACATATATTACTGGCATGTATTTCATTGAAACTGTTGATATGAAAGGGGCAACGAAAATTGTGCGGTCCCTTGCGGGTGACTTCAAATACTGTCACAAATACTTTCAAGAAAGGTCAAGTCAGAATGTCGCTACATGAATACAAATGTCAACTGCTGTATCTCCCGTGTTCTACATATTGTTTCATGTTTTCATTCTTCAATATACATTTTTTTGTATTATTTCATTCAGAAGTATTTGCCAATAAATATGGAAGTTAAACAAGCACTTTTTAGAATTACATGTCGGTGAGGATAGCAATCACTAAAGAGATAATCACTAACTTTTATTTGAAGACAACTTCCTTGATCCACAAACGATTAGAGAGAGAGAGGGAGAGAGAAAGAGAGAACGATGAAAACAATATTTTCTTTTAAAAAAAAAGTGTTAGGGGTAAAAATAGATTTAGAAAGATGTACTGCGTGAACAGTATTATAAAATGATGGAAATGGCAATTGCGTTCTCGGTCCATAGGCCCTTCGTTTCTGGGTACCCCAAAAACGCAATAGCTTGTTTTTCGTAACTTCAAAGTTTTTCAAGATCTCTAGTCACTCTATAATGTCGCTTTCTATTATTATCCTTTTTCAGTGAAGAAAGCATTGATGGTGTGTTTGCATCATGGTGACAAAGCATCACTCGGAATTATTTGGAATCTTATTTTTACACGATTCTGGATCCGTAACTCCGCTAGCTTTAAAAACAAAATCTGCACACGTACGCAATAAAATGAAATAAAAACAACAATCAATACTCGCGACTAACCGCGACGATTACAACGAAAAGCGTCGCAAGCCGCTGAGGAGAAGAAATGCGATTGACCCCATGATTAGAGATTCTGGGTGCGTCAACTGCTAATTAGTCCTGTAAGTGTAGTGCATTTTTTCCTCGGGGGAAAAACTAAGCACTGTTGCAGAAAATAAGAACTGTTACATGGTAACAACTTGCACCGCCAACTCACGGGAAGAGTACAAGAGCACTCTCGAGGAGATATCACTCAGGAGTCAGCAGAGTAAACTCCACCCGGTTCTTGAGTGGAAGTACATTCGTGTGCTGAATGATCTTGGCTGTCCGGGTGACGCCGCGTCGAAGTCTGTGTTGCCAACGTGTTGACCATCTTTCCGTGGTCTTCCAGCCCTGAGGAAGAGCAGACCATCCCTGAGGAAGAACACAAAAAGATGGTCGAAACGTCGGCAACACAGCCTTCGACGCGGCGTCAGCCGGACAGCCAAGGTCAGTTACAGGACTCCGGCCGCGGAAGCCTACGACTTTACGTTCGTGTGCTGTTTAATTTTGTGTCTGAATTTTCAAAACAATAATTTATATCTTGAGTTTTTCTTCATCGAAAAATATATTGTACTGATCATAATTATTGTCCAGCAATGTGTCATAAATTTCTATGTGATCATATCAATGAGTTCTGCGATATTTTTCTCTTCTACGAAATTGCCTCGAGTCCCCGCGACTGAAATTATTGAGCCGTGGTCATCACGTGTGTCTAGTAGTTTGATTGTTTGATTGATAGTAATTACGATTTTGATTGATTGATTTTTTCGTGTTTTCGGGCGCGTCACCTGCTTTGGTCTTTAGTCCCGTAAGTGTCGTGCATGTTTTTTTTCTCGGGAGATGGCGGTGACCTTTCCTCACTGGATGGCGAGATCCGGTGCCGACCTACCGTCGGCTAGTGGGGTTTCCCCTTAACCAGGACTCTCCCACCAGTGGGGCACCACCCCATCCGCGACAAGCTCTAAGCTCCCGACCGGTCTCCCGGAATATGTGGTAGTGTAGTACAAGGACAGATCGCGCGCGATTCGTGGCCCGTTTGTTAGGGTACTGCTCCGGCATTCGCCTGGTGTTGATCGGAGAAACCACCGAAAACTACCAATCAGAGCAGCCGGCTGCAATAGTTCTCCTCCAGACAGCCCCTGAATTCGACCTAGCTGATGAACAGTGTCGAAAATTCTGCCGCCGTCAGGACTCGAACCTAGGACCTCCCGGTCAGAGGCGCTGCAGTGACATCAGTCGATGCACTGAGCTACCTCTCCCGGTGTGTCTAGTAGTCCGGAAGGACGGTTTCGCTTCTGCTCTACCACATTCCTCCCGTCCACTCATATATGTCCGTCCCGTTCCTCGGTCAGATTTCCAGCTTCACAGCCACGCACGCGTTTGGAAGCTCTGTTTCTGGAGATTAGCACTTTCTTGAACGCTCACTTGAATATTGATGTGTTTTCTCGCGACATCGTCATTTTACTTGTATATTAATTCATTTTTAATTTTTTCTCACTCTTATAGTTGTATCATTTCTTTCTTATGATGACAGTACGTAAGCATTAGGATCACATGTGAAATGACAAAATTATATGGATGATAATGATATGAAAATAAGACATGAGTGATAATGGAGTAACAATATGTTCAGAGACAAGGGAAACTGAAAAATGAGCGAAAATTCCTATGGTCATTAGTAGGCAATAGAATTTCATGTAAAAACATGTCTTTGTAGGTACAAGATAGCGATATTCAATAAATATTTTAGAATTTGCAAGAGAATCAGAACGATTTATAAGTATTTTTATTTTCCTTTTTTGGGCATATTGCTACATATTTCTTACAAACTATTTTCGTTATATTAGAATGTTTTGCATATTTTAATAAATTTGTATATCGAATAAGCCATAGACACGAGTTTTTAAATACATGTTCCTGGAATAAACTTTTTTGTGATAAAGTGTAATACTGCATTTCTTCGACCATTTCCGTGAATATTATCAATCTCTTGCTCCCTCCTTCTCGGAATTTGCACATTCGGAATCGAGGATGAACATATATTTTAACTTCGAACAGGTGGGACTTCATGAACAGGTTCCGAATGCTCCTTCTCTAACATACGGGTGAATGTTTCTCGCCATGATTAAAGAAGCGCTATAAGACAACGGAGTAAGCAATGTTTGGCAGATTTCAATCTAGTTACGCATGGACCCTGTGAAGCATACGCTTGTGGTTGCGATTACTTATGCTTTACTGAACATACACCTTTGGTATGTGATCCGATCGACATGTGGTACTTGCTTTAAGTAAAATGACTTTAATTGCAAACAACGTTGATATTAGGGAGACAGCCCCCCTACCTCCTCCTTCCCACTCCCCTAAATCTATTAATAGCTATGCTGCAATGCTGTTCACGGGCGCTTCGCTTCCACGTAAACGAAGTGGCATCAACGAATTCCAAGTACTTATGAATTTTGTATTTCGTACGAAACTCTTATTGTATGACAAAGAATAGGGCTGAATTACTTTGATATTGGTAGAATGTTCGTTTGGGCGTTCAGAATTCGTTTTCAGCCATCATTTTCATGATTAGCAACATTTTGGTTTCGAAAATTCATAAATATTTCTAAGAAACAATTTTAAGTATCATAATGCATTTACAGCTTACTTTCAAATGATTTTTCCATTTATGAAAAAATAAATATATGTAATACATACACATTTTATTTTTTTATTTCAATCAACTCCGTTCCCTAATCAAAAATTCGCCTTTCTATACTTGTGCAAAATAAGAGAAAGCAAAAAATCTAGATGTTGGGTCGACCAAGCCTGCCTTCTTATAATATGAACAATGCTTTTCCTGCCTCCTCACCTCTTCGATGAGTACAAAAGCCACTGCTTCTTTGCCTACACATTTTGTCTCCGTTGTATCGTAGGTGGAACTCCTCAATGCTCGGAGCCCAGATTGCGTCTCTGCCTCCACCTCAGAATTCACCGCCTCTCCTTACCCGCCTCCCACGTTGCCGTCCCTACCTTCATCACCACAACGGCCACTGCCACCGCCACAAAAACGCAGTCGTCATGGCAATCGCTGCACCCCCATCCCACCCCCTTACTCGCCCCCGGCACCGCCTCACCCCGCAACCCCTTTCATGCCTCTGCGTAACCCCCGGGCCACCCTCTCCTCGCCCTGCTCCCGCCCCACTACACCCCGCCCAGCCCCGCTCCGTCCCATGCCGTTTGAACCTGCCCACCTCTTCTCACTCACCCGCTCGTTCCCGCCACTCCCCGTTTCGACACGCTTCGCCACTCCCCGCCATGCCACTTCCCTCCGCGACTCTCCCTGCCACCCACCCCTCCCTGCCTGCCCGCCCCTTCCTGCCCGTCCCGCCCCTCCCTGCCCGCCCCTCCCCTCCCTGCCCGCCCCTCCCCTCCCTGCCCGCCCCGCCCCTCCCTGTCCGCCCCGCCCCTCCCTGCCCGCCCCGCCCCTCCTGCCATTTCTCGCCACGCTACGCCCCTCCCCACCCCGACCCGACCCGCCACTCCTCGTCACCCCAGCCACCCCTCTCCACATCCCGCCACGCCCTTCTGTGTACGCTCCCCTCCACCCTTCTCCGCTTCTCTTCGCCCCGCCCTCTCCCCTCACTAGTCCCCGTCCTCACCCCCACTACCACCACCATCGCACCCACTACAGACCTACAGCGGCCACCTCCTCGACGGCCACTGCTACCGCCCCCGCCTCCACGACCACCCCCGTCGCGAGGTCGCGCGCCGGAGACCCCGCGCGGGGTGTCCATTGTGCGGCGTGAGCTGGAGATTGCACTGCTCTCCGGCGCTGCGGCCTCGGGCATTGGACTCGCGACCTGCTACACCTGCACCAGATATCTAGCCTTGGGCGACGCCGGCGGAAGGTGTGGCACGGGGCAAGGACGCCTGTGAGGACATTTGTGGAGGGTCGGACGGCAGTGGAGAAGACCCCTTGGAGGGCTGTATTCATTTGCTCTAATAAATTCCTTTGCTGTCACATTTCCAATTTTTTTATTTTGTTTTGTATGTAAAAGCGCTAAAAACCTGTTTCTGACTTTTAGAGGAAGATAAAAGCTCATTTATTGTTTCGAAACGAGAGAACGTGTTGTGATAGCATTTTTGATTGGATAATGGGAAATAACGAAAACACTAGCAAGCTGTGGATAATGGTCTCTGGCATGGCCCACGATGTTTCTTAAAAAACATGTATCTTAGTGTTTCCAGGCCAGATAAAATATGCACATACTATCTACATATACATTTGTTCAAGGATGTGTGATTTTAATTCTTTACGGAGCTTTATCTAGATTTGTACTTTCTGTGATTAATGATCATAAAATACTAAATTTCCTCCTTCGTTCCTCAGCCATATTATTAAACAAATTATCTATATTCGACTATGAAATTAAAGAAAAATGTTCAGGCAGTTTTGAAAAAATGTTCATATATTTTAAGTGTTCTATTTAACTAAAAATTACGTGGAAAGTACTCATATTTCGATAATAATCGTATGTGACATGTTTTAAAGATCTAACTTTATTGGACAGATGTCATTAAGAAACTAGTGGCGATAAAACAGCTCATACTTTCATACTCATACTCATACTCATATTTTAATAATGGATCTGCAATGCTATTTATACTAGAATTTCTCTACGAATTAACACATCTCGATCATAATCTTTTATAAAACTCATTTGAAAGTGTAAAACATTTGGTACGAAAATTAAATGGTTTCGATCAATAGATCTTTTATTAAACTCTTTAAATGAAAATATATTTCTGGCATTGAATTCATGGTATAAGGTACGCAGTTAATTCACTAACATATCCTTCGAGTTTTTTAGCCTTACAATATTCTGTGTAAGCAGTTATTTAAAAATTAATAAATAATATGATACTAATAGCGTTGGCAAACAAGATGGAAATATATAATAGTAATTATTCAACACTGTCTATTCTCCAAATATATAAAAGTATTAATTTATATTAACGCCAGCGAAAGGCAGACTTCATTATTACCTTCTGTTATCAGTGGGGTGTTACAACAATGAGTTACAAGAAAAATGACCGCTAATGCTCATGGGATACATTCATATGGGAATATTTTGCCAATTAGCACTGTTGATACCACAAGCAAGAAAATTAAAATGATTAGAAAAATATAATAATTAAATATAATAAATTTATATTCATAAAAATTGCTCGATTTTTGCATACGTTACTCTTAATTCCCACATTCTATTCCGCATCCGCAAAACAAAATCATCTGTTCGTTTTCACATTTAACAAAATTAAAATTAAAAATGAAATAATATAAACGTAATAAATAATAATAATAAATAGAAATATGAAATAATATACAAATTCAAACTTACGTAGCATTCGACTGCACAGCTTCACTATTCATTCACGATGCGAAGGAAATTCGGAGCGGGCGACTATGTTTGTCGCCAAATTACACAAAAAATTGAACATGGTCTTATTTGAAGATCTGTTTTTGATGAACACATATCATTTAGAAAAAATATGTTTTCATAATTATAGTTGTTGGAAGACGCCGAAAAAGTTTCGAATTTTTGCAATCTTCTAAAAATTAGATTTTTCAACGATCATTAGACCTGCACCATTCTCTTCATCGTCCTATGAACAAAATTTATTCAAAAACGATGGAGCCATTTTTTGAAAATTTTGAATACATTCCATGAGTTTCATGTAAAGTCCCCTCAATTAAAATATATGTTTCAAGTTCATGGGACCGCAACATCAGCCAGATGGATTGACGAATATCAATTTTGGAGAAAATCGGCAGCGGTTTAGCCGCAAGCGTTGTTCACAGACAGACAGACATACAAGCGGACGGAGAGAGGTTTTGTTTTCAATTTTTCGGTATTAAGGACCCACAAAATATGGATTCTGGCTACTCCACATATTAGAGGATTTTTTTGTAAATTTAGCAACTTGATTTATCCACTTTTTTGTAAACAGGGCGCCGTATTAAGAGTTTTTCTTCCGAAAATTCACCGTTTTTTCGCATGACATTATACAAACTTTTCTCTACCGCGGTAGCGGTAGCCAAAAAGAAAAAAATACATATTTTCAATAATGTAGTCGTGGCAAATCCTCGAAAATATTTCAGACTTGTATAATTTTAAAAAAATTAGAAGTTATCCTGAAAATAGGACTTTCATATTTTTATTAGCTCAATTTACTCTTTGTAAACACAAAGTTTAAAATAAAAAAGCCACATTTGCAATAGTGTCGTTAGAATTTCACGTTTATAACTCACAAAAATTAAAATATTCGTTTAAAACTTGAGAGTCCGCGACATTAACCAAATCGACCGGGGAATATTAATTTTAGTAAAATTTGTATATTCGATTTACGCCCTATTGTTCACAGGCACGAACGGAAAACATACTGAAACAGAGAGGAACAGGGACGAGCAATTGAGAAAAAAACAACAATTTTTCCGTGTCTAGGATATGGATTATGACTGCATTACGTATTTTAAAAGGTATTTCGCATATGAACAAGAAAATTCCAAATTTGTCTCTATCAGGGACACACAAAGCGTGTTTTTCTGTCGAAAAATGAGCACGTAATATTATATGACTTTCTCATTTTATGAAGGAGTTACGAATAATTAAAAAAGATGCGATTTAGAAAAAATATAAAAAAGCTAATTTGTCGCTGAAACTTATTATTCGAAATCAGCCATTTGTTACAATAGGCTGACGGATGCAAATTGAAATTCAAAAGTCTGTTGTATTTGAACATTGAAGAGACAGAAAATCTAGATTTTATCTAAAAAAATACTTTCTGGATATTGTACGTACTTCCAAAACAAAACATTTCTTGATAACATAGTTACGCAACATAGCTGAAAAAGTCATGAAAATCGTGTGTGATAATTTATTTATTTTGATTCAATCTAAGCAAACAATATAAAATACCGAGTTCTTAGAATCCTTTTTGATGTCTTTGAAAAGTACTGAAAATAAAAGAATGTGTGACGCGAACCGTAAACACATTGTCACGAAAGTTCTAAGGAACGGAGAAATAAAATAAAACAGTTTGAGAAGAAAAGGTGTATACATCCGATTGCACCTGCACCATTTTATGAAAGAGTCCACCTGAAAAGTTGGAAACATCTATCTCAAACGACAGTCGTTTCCCTAAGATACCTGGCCACGCTTGCAACCGTCCCGTGCCTTGACCGTCTCTCGGCCAATAGCTCGACGTCGATACGATGGGTTGGAGAGCTACTCGCGAATTCGAACTGCACCCCTCTTTCTCTCTGCTCTTCTATTCCGACTCCACGGTTCGCTACTTTCACGGACGATATTTTCCTTCTAAAATGATCTCTTTCAGTTCACACTTCACGAGATTCCGCATCTAATGATATTCACTTCTAGTTTAGCAATATCAATCCTTGTTAAATTTTTATTTTCATTTTATATTTTCTACGATATATTTTTCAATCCTTTTACCTTCACTTTCCTTTCATTATATCTTAACCCTGCGTTAAGGTCACGAAACATTATTCTCTCCCAATTTTTATAAGATTTGTTCTCTGTTTTACAGAATCTTGAAGTTAATTTTACATATTTCTATTCACTTTTTACGCTACTTTGTACATATTGTGTATTTTCCCTCCCCGTTTTAACTCTTCAACTCTTCATACCTCCGGTTCATGTGAACTCTCCTTTTATTTTTTAACATTAATACTTTCTTCGCGTATTTATTTTCTCTATACTATCCATCTACCCTTGTTATCTGCTCTCATTCATTTATTATTTTTTTGCTTCCTGTGTACTCAGTGTGTTTTATTTAAAAAAATATTTTTCATCGCTTCTTTTCTTCATTCATCGTATTCCGTGTCTTCCTACAGTCCGCTCTTTACTTCCACCGCCTTTCCATCCCATCTGTTTCGGGCCCAGCACTTGCAGCTTTGCCCTTCCCCCACCGGCCGGGCATCGCCGCCGCTTCGCCGCTCTATCGCCCCGTCGCTTTACGGCCACTGGCGCCTTTCAATTCCAACTTGAGCAAAACTGTCCGCCCGCGGCGGCGGAGGCGGCGGGCGGCTCGTGCGTGGCGGGGCCGCTTCCCCTCGCCACGCCCCCTTCACCGCCCCCGCACACGAACGCCCACCGGCCCTCCTTCACACACGCCTGGCAGTCAGATCGTTCCTTCGACGGCCTGTCTGCCCGTCCGCCCGCCTGACCGCCCGCC